>JASAUF010000502.1:6350833-7556666 GCA_030180095.1 Magnolia changhungtana | reverse complement strand
CCATTGAAAAGTCATCGATAGGTCTCAATCCTATCTCCTATGATGGAGGCGGTAATTTCGTAAATTCTAAATTTTTCCAAGGCATTGCAAAAGTTAGATCTCCAAAGCTATAAATTAAGTTGTTTTAAACATCCCAAATCATCTTCTGGGATTTGGATATATAGAGAGAGAGAGAGAGAGAGAGAGAAAGTGAAAGAGAGAAGACTCAAGTGGAGCACCGACAATGCCCTTCTGCTTTGATTTCATTACGGGTTCTAGAAGATAGTTTGTTTTTCTTTTATTTTAGAGTTAATTATGTCTAACTAATCTCTTAGCTAAGGCTAAGGGTTGAAGCACGTAGCTAATTATAATGTTTTAATTCATTTTGATTCATACTCTGGATTTAATGATGATTATTTAAATGAATTAGGTTTGAATTCTATTTTAGAGCCTGGAGCTATTTATTTATGGATTTGTTGTTAACTTTGGTTACAATGGATGTGTTGATTTAACAATTACTCATTCTGATTAGAGAATGAATCATTCTGTAAAGTTAATCTGTTGTAGACTTTGGGCACAATAGATGGTTGAATTCCCCGAGATTGATGTCTGAGTACTTCTGGAGAGAGTTGTTCAATTGAAATCATACCTTGTTGGATGTTTATGATTAATTTAACTATTTAATCTTATAATTATAACATATTAGAATTCAGTTCTAGTTGATTTACAAAAGATGAATCGATGAATTGACATTTTAATTGCTAGAAGTGGATCATTGGATCCTCAGTGTTTATTAATTATTATTTTTACACTACCTTATTCATCGGATCTTATAAATCTTAGACCTTTACTTTTGTTCTAGTTGTGTTCAACACTCCCTATGGATCGACCTCGGTCTCACCATGTTATTACTATTGTGCAGTCCTACACATGGGATTTTCGAACAAAAAACCAATTGATGGATAATTTTGATGAGGTCGAGTTGAGACATGTAACTTGGGAACATAATCTTAATGCTAATGAAATGACACAACTAGCAGTTGGAATTTAGATTGCCCAAGGGTCTAATAAGAGAATTATCGTTGTATAAAAAAGACCATTGCCATCAGGTTTTCAAAGAGAACCAACTCTGGAAATCTGTCAGGCCAAGATAAGTAAAAGTGATTGGAGAATCCCATTCATGAGTTATCTTTAATGTCCTTAGGCTAAAACTAGAAGGGATAATAGAAGAGCATCTCATAAGTATGCCATGGTTGATAGTGAGCTATATAGGAAAGGAGCTAATGGCATGTTGTTATGTTGATTCGACCAAAAGGAAGCCATGTTGCCCATGGTCGAAGTACATGAAGGGATATGTGAGCTCACAATGTGGGAAGAAATATGAAGCTCACACTTAAATGTTATGGGTATTTCTAGATGAAAATAATGTCCTGTTGTATCCTATACGCTAAGAGTGTGAAGCATGTAAAAAACATGGGCTATTGCAACATGTGCTTAGGACCAAGCTTCATCTCATTGTTAAGGCATGGCCTTTCGAGGATGGGCTATTGATTTAGTAGGGAAAATCCAGCCACCCTCATCTAAAATAGACAATTTTATTATAGTGCCCACCAATTATTTCACTAAGTGGGTAAAGGCAAAGCTCATGAAGGGAGTCAACCATAAAGAAATTATTAAGTTTATTGAGACTCATATCATCCATAGATTTGGAATTCCTGAGTCCATTACTATGGTCTAAAGTACATCATGTTCATCTAAAAAAGTGAAGGCCATGGCTGAACAATACAAAATCAAAATATTGCATCCGAACGCCTTACTATGCACAAGCTAATGGCTAGGTCGAGGCTAATAACAAAGTCATAAAAAATATCTTGATGAAGATGATCGATGATAGCTCATAGGAATGGCACACTACATTATCCGAATTTATGGAAGCCATGTTAGTCAAGTTAGAGGAGTTAGATGAAATGTGTCTGAAAGCATTGGATTTCATTATACCTAAAAAAGCTAAGGTTGCTTGAGCCTATAACAAAAATGTTAAAAGTAAAGCTTTTGGAGGAGATATGGGCTAAAATGTGATATTGTCACTAGGGTCTAAGGACGTTGCTTTTCATAAATGGTTACCTACTTGGGATGGACCATTCACTATTGTCCAAGTTCTTTGAGGTGGATCTTATATCCTTCGCGACATGCAAAAAATCTCACGAATGCTCCGGTCAATTGGAAATTTTGTAAGGCCCATTATCCTAGTATGTGGGAAACAGTGCGAGGCCAAGTCGAGTAAGGGTAATTGTTGGTAGCAATAAGTCCTAAATGCTAAAATAATTAACATGATCCACATGACAACATGAGAAGCAAAAACATTTCATTAATGCAAGGAGCATAGGAGGGTCCCTAGTCAATTACAAAAAAAAAAAAAAAAAAAAAAAGATAAAAAAGTAAAACAAAAAAAAGAGAAGTAAAAAATAGGGCCCTGACTGAGATAGCATTTCAGGCGTACGTTGCCTTGATTTCCTCGAACTCCCTTTACGCAATAGTTATGGTCTCCTCCACCCAGCACTTCTTGTCCTTCTATGATCTTCCTTGGACCACAACATACTCGAGGAAGCGCACGACTTCATCCACGTGATGCCTGAGGATGATGGAGTTATGTTTCACCTCCTTTTTAGGAGTGCTGCTCTCCAGCGATCGAGATTGGAAGATGCCAATCTGGGAATCCATGAAAGCCACAAGTTACTCTAGTTTGGAGTGATCTCTCTCTCACCATATGTGTGCTCCATCTCTCTGATATCATCCATTAGATAATTACACAGAGTTTAGAGAAGTCGCAACACATTCTTGTCAAATTAGTGCTACCGAGTCCAATGAAGGTTGTGATCCTAGGCCTCTTCGTATTTCTTAGGCCGGGTGTGGATCTCATCCAGGAGATAAGATTTTTGTTTCAAGAAGAAGAGGACGAGTTGCAGCTCAAATTTTGCCTCAAAGAAGGTATTCTCGAGGTTGTGAAGTTTTTGCAGGACCTCTAGGATTTATCCCAGGGCTAGATTGGTTAGGGCATCTTTTGAATGATCCCAGATGAAGGAATCTGTTTCAAATAGGAAGGAAGATTGACCATAAAATGCAAGGTCATCTGCGAGGATGTCCTTCAGATAGGTCTTAGCTTAAGAGAGAGGAAAAGCAATTACTGCACAGGACATGTTGGCTATAAGTTAAAGAAGTTTAGGAGTTAGAAACTTTAAAAGCATGAAAAAATGAGAAATGAAAGATTTTTTATATAATAAGGATCATTCCCGCATTTGTTACATCCTTGAACAGATGATGTGCAGTAATGGTATACAAGGCGTCGTACCACCTTCTGAGGAGGTGGGATGTACAATCGTGGTGGCATTTATCTCGACAAAGGAAATGGCACACGACTCCTCTTTCCTATGCCACGTCACTATGGTAGTTACTCCTATAGTAAAGAAAAATGACACTAAGTAAAGAGTGCTCGAGGTAGCTATAGGAAGACAAGAATGTCACATTGACTGATTTCATAAATTTAAAAAAATATATATATATTTTACAAGGTAAATATTTAAAGCTTGAAAGAAGCAATAAAAGTAGTCGTCTCCAATATCATCGCCTACTTAGCCGTTTGTTTGGAAAGATTTGTTTGAGCCTTCAAGACTATACGTCCGGCCTAGCCAACCAACAGTGTTTTGACTCGGATGAAGTCAACTAGTGTGTTTATTTCACTCTTCCACTCCCCAAAAATCTTTTCTAACTCCTCTCAGTGTATCTTTAAAGCCTTTAATTGTTCCTCCAATGTTGTGATTTGAGCAGAAAGATCATCCTTTTCTACTTCAGATTCATTCAGTTGGGTGTATGCAAAAGAAAGCCTTTCCCATGTGGCACTAGCATCCATTACTTCAATATTTACGACCGAATGTCCATCTTGGGTCTTCTTGACCATGGAAATGAACTCCAGATACTCTTGCATGAAGTCCATGAATCATGGAGTGCAACTACTTTGGTTGAGATGGTTTCATTCGAGCGAGAAAATACTTAGTAGCGTTGGACGAGAGATACAAGTCTTTCAATCGATCTAGTGGAAATAATTTCTACAACTCCTAAATGTACAAGAGTTCCTAACTTACCTTTGAGTTGCTGAAGTTCCAAGGAAGGTAATGGAGACTCGGCTATAGCAATATTGTTGTTGACAACTTTCTCGAGAAAAGAGAGTACATCTTCAATACCTTATCGGGCTCTAGGGAAGATGTTGTAGTTGTTTTTGTTCGTGCAGGTATAAAAGCAGATGGTGGCTTCAAATGATTGACCACTCGAGATATAGTGAAGGTGGCGGAGTTTGTCATAAGAACCTCACTGCCTGCTTAATGGTCGAAAGGTGGTTCTAACAGATTAGTTGGTAGAGTTGGTTCTTCTTCTTCATCATCCACAATTACCAGATGACTGACATTTGTGCCAGAACTAGGTCATTCAGCAGAGCTAAGGGATGGTACATAGTGGTGGCTGGTGTATGAGTGGAGTGAGAAGACACGCCTTGTTGAAGAATATGAAGTGATAGTGTGTTTCGAACAAGAAACAAATGCATTTCGATTTGGGGATTATCTCATTCAAAAAATAACAGAAGAAATATATAAAGAACAATCGTTGCATTATTAATACTGAATTCATTTACATCCTCTATTATCCCTTGATTCTAAGATTAATCATCTAAATTAAAGAAATTGACAGTGTTCGAATGTCAAATCTGAATATCAAATTCGTCAGCATTTCGACATCTCCTTTGATCATCTCTCTAGGAGGAATGGTTGTTTGGGTTTGATCATCTAATCTTCCCCTTGAGCTTGTCCCTTATGCGAAAGGAGAGCTTGAAACTATGAAGATCGAACTTGATGATTTCGGCGGCGTTTCGACGCTTTTTCATTACTGGTTGTATGACAGCCTAGTTGTGCGACCCGCGCAACCAGCTATTGGTTGCTCGGTCTACGCAACCACTTTACAACTCCCCTCCCTCACGTTCAACTTCTTTCGGAGCTCTGACCTTCTTCCAAAATTCTTCCAATCCCCAAATGAGAGGGGGAGTGGGGTATTTATAAGCCTCCACATGTGTGAAGTCTCGATCTTTGTACCATGTGGCCTACCTTGCATCAGATCCAACCATCCATAACAGACTATTTCTGATCTCATTTTCGCAACCCGCGCGACCAACTATTTATGGCTTCAGCTCATCAAGTCATTTGCGCGACTCGCGCCACCAACACAGTACATAAAATTCATTCTGCGACCCGCGCAACCACTTATCATGTCTTTTCATTTTCTTCTTTCTTTTCCGTTTCTCCTCAAATCTTCTATCCCTTCAATCTTCTTTCTTCTCTCTCTTTTTTTGTGCTCCAACAGATGCCCCCTTGATTCGTTCTTTGTTCATTTTGAATCAAACAATTAGGATCAACGTGCTCAAACTTCTGGATTACTGAAGTGGTTGCGCGACCCATGCAACAGGCGCCGGAGTACCGTACTCAGCCCGACCCTTTATAAATTGTGAACCCCAGTTCATTTCCTCACTTTCCCTTCTCTGCAGTGAAACTCTGCCCCGCCTTTTCCTCCCCGCGTAACAAGCTTTAGTTGCATGACCCACATAAGGCAAAAACCCGTTGCCCAACCGACTCCTTAGCCAATTTTCTAGACTTAGCCAATTTTTTTAACTTTAGGATATTTCCCACTCCATCCTAGTTCTTTAGGACTTGAACCTTCTACTATGGCTCGCACAAAAAGGACCTACATCTCCTTTTCACCGAGAATTACCTAACCCATCACCTTTTCAAGCCAGAGAGTCACCTTCATCTCCAGCCCAACCTTCGCACAAGCATTTTAAAATGACTAGCAAGCGCCCTGCCTATATTAAAGAGCTAATGCTTCCTACATTTGACTTTGCTTACCGCATCAATACAATCCCGTCCCCAATTCTCAACGCCACTTCCACGGGTGATCTCGAAAGGCCTCCCAAACAAGGTCACGAATATGATTGAGAGGAATGGATAAAATCAACGGCTCATCTTCAAACCATCAACCAGAAACCCCCCTGCTAGGGAAGACACTCTGCCCCCTTCCCGCTCAAAGAAGACCTGATGAAACAAGGCTCAGGAGTTCTAAGAGAAGATCAAGGAACATAACAGGAAGAAGTTGCTGAATTCTTAGGAATCAGTCCGAGCAATTGAGGGTATCATGAAATTTGATAACCCTTATAAACAAGGTATAATGGTGATTCTAGTGAGCCCTCATTACCACCATTCCATCTTGAACTGTGAGCCTAGGGATCAAATAGACGGAGAGAAGCTAGCTTACACAGAGTCTTGGTCGTTCAGAGAACTAAGAATTCTGGAAGGCATTCTGCTGCCCAAGAAGCCAAGGCAACAGCTGGGCGATATCCATCATATGATCTTTCTCACTCCATCTCACGATCCTCATAACTTGCATATAACCCATTTCTACGAGACACTTCAACAACGTTTTAACAAACGCTGACTCATCTGGAGTCCTGAGGAATTCAGAACAAGGGCTCTCTTGACTCCATGCAATTATTATACCGAGTGGGCCACGACAATTCTAGTGAAGCATTCAAAGATCGTGTCCAAGATAGACCTTTATACTGCGATTGAGGCAACATCGCAACCTTTATACAAGGAATCTTTTATCCTGAAGGGCTTTCTCAATTACTGGTGCCCTTCCACCAATTCTTTTCATCTTCCCGGAGGTGAAATGAGCCTCACACTTCGGGACATTCGCCAAATTGTTGGTCTCCTGATAATTGGAAAAATCTATGATGAATTTGTCCCAACCAACGATGAATTAGCCTATGTCTCTTCTCCTGACCACCTTACCTCCATCCCGAAAATAACTATCGAACTTTTCAAGGAGATGTCCAGGTTTCCAAAGATTCACAAGTTCTCTCTCATGCAATGGTTGGCGCACTTTAGCAGGGCTCTCTAGTAATTTCTCTTTGTTTTCAAATCGACAATTTTCACTGCATCTTGATATATATATATATATATATATATATATATATATATATATATATATATACCTTCATCACCCATCTTTCCTTCTCCTTCCAGGTTCAATGGTAATCACTCGCGAGAACTGGAAAGTCTCCGTAAAAATATAAAAGAGCGTCTTGAGTATTCTCTTGACGGGGAGCTTGCGGCATTCCTCACCTATTGGCTAAGCATAGTGGTCTTGCCTAGTTCAAAGTGGGCAGATGCCATCCGTCCTTTGGTATTCGTGGTTGCTGGTGCAATGGCTGAAGGATTCAAGTACTCCCTCTCTCCTCCCATCCTGTGTTTGATCTATAAAGCTTTTGGAGAGATCACTTGTCATGTGAAAAGTCCCTCCGTTGGCTCTGCCTCCACCTACACTCCATGGCACTACTTCATTGGCTGGCTTGGTGTGTACTTCCCCTGGACTTTTGAAGTTTTGGAGAAAGCTTACATTCACCCTTCGCAAATTTTGCTCTGGTTCTTTTAGTAAAGAACTATGGCGAAGAGGTCCTATGATTGGGTGAAAGACGCAATTTCTTCTGATGACCAGATCAATTACTTCCATTTGTGCCTGCATCATTATACGACAAATATAGATAAAATAGACATGGGATCACTTACCTCGGAGGAAAGAGCATTCTTTTTGTCGATCTGGTCGTGCAGTCTTCCACTGAGGGAAGGAACGAAATTTTGGAGAGAACCATATTACCCAAGCCATTTTGCTTGTCAATTCGATTTTAACTAAGCAGTTTCAGAAGATTGCGATTAATGACCAGACGGATGCGGAGCTACAGGACTGGTCCATATAACTAGGTGATGATATGGAAGCAATTATTGGAGGCCGAGTCAATTCTTCCTTCATTATACCGAGCCACGTTCGTACCCCTCGGGCCTCATACAGTCACATGAGATGGTGGGTTAAACAATATTATTTGGTAAGGAAAGGTTTTCCGGTGACTAGGCCTATCTGGCTTTTGCCACCTAGGCTTAGGGGCCATACAATCGAAGAAGGGGGAGGCTTTATACCAGAAACAAGTCATGCCCCCTTTTTTGGTCATCTCTGCGTTAAGGTATCCCTAGATGAACCCATTCATGAATGAAAACCTGATAATACTCTCGAAGGATAGGTAGCCTACGGAGTCATTCAAGATTTTGAAGGAGTTCCCTGAGACCACCTTGAGAGGACAATTAAGGAGACAATGGAAGCTACTTCTCCAATTCAAGAAGATGTTGTCAATCCTCCAGATCAGCCAGCTTCTTCAGCCAATCCTCTAGATCTGCCAATTTCTTCTCCTGCCCCCAGGACTGTCCATCCCTATCCTTCATTGTCAATGACAAGGTCTCGAACGTGATCCCAAGCCTCTCCTCCTTCACCCTAAGAAGGGACAATTGCTTCTGCTTCCCCGGCTTTAGTCAATACAGCTCTTCAAGTAGGGAGCAGCCAGTCTCCTCTCTTTTCCTGTATTCTCTTGATTTTATTATCCTTTATTTACTTTTCTTTATTCCATCATCATTTTTTTTATTTATTATTATGTATTCTATTTTTGGTGCTCGTAATGGCAGTGCTAGGATGGATGGTACTTCCCTTGTGGATTTTCCTCCTACTGTACCAATAGCTTCCCTGAGGGTCTCTTTGGCCTCTTTGGTGCCCCTAAGGACAGTGGCTTCCGAAATTATTTTTCTGGTGGAGCTAACTGATCTATCAACTCCCACTACCATAGATTCAAGCACCTAGGCTAGAGCTCCTTCTTTTGCCGAGATGGTCAGACCTAGTCCTCTTCCTACCGGAGAAATGCAATCTCTTGTTGTTCCAGTGCCAATAGAAGGTATATTCCTTTCCTTGTTTGTGCTTCTCCTGTCATTCATATTTATAGTTTTGTTATAACTTTATCTTTTTATTTCTTAATAGGGAACTTACCTCAGAGCGACACAGCGAGTTCTGGTTCCGTTGCTACTTCGTCAGATATGCTATCTTTTGAGAAGATCCCCGCATACAAGTTAACATTGATTAGAAACTCCATGTCAACAGTCGTCAAAATGTTTAAAGACCCCGATTAATGGTTGGATCCAGCAGTTGTTATAGATGTTCTAGATAGTGCTGCAAGGATGGCCAAGTCAATGTTTCTTCTGTGCCTGATGCTCTCTTGAGATTTCATAATTTGATAGTTGATTTGAAGTCAGCTGAAACTACATTTGTTCCATCATAAATCTTGAAGTATGGGAGACAGTTAGCATCTTCCCAAGACAAAGTTTCCTAGATTACTCCCATCATCTCTCGTCATGACCAAGAACAATTATCCTTGTGAGAGCAATTGAAGACTTTTACTGATAATAAGACGACTATCCAGAACCGCATTGCTCTTTTGAAGCAAGAGATCATTCAGTTGGAGAAGCAATATTTGGAGGAAGATTTGAATGTCAAGAGAATACAGGAAAAGATACAATCCAGCCTTCATTCTGTGGATGCCAAGCGATCTGAACTAGCCAAGAATGAAGAACTAATTGCTTCATTGGAGAAAAAGTTAGCTGGCATTACAGATCCTACTATAATTATTTCAAATGCCAAATTGGAACATGTAGCTGCTCAAGTTCATCTTCAGGAAAATTTGCAACAATACTTAGTAGTATTAGCCATGGTAGGAGAGTTATGAGAGATGAAACTTTGTTGTATTTTCTTTTGTTATTAGAAGTACTTTTTGAATTGCAAGTTATACAAGTATTTTGTGATGTTTTTGGAAATGATTCTCTTTTAAATTTTCTTTTTATACTTATGTATATGTGTTTATGCAATATTCTAATTGATGAATTATGCTCTTATTTAAGCATCTCTTATGACTGTTAGTAAGGGATTTCTTACATGATTCTTGTCCTAGTTGGTGGCACTAAGTTTCAGTTTAGTCAAATAATCACACACAGATTATGCTCTTGAGTAGTGGGGCCACGCAGTTTTTTAGACTCTCGAGTAGTGGAGTTGGGTCTCACGTGATGGTCTCTGTAACTCTTATGAGTTCACTGAACTTCTCATAGCCTGGTGAGTTCACAAATTGTGATCCATCAGAGGGGCCCAGTGAAGCTACCTGGGCCATGAACTCGATTGGATTTACAGACAGGGTTGGCCGCAATAACTCTTTAAAGTTCACGAGGCATACAAGGCGACCTTTAGGGTACCAAATCTAAGGTCGTCAGTCCATCAATAAGTAGGTTTAAGCCCTTCCTCATGAGTTACTATTGAAATCAAGCCAGAGATCAGGGGGTCTTATGCATGGTTGGCCTATTTATAGACATGGCCAAAGAGCTCACACTGTAGCCCGCATTTTCTTCACCTGTAAAGTCAGACCCATTCACGGAAGGGCAGCTTCATCCGTTCCCCATAACACTGTCGGAAAGCTATACAGACGGCATGGGTGTTACGCATGACTAGCCGTTGAGGACTTTTTTTGCCCCTTTAAGACTTTCAGTCATTGGCTTTGTCTGAAGCCCGCAAGGGTATGCATATATGGCCTTCCCGGGCATTTTAGGGCCACTGGCTTCTCATTGTTGTCCAAATGGCAAAAATGATAAGTCTCATATGTAGTTAGCCACTTTTAGGGCTTGGCTAGGCTGCCTTAAAAGATAATGGTAAGTAGTCATCGTTGTCACAAGAATGATAGATATCTCTGATTGAGATTGATACATCACCGCTTCTGCTAATATCTTCAATGATATTCGTATGTGTTGTTCCTAATATATCAGCTTGGTGATGATACCAATTACAGTAAAATTTCTCAAAACTTGCTTGCTGATGATAGTGATGGTCACTTTCCCTTTGTAACAATTGTTGACACATAATCTTGATGTCCTCGCAAATTTCTTCTTTATTCATTCATCTGAAAGGAGAGTACATGGCCATGGTCTTGTTTATTCTTGCCCCCTTTTGATATAGAGCATTATTCTAATAATTTTCTGGATCAAACTTAGAAGTATCTTCAGGGATGATATCTTTTCATGAAGCGAGCATTGACCGGTATACTAATACCTTGTCCATCTTAGTCTACGACTCTGTACTCTTAATTGAAGTATACTTCTTTTATTATGTATGGCCCATCCCATTTGGGTTCGAATTTACCCCCTGTTCTGTGGGTGACCACTATCTGTCTTTTCAGCATCAACACCATATCCCCTTTTCTGAAAGAGCGATACTTGACTCGTTTATCAAAGGCAGCCGATATCCTTGCTTGATACGACTGCAATTGTTGCTGAGCTGCCAGGCGTTTCTTATCAAGCAAATCCAGTTCCTTCAGTCTTATTTTTGTATTTTCATCATCTGTAATTAATTGATGTATTGCCACTCTTAGTAACGCTACTTGTATTTCAATCGGGATGACCACTTCTACACTATAAACTAGTGAATACAGTGTTTCTCTTGTTGTTGTCTGGTGAGTAATTATGTAAGCCCATATTGCCTCTTGTAACTTTTCATCCCAATCATGCTTGTTTCCTGTCACTATTTTGTTCAGTATCTTGATTATTATTTTATTAAATGCCTCTGCTAATCCATTGGTCGGTGAATAGTAAGGTGTTGAAAACGAATGGTGAATGTTAAATTTCTAACACAGCTTTTCCATGCGTTTGTTTTTGAAAGGAGTGTCGTTATCTGTGACAATTTTCTTCGGGATACCATGGCGGTGTATTATTGCATGTCAAATGAAATTGACCACATCTTTTTCCTTGACACTACGCAATGCAATCACTTCTATCCATTTAGAGAAGTAATCTGTCACTGCTAGAATATACTGTTTTTCTTTGGACGAAGGCGGATTTATAGGACCAATAACATCAAGTCCCCAAGCAGAGAAAGGCCAAGAGGTGACTGACAGATGCAGGTCTTCTGGAGGAATGTGTATAATATCTCCATGAATATGGTGGCCAATAATACCCCATTAGATGTATCCAATGGAATAAATTTCGGCCAGCTTGATGCGCCCTACATTCTCCAGAGTAAGCTTCTCGCAACATCTGGCCTGATTCTTGTTCATCTAGGCAACGTAGTAGCATCCTACTGTAGGATTTTCTGTACAACACTTCACATACATATGATGAATCTGCTCGATCTTTGCTTGATTTGCTGTCTCTGTGCTGGGTCTTCTGGCAAGATATCATATTTGAGGTAATATATGAAAGGCTAACACCAATCATCTGTCGTTACCTCTAAACACGATATAGGAAGCGCCTCAATAATATCGTCAATGACCTCTGAAGAGGGTAAAAATCTTCTTTCTTCACCTGGAGAGGACTTCAGTTTGGGCAGGACAGAGCCGCTGCCAGGCTGGCCAAAGCATCTGCTTTTGCATTTTCAAACCATGTTACATGCTTGATTTCGACATGGTAGAACTTCTCCAATAACTGCTATGCTTTTTGGTAGTATGGTAAGAGCTCTTGCTTTCTTCTCTCGAATTCAGTTGTCAATTGATTTATGATCAATTTAGAATCCTCGAAGATTTGTAGTATTTTTATCTTCATTTCTTGAGCAATTTTCATTCCAATGATGAGAGCTTTATATTCGGTTCATTATTTGTACACGTAGCACCCAACGTGAAAGAGTACGGTAATGAGTCATCTTGAGAAGTAATGAATATCACCCCGACCCCTGCCCCTGGTGTTTGTGAAGCACCGTCGAAATACATCTGCCATGGGCTTTGTGACTCGGCCAACATAACCTGTTCATCAGGAAAACCGTCACTAATGGTCTCACTCTCTATTACGGGATATGTTGTTAGGAAATCCACCACTGCCTGCCCCTTTACTGCTTTCGCTGGCTCATACATGATTGTATATTCTGAAAGTAGCAGCATCCATTTGGCCAGACTTCCTGATAGCATCGGTCCTGTCATTAAAAACTTTATCGAATTTGCTCTTGATATTAAAGTTATGTCATGGGAGAGACAATAATGCGTCAACTTTTGTACCGCAAATATCAGCACCATACATTCTTTTTCAATCGAGGAATAATTTCATTCTGTGCCCATCAGAGTTCGGTTTAAGTAATAAAGAGCGGTTTCTTTCCCGGATTCATTCACCTGTGCCAACAAGGCTCCTAACGAATTCTCAGCCGCATCTATATATAAAATGAACGGCTTCCCTTTTGTAGGGGTTGTCAGTACTGGCGGCTGTTTCAACAATTTCTTTATCGAATCGAAAGTATTCTGATAGGCTTCGTCCCATACAAACTCTGTTCCTTTCTTCATTAAATGAGAAAATGGCTGACATCTTCCTGTAAGATTTAAAATAAAATGGCGAATGTATGCTAGCTTTCCTTGCAAACTTTTCAATTCCTTTAATGTCTTCGGAGGTGGCATATTTTGAATGACTTTAACATTCCCTAGATCGATCTTAATGCCCTTCTGCCTGATAACAAAACTGAGAAATTTTCCTGATGACACCCCAAATGCACATTTAGCTGGATTCATTTTTAGCTGCTTCTTCCTGAGTCGATGGAAGACTGATGCCAAATGTTCGCGATGTTCCTGATGATTACCTAATTTGACCACCAAATCATCCACTTAACACTCAACATGTTTGTGCATCATGTCTTGAAAGATATTCTGCATTGCCCTCTGATACGTCGCCCCAACATTTTTTAGACCAAATGGCATGACTTTATAACAGTAAATTCCCAGCGAAGTTCTAAATGATGTTGCTTCTTCATCTTTAGGTGTCATTCTAATTTGATTATAACCTGCGTAACCATCCATGAAACTCATCTTTCGGGCAGGCTTCATTTAGATCCCTAAAGTCAATGCACACCCTGACTTGTCCAATTTTCTTCTTTACTGGGATAATGTTCGATATCCACTTGGGATATTTGACCTCCCTGATAAACCCAACTTTTATCAGCTTGTTCACTTCTTCTTCTATTAGGGGAACCAAGTCTGGGTGAAATTGCCTTTGCGCCTGTTTAATCGGCCTTTTCTCCTTAGAAATATTCAACCGGTGCATCACTATTGATAGTTCCAAACCCGATATTTCTGTGTATTTCCAAGCGAAGATGTCTCTATTTTCTTTAGGAAGTTTAACATATTTCTCGGCTTCTTGCTCAAGTAGGCCGGCACTGATAAATTTGTTCCTCGGCTCTTCTTCTGTACCCAGATTTATTTCTCATAAACTGTCTATTGTTATCTGCCCCCAGTCGTCCATTTGCTTTGGAGCCATTTCAGGATGCTCAACTGCTTTAGGATCTTCCACTGATAGTTGTTCAATTGTAACCATGTTCACCGATGATTCTGCCCCCAATCCCTAAAACTTTCTTCGCCTTCTCTGACCAACTCCGATAGGAATCTGGATTCCTTTCCCGTGATTTAGATTGGTCAGTTCTTTGTAATCAAAACACATGCTTTTCATAATCTTCTTACTTGTCAGGCTATATTTCTTAATGTCTTGCGGTGTTACCTTCTCGTGATACACATTATTTTCAGCCTCTTCTCCTATCTTTGTTTCCACTGAGGCATAGAATTCTATCGGTTCTAGGTATTTTGCGTTGGCCCTAACCCGAAATCCTTCCGGAACAGTCGAGAATGGCTTGTTTCTTTTAGCATACGGCAATGGCACTATATAATTAGACTGTAAGATTTTCAATTGTTCGGGTGATAGTAAAGTTAGCGGTGATTGCCCTGGTTGCCGCAGATGCTTCGGCATAAAATAGAATCTCTTCTTTGTCACCACAATTCTGGATGATTCTAGCTTTTCTACTTCTTCTTTCATCACCTTCATTTGAATATTCTCTAAGGCTTTGCTTTCATCACCCTTTCTCTCTTTTTCTTTAGTGAATCCTTTATAATAACTGGCATCTGTGAA
Source organism: Magnolia changhungtana (assembly GCA_030180095.1). Taxonomy (NCBI): domain Eukaryota; kingdom Viridiplantae; phylum Streptophyta; class Magnoliopsida; order Magnoliales; family Magnoliaceae; genus Magnolia; species Magnolia changhungtana. Next base: position 7,541,817 of record JASAUF010000502.1, on the reverse strand, counting down.
GAAGGCTTTGGCTTCCGTGTAAGGCTTTGCAACAGCCATTACTTTATGTTGTATCCCATCTCTACATTACTTGAAGCATTGATACAAAGTGGAGGGCACGATGTCGTACTGATGTATGCATGGCCTCCCTAAGAGAAGATTGTACATCGTTACTACGTTTATAATGTGGCAAATGACATCAGTGGTCAACTCTCCTATTTCCAATGTTACTATAATTTTATTGAGTGCACGTTGCCCGTCTTGATTGAAGCCCTGTATGATCATTCCATTAGGGCACATATCAGAATGATGATAACCCAGTTTACTCAACATTGTGAGTGGTAACAGATTCATCGCGGACCCATTGTCAAGCATAATCCGTTTAACTTTCTTACTACGGATATGGCCCTTTATCATTAGCAGCCTGTAATGCCCTGTATCACAGACTAAATCATCATCGGAGAAAGAAATGACCGACATGCAGTCTTCTTGATATTTACATTCTTTGCTTACCATTTCCGCAAGCAAGGTTTCTCTGACATCGTGATTGGATAACGCTTGAACGAAACTTTGCCAAAATTCTTCTAACAACTTAGGTGCATCATAGACGCTCAACCAAGCTGGTATGCCTTTCAGGTGGCTTACCATATCGTAAGTTACTTTCATTATCTCATTTTTCGCTCCTTTCTTATCATCATCGTGCTGACCTTCGACGATTTCTTTTCTTGTAACCCCTATTTTCTGTTTCGCAGGGCTTACTGTCCTCTTTCCCGACCGTAGCGCGACCACTGCTACCTTTCCAACTGTTCCACAATCTTCTTTCCTTGTCCTTTCTTGAGCCTTTTCCCAGATCATTAGTACATTCACCGCTGCCTTCGCATCCCTCTCCTTTTCTTTTCCTATCACTATTTCACCCCTGTCTACCATTCTTTGTATTATGCATTTCAACGCATAACAATTTTCTGTTGGATGTCCCACCAGACGATGGTAGTGGCAAAAATCTCTTTCTCTTGTTCTGTTGCGTCTTCAGGGTGCTTAGGTGCTGGTAATTCTATCGTACTGGCTTTTAGCAATTGGTTCATCATAGGGACAACTTCTTCCCTATTAAATGCAAACCCTTCGTGAGAATTGAGTGCTCAGGCCTTTTTCCAGTAAATCTACTTCCAAGACGGCTTGATTCTTCTTTCCGTTCTATCCTTTTTTCTCCTAAATCTCTCATTTCTTGACGTCTTTTCTCATAGTCCACAGTATTTGCAATCAACCTACTGGGTCCTCTTCTAGCTGTTTCATAGTGAAACGATGACATTTTTCGGGTCATCAGCTCTAAGACGTGGGCTTTGGTGGCCAGATCACGGAAAGTCTTGATATCGGTGCTGGTAAGCCCAAATGCGATTCCTATTTCCATGAAGTTCAAGCACATCTTGACCTGTTCTTTTTCTTCTGGCCACTGTTTGTAAGAGGCTCCCAATGTTTTCCATCTGTCTATGAATTTCTCTACAGTTTCCCCTTCTCTCTGTCGTACCGAAGCTAACTCCGTAATGCTAACATCGCGTTCTGATGAGAAGAAATTTGACATGAAAGCATCCTGCATCTATTCCCAGGTGTGTATCGATCCTAGAGCCAAACTAGAATACCATATGAATGCCTTACTTGTCAGAGAAGATCCAAACAATCGTAGGTAATATTGTGGTATCGTGGAGAATATTCCCATGTTGGTGATGAAATGCATCAAATGTTCCTTTGGCGATCCGTCCCCATTAAACTTCTGAAAGTCTAGATGCTTGAAGTTAACTGGAAAAGGCATATCTTCCACTTCCCTTGGATACGGCGTTCTATATCTGAATCGGCTGCCATTGTCATGTTCCCTTTCTATTTTGACAGCTTCCTCAACAACATGTCATACTTCCTCTGGAGTTATGGTTCTTACTGCCGAAGTGAAACCGAGTGATCCTACCCCCGGTGGCTGAAAGGCTTCAGGTTGATGTTCCTATCCGTTCGTCATGCCCATCACTGGAGGAGCTACTATCTGGGCCACATTGTGCGCGAGAGTTATCAAAGCCTCCTTGAGATTTCTACACTCTTCCATCAATGCTTTCTATGCTTGTGCCATTTCATTCATGCGGTCTTCTACGATTAGCATAGTTCCCTGATCGATTCCGTCCATGTGTACTGTAGCCTCCCCACTTCTTGATGAAGCTGTAGTCGGAGTAGGATGAGAATATGTTGATGTGAGAGGGCTTACGCAGAGGGTAGTCCCGTTTGATTTTCTTATACTTCCACTATATCTAATCGATCAAGGTGATACAAAAGTAGGTGATCCTACAAGTAGCGTCTTTCCTTTTTCCTCTTTTGTCCATCGGGCTCTTGGAACAATCGAATCCAGGAAGTCACGTGATGCTAACTCCGGAACTGTATGCCCAGGATATATTGCAGGAGGGGCTAATTCGGCGTTCTTTCTGTCAGCGTTCCGTGTTATTGGTCCCCTGGCTCTCTAGGAAGGTAGACTTGCTCTGAAGCTCCTTGATTTCGAGTTCTCGTCCTTTAAGATGTCATGACAGTCTAGTCCTCATCACCTTCCATTGCTTGAGGTGAAGCAAACATGACTCTAACCATCGTGTAGGTTAAGTCATTTTCACTTACGGGAGACTGAGTTTCATGCCTCGGAGACTAATCCGGTATGTATTTCACTACGAATCCAGTTGTAGTGAAATAGAAATTCACCTTTCTCATAGAGATTGCCATCGATTGTAGTTAGCAGTTTGCGGTTTGATCTTTTCACCTTCAATACAAAACATAGAATTAAATTATAATTAGTATTTAGGAGGTAACGTAATCTATTTAAGAGATGAAGGGGAGGATGTTCCCACTGAGAGTCGCCATTTTGGGGTCGGAAAGACGCCAAACTACAAAGAAAGTTCTATAACACTCTCAATGTTACTATTAAATAAGATAAAAGTCTCCAGCAGAGTAGCCATTTTGTTTCGAATAAGAAACAAATGCATTTCTATTTGGAGGATTATCTTATTCGAACATAACAGAAGAAATATATAAAGAATAATCATTTTATTATTAATATTGAATTCATTTACACCCTCTAATATCCCTTGATTCTAAGATAGATCATCTAGAATAAAGAAATTGACAAAGTTTGAATGTCAAATCTAAATATCAAATTCGGCAGCAATTCAACATCTTCTTTGATCATCTCTCTAAGAGGAATGGTTGTGCGGGGTCGATCATCTGATCTTACCCTTTGAGCTTGTCCCTTATGCAAAAGGAGAGCTTGAAACTATGAAGATCGAACTTGATGATTTCGGCGGCGTTTCGACCCTTTTCCATTACTGGCTATATGACTGCCTAGTTGTGCGACCCGCGTAACCAACTAGACCGCTCAACCACTTTGCAACTCCCCTCCCTCACCTTCAACTTCTTTCAGAGCTCTGACCTTCTTCCAAAATTCTTCCAATCCCCAAATGAGAGGGGGAGTAGGGTATTTATATTCCTCCACACGTGTGAAGTCTCGATCTTTATGCCATGGGGCCTACCTTGCATCAGATCCAACCATTCATAATAGACTATTTTTTATCTCATTTGCTCGACCCGCGCAACATGCTAAGTTGTATGCGTGACCCGCGCAACCAACTCTTTATGGCTTTAGCTCATTAAGTCATTTGCGCGACCGGCGCCACCAACTCAGTACATAAAATTCATTCTGTGACCTGCGCAACCAATTTATTGGTTGCGTGATTCGTGTAACCACTTATCATGTCTTTTCATTTTCTTCTTTCTTCTCCGTTTCTCCTCAAATCTTCTATCCCTTCAATCTTCTTTCTTCTCTCTCTTTTTTCGTGCCCCAACATAGTGCAAGTGGATCATCATCTTCTTGATTAAGAATGTCCAATGGAGCTTAGGAAACATAAAATGCTTCCAATGATTGGCTAGTTTCCATGTCTGTACGGACATCTCCTTTAGGCTGAGGTATGTATCTTGTGGTTACCTCATAATCATAGTCATTGAATTATGCTATAGGATTTGCATATTCACCCACAGTAGCAGAGATGGTACTTTCTTCTATCTACTAAGGATAAGAGACAATTACAGGATCAGCTTCTGTTTTAGCAGTTATAAATTCCTTCAATACTACATCGTATAAGAAATATTAGAAGAAGTAAAAAATGGGAAATAAGAAAAATGGTGAATATCCACCTAAGTTAGAACGAACAACGAAGGTGGAATATCAGTTTATCATTAACCAATTTTGTTAGTTGGTTGATAGCCATAATAAAAGGATAAGTAAAAAGGGAAAATGGTGGAGGATTAGGATGATATGGTTTGAGGTATCGATTGAAAGATAGGTTGGGGTCATTCGTCTTTCATTATCTTTCATCCATTTATTAAACACTCTGTTTAAATGGGCTTTTTCATCCCTTTTATGTGCTTGCTTCATTTCCCAAGAATATTTGGAGGGAGATAGTCCCGGTCAAAATTTAGCTTTATAATATATTTTAAAGGCATGAACAACACTAATGGCAGGAGAAATACCTAAAACTTTCCTCATAACTCGGCCACCCCTAACCATTGAAAGAGAACTTATAGATGTTGTAGGAATAGTATGTGCAGCAAGAATGAGACTTGGAAGAGGTTAAGGTTTGAAATCTTCTTCATGGCCTAAGGAGCTACAAGAATAGGAGTAAGAGCATTATTGACGTTCTAAGAATAGTATGCGCAACAAGAATGAGACTTGGAAGAGGTCCAAGGTTTGAAATCTTCTTCATGGCCTAAGGAGCTGCAAGAACATGAGTAAGAGTAGGTTGAATTAGTTGTGATGATTGGGATTGCTAGTAGCAACTCTTTGGTGTTTAGGTTGAGGCGATGTTGGATTGACCGTTCTTATTGTTGTTGCTAAAGGAGAAGCGGTCGATGTTGCTACTATTGTCTAAGGTCGTGTTGTCCTTTAACTTGGAGACGCAGTTGATTTCGAAATGATCTTTCTAGTAGCCTTCTCGATCATTGGTCTCTTTTTCTCAGCCACAAGTTCATCTTTTTTCTTCTCCGAAGAGTAAAGCTAAGTAATGATGAGTTCGTTGGGCTTGGCCAAATTTCTATTATAGTAGTTTTACCACAAATCATAGAAAGTAACATCTGGCGTAGTCGACTTTGAATGATTGGCAAAGGTAAGGGCCTATTGCCTGAAAGTTGTTGTTAAGGGTTTGATAAATACCGACCAATTCCACAATTGGGGCTCATGAGGAGATTGGTTAGAAGTTTTATGACTAAAGGGGTAAAGAATGCATTAGGCTAAGCTGAATTAACAGGCAAGAAGATTAGGATAGTACTATTAGACCCTTGCCTTTGCATTAACACCAATTTCCATGGTGTCACCATAGGGGAGGTCTCTGCAAATTAGGTAACTCTCCCAAGATTTTGTCTTGTTGCTCGATTCTATCAGGATCAACCAATTCAAAGTCTTCAATGAACCAAGGTGGGTCAAGTTCTTTATTTTGAAATGGACAAAAATAATGGTTAGATATGTTGGAGCTAAGTGAAAAGAAGAAATTCATATATTCGGCCAATGTACAATTGATCCAGTGATAGAAGATATTGTACTGACCAAAGGAAGTATAAAGAGTAGAGGTAGCAGGGTTACAAGTGGAAACATAGAAATATTCGTGAAGCCACATTTGGAGAGTCAAAGAGATTCTCCGTTGTGGTAAAAATCTTTTGTTGTTTATATTATACATGCTGCAATATAGATGGTCGAGCACAAATGAAGTAAGAGCTAGTCATCGTCTATGTGCTACAGCCTTGACCAGAGGAACATACTCTTTTGTGATTTGAATGACATTCACACAGAGTAGATAATAGAAGATCCACATCAGTAGGAATGTTATATGTTCCTGATCACTAACTTTCATGCTTTTCTTACATTGATTGAACATGAAGTTGGAATATGCTCATCCACTCTTGTTTGGAAAGAAGAAATAGTGATTGTTGTCTTGAGTAAATTTTGAAAAAAAATAATAATAAAATTGCTTCACCTAAAGGATGAAGATGAGTGAAAGCATAGACATACATAATTGTTGGACCACATTCGAAATGGAAAGCACTGGCCAAGGAGCTCCAAAAAGTCGAAGTTATAGTAAGAATGGGAGTATAGGTTGTGTATTAAAAAGGAGAGAGCCTAATGCATTCAAAGTGTTAGCTCGTCTTCATGTATCACCATGCTGTTGGAGTATGTAGTTGTAGTAGTCTGCCCATCCTTTCATCAGTTTCAACTAAGATCGTGAAGCTTTGAAGTCAGTCATGGGATCTAGGATTCATATTGTAATAATAGTTTTTTGCCTAGACAACTTGGGAAAAACTAGTCCATTTATGAGATTTCGTGGTGGGTAACTTCTGGATGGAACGTCGATCCAAGGGAAAGGAATGTTTTATTTTGGCCATCAGGAACATCAAAGAGGACATCATTTATGATTAAGGAAGAATTACTATTGAGTTCTCTAATGAGATCTTCCTGATGAAAGGTTACAAGACCAAAAGACGAAGAAGCAGCTATGGCGGTGACAAGAATTTTAGAAGAAGAAGAAGAGAAGTGAGAAAGTAAGAAATATAGAAAATCAAAATCATTTAAGAAATCGTATATATTGGTAAGGAATGTGCGCATTAATGACTAGATCATTTGCTAGAGTTCTTCTTTCAAAAAGGTAATTTGCAGCTATTATCTGCAATTGTACGTATTTTTTTTGTTTAACTTTGTATCTGAAAGTCTTTTCGTAAGGAAGATAATGTACAACCCATTTTTGGAAAACAAATCTTAACTTTCGATAATCGCATGATCATTTTAAACATATTTTTGATAAGTTATGGCCATCGAACATTCTTTATTGAACCATAGAATAAATGTCTACCAACATCTATTTATTATCAATATAACTTTTAGTATATGGTCCACCTAAATCACGGTTGACAATTTGAATGGTTTAATTTCAGTTACATAAATGGCATATGTGCATACCAGTTAACTTTGTAGTAATTATGATGCTCTCACAGAGCGCCAAACCTTTTCTCTATAATCCTATGTTTGGTAGACATGTAAATCAAATGAGAACTTGTAACCCATGTGAACATAGCATGCAACCCCATTTTCGCGAAAGTGGATTGGCTGGCTCACCACAAACCACAAACCTGGCTGGTGTGTTGACATCACCAAATTCTATGGGTCCATAATGAGGTATAAGATATATCCAAACCATTCACCTACTTGGCAAGCTCATTATATTTCTTGAGTTGAAAAATAAGACATCCAAAAATCAAGTGGACCACACTGTAAAAAGTAATGGGGGATTAAACGTCTACGGGTGAAGCCCTTTTGGGGGTGACAGAAATTTTGGATCAATATGATATTTTCTTTTCCTCTTCATTTATGTCTATGTGACCTCATGAACAGATTGGATGGAAAATAAATATTATGGTGGGTCTTACGAATGTTTTAATGGTGAGAATCATTGTCCTCACTATTGTTTATGGTGTGTTCCACTTAAGCTTCCAATATGAGTCAATTTTTAGATCAAGATATAAAATGATCTCACCAAATGAATGGTGTGGATACGATACATACATCATTGTGGGGCCCATGTAACTTTGATCTGCTTTGAACTGTTCGTATAACTCGAAGCGTGAGGAGTGTCGGTGCTCGTCTTGGCATGACACGTGCCCACACCAGCTAAGTTGGTGGTGTGTGGTACACTAGCTAATCCAGTTCCCATTTTTGCAGGAAGAGGATTAGTTGGTGTACCACACAGCACCGACTTGGCTGATGTGTTGACCTCATCAAGTTCTGCAGGTTCCATTATGAGGTATGTGTTATATCCAAACTGTCCATCCATTTAACGAACTCTTAGTAAGGTGTTGAGACTCAAATATTGCATATTTATCCCTTCAATTACATTAGTTTTTCTGGCATTTAATAGATAATTTGATTTAATTATATACATTTTTGTCATGCAAGGTGATTTGGAAGCTTATGATGAATATGCACTTAAAATGATGGATTTAGAGATCAAAAGAAGATAATGAAGATTTGAAAATTTGAAAGTCATTAATGAAGAATTTACATGCCAAAGATCCAAGGAAACCAAGTGAGGAATGAAGAGAATCGAAGATTTGAATTGAAGAAAATGAATTCTGAAAATTGTCTTTAAAAAAGATATTTTGAAATTCTGGGGCCAGAAAAATATTGTTCTGAAATAATTTTAGAATGGACTTCGATAACATTGATGGTGCAATCGAAGCTAGTTCGATGTAATTGAGAATTTAATGATCTCTTAAGCTAAACTCGATGGACAGTTTTTGATGATTTTTCGATGGCATCGAAGACACTTCGATAGCATCGAAGGTTGTTCGATGCATCGAAGGCATTACGCAGAGTTTACTCGAAGTGTGTAAATTTGAGGCGATTTGCCGAATTTTTCAAATCAGTGCGAAAGTTAGAGTTCCACAACTATAAATAGGAGTCCCTAAGATGTTCCAAAGCATCTTTTAGGGTTTGGAAAGGGAGAGAAGGCCTAGGTGGAGCACCGACAACATTCTTCCTCTTCGATTTTTTCACGATTATAGTTGATCTTTTTATTTTTCTTCTAGGATGTTAGTCATGTTAGGTTAATCTCTTACTTAAGGCTAAGGGATAAAATCTATAGTTTATTTTGATGTTTATCTTACTTTTATTTAAGTTTATATTTAACTTCATTAATTTCTAGTTTGATTTGAGGAATATTCTTAGTTTTCTATGATTTATTGTGACTTTAACTACAGTAGATTTTGTAGAGGCTTTTGATATCTTCTTAATCTTTTTGGAGTTGTGGAGATTGGTAAATCTTATTATTCACCATTGTCTCCTAGGCATAGTAGGATGATGGAATCCCTTCCAATCAATGCAATGGATCTTCATGTGTGAACAAATCTAATGAAAGTTCAGATTATGTTTTAACCGCTCCATCATCTGATTGAATAGCATAGGACTTTAATTCCAATCGAGTTATTGTTGAATTAAGTAAATTAATATTGAGATTGCTATGGGTGGATTCCTGGATCGTTAGTCTTTTATCTTTATTATTTAAAACTCTTTTTATCTCGCTAGATTAAAAACCCACACCAACCAAGTTAGATTTAGATTAATTCTAGAACGTGTTTCCCATGCCCTGTGGATTCGACCTCGATCTCACCGAGTTATTACTACATTGTGACCCTGCACTTTAGGTTATGCACATAAGGCTTGATCCATAAAATAAGACATATCCAAAGATCAAGTGGACCACACCGCAAAAAGCAGTGGAGGATTAAATGTATACCATTGAAACGCTTTTGGGGGTCACAAAATTTTTGGATCAATATGATATTTGTTTTTTCTTTGCATCCCGGTATTTACGACCTTATGAACAGATTGGATAGAAAAGAAATGTTATGGTGGGCCCTATGAGTGTTTTAACAGTGAGAATCATTGTCTCCACTGCTATTTGTCGTGTGGTCCATTGAGAATTTGATATTATTCATTTTTGAGCTATTGCTCTAAAATGATATCGCCAAATGAATGAACGGTGTGAATATGATAAATACATCATTGTGGGGCCATGTACTTTTAATCTCCTTTGAACAGTTCGTTCAACTCAGCACTTGAGGAGAGTTAGTGCTTGTCTTCGCATGACATCCACGCACACCAGCGAGTTTGGTGGTGGGTGATGCACCAGCAAATCTGCTTCCATTTTCACGAAAGCAGATGGGCTAATGTACCACACACCAACTATATAGCCAGTGTAGGTACGTGTTGTGTAAAGACGAGTGCTAACGCTCCTCGAACTCCGAGTTGTATGAATTGTTCAAATGAGATCAAAGGTACATTGCTCCCAAAATGATGTATTTATGATATCCACACCATTCATCCATCTTTCGAGATCATTTTAGAGCATGAGCTGAAAAATGAATCATATATAAAGCTCAATTGGACCACACCACAAACAGTAGCGGGGATAATGATTTTCACTGTTAAAATGTTAAAACATTCGTAGGGCCCAAAATAGGGTTTATTTTCCATCCAATCTATTCATAAGGTCACAAATACCTAGATGAATAGGAAAGCAAATATCATATTGATCTAAAACTTCTATGACCCCAAAAGAGTTACCTAGATGAATAGGAAAGCAAATATCATATTGATCTAAAACTTCTATGACCCCATAAGAGTTTCAATGGTAGACGTTGAATATCCCACTGCTTTTTATAGTGTGGTCCACTTGATCTTTAGATCTTTCTTATTTTTCGTCTCAATTCTTACAATGAGCTCACCAAGTGGATGGATGGTTTGGATATAATACATACCTCGTGATGGGACCCACGGAACTTGCTTACGTCAATACACCAGCTATATAGCTGGTGTGTGGTACACCAGGCAATCTACTTACCATTTTCGCATAAGCTGATTGCCTGGTGTACCGCACACCAGTACTAACGTGGTTGGTGTGAGTATGTGTCATGGGAAGACGAGCATCCCCCCGCTTTGAGTTTTAGGAACCGTTCAAAGGAGATCAAGGTTACATGAGCTCCTCACGATTCATCCAAATGGAGAGATAATTTTGTTCATCCAAATGGAGAGATAATTTTAGAGAATAATCCCAAAAATGAGTCATATAAAAAGTGCAAGTCGACCACACCACAAATAGCAATTGGACAATGATTCTCACCGTTAAAACACTTTCAGGGCCCACCATAACTTTTATTTTTCATCAAATTTGTTCAAAAGATCACATAGACATGGATGAGGAGGTAAAAAAATATCATATTAATGCAAAAATTATGTGACCCCAAAAAAACTTTCTATGATAAATGTTTAATTCACCATTACTTTTTGCATTATGGTCCTCTTGATCTTTGGATCTATCTTATTTTCCAGTTCAAGCATTATTAAGAGCTCATTAAATTGATGGATGGTTTGGATATAGCACATACCTCGTTATGGGACCCACAAACTTGGCGATGTCAACACATCAAACTAGTCGGTGGTGTGCGGTACACCAGCCAATTAGCTTCTCCAGTTCAAAAGGTGGACCCACTATTAGGGGTGTATATGAAACTGAGCTAGCTCGGTTAGCTCGCTCGACTCGACTCGAAAAAGCTCGATTCAACTCAGTTCGAAGTTGAGTTCGAGCCGAGTCGAGCTAATTTTTTGTCAGGCCCGTATCCTAATCCGTACCATTCCTTAGACTTTTGCGGTCCTCCCTGTCAAATTCCAGCCACCAGCGACCAGTAACTAGCATATGTGTGCGACCCTAGGTCGTATCCTGTAAATCGAAGTCAGCTCAACTCGAGACTTGTACCATTGCGACCGCTCTGTCGCCGCGGTTCCAATACTGCGTCTTGCGCACTGATGCGATACCCAGCCCAAGAATTGTGGGCCCGCGTTTATTTCGAGAAAGATGCCCGCATTTACAAAACTCGATAGAATTTCTACCAAACATCACAACAATCAATCAAGTACAACCCATCACTCACCCATACCTCTCTCTTCCCCAAGTCAAAGCAACCCATGCTTAGCCCATTCCTCTCATCCCAAAAGTCAACAAGCACCATACCCTCCATGTCATCTCTCCTTACAACTTCACTCCTCTCTCTCACTCTCTCATTTCTCACTCCATTCCAAGCTACCAAAGAGAGGAACCGTCCAAGCAATTCCTAAAGAGAGGAGAAGCTAGGTGTGGCCCACTTCCTACCACCCAATCACCCATCTTACCCATCCAATCTTCATCAATTTCCATCAAAGGGAAAGCCAAGGAGTTTAGGAGTCCAAGGAGCCAAGAAGGAGCGAAATCGGTGGGTGTTTATAGTACTAGATTTTGAGTTTTTTTATTTAGGGCCCACATGTATTGGGACCCACTTGATGTATGTTTTGTAAGGGAGGGCTCATAGTGGTGGAGCCCTACATCGCATGTCGTTTCTCTCTCTCTCTCTCCCATTTTTCGTGGACCCCATCTTGATCTGATGTGCGTGAAGTGCATCCTCACCGTCCAGACTCGTTGGCCAAATGGGCCAGGGGCTGCTGTCCAGATCGTCCAGCAGGCCTGGATGAAGGGAGGAAAAATATATTAACTTGATCCGGACCCCGGTGGCCCACCCACGTGGCACCACCTGGATGCATGTATTCTCTCCACACCGTCCATCTGTGTGGACCCGCCTTGATGATGAGTTTCATCCAGGTCGTCCGTCCGCAGGACGTCCAGACGCCTGGATGAAGGAAAACACAGGCATCTACTTGATTCATATAACTAGTGGGTCCCACACGTGTGGACCCACCTTATATTCACACCATCCATTGGTAGGGATGGTGGGTCCTAGCATCTTTACTGCTATATCACGTCAGCAATTTATATGGCCCATCATAAGGTACGTGTTATATCCTAACTGCCCATCTGACGGTAAGCCCCTCCATGATGTATGCGTTGATCCACACCGGCCATGGAAACCCACAGTTATATGTGTTAAATGCACATCGTGCATCCATGGGTCCACATGATGTATATGTATCTTGCATCCAGGCCGTCCGTCCAGGGCCTGGACGCCGATTCATTTCTTATAAATATAAAAATATATTATAATATAATATAATAATATTATTATATTATATTACGGTGGGCCCCACCTGATGTGGAATAGGGATTGGATGGAGTACCTTCACCAGCTATATAGCTGTTGTTAACATCAGCAAGCTCTATGGGGCCTACCAAGATGTTTGTGTTGTATCTACACTGTCCAGCCAAGGGGCGATATATGTGTTTTATCCCTGTCGTCCAAAGGCCCCACACGATGTACCTGTTTTATCCTTGTCGTCTAAGGTAGTGGACCTGCTGTGATGCAGGTGTGGTATCCACCGTCCATCAGGCTTCCCAGGCCTGGAGAATGAGGTATATTCTAATCTTAGGTGTGACACCATACATCACGTGGACCCCACTGTGATGTGTGGGTTTTATCTGCATCGCCCATCCTAAATCCTAGGCCATGGGCCCGGGAATGAGGTAGATTCAGATCTCTGGTGGGCCATGCATGTGGACCCACCTTGGTGTATATGATGTATCCCCACCGTCCAGGGGCAGGGACGGTGGGTCCTACCAGGATATGTGTGTTGTAATCCACACCGTCCAGTAGATTAAAACAGTGGGACCCATCTGCTGTATGCATTTCATCCACCGTCCAGCGTGGACGGCGGGACCCACCATGGTGTATGTTATATCTACACCATTCAGTGGACAGACCCACCTGCTGTATGAGGCCCATTGTGATGTATATTGGGCCCATGTGAGAGGCCCATTATGATGTATTTAAGGTCCGTGGATGTAGCCCAATGTGATGTATTTATGACCCATTAATGAGGCATAAAGCGATATATTTATGGCCCATTTGATGAGGCCCGATGTGATGTATATGAGGCCCATATAATGAGGCCCGATGTGATAAATGTGTGGCCCATGAGTGAGGCCCGATATGATGCATATGTGGCACTTGAGTGAGGCCCATTATGATGTATATTGGGCTCTTGTGTGAGGCCCATTATGTTGTATGTGAGGCCCTTATGAGGCCATGAGCCACACTATATGTGTAGCCCTATGAGGGCCACTCCTTGGGAGTAATGTTGGTTGAATGTCCACATTGATGGACAATGATGGTTAAATGCCCACATTGTGACCTCCCCTTAGGCCTCGTTAGGCCCATCCTTCATATGAGGAGAGTACATCATTACCATATAACATGCTTAGTATAGCTCCACGATCCATGCCCATGCGCATGATATGTATGCTTGTTATGAGGAGTGATTAATCATAGCACATGCCATTGGGTGGATTATTATGGAACTCCCTGAGAGACGTAGTTGCCCCACATATTCGCACGGTACGTACAGGTTTGATGCATGACTGGATGGTATGACTCATGCATCTCGCATTCTGTGATATGACGACTATACGCCCTAGAGACTTCAGGGCCATGGCCTCCACAAGCATATCTTGGATGGCCGATGGGACACCGAAAATCTCTTTCCATATGGGGTGCTATAGATGTCCCTGTGTGAAACTCCCTAAACCTTTGTGGCCAGGAGACACTCCAACGTCTAAACCAAGTGGATACATGAGCGCCCGAGTGCCGAATACCAGTAAGCCATGTCTCTCACTGTGTCGTGGTCTGTTGGAAGGGGGTATGGCCTTATCCGCCAGAGTGAGGGGGCTATAAGCTAGGCTGAGTTCGACCAGCTCACAAATGGATCCGCTATCGACAAGCCGGTTAGGCATTGGTATACTGCTGGTACGCGGATAGTGTGGTCTCTTCCACTCACTAGGCTGCGCGATTAGGGAAGTAGCAGTTAGTGTGGAGTGTACTAGACCCCAGTGATGATCCAAGAGATGTACAGTACTGATATGTGGACTTATTGAGCAGGAGTTGTATACACAGCATCTTACTGATTCATTTATTCATTCACTATCCACTCGGGTTGGTGGTGCACAACTAATTGTTATGTGTACCTTCGCAATGGCCAGGATTTCGGTTAGGACACGCGGCCAACCTGAAATCAGAAGTTTACCACATTGAGTCTGACTATCCAAATTTAGGTATGGGATTGGTTTGGACCCTATAGCCTGCGATACTATGTACTATCATCCCGACTTCACACTTCAGCTTGGTCATTCCATTCGCACAGCATATTTCATTGCATCCTCATCGCATAACATTTTGTTTACTATGCTTTTATATTACATAGCCTGAATAGGGTTGATGGTATTATGGGCTTGCCAAGGTCTGCATATGCATTACATCCGTGACATATGGCATTTTGGGTTGTTATGTTTCTGTATTTATATAGCTTAGATGAGATTGATGGTATTCGTGGACTCGTTAAGATTTCCATATTGTATTGTATCCTCAGTATATGATATTTGGCTTACTATGTCTCTGCATTACATAGCTGATCTACATTGCTTTCTAAGTATATGTTATTGGCTTATTATGTTTTTGCATCGCATAGCTTGGATAAAGCTGATAATATTTATGGACTTACCGGCATGTTTCCGCATTGCTCTGATATTGCATACTTGGCCCTCTAAGCTTTCTATAAGCTTATGCACGATAGATGCGTGCAGCTGGCGTTAGATCGCAGCAGCGTTGAGCTTGGAGCGTGCAGATGTCTTCTGGAGCTTTGATTTTTAATATATGTATTTCCCTTTCAGCACTGTATTCAACTGTTTATATTAGTGGATATGTGATGATGATGTTGCCTTTGTGATTTGGGTAAACTTATGGTTATGCTTCTTACGAGATAAATATACGCTGAAAAATCCTCCTTGTAGGATCCCAGGATTGGAATCTGGCATATGGGCACTGGGAGCCGAGAATGGGGTGCTACGGAGGCTGTTGGCACCGGATTCGGCGATCGAAAATTCTGTGAGCCGGTTTTCAAGTTGGGGCGTGACATTTTTTTAGCTCGAAAATGAGTTCGAGCAGGCCCCAGCTTAACTCGACTCAGATCAAATCTAGCTCGAATCAAACTCGGATCGAACCAGTTCGGTGATCCGGTTACTTTGCCATTGATGTTGCTCACCAAGTGTTTGATAAAATGACTCAACAAAGTATAGTATGTGGTAAGGAAGGTATGTACATGAAACAAATACCTTTTTTTTTTTCAAATACCCGTAAAACCATTGCTTCTGTTTCACATACAGAGGGATTTTGAAAGTGCAGTCCGGATGTTCGTGGAAATGCTACAATGGCAAACTCGACTCGATCTTGGCTCGAACTTGGCTCGAACTGGCCCAAGCTGCTGACCGAACTGAGCTAAGCTGGCAAGTCAGGCTCGAGGACCTGGCCGAGCCGAGTTCGAGTTGAGGTCAGCTAGTGGCCGAGCTGAGGCTAGCTCGACTCGGTTCGACTTGATGTAGACCCCTACTCACCATACATTGTAACATACTGGAAAATCAAGCCAATCTACTCATTGGGAGTTCCACACATGTACACTGAGTTAGACGCCAAGTAACTGAAAAGGCCGATTTCCATAGCTCAAGTGGTAGACTGAGTGAAAGATACCTCGTTTCAACATTGTGTTCTTAGCATCGATTCCTATTATGGGTGCCTAACAGTGAAGTGTGAACTGACAGTCCGGTGTACTGACAAGCTAACAAAAATAATAATAATAATAATAATAATAATAATAATAATAATAAAAAGAACTGGCCGATTTCCTGCTAAAGCCGAAAGCCTCTTTGGCAGGAATTCCAGCCCATCGAATGTTTGTTAGAAATATATCCATCCTTTTTGCAATGTCATTTCAGGATATGAAATTAAGATAAGGTGGATCCAAAACTCAAGTGGGCCATAAGAGAGGGAAAAGTGAGAAAAGAGTTTCCTACGGTTGAAACCTTCTTGGTTCCACCTTAATTTTTTATATGCCATCCAAACCGTTTATGAGGTCAATCTCACCGGGATGAAGTTAAAATACAAAAAATTTACCATGATCAGTAACTTTTGTGGCCATAAAAATGTTTCAATGGTAGTTACTGAATCTCACTGTTTCCTCTTATGCTGCTAAAGTAAGTTATGGATCCACCTCATTTTCGATCGCATGTCCTAAAATGATCTTGAAAAACGGATGGATAGGATGGATTTCTCACGAACATTGGGTGAGCCACACTAGCATCCCCGTGGAAATTCCTGGAAAAGCTTTCATAGGGAATTGGAATCCGTAACCTTCGTGTCACCGTTTTATAGAAGCAGATTGACTGGTGTACCACACGCAATCGACCTGGCTGATGTGTGGACATCGCCAAGGTCTGAAGGTACCATCATGAGGTATGCGATGTATCCAAACCGTTCATCCATTTTTTGAGCTTGTCATAAAGCTTGACCCGAAAAATAAGACAGATCCAAAGATAAGTGGACCAGACTTCGAAAAATAGTGGGTGATTGAACTTCTACCATTGAAAGCCTTGTGGGGTCACAAATGTGTTGGATTAATATGATATTTGTTTTTCTCTTCATTCAGCTCCGTGTGACCTGATGATCAGATTGGATGGAAAATAACTGCAATGATGGGTGAGAATCATTGTTCCAATGCTATTTGTGATGTGGTCCACTTGATCTTTGAATATGACTCATTTTTTCCCCCACAGTGTAGATATAATAAATACATCGCTACGGGTCCTTACGTAACTTTGATCTCCTTTGAACTCTTTGTACAACTCCAAGCTCGAGGAGCGTGAGCGCTCGTGCGACACGTGCCCACACCAGTATGTGGTGCCAGGTCGGTGGTGTGTGCTACACCAGCCAATCCCCTTTCCCTTTTTTAGGCTTGGATGTCCCACAGACGTGACATGCTGGAAGAAAAATGAGGCTGCCTACGAAGTCAGAAAGCAGCCGGCTGCATGTTAATCTCTGGATGGCAAATAAACATTTCCTCTTTTGTTTCTATCTCTTCCAGGCTGGTTCTAGATAAACCCTAAGAGAATCATTTCTCACTTACTTTTTCCACAACAGAAAAAAGAATAAGAAAATTATTGAATTGGGTGATGACCATAACGACCCACATTAGGTGGGGTTAGATGCTGTGAGACCCGCCAATGATGTATTTGTTTTATATTCACGGAATGTATACATTTTGCCAAGCCCACATTATGGCATAAGTACAAAGAAGAAGTAGATCCGAAGTTCAAGCATACCCCACCACAGGAGGAAACAGTAGGAATGCTACATCCGCCATTGAAACCTCTTAAGGACTCAATATAATGTTTATTTGCCATCCAATTTATCGAGGAAGTGGCAAAGACATAGTTGAAGAAAAAACACAAATATCAACTTCATCCAAAACTTGTGTGGTTTCTAGGAATATTTTAGCGGTGCGTTCAATCATGACTAGTTGGTGTGACATGGTTAACTTGAGCTTTTAATCTCCGTGATTTTTAGTCTCAGGTGCAAAAATGACTTGATGAACAAGGTGGATAAAATATATACATCACTGTAGGCCACAAAACGCCAACAACACCGGAACCGATTGGCTACTCCCCTGCCACCCGCCAATGGCTGGTGGTAGGTGCTCTGTGGGCCCAGCATGATGTATGTCTTTCATCCATCCGTCCATCTATTTTTATGGATCATTTTATATCATGAGACCAAAAATGAGGTATATCCCAATCTCAAGTGGACCATATTACAGGAAACAATGTTGAATGAAAGTTGACCATTAAAAACTTTTTAGGGACCATAAAAGTTTTGCGTCAGCCTTCATCTGGGTTTGTACGATCTAACCAACAGATTGGATGTCAAATAAACAGTACCGTAGGCCTTAGGAGGATTTTAATGGTGGATATCAATCACTATTGTTTTCTTGTGGTGTGTACACCTGAGATTTATATCCTTTCATTTTTAGGATTAAGCCCTAAAATGATCTGTAAAAATGGATGAACGGAATGGATAAAACATATACATCATAATGGAGCCAACAGAGCACCGACAACCGGCCACCGGGCTGATGGCAGGGGGCGTTGCCAATCCGTTCTCAACGACACCTTAGTTGTTGCGGTCACAATCTGCTTCCATCGATGGACGCGGATTGCGTCCTACCCCCGCCCGGACGGGCAGGGCTCTCTGGGACCCACTGTGATGTAAGTTTTTTTCTCCACGCCGATGAGATTTTCTCTCAAATCATTTTAAGCCATGATATAAAAAAGATAGCCACGCAAAAGCCTTAAATGGACCACAAATTGGGGATTAAACGTTCACCATTAAAAACTTCTTAGGAACTGGAGAAGCTTCCGATCAAGCTGATATTTATGTTTTCGCTTCATCTACGTCTACGTGACCTTATGAATAGGTTGTATAGTAAAAAAACATCATGGTAGCCCTTAGAAATGTTTCAACGGTGAGTATCATATCGCTGTAGCTTCCTTTGGTATGGTCCACTGGAGTTGTGAACCTACTTCATTTTTTATCTCATGCCTTAAAATTATTTGAGAGAAAACCTCAACGGTCTGGATAAAAAACTTACATCACAGTGGGCCACAGAGAGCCCTGCCCGGACGGATTACCGTCCGGGCGGGGGTAGGACGCAATCCGCGTCCTCCATCGATGGAGCTTTTCTTATCGACATGCGTGGACAAGACAGACATGACATCACATTTGTCAATCTTGCACACACAGGTGAAATATCTAAGCCATTCATCATATGGATTTCGATGCTAGCTAGTTTCTAAAGAGAAAGGTGATCGACTAAATAGTTATGCGATGATGTTAGAAATAAGTGGAGTGACCATGATGTTAGAAATAAGTGGATTAGATAGAAAAATTCAGCCTTTTTTTTTTTTACAACCGTGCGTTTGTTCAGTTAATTGTAGCCAGACAAACAGAACAAACTGAGTCTTTGGAACGGCAATCTACATACCCATGCCTTTCTGTTAGATGGCTCGGATACTTAAGCTGTGTGTCACGCTGGCATATGTGTTGGCGTGTGCATTAGCTGTCTTGTACACGCATGCGTGGGCTTAGCAAAGCTCAGATTTATAAATCCAAGATTCTTTCTCATGTGTCCAGATTGCTCTATGATGTGTCCCACAACTCTCATGGGTTCCATGTAAGCATATAAAACTAGCATGCATAGGTTAAGCCCTCTAATCACCATGCGTAAGTTATCATTTCATCCCTTTAGAAAAATAAAATAAAATCAAAACACTGCGTAAGTTAGAAAAAAAAAAAGGCTGAGTTGGAATGTTTTACTTGAAAGAAGATGGATTGGAAGGCCAGTCATGCACGAATTCCTCCAGAGGGTGACAATGAAGCCGAAGATAGTCTCTCCAGTTTCCAACCGTGTCCTTTGCTACGTTAGAACTCGTCGATAATCTTATCTTCTTCAATGGATCCTCGGAGTAAAATCTCATCTTTTCTTCCACTGGTAGATGAAAGAATTCACGGCCCACTTCCATCATCTTCTTCATGGATTCCATGGACACCCCATGGTTTGTAACCTAGAGTTAACAAAGCAGACGTAAGCACCGGAACATTGCATGTAAAATGAAACAAACGAAACAAGGAAACTCGGAAGGTAATTGTCGATACGGTCCATTGAGGAGGTGATTCATGGCACATATGCAAAAGAGGAATAAGCATGCGAGATCCAAGATATGCTCATGACAGAAGATTTGGTTAGTCCACTCGTCAGGCTTGCTACACAGGCACATTGAATATAGATTTCTGGAGTTCTGTTCCTGTTTGTTTTTTTTTTTTTTTTTTTTTTTTTTTAACGCACGCACAGGTACTCGAACCCTTCACCCGGTGTTGAAACTCCTAAGAGTCTACCACCGGAGCAAGAGCAAGGACCCGTTCCTGTTTGTATTTAAGTCTGCCGCATGATGACTAGACCAACCTGATTCTTGGGCCACGATGTGCTAATGCCTCGATGATGGATTGCCTTGATCCATAGTACGTTCCCCACGTTAGCACATGTCCCACAAATCACCAATCTCTCTAACCACAATATAAGGATCAGTGGTCAGACTAGAAGAGAAAATAAGACCTGAAAGAACCCATAAGACTTGCAAGCATCGCCGATCTGGCGGACAACTTTTTCCTTGTCATGGAAACCCAAGTCAATTATCGGAACATCCTCTGAAACAACTTCGGAGAGCCTCGGCCGTTCGGACATCGGTCTGACGTACCTCTGCGGAAGGTTCTCGTAATGGATTCCGGTGGACAGGAGCATGGATTGGGCCATGTTTATGATTGAGGGTGATTAGATGATGAGGAGAATGGGGTTACAGGAAGGTGGGGAGAAGAAAGTGAAAGAGATGTACACAGAATAAATGGTATGATATGATAAGGGTTGACGCGACTTGGAGTCTACGCATTCAGCGATAGTAGCGATAGGTGTCATGTGTATAACTATGCATAACCTAGGCCGGATCCCATTTTAATGACGATACTAATTATGGATCAGGACCTTTAATAATCTTTCTAATCCTAAGCTCTGTGAGGCTATCATCTTGTATATGTGAAATCCTCTCCGTCCATCAAGTGAGAACAACTATGTCCACCATAGTACAAAATTATTAGACTGGTAAAATATTCACTCGGTGTCTACATCCTGTGTTTCCGATCAGGCTGATTTTTATATCGCACTTTCTTCCTTGTGATGCACACGTGAGGAACGTGTAAGAGACAGACCATGTGGCCTCACCGACAAACCTATGGTTGGCATCTCATGCCCGTTGACCTCATGTGGTGGCGTGTCCCAGCTGAGTTGTTTATCTAGCTGAATTTTGGCCGCATGGCTTAGAGTTGAGGTGTTCACCTGATTGATGGAGTATGTGTTACACAAACAACATGCATGGTGGGCCAATAGAGATCGAGTGTTTCACGCTGCTGCATAAAACTGGTATTGTAAAGGACCCTGAAGGTGACCGGAATTAAGCTGTCTAAAGTGCTTATCCTATATTAGATGGGCCAGTTAGCATAAGTAGACTGATCTAAGTGCCAAAATTGGTGATTGGAGGCTGTCTACGGGATGGTTAAAATGAACCATGGTCAATGGTACGAATACGATTGACAATGTCCGGTAATCAGGGCGTTGAGTTGTTCAAGAAATCTGAATTTGACCTTCAAGAAATCTGAAATTTGATTGCCTTTTTTTAGCGGGAAGAACATCCAATAGGATGCGCGTCTCTTGTTGTAGATCACATGTCTAGTTTTTGTCTTTAGCTGGTTCTCTTATTTTGTTATATAAGAAAAAAATTTTCCTAAAGCAGGGTGTAAGGGAGGATTTTGCCCTTTGATCGGGTGTGGGCTTCGCTAAACCCAAGTGCAGGTCTCTTCCCCTTGCCTGGGTGTATGCGCTTTTTCGTTCTCTTTTTGCCTTTTCTTTTCTTTCCTTTGTTGGGGTTTTCCTCTTTTTTTTTTCCTTAAAAATAAAATAAAATAAATAAATAATTCCATATTTATAGTTGTGGCCCATTGAGAGTTGGCCTGTTAACATGGACGGTTTAGCTTCAGCTGCATGTACGGTGGGTGTACAGTTTTTGAGTGCGTATGAGCCATGTTAGTGGGCCAGAGCACGAGTCCATGAGGGAGGAGCTTTGCTATGTATGCATGCACTTTTCAAAGGGCACTGTAAAACCATAACCCAAGTATACACGGCGTTCCTTAGGGTCATGCGGTCCTACCGGTCGAATTCCGGTGACCCGCGACCTACGGTTAGCGTTTGCGGTCATCCTTGAGTTCGGTCATGTTGACCTAACTCGGATCAACCGAAACCTATGTCATCTTGTCCGTATCGTCGCCGCTGTTCCCACACCGCGTTCCGTGCGTGAATCCCACATGTACATCATGAGTTATGTGTAACGTTCGATTTGGGCCATTGATGTGTGATTTATGTCCTCCTATGCAATGATGTCATGCCTAGGCTGGATTTTCAAAAAACCCTACTAGCCTATGATCCTTGTTTGTAACTCCCTACCCTCATGATTGCATTTCTCTACCCTAGGTGAGAGAAGCAATCATGACTTACCTTAAAACCCTTCCCTCTCTTTTCCTCTCATTTCTCTCTCTTCTCTTCTCTTGCTAGTTACTCCGAATGCCCCACCTTCCCCAAAAACTCCAGCCCCTTCTCCCTTTAATCCCCTTTAATCCACCCACCATCAACCAATCTCAACCATTGAACCATGATCTTTGAAGCTTCTTGATGCTTGTGGTGTAGCTTTGGAGTTATTTTAATAAGTGGGTGTGCTTACATTCTAAAATTTCAGATTGCTTTTATTTCCTTCTTGATCTTCACTCTCCTTCCATTAATGGAGCTTGTGGGACCCATCAAGTGATAATGGTGGCCCCAAGACTCGATGGATATGGCTTGTAGCCTATCTTACATTGCATGCATGTGCATGGAAGGGACCATTCTCCATGGATCCCTTCATGCTCCTTTCTTCCTTAGATCAAGGATCTTTGGTGCAGATTGGATCTCCACCATAGATCTCAATAGGTAGCCTTGATTATGTAGATTGTACATCTTATGGTAATGAAATGTCTATGGATGTGTATGATCAAGGGAAGGGCCTCGTTGAAGCAAAGACCCTTCTCTTGTGGCTGTTTTCTTCTCCTTTTCTTGTTAGAAGTTCTAATCATGAGTGTGTGGCCCACCTTGTGGACCAACAAGATCCAAACCATCCATAGAGGAAGGACATTTTTCACAGTCCATCACTTGGACGTATGGCCCCTAAAATCACCAAAATGGGCTCATGCAAGGATGATTTTGATGATAGGATGGTTTGGATGTTTGTGGGGCCCACTTGTGTGGATCACACCATGATTTTCTGGGGATAAATCTCCATTTAAATAATGTTTGTAATTTATTTTTATCAGACATATGTTGCTATTCAACTATTTCGACAGATTTTGGGCCATCTTGGGGCCTAATTTTTGGTCATTTGGTGGGGATGTTGATACCATCCAATATGTGATTCTTGAAGGTGTATGTCCCACCTATAAGCCTACAAAATTTTAGCCCCAACTGACCTCATTTGAGCCTCCAGAAGAGTGGGCCAACATGGGTATTCAACCAGATTTCTGCCGTAATTTCCAGTAATACAAGCTATTGTACTGTTGTAACTTATAATTTAAAAACATTTTGTCTGATGGTGGGTCACCTTTCTGGGTCCCACCTTGTTCTAGACTTGATAAGGGACCTTGGCCCCCAATTTCAGAATTTTTGGACACCCTGGACCCACTCATTTGGGGAGACCAAATTGGTATAGCAACATGAACATTGCTTGAATTTTTCTGCATTGCTGTATTTTTATGTTTGTGGAGATAATTGGGCTCAGTCCATTTGGGCTTTTGTGTATATCTATGGGGCCCACCTTGTGATGATCCAGAGGCCACAAGGGGCCATTTTTGTGGGGCCAACCAACTGGACCAGCTATCTATGATGGATGTCCAGCTGGTGGACGTCCACCATGGGCTAGCCGTCCTTGGCGAGGCCCACCATGATGTATGTCTTTCGTCAATGTCGTCCCTCCATATTTGTGGGGCCCATGTGATTTGGGTCCACCCTAGGTGGACGTCTTATGTGGAGCCCACTTGGGACGTGGGAGCCCACCTTGTTGCATGTGTTTGGGGCCCAGGCCGTCCACACCTTGGACCGTCCAAGCCTAGGACGCCCTTGCCCTTTTGGGGCTGCTGATAGGCCTGCAGTCCAGTAGCAGGCCCACCTTTCTGAGTGCCAAATACCCATCTCCAAATTGGTGGGGCGCCTATAATGTATTGATGGACTGTAACGACCCTAAAATAAAATCTTTCTTTACATAAATTTTCAATTTAAATAGGACGAACCATCCCCCACTTGAAACTAACATTTCAACTAATAACCACAAACTAACTTTAAACCACCCCATGATACTAACTAACACAACTAAACAAGAGCTAACTGTCTAACTAAGATAATCAACATTGAAACTCCTAGTACAAGCTTCTAAAAGAGTGGAATCAGGCTTAAAACGAGTTATAAACCCTATTTGAGAACCAGACGACTTAAATCTCACCACAAGGAAATCAAGAATTTCCAAATAACAGCATTCATGGGTAAATAAGGACCTTCCAAGGCCAATGGTCGGTGTTGATCGTTCGAGATCAAGTCATGGAGCGCATTTTTGATAGATGCGTGAACACAGTAGTGTGCTCACACCGCGCACAACACCTAAATACCCGGTCAAACTTTCATTGACCCGATAAAACTCACAGAAGCAATGAATTCAAAAGAAACTTTCCTGCTTATCGCTGGCTCAACATGGACCGTCCATTCGATGGGGCAAACGATCATCTTCTGAATACATTAATCGAATCCACACCGTCCATCTGATTTTTGGGTCCCACCGACCACGTCCATGTCGATATTACCCATTGAAAACCATCCGATCCTCATCTATTAACAAACCAGCAAATAACACACGAGAATGATGCTGACGAGGATGAAGTGTCCATGTACGCTGCACCTCTGACCAATCCCACCGTTGGAGACGATCGGACGGAGGCCACGTCCGCGAGGGGAGGCTGAGTCAGACCTACGATTTCTGAAAATAATACCCTACGCGACAGAAAAGCGGAAGAAAACTTCCGTTTTGGGTAAGAACAATCTCCACCCTCCTCTGGCATCAAGAAACTTCTTTGGAGCAGATCCGGATCGTTCGTGCTAGGGCTATTCAAAAACTCGTAGCAACACTGATAAATCGGCGAGACACAGCCACGTCTCGAACCGACCCCCGACTTGACAAATGCGATAATCAACGGCCATTCCTTCACCGTAAAATGGGCCCCACATCGTATTTAAGACGTATCAGGACCGTCCAAACGACCCTGATTCGAAGATAAACCGCCTATTACATATTTGCCATTTTTAGCACTTCATCTTCCCAAATAGACTGAGAAACCCACCACCTGTGTGTATGGCCCATTCAGCCATCCGAGGCATTCATCTTGTGGCCCATCGAATACGAAACCCATCCGTGAAGGACATCTAGACCCATGCACACGTTCTGTTACTTGAAAGAATCCTGATGATGGTGTTCTCTCGGCTAGCTTGGGTTAACCGCACACTAATCCCTGCGATTAGCAGGAGACATTTCCAGAAACAGAGTGGCTATAAAAGGGCTGAGAATTAGGGTGAATTCCAAGGTAAGAAAGAGAAGAGAAATAGAAAGAGAAAGACGGAGAGAGTGAGAGAGAGAGCTGCTTGAGCAGGTCGCTGGTTTGATAGCAACTCAACTCAGCCGAGTTAGTTGAGTAATCCATCTGCTGTATAGAGGATAAAGTGAGAAAAGAAAGATCTTGAGATAGTAAGAAGTTAGAGAGAGAAAGAGATAGAAGAGGAAGCAGCTGTTGGAACCAGTTTTCAACTGCTGTTTTAGTTCATACCAAGTCAACCGAGTTCAGACTTCAACCATCGTCCAGCTAATTCATCTGATATGAAACTAGTCACCTCAGAACCCCATTCCAATATCCAAACTACGACTCAGATCAAGTAATCCATGTTAACCCACTCTCAATTACTGTAAAATTCAATCTACTCAGCTAATGGTATTCGCAATCATCCCAACTTAGTCCCAAGTTGGGTGACTTAGCCACACGGACCTGGGTAAAGATCCAAATCTAAATCCATGACTGGAATCGTTTCACCATGGACATGGGTCAGCACCGTGAACCGGTCTCTGTCACAGTCATGGTGTGGCACGCTACTGTCATGGCGACTTGACTGAGTTGTATCACCGTTGGGTCGGTAACTCAAAACCATTTCTGACTCAGGTGGATGGATCCCAACTCAGTTGGATTTGGGAAGCATATCGACTAGTTAAACCTATTGGGGGCAACCCAAGGCTCGCCCGATTAAGGGCTGACCCAACCGTTCTTCCCAACTGAACCAATTCGGTAATCAATGGTGGACTGACTCAACCAGCTCAGTTTTCCCAAACGAGTCAGGGGACTCCACTCATCTGAGTATGATGTGAGCAACGATAAATTTAATTAAATCATAAATCAAGCCTCGTAGTAGACTAGACTCTTGAGACTACTCAACTCATTGCGGATCAAAGGACCCAACTAAGTCAACTCAGTCCCGACTCACTAGTGTTATGGCGATTCCTTCAGGTACAATTAGCAACTATTTTACCTTAGAAGACCCTCCTACTTGCAGTCTGTTCAATCAAGCAAGTAAAGGTCTATGTTTATAACTAGTAAATTGTTAGAGTTAGAAGATTAATTATACATTTGCTTGGAATGTTAGGATCCTTACATCCACACTTGATAACAAGAAGGACTTCCAATTTAGGTGAGGAGCATCCCCCATAGCTTCTTCCTTTCACTAATTTCCATATCGATTACATCTCTAATGTATAGAATTTTAGAAAATCATTGATTCCTAGCTATCGTGACTTTCTTGAATTAATCGTTTTAATGCCATATTTTCTTAAAATTATGTGTATGATGTATTGTCTTATGAACTCCATGTCACATTTATAAATAATTGCCTATAAATATATCTTTGTTAGACATATTTAGAAAGAAAGCTTCCACACTAGATTATTTGTGAATTGTGTAATGAAATATTATCTTCATGACTTTCTATATTCTCTAATCTAATTTAGTTGGCATTATCATGTGGATAGTTCTTAAGATATGGCCAATGTAAAATTGTTTACATATAGTGTACAAAGGGATGATTGGAAATCCATCTTTCATAATTATTACTGTTTTGTTACGAGACAAAATTTCTCTTATCATCTTTATATCATAAACTAACTCTGATGAGACTGATTTGAGCTTTACAAACTCTTATTTCATTACACACTATGAGTAGTATGAAGAATGATTATGGGAAGAGTCCTTAAGGGACATAGAAGGACTCTTAGATAATTCAAATGATATGACCTCACTTATAAATGTACATGATACTTGGTGAGCCCTTCTTGAATGTAAAGAAATTATGGAAACACATATGGAATGTATAGTTGGATATTTCCTATTTAAAAATTGAAAGTCATTCCTATTCTATCAAAACAATGTATATATGTGTCATGGTGCATAACATCCACGCATGACATGTGAGTTTTTCCGAGTGTTCATCATAAGTCACATCTTGTTGGGTTGTTTAAGGTTCTATTACCAAAGTTCGACCATTAGGTTATGTGCATTTGTATACTTTGGGCCGCTCTTAATTTACATGAGGCTTTTTCAGGATTTTATACCTCCTCGGGCATACCTCGGGTATTTTTCCAGGAGGACATCCTTGGGCACACTCACCTTCATAACCTTTTTCAGGTAGTCTAACTACTACGGGCGATCTTTTATTTTTACAACTGGATGTGCATAACCAGATCTGTGACTTGAACATACATTCATACAAGTTCATATTATCTGGGTTGTGAATTGACGTGTTCGTTTAACTATGCTATAACTATTTGATATACATGAATTGCATATGTAATTGTATTACCCTTTGAATCAAATTTGAATTGTTAACCCATTTTGGAATGAGATGTTATGGTTAAATCTATGAGGGAAATTCCCACTGAGTTTTCACTCACCCAATAGTGTGGTTGCACCAAATAAATACAGGTTTGACAGAGGAAAATGGTGCCTATGCCAGCACCCCTGGTGCAGCAGAAGAGGAGTACGGAGAGGAAGAACAGTATGCCGACCCGGTTGAGCCGTTGGAGCTCAACTAATAAGCTAGGAATGTTTACTTTAATGCTTTTAGACATTACCATAGTTTTGCTTGCTTTGGAAATTGTAATTGAAAATCCCCTGTTGTGGGATCTAGCGTAAGTGCTTTACTTTATACTTTTGTCCACACATGTTGAACTCATTTGGTTAGTCTATACTATGGTTATACCTTGTTATTATGAATTATGTCGATAATTAGATGAATGGTAGTTTTATTTTATGAAGTAACCTTCAGGTTCTCGTACTCGGGCGACCGTCCTCGGGTCACGAGAATCAGGGTGTTACATGGACATTATGGGAGTAACTCCCAATTATTTTGACATGTTTCTGGGCCTCAATAGGCCCAGAAGATTTGGTGGACTAAAAGTCCAACCATGGCCATTTAAATACACAATGTATGGCTAAATTTTTATTGGAATTAGGGGCCCACCACATTGAGAAATTGGGTACTTGTTCCTCACCTATACCTTAGTATAATTTTTGGGCTTAATTAATGCATGTTTTGGGCCACCTTTGATAACTATTTGTGGGACCCAATACATACCAGATTTTGGGGCTTTCTAGTGGGCCCAGTTTGGGCTGGAATGTCCCACCTTGGCCAGCCAAATGATGGGCTGACCTTCCACCGGGAAAAGGTGGATTTGGGCCCTTAAATTCCCACTTAAAAGACTAGTTATTGGGCTGATGTAATGGGGCCCATTCCACCCAACTAAAAACTTGTTTTGGGCCATGTATATGTATACATGGGATGCCCACTAAGTCCATGTAAATGCTTGGACTCTATGGCCCTTAGGACTTGGGCTTTGGGCCTTGGTTCCCCTCCTTAGGTCATGATTGTTAGAGGTAGTATCGGGCCTACTTTTTTATGCCTTTTGTGGGACCTATGTGCATATGTTTTGGATATGGGTCTTGGGCCTTATGTTTATGTGGTTTGTAGATTAGATGCCTTGGGGCAATGGTGATTGAAAGTCCCCATTTGGACCCCTCTAGGCCCATTAGTTGCTAAGTGTGGTTGAATGCCCACCTTAGTCCCTTGCTAGGCCCGTTTCCATATTATCCCCTAACTTTGTAATTTTAGTCTCATGGGCTACCCCAGATAATTGGGCCCCCACTTGAGATTATGGTTAAGTACCTAAACCCTGTTGGTTAGGTAGCGAGTGCACCTTCTCATTCACCTCATCGGCACCCTTATTCATATTCATGGCCCACTCCCATACGCATCATATGCATGCTTGGTTAAAGCGTGATTGGCCATTATTGTGCCACTGTGTAAAACATGTTGGTATCCCTTGAGGGATTGAGTACTCCCCTCTTAGCATGATGGATGCTTGGGATTGATGCATGGATGACCGCGTGCTCATGCATATGGCATTATATAGCATATGGACTTCGCCCTTACTTTATCAGGGTTGTAGCCTCCACAAGTATATTCGTGGATGGCCATGTGTGGACACCAGAAATATTATTCAAGCATTTGGGGTGCATAAGACACCCTTGGGTGGAAGCTCCTAAACCTTCAAGGTACCGAGAAGACACCTCAATGCCGAGACCGAGTGGGAATTATGTGTGCCCGAGTGCCTTATACCGTTAGGCCGTGACTCCCACTGTTGCGAGGTCGGTTGGGATGAGGTGTGGCCTTACCCGCCTAAGAGAGAGGGCAACTGTTAGACTGAGTTTGACCAACTCGTGAACGAGTCCGCTACCATCGAGCCTCACTGGTGATTGGCTGTCCACATGCGGGTAGTGAGGTCTCCTATGCTTGTTTGACTATGCGAGTCTTGCAGAGCTGCAGTCATCCAACAATATACTTAACTCCGGTGGATTCCTTATGATGGAAGTGTACTTGATATGTCGATTGGATATGAGGAATGGCATTACTTCACATTGCATTTGCATCGACTATATAAACTTATATTGCATTGCCTTGGTATAGCGCCTAATACTCATGTATTGTATTGCTTAGCCTCAGTACGGTTGGAAGCGTTGGTATTGTTCATTGGCTCCTTCTGCATTCTCCTTATTCTTCTGAAAACCATTGTCATACACTTACACCTAAACCCTGTTTGGGGCGTGACAACCGCCCTCTAAGCTTTCTATAAGCTTAAGTACGATTGATGCGTGCAGAAAATCCTAGGTCAGCGCAGTAATGAAGGAGCTGTGGATTGGATTGGCGCAAGTTGAGGACCTGTTGCAGACCTTTCCTTTCCCTTCTTTCTATATTATGCATTTCCTTTTGAGCCTTGCACCTGTAAAGTTTTAATTCATAGTAGATTTTGCAGTGTGTTCCTTGTTTATTTTCTGAGATTTATTTGTTATGATCTTAGGTATGCTCGATTTTGTATAGATTTGTATGATGGAAATCCTCCTTGTAGGTTTCCAGGACTGGAACCTGTGTTAAGAGCCGAGAATGGAGTGCTACAGAGGCTGTTGCGGTCGGAATCGGCTATCGGATTCCTTGCGAGTCCAGTCACCGAGTCTGGGGCGTGACAAGCACCTTCACATCGATACACATGATGATGTTTGCTACATGTGTGAGATCTAAACCATTCATAAGATGAGCTCCATTTCATGAATGTTTTGGCCGAAGCTATGCCAATTTATTCAATATCATATGGGTTTTGTTCACAAGCTTTAGGACGCAAGTTAAGTTGTTGTGCAATGGAACTATGTGTGGCCATAATCAAACTCAATGTCCGATAACCCCAAGTGCAGGTTGCGATATAATAATAACTTTGTAAGACCGAGGTCGAATCCTCAGATAATAACGAAGCATGGCTTAAAAATAGTCTAATATTAAATTCTTGTTTGGGTTTTCAAAGACATGATTGAACCAAAACTTAAAAGAAAAACATAAAACCAAATAACAACCGAAGGATTGGAGAAGGACTCCAATGAAGCTTCACAACTTCTTGCTCTATCTCTTTCACCCTAATTCATGTTTAACAAGATTAGATTCACCCATTTAAATAGGAAAAATTCATACTCACTTAGAACCAACTTCAAATTTATGCACTTTTATTACACTTCGGGCACACCAACTGTACGCTTCAGTCGCACCGAATTAAACTCTTGGTTGTAGCTGAATTTCTTCAATATCCATCTAAACTCTCTCTCTCTCTCTCTCTCTCTCTCTCTCTCTCTCTCTCTCCCTCTCTCTCTCCCTTAGGCCGCACTAAACTCACATTCAGTGATAGCGAACATGTCTTCAGTTGCACCTAATTAAGTGTCAAGCTAAATTATCTCTAAAAATCACAATTTGTTGCTGAACTATTTTGTGCACTTTTGGTCAAACTGAACCAAGCTCTGGTGGTACTGAATAGTGTGTTATTTATGTTGATGTATTTTATGATTTTTCCAACATTTTCTTCATCCTTTGTAATTGGTTTTCTTAGATATTTGGTACTTGAATTATTCATTAATCACTTCCAAATTTTAAATCTTCACTTAGTCATTCTTTGAGCATTAAATATTATTTTTAACTGTTCTTTTCATCTTACCTTTCCAAATCAACTTGCATAGGAAATCATACATAATTACATCAATTAAGCACATCTATACTTATACAACCAATGTATAATAAGAGGGAAATATACAATATTTCACAATCAACAACACCTCAACAAAAGACTGTGTAGTCATGCCCATTCTTGAGAATTGCTAAATCGAGGGAACAGTTAACCGTAAACACGGTCTATGCAGTTTTACAACCCATTATGTATGATCGATGCATGAAAGATGCTACCCAACCCAATGATTCAGTAGAACTAGAAAACACTGATAATTATGATAATTTGTCTAATTATCTCAGTAACTAATGCTTCTCCAATGATGATTAGCTGATAAAAGGGCTAATATGAAGGGTTGAAGCATTACAAGTATCTTCACCTACCTCTAAGTAGCTAGATGAAACTATCGACAAAAATGTTGGGCACGCCAATGTGAATTCTGATGAGCTACTTTGTTCAAAAACATTAGGGGGCAATATTCAGGTTCAGAAATTGTTTTTGGATTAAGCCAGCTTAGCCTAGTGAGATGGTGGGTGACATAGAGAAAATTGGTCCTCTTATGGTAATTTACATACTTCCCTTCCTTTGAAAAATGCAAGTGAAGGAGCACCATGAGAGAATGAAGCACCACAGATAAACACCGTTATAGTTGAATCAGGGGCAACATCTGAAAGGGTGGTCATAGAATGGCCTATTGAGAGTGAAATATTGCATATTTCCCCCTATTTATTCCTTGGTTTTATGAACATGATAGTGCTTATCGATCTATTTTTACTTGTTTTCTCTTACGAAGTGATTTCAAGAGCTTTGGAGAAAAAGACTCTAAAAGTGGTGAATTAATGCTCAAAAGATTGCCAAAGTGAGGCTTGGAGATTTGGAAGTCAAGAATGAAGAATTTATATACCAAAGATCCAAGATAAACAAGTATATAGGAGGAAGAAAAGACTGAAAAAATCACGGAATCAACAAAAGAAACAGACTGTTTGGCTCAACCTTCGGTGCACACAAAATAGTCAAGCTATGTACGCGAATTTCAAAGCTAATTCAGTGTGACCGAAAACAGGTTCGGTGCAACCGAAAGTGCACAAAATAGTCAAGCAACGAGTGCGAATTTCAGAGCTAATTTGGTGCAATCGAGGATTAATTCGGTGTGACCGAATACATGTTCGGTGCGACCAATGATACACTCGATGTGACTGAAGGGATACAGAGAGTCTGAATATAACTTGAACTCAACTTCGGTCCAACCTAAGGCAGCTTCAGTGCGACCGAAGCGTAACTAACTACATAAATTTGAGGCAGTTTTAAAGTCTATCCAAGAAAATCTTATGAATATGAGTCTTTTAAGAGTTTCTAAGCATAGGAAGAGTGGAGAAAGGTGTTAGAGTACTTCAAGGAGTCCTTCCTTCTTCCCCAATCTTATTCTTCCTGTTAGCTTTTCATGTTTTATTTAAGAGTTTTAGTTTCAATCATATCTTTAGTTGGCTAATCTCTTAGCTAGAGCTAAGAGGTGAAGCTTGTAGTTTATTTAAATGTTTATCTTACTTTTATTCAAGTTTATGTTGAACTTACATTATTCTTAGTTTGAATGAAAGAATATTTTCAGTTTTCTGTGATTTACTGTCACTCTAATTATAGTAGATGCTTGGGAAGCTTTTGATATCTTCTTATCTATTTTACAATTATGAGATTTGTAAAATTTGTGATTTACCATTGTCTCCTGGGCATGGTAGATGGTTGAATTCCTTGCAATCATCACATTTGTGCCTCATGAGGGAGCTAATCCAATGACAAGTTCAGATTTTTTTTAATCGCTCTATCATCCAATTGGATAGGATAGGACTCCAACTCCAGTTGTGTTTATTGAATCAAGGTAGCATCTCAATAGCTACAAGTCGATCCTTAGCGCTCTAGTTTTCCCAATATTATTGATAGTTTATTCACAATTGATCTCTCTTATTCCAGATTCTAGTTTAAATTTTGACTCAAGTTCTCATTCTAGTTTATTTCAGAATACGTACAAGCTAAGTCCCTGTGGATTCGACATTGATCTCACCGAGTTATTACTACAGCGCAGCCCTGCACTTGGGGTTGTGAACAAGGTTTTGGCATTGTTGTCGGGGAATTTGGCTATGTTTTTCTGAGATTGATTAGTATTATCATTGGTTTAGGATTAGGGCTATACCTGTGTTTTTAGGTTGGTTTTTCTGAACTTATTTTTCTTAGGAACTAACTTTTTTCTGTTTTGTATCAACTTATATAGCAACTCCAATCCAGTAACTTCTCTCCAACTCTTTTCTTTTCATATTTCCTATTTCTGTAGTTTTCTTTTTCTTAGGTTTTAGTTGTTTAGAACTTGAGGGTTGTGAGTATTTCATGCCCAAGTGGGTTCGTGACACACTTTGCATCTCTTGAGTGAAGGAGGATTAGTCAAAGGGTTGCCTATCTATCACCGGATTAGACACCACTTGAGATCCCCCGAGTTAATCGAAGTAATGGCTGCAAATCAACCTCAGCATCCAGTTGTGAAGGTTCAAGATGAGAATGAGGTGCATCAAGCTCCCCCACCTCATACTTTACAAGAATACTTATAATCGACATGGGTGAGTACACCTTCCTGCATGTTGTTTCCACTTAATGCAGGAAACATGGATTTTAAATAGGGAGTGATACAACTCCTTATTAAATTTCATGGACTGGACTCTGAAAGTCCATACTTGCACATTAAAGAATTCAATAAGATAGTCGTCACCCTACACTTTTCAAACGTATCTGATGATATAGTAAGACTAAAGTTATTGCCCTTCTCATTGAAGGAGAAGGCTAAGTCATGGTTGCACTCCTTAAAGCAATGATCTATCGGGCATAAGGGTTGATCTGACCTGAGAATTCTTTAAAAAGTTCTTACCGGTTCACAAGACAAATACTTTAAGGAGGGCGATAATGAATTTCGCCCAAAAAGAGGAAGAGACCTTCTACTAATGTTGGGAGAGATTCAAGTATCTCATAAATTCATGTCCACATCATGGCTATGAAATATGACGGGTAATAAGATTTTTCTATAACGGATTGACTTCGCACATGCGTTAGTTTATAGAGATAATG
This sequence comes from Magnolia changhungtana, assembly GCA_030180095.1. Lineage (NCBI taxonomy): Eukaryota > Viridiplantae > Streptophyta > Magnoliopsida > Magnoliales > Magnoliaceae > Magnolia > Magnolia changhungtana. The sequence goes on along the minus strand of JASAUF010000502.1, from coordinate 7,506,958 downwards.
TGTAACGGTGAATTCATGAACAAAGAGGTCGATGATGTGTGAGACTATTTTGATCTACTTGCAGATAACGCGCAATCCTGGGACACCTCCCTAAGACCCACCACCTCTAAGCCTACTCGGTCAAGAGAAAATGGAGGAATTTATGTTTTAAAGGAAGAAGACAACATGAGTGCAAGAGTAGCCAATCTCACGATTACTCAAAAGTAACTCTACTGGCTTCCAAAGCCTGGTAAAGGATCCAATCACAAACTATTTTAGAAGTAAATAATATGCAAGCTAGCTTATGATGGATATGACTGTGCAGGTGTGTGTGATGTGATCAAATATTCAGATGAGGAAGAATTTAAAGTAAATCACACAATCATGAAAATAATACTCTCAAACACAATCATTTTTATAGTGGTTCGACTACCTGTCTACTCCACTCCCGGCTGCCACACTCAACCCTTGAGTGTACTGGATTTCACTAAGGAGGTTTCCTAGGGTTCACCTCAAACCTAAGGTTTTAAATCAGGTTCACCTTCAACCTTTACATAGAGGTTTCTACTCGTTTCACCTCTAACCCTGAAGTTTTACTGGTTCACTCCTAACCAGATGTTTATGCTCTCCATAAAGCAAGGGTCCACACAACGCACCCGAATATTTATGCTGTCCACAGAGCAAGGGTCCACACAACGCACCCACTACGTACACTCCCGCCGGAGGCCTCCTTGAGGACTTCAAAGGGTAAGAACCACTTAAGACCTAATCCTATAAAGGAATGATCACAAGTATCCTCTTGGACTCTAGATACTTACAAATAAGTTGATGAGTCCCATTCAGTGCAATGACGAAGATTTCCTCCTTGTTGTTGAAGAGTTTTGGCTTCCTTGATCCGCAATACAAAACATGTACCAGTACTTGGCTTCGGGTTGGGTCAAGGTTATGATGGAATCCTACTCTCTAAAGATTTTCCTATAGGGAAGATAGAGTAGTTTCAATCATCAACGCATTCAAGGCATCCCAGCTTAATGATTTGTCATTAAGGTAGTAGTTGGAGGATCCTTGAATGTGAAAGTTCACTCCCCAATCCACTCTATTGAATGTCAATGGTGAGGGTGGATTGGAGGATGAACTCCCTTGAGAGAAAGGGCTTTAGATATAAGATATAAGTTGAAACACTCAAAAGCTCTCTCTTCTTTCTCTCACAGCAACAAGAGACAAGTCCTCTATATATAGGCAAAAGGTTCCAACGGATATAAAACGGTCACATTTATGACAAAGTTCGATATCATCGAGCAGGTTCGATATCATCGAGCGTATACTCTCGATAGCATCGATGGTCTGCTCGATGACTCAGACTCAATGTCGTACGCTTTTGAAGCATTTTGCCAATTGGTCGATGAATCGAAACTATTGTCGATATCATCGGATTTCGAACTCTGATTCCATCGATGACAGGATCGATCATCAACATTTGAAAAATGAGAGAGACTTGACTTTGAAATATTTTAGGTTTTCATGAATGATCAGGGGAACCGTCGAGATCATCGGAATTTGAATGTCGATGATATCGAGATCAGAGTCGATGCATCTATAAATCCAGCAGATTTATCTTTAAGCTTACTGGACGATTTGTGTCCTTGTTTGATGCAATCGACCTGGTGCCGATATTATCAATATTTGAATATCGATTCTATCGAAGGGCCCCTGATCATAGTTAAAAACAACCTGAAATATCTGCTATAAGAAATGCGCGCCCACAATCGATATCATCGATGGACATCTGATCTTATCGATACTTGAATTCAGATCATATCAGACAGTCATCGATATTTTGAAGAAATTCGAGATTTTCATTAAAAAACAAGGGCGCCGGAAATCTTTCTGTCGATCTTATCGAGCCACTCTTCGATGGGCTCGAGATTTGAATATCGATGATATCGATGGGCGTATCGATACATCGATAATTCGTCCAGATATGTTGTGAAGTTACCGGACATATTTGGTGCTTATATCAATGATATTGACAAGTGTATCGATACATCAATAAATCCGTCCAGATGAATATTTAATTGCTGGACATTTTTGGTCCACATATCGATAATATCGTTAAAGTATCGAGGACATCGATAGAGCAAGTTAATCATATCGAGGGTGCATTGATAAAATCGACAGGGCGAGAAAAACTTAGAAATTTTCTTATTTTGAAAAAAGTTTTCTCTCCCTAAAAATCCTAAGATGTCTATCTTGTTTTAAGGGTTTTTAATTACCTGGTGTTTTGGGACATGGGATGTGAGGCTTTGATTTACCTGTGATGAGCTCACACACATCTGGTTGAGGCAGACACTTGAATTGATCTTCCTATCAAGCTCTGTAGTCACTCTGACTCAACGCACATGTAACTTGACAAACCAAGGCACTTTCACAGATGACGTCGAACTCTGACATCAAGAACACAAACAAATCGGCAGGCAAGGTCTCCTCGACCAAGATAGGGCAAGACAAACAACATCGACCTAGCACTATAGTCTTCCCCAAGGGCGTTGACATTAACAATCCCTCACGGGCATATTCTAATAGCAATTTGGTCGAACTATAAAAGCCCTTGGATACAAAAGAGTGCGTTGCACCGAAATTAAACAAAACACGAGTTATACATGAAGAGATAGGAAGGGTACCGCCGACAACTACTCCTAATGACTAAGGGTCCTACTGAGTTGCATAAAATCTGATCTGAGCCGACTGGGGAGGTGCATGTCCCCTCTGTAGTCACTCCTGCTGCTACTGCTGTTGGGGACACTCGAACCTACGATGTCCTGTCTCACCGTATCCAAAGCAAGGGCCTGGGTACCTTCACGGAGGTGGTGCAAGATATACTGTTGGTGCTGTCGGTTGTTGTTGCTACCGCTGTGGCGGCCAGTACTGCTGCCTTGGTTACTGTTGGGTCTTGGCAGCTGAGGTGGTTGCTGCTGCTGTGGGCAGGGACACTCTCACCTATGGTGTCCTATCCAACCGCATCTATAATAGACATCGCGGATCTATCTCGGAGGCAGTGCTGAAGGTGCTACTAGTGCTCTGGCGGATCAGTGGGCTGCGCACCTCTGTTACCGTTGACATTGTCGGGCGCTACCAGAGGGAGCCTGCCTCTTCCGGCCTCTCCTTTGATCATGATCCCTCTATGAATCGGTCAACTTGGCCTCGCCCTGAAGTAAAAATACCGTGAGTAGGACCTGCTGCTGAGTCAAGTCTTGAAAAAGGGCGCTCGCGGGCCCTTGCTCTACCTACTCAGGCGTCTCTACGGGACGCCTGCCCTGCCCCTGGAGGGTGGCTGTCACAGTGTAGAGCATTTGCTACAAGTGGTTGTCACTAACTGGCACGGTAGGGACTGCGCTGATCTCGGATGGAGCTATAGAGTCTGCGAGAGCCTCAGGACCAGGAACAGGAAGCTCGGGTGGGGGAACGGGAACTGTGGGAGGTGGAACGGAAGCTGATCGAGTCACTTGGGCCCTGTGGGTGCCTCGCGTGCCTCATCTAGGTGGCATAGTCTACAGAAAGAGTGAAGGCATCTATCAGCCTTGAGAGCCCTCGAAGGCTCAGACGATAGGAAACCAAATCAGAAAGATTACGCACTCGAGACCTACTTGACCTAAGCTCATAGCAGACATGTAATGTCCTCCTGAGTTATTCCCAAGTTATGCTCTGATACCAACTCTGTCACGCCCTAAACTCGGAAACCGGGCTCACAAAATTCTTGATCACCGAATCTGACACCGACAACCTTTGTAGTACACCATTCTCGGCTCCCAGCACCCATATACCAGGTTCCGATCCTGGGATCCTACAAGGAGGATTTTAATCATGAATTTATTTTATAATAAGCATAACCAAAGGCATAACTGACAAACAATAACCAGAACTTCATCACAAAATCCACTATAATCAAAAACTTTAAGATACAGTGCGCATAAAGGGAAATACAATAACAATATCGGAACTCCAAAAGCTCGGCTGCACGCTCTTGCTCCTACTCAGCTACGGCTACGTCCTGGCGTCACCTACATACATCTATCGTGTATAAGCTTATAAAAAGTTTATAGGGTGGTGAAAGTATATGCGCAAGGTAGCAATGTAAGAATGTAATATCAGAGTAATGTAGAAACATGATGATAAGTCCATGAATACTACCATTCATACCATGGCTATGCGATGCAAGGCATGAATATTATTGACCATACCAAGGTTATGCGATGCAAGGCATGAATGCTATCGGACATACCAAGGCTATGCGATGCAAGGCCTACATGGCCAATGTTATATGCGAGATGCAACTCCAACATACCAGTCTTCATCTGAATCCACATATCAGTACAGCTCATCTCTAAAATATCACCGGGGTCTAGTAAACTCCACACTGGCTATCACCTCCTTAGCCGCATAACCAAGTGAGTGAAAGAGACCTCACTACCCGCCTACCAATTCCATCCTGGCTCGTCGGTAGTGGACCCATTTACGAGCTAGCCAAACTCAGCTTAGTTATGCCCCCTCACTCAGGCGAATAAGGCCACACCCCCTCCCAACCGACCTCGACGCAGTGGGAGACGCGGCCTACTGGTATACGACCCTCATGCGCTCATATATCCACTCAGTTTAGACATTAGAGTCATCCTCTAGTACCATTGGTTTAGGGACTTTCACCCAGGGACATCCTTCGCGCCCCATGTAAAGAGAAGATTTTCGGTGTCCAAACCTATCATCCACGATATGCCTGTGGAGGCTATGGCCCTGATGTCGCTAGGGCGTACAGCAATCACAACACATAATTTAAGATGCATGAGTCACACAGTCCAATCATGCAACAATCCTGCACATACCGTGCGTTCATGTGGGATGACTCTACCTATCAAGGAGTACCATAAACAACCTGCCCAATGGCATATGCAATGGTCAACCACATCTCACAACAAGCATGCAGATGATGCGTATGGGCATGTATCATGATGTTATGTTGTCACATACTCATAATTGGTATCGATAACTAGCATCGATAATCAGCCTATATCAAGGCAGGGTCCATAGATGAACAGCCAATCTAAATGTTAATATAAAGAACGGTCTTCTGCAGTGGATATACTAAATCTGATAGCACAGAGCCATCTGTCTATGGCAATGATGAACCATGCAATATCAATGGGGCCCAATGATTTGGGTTATCCCACTAGAGAATGATGAGAACGGGCCTAACAAGGCCTAAGGGAAGGTCACAATGTGAACATTTAACCATCATGGCCCATCAATGTGGACATTTAACCAACATTGCTCCCAAGGAGTGGCCCACATAGAGCCAAACATATAGTGGGCCCGTGGCCTCACATAAGGGCCTAACACACATCCCATTAGGTCGTACACAAAGGCCTTATACACAACATAATGGGCCTCACATAAAGGGGCCTAATGTACACCACAATGGGCCTTACTCATGGGCCACATATACATCATAATGTGCCTCACCAAATGGGCCACATAAACATCATATTGGGCCTCACATAAGGGCCACACATAAATCATACTGGGCCTCACATAAAGGCCTCAAACACATCAGATTAGCCTCACATTTGGGCCTCATACACATCACTATATGGGGTCCACAGGCTGGACTTGGACGGAGCTGATAAGACACGTACATCATGTGTGAGCCACGTGGATGGGCGGTGTTTATACAACACATACATCATGCAAGGCCCACCATCTAGCAAGTTGGACGGTGAAGATCAAACATAAGGTGGGCCCCACCAGCAATGGACGGTGTGGTTAAGGCCAATACATCACAGTCGACCTCACATACAGATGGATGGCGTGTATAGAACACATACATCATGGCTGGCGTCCCACTGTCCCAATCTAGTGGATGATGTGGATATAAAATAAATACATCAAGGTGAGTCCCACCCCCACATGCGCCACACGTGTGGGGTGGGTCCACGTTCAAATAGGTGGATGACTGGAGAAACACGTACATCACGGTGGCCCAAAAAACTTGCTGACATCTTTGCTGGGATGGAATACATTTATCAAGGTGGGTCCCATCCCACACGTGCAGCATGTGTGGGGTGCGCCCCACACGTCCAAAAACGGACAGGCTGAGTGGATATACATTACATACATCAATGTAGGGTCCCATGCCCCAGCTTGGATGGTGTGGACAGCCCCACGTCCAAGCCTACATGGATAGGCAGTGTCATGCCCCAAACTCGGAAACCGGGCTCACAAAATTCTCGATCACTGAATCCGATGCCGACAGCCTCCGTAGTACCCCGTTCTCGGCTCCCGGTACCGATACGCCAGATTCCAATCCTGGGATCCTACAAGGAGGATTTTTCAACGTACATTTATCTCATAAGAAGCATAACCACAAGTTTACCCAAATCACAAAGGCAGTATCATCATCACATATCCACTAATATAAATAGTTGAATACAGTGCTGAAAGGGAAATATACATATATCAAAAATCAAAGCTCCAAAAGATAGTTGCACGCCCAAGCTCAACGCTGCTGAGACCTAACGCCACCTACACGCATCTATCGTGCATAAGCTTATAGAAAGCTTAGAGGGTGGTGTAAGTGTGTGATCAAGGTAAGTGTCAAGTATGCAATATCAGAGCAATGCAAAAACATATTGATAAGTCCATAAATGTCATCAGCCTTATCTAGGCTATGCAATACAAAAACATAATAAACCCATATCATATACTGAGGAAGCAATGTAGATCAGCTTTGTAATGTGGAGACATAGTAAGCCAAATATCATATACTGAGGATGCAATGCAATATACAAATCCTGATGAGTCCACAAATATCGTCAACCGTATCTAAGCCATATAAATGCAGAAACATTGCAACCCAGAATATCATATGAATGCAATATGTGGTGCAAATGAATTGACCAAGTTAGAATGTGAAATCGGGATGATAGTACGTAGTATCGCAGACTATGGGGTCCATCACAAGGGACTTCTATCCAAACCAGTCTCATACCTAAATTTGGATAGCCAGACTCAATGTGGTAAACTCTTGATCTCAGGTTGGTCGCGCGCCCTAACCGAAATCTTGGCCACTGCGAAGGTACACACGATGACTTGATTGCGCACCACCAGCCCGAGTGGATAGTGAATGAATAAATAAACAAGTCAAATATTGAGTATGCAACTCCTACTCAGTAAGTCCACATATCAGTATAGCTCATCTCTGGGACATCACCGGGGTCTAATACACTCCACAATGGTTGCTGCCTCCCTAGTCGTACAGCTAGCAAGTAGAAAAGACCTCACTATCTGCCTAGCCAGTAGTCTGCGAATACCTACCCGGCTCGTCGATAGCAGACCCATTTACGAGCTAGTCATAATCAGCCTAGCTTACAGCCCCCTCACTCAGGCAGATAAGGCCACATCCCCTCCCAACCGACCACGACACAGTGGGAGACGCAGCCTACTAGTATTCAGCACTCAAGCGCTCATGTATCTACTCGGTCTAGACATTGGAATATCCTCCGGTACCAAGAGGATTCTAGGACTCTCACTTAAGAACATCCTATGTGCCCACAATGCTCAAACCAAATATTTTTGGTATCCCATCTGGCCATCCACGATGAACCTGTGGAGGCCACAACCCTAATATCGCTAAGGCGCCAAGTAATCATGTCACAAAAATGTGAGATGCATAAGTCATACCATCCAGTCATGTGTTAAACCTATGCGTGCTGCACGATCATGTGGGGCAACTCCATCTCTCAGGGAGTCCCATAATAATTAGCCCAGTGGCATGTGCTATGATCAAACACTCCTCATATCAAGCATACATATGATGTGCATGGGCATGAATCGTGGAGCTATACTAAGCATGTTATATGATGATGATGTACTCTCCTCATATCAAAGTTAGGCCTAGAGAGCCTACTCATATCAAAAATGGGTCTAACGAGGCCTAAGAGAAGGTCACAATGTGGACATTTAACCATCATTGCCCATCAATGTGGACATTCAACCAACATTACTCCCAACGAGTGGCCCTCATAGGGCCAAACATATAGTGGGGCCCATGGCCTCACATAAGGGCATCACATACAATCACAATGGGCCTCATTACATGGGCCTCATCACATCAAGTGAGCCGCATCACATGGGCCTCATATAAATCACGATGAGGCCACATCACATGGGCCTTACACATCATGATGGGCCGCATCTCATGGGCCTAATACACATCACAATGGACCGCATCACATGGGACTGATATACATCACAATGGGCCTCATCTCATGGGCCTCTCATACAGCATAATGGACCTCATATACATTATCAAGGGCCGCATCACATGAGCTTCATATACAACACATCGGGCCTCACTTATGGGCCACATATACATCATAATGGGCCGCATCACATGGGCTTCATATACAACACATTGGGCCTCACTCATAGGCCACATATACATCATAATGGGGCCCACTGTTCTAGGTAAACTATCTACCATACATCTATTTATAGAGATTATTATAGAGCATATCCCAAAAATGAATCATAACGAAAGATCATCTAGACCATACAACAAATAACAGTGAAGATAATGTTTTCCACTGTTTAGTATTCCCATGGCCCACCATAACATTTATTTTCCATACAATCTGTTCATACGGTCACAAAGACCTGATTAAGTGGAAAAAAACAAATTTCATACTGATCCAACACTTCCATACTCCTAAAATGGTTTCAATGGTAGGCATTCAATCCTCCACTATTTTCTACAGTGTGGTCCACCTGATACATGGATCTTCCTAATTTTTAATCTTAAGCATTAAGACAAGCTCGCCAATTGGATGGATGGTGTGGATGTAAAACAGGTGGATGGCGTGGGGGAATACAAAATACATATATCACGGTGAGTCCCACACATGTGGCCCACCAGATATTTGGATTTGCCTCACTTTCAGATGGACGGTGAGGATATAACACAGCTCGCATGATCAGCCGACTTGCTGACGTAGCTACAGCAGCTATATAGCTGGTGGACACCAGCCAATCCACTGTCATACAAGGTGGGTCCCAGATCCTTGAGATGGACGGTGGGATAGAATAATACATCAAGGAGGGCTCCACACGATCTGGAAGGTGCAGATACAGAATACATGCATCAAGGTGGTGGCCCACAAATGGACAGTTGGCGTGGATGAATCCCATACATCTGGTGGGTCCCACTGTCCTTGTTGGACGGTGTGGATACCACACATCAAGGTACGCCCCACTTTTAGATGAACGATGAGGTATCACATATACCTCAAGGGTCCACATGTGTGGGCCCACCAATGCTGCAACAGGCTGACATATGCGGTTTTCCCACCGTCCAGACCTGCAGGACAGTGACGATGAACCATGGATCAGGTGGGTCCTGCGGACGGTCGGTGCGCATATAATACATACAGTATGTGGGTCCCACGTACACGTGGCCCACTACTTTGAATCAAGCTACTAGTTATATTTTCCAACCGTCTAGATAGTGAATGATGTAGATATCAACACATCAGGTGGGTTTTCCACCATCCATACAGTGGACGGTGTGGAATCAAATACATCAGGTCAGGGCCCCACCGTTTAGACGGTTGGATGGTATGGATGAAAAGCATACATCAGGTGGGCCTATGCGGCTTTGTACGGCATGGATCAAGTGGGCCACACCCATCACAATAGAGAGAGAGAGAGAGAAATAGAGAGATGTGTGAAGGGGAGGGACCCCACCACTATGGGCCCTCCCTACACTCAATACAAAGCACACATCAAGTGGGTCCCACCATAAGTGGGCCCACAAATAGAAATCGACAGAGGAAATTCCAAGATCACCCACCGATTCCGCTTCTTTTAGGCTCCTTGGACTCCTTAGCTCCTAGGCTTTCCCTTTGATGGTGGAAGATGAGGATTGAAGGGTGGAGATGAGAGATTAGAGGGGCAGGAGGTGGGCCACACCTAGATTCTTTCTCTCCTTGGAAGACCTTAGACGGTTGCTCTCTTGTTTGCTCGGGAGTGAAGAGAGAAATGAGAGAGTGTGATGTAAGGAAAGAGGGATGGGTGATGGATGGAGTGATGGGTGGTATGGGTTATGTAAGAGAAAGTTGACTTTGGGGATGGCTTGTGTACTTGGGGATGGGATAGAGTGATGGGTTATACTTTGATTATTGATGTGATGGGTTGTAGAGATTCTCTCGAGATTGACAACGCATGGCGTTTCTTCGACATAAACACGGGCCCACAACTCCTGGCCTGGGTATCGCATAGGTACACAAGATGCGGCGTTGGAACCGCAGCGACGGTGCGGTCACAAGGGTACAAGTCTCAGGTCAAGCCGACTCAGATCTACAGGATACAACTTAGGGTCGTGCCCAAATACCGATTACAAGTTGGGGGTTGTCAAAATTCGATGGGAAGGATCGAGAGAGTCTACAGAATAGTACGGTCTAGAATACAGGTCTTACAGGAAGCAGGGATGAAACATATACATCATGGAGGTGGGTCCACACATGTGGGACCCACCAGCCTTAGATCTGTTGGTATTTGTGTTTCTCCTTCCTCTACATCCTACACTACTGACGGGATGGATGGTGCTAGTAGCAGCGGCTGGGTCACAACAGACCAGGGCCTACTTCTTCAATGGCCCCACCACATGGACTGTACGGATGCAACCCATAAATCGAGTGGGGTCCATGTGGTGGCCCACTATAGCTTATAAATCAAGCTGATCTTTGAAATTTCCCTTCATCGGGGTCTGTTCCAAAATAATCCAGGCAGCAATGCTGCTAGACGATCAGCAGTATGGGCCCTGCTTGATGAACGGCTTGGATAAAATACATATGTCATAGTAGGGCCCACACAAGTGGTCCTCACAGCTATGGATCAAGCTAATCTATGTGTAACCAGGCCTTCATGGTCTATACAGCTACGCAGGCCTAATCTGGGGAACAAGATGGGCCCTATTTCCTGGATGGAGGGTGTCCCACTACTTGGACAGCTAGGATAAGATACATACATTATCAGGTGGGCCATCATACAAAGAATAAGAAAAGAAGAGAGAGGAAAAGAGAGAGAAGACGGCGGCCATGGGAGGGAGGAGCTCTGCCACTATGAGCTCCTCTCCTATCCTTACGACATACATATCAACGGGGCCCAAAATAGGTGGGTCATACGTCAGAAAAATATGGTAAGGGTAATCCTATTTCCACCACATGAATCAGGGCCTAAGTGGCCTTCATGCACTAGGAATTCAAATCAAACATCATGGTGGGGTCCATGGAGAATGGCCCCACCATGGATTCATGCATGCAAGCTAAGTTGGGCCATTGGCCACACCTAGAGGTCGAGGTAGGATCCTCACCATTGATTGGTGGGTCCTAGTTTCCTTATGCTAGAAAAATCAAAAAATCCATGCAAGAAAACACAAATCCAATCCTAGAAAAGCACCCACCTTCAAATCTTTTTATCCTTCTTCCACCAATGGCTTCCAATGCTCCAAGGGGTGAGATTGAAGGGTTGAGATTGATTTTTGAGGGTTGGATTTAGGGGATTAGGGAGCTTGAGGTTGCTAGATTTTTGGGGAGCTTAGGATGGTTGGAGGTTGCTAATGGAGGAAATGATGAAGGAGAAAGAGAGAGAGAGAGAGAGAGAGAGAGAGAGAGAGTAGTTAGGTAGGTTCTCTCTCATAAGTAGGTATTATTGGTTTGGGGAAGAGAGGTGGTTAGGGTAATTATTAGTTGTAAGAGATAGGCTATATGTAACGCCCCAGATTTTTGCCAACCTGGGATTAGATGTCCTTAGGCAATGGGTCGATCCTAATACCTCATTAACTTGTCAGAACTGAATCCCATAGTCTAAAATCACTTCTGAACCCATTTCCTTCACAAATCCCATCCTTCACTACCTTGTTCTTTCAATTTTTCAAAGCACGTTCGCCCTAGACACTATCTTAAACTAGCTAAGTAGTATAACTTGGATCACTTTAGATACAAACTATAAAGGACTAAGTACCACCTCAGATAGAAATCTTATAGGACTAGATCCTTTAGAAATGAGGCGAGGATTAGCCAGTGCGAAACCTGATTAGCCACGAAATCCATTTGAATCGCTTTAAATACGATCTGCAAGACCCAAAACTTGTAGAATCATTGACGCTAGGTTACCCTAAAATCTAGGATCAAACTCATTACCCGACTGCTCTCGGGAGTACGTTGAAACTCCGTATCTGATCTGGACCGCACATCGGGAGTTCGAACAATACGAGGTTAAGGACTTAGGACCGCCTTGCTGGGCTTGACAACCATCTCGGAAATCAAATCCAGTCGATGTCCCACGGCTGTTCGCTTGAGTCCGGAGCGAGAGTGTGAAAACACTTGTTTTCTTTAAAAATAAATATCTTGAATAGTAATCTGAGACTTGTCGCTTGCGGATCAGTTTTAGGCAACCAGACCGTCAGAATCTGACCAAATTACACCCTCGGATCAGGAAAAATTTCATACACATTTACAAGTACTGGGAATCTCCGATCGAGATCCACTGACCGTTGAACTGAAACTGGTCCGCCACGCGTGATCTGGAAATCCGACTGAAATGAAAACTTAATAGAACATAGATCCAGCGTTAATGAGCTTAAGTTCGACCTTTGGCTCAAGGAGGCCCGCCAAAAGTCCTCCGTTGAGCTGAAACCAGCCCCCTTTGGTTGTAACCCAAGTATACTTTGAACAGGAGTCTATTTTGGTAAATTTTTTGGGCTATATAAGGACCTTAAACCCTCTCTCATGGCAGCCATACGAGTTTGAGATTGAGAGAGAGAAAGGAGAGAGAAAGTGTGGGAGTTGTGGGAGGAACTCCCTGCCACTCTTCCCTGCCGCTATTCGAGCTTCACCGCTCCATTCTCACTGCTTTTCCGGCGATTCCGGTGTCATTTCTAGGTAAGAAACCCTAACCCTAACCTGATTTGGGGCTTGAGTGGTTGTAGGATATGAATTAGATAACGTATTTCGTTCCATAGGTTGCCAAACTCCCGTATACGGAAGCTTAGCAAACCTATCAACTCCGTTACGATTCTACGACCCAAGGTGAGGACTTTAGGTGTATAAGTTACGGTTTTCAACGCTTTCAATGTCAGATAATGGTAGATTCATGATCTGCATGCAATTGTACATGTACAAAGTGCTTTCCGTTTCCTGTTTCGATTAGAATTGTAGAATTTGAAATTTCGCATACTTTAGGTATTCGTATAAAATACCGTATACGTATTTTTTATGGAAATGTGTTTGACATGTTTAATTGTCGTATGAATATATGATGTATGGATAAAATACTCATTTGGCGAAAGGATTAGCTGAAATACATGTTTACCAATATACACCATGTATGTACAAATACTGTATTGTAGAAAGTGATGTATACATATGTATTTTAGAGATGTGTTTGCCATGATTATTTATTGTATAAATATATTATATATGCGTAAATTATTTGCTTGACAAAAGGACTCGCCCTAATACAGGTTTGCTAACATACACCAAGTATGTGAAATAGTGTATGTTAAGTGTTTGTGGAAATGCTTGAGTGAGTAAGTGGTTGGATGTAGATGCCTTAGGAGGGTGTTGAGATTGGATTCTCAACTACCCTAGCGACGTGTATGATTACCTCCATGAGGTTGATCACTTAAACCACTTACTTACAATACATGTGTTTATATTCCTATTAATGTAGTGTTTTACAACATGCTTTATATCATACTTTATAATATGCTTATAATATGCCTACTAGCATGCTTGAATTACTTTGTTTATCATGCTTTACTCCACATGCTATGGATGACAACTGATTGTGCTTGGGGCTATGATTATAGTCCAGACAATTGGTACTAGATTGGAGATCGTGGTTGAGTTTCATGTCACTGCGTGAGATGTGTTCAACGAACTCGAGTCGTACTTCGGTTGGCGATAGTGGTTGGCCACGCGAAGTGCTTATGCACTTCATGTCGTTCAACTTGTTGTGCGCTCGAGCTAGCCGAGCTCATCATGTAACCCGATTTGTCTAATGTATGTTCACCATGTTTGGTCGCTACTGCTTGAACCTAGGGTACCAAACTTACCAGTGAAAACCCTTTTAACCATGGTACCTCGATCCGCTAGGACTCATGAGCCGGGCATGGTGGTATGGGACACCGTGGTCGAGCTGTCGGCCTACGCTGGGGCTACGTGCCTCCCCGTAGTGACCAGTGAGCAACTTAACTCGTGAGCCGATTATGGTGGTATGAGACACTATATTCGCGCTGTCAGCCTACATTGATAAGGTGATGGGGGAGCGGTGCAACCTTTGTGCGCAACAGCCCTGGCAGCCCTTTGTAGTGACCTCGGGCATACTCTGAAATCGCAGTGCACCTTAGGGTTCACCGCGATATATAGAGTATGAACTAGGCCTGTTTCTGTATTGTGATGAATCGTTTAAGGGGTGATGGGGGAGTGGTGTAACCTTTGTGCGTAACAGCCCTGGCAGCCTCTGCAGTGACCTAGAAAACACACCATCGTCTGATATTAACTAGGACTGACGACCCTATAATGGATCATGTTTGGGAATGATACATGGGAGGTACCTTAGTTTCCCAATCCTGCTTTTTGAAATGGACTAATTAAAAACTCGGTAATCATACTCATCATGCATTGCATGTGCCTGGAAGATGTGGAGCACTGTAGGATGAAAGCATGCCGCGAGCGTGAGATGGTGTAGCATGAGGGAGTATGTCGGTGAGGGCATCCATCATGACTGCATTCATACTTGTATTAATAAAAGTAGTTAGGAGTGTTTGATTTTACTGCTTTATCATTACTGCTTGACTGTATTGATAACATATTAACCTATGCTTTATTGTTCCACTGAGTTAGCTACTCACTCCCACGTTACGGGACGGTGTTGTACACACCAACCAGATTGTTGAGTTTCAGATGGCGACGCTACTCCTGAAGCAGAGCCGGACTATTACTACGATGTCGAGGAGGAGTTCTCCTACATGTAATTCTCTGACGGGTCTCTGAAGACCTGGTACTTTATTGACGGGGCTATGGTACTTAGGATAGAAGACATTACACTTATACATTTGGTATATTTTAGAACTGTACCTATAATTATTTGACTTGGTAATGTTATCACACTCTGGAGACTCATCATAGTTTATATATTTTATCTATCTATCATAGTCTTCCGCTTGCAAATTTAACTGTCTCTGGAGTATGATATGCTGTTTTGGCTTAATCTCACTCATGTTCACTACTCTAATACAGTCAACATTCAATCATCATTCATTTTGTTACATAAGTGATGTTCTGGAACTCGGGAGTTGAGTTTATGCTCGACCCCCGATTTTCAGGGCGTTACACTATAGATAGGGTTGCTAGGTGTAGGGGTGATGTCATCCCCATAATGACCTAGGAAAATGTGTCACGGGATAGGTGGGTCCCACAACCTGCGTTTCACAGCCATGATCATGCGCGGTCCACATTTTATGATCTAAGCATCGGATCGGTGCACCAGACGAGGCGACGGTGCGGTCGCAATGGCATAGGTCTCTGGTCGAGTCGACTCGGGTTTACGAGATGTGACTTAGGGTCGTGCAAAAATGAAATCTATGGGTCGCGGGTCACCGAAATTTGACTGGGAGGACTATAGGATCCTACGAAATGGAATGGTCACTAGGGCATGGGCCTGACAAAATCCTCCTTGTAGGATCCCAGGATCGGAATCTAGCATATGGGCACTAGGATCCAAGAATGGGGTACTACGGAAGCTGTCGGTGCCGGATTCGGCGATCGAGAATTTTGTGAGCTCGGTTTCCGAGTTTGAGGCATGACACAAACTATTGAGTCCTTGTGTAGGATGATTTACCTTGTGTAGGCATCCTTAGAAACCTTGTGCAGGTCCTAGCGTCAACCTTGTGTAGGTTGTAACGGTTTGAGGTGACCCTGATTTAAAACCTCCGTTAGTGAGATTTAATACACTCAAGGGTTGAGTGCGTCCGCCGGGAGTGGAGTAGGCAGATAGCCGAACCACTATATAAGATTGTGTTTGGGATTATTATTTGCACATTCTTTTGATTATGAAGGATTGACCTCATCCATGCACCAATTTGTGGAGATGATGTGTAATGGGGAATTCATGAATAAGGAAGCTGATGATGCATGGAATTATTTTGATAAACTCACTGAAAACGTGCAATCATGGAATACCTCCTCAAGAACTACCACTTTTAAGCCTACTCAATCAAGGAAAGGGGAGGAATTTATGTTTTAAAAGAGGAAGATGATATAAATGCGAGACTGGCCAAACTCACAGGAAAAGTCGAGGCCATGGAACTTAAGAAGGCATAACTCAAAAAGGCTGCAGAAGTTGTTTATGAAATTTATGCTTGTAACATACATACAACTAAAAATTTCCCAACAATTCCTGCTTTTGAAGAGATATTGAATGAGCAATTAAATGTTATAAACAACTACCAAAGACCTTTTAGTGGGCCCACTTCAAATACATATAACTCAAGTTGGAGGAACCATCCAAATTTCAGTTGGAGAAACAGACAAATTGTTACTCCTCAAGGGATCCTTAACCAAATTCTAAATCAAAGGAAACCTCAAAAGGATCCGATCTTAAAACATATGCAAAACCAGGTGCTTTTTAATTAGGGTATGCTGTAAGCCCTTCAAAACCTTACAAAGGCCATACAAGGGCTTAAGATAAAAAATTCGATTAGGGAGAAAGGGATCCTTCCGACCCAGCCTCTCCCCAACCCAAAACCACAATATGAAATAAGTGACCCAAGCTCTTCAAATCAGATGGAGCAAGCTAAGTCTATCACCACTCTTAGGAGTGGGAAGATTATTGACAAAACCATTCCGGTGAGGGCTGAAAAGCCTAAGAACCCCAAAAGAATTTAAGAATAATACACCTAGAAATGCCCCACATGAGTTAGAACCGAAACTTCAAATTAAGATGATTGAGTTGATTGCACCAAAACCTCTAGCTAACTCACAAGATATTCTAGAGGTGATAAAACAAGTGAAAGTCAACATACCTCTGCTGGACGCTATAAAACAAATCCACTCGTACACCAAATTTCTGAAAGATTTATGTACAACCAAGAGACAGCGGAGTATTCAAAAGAAAATTTTTCTGACAGAACAAGTGAGTGCCATCCTCAAGTAAGATATGCCACAAAAATATAAAGATCTTGGTAGCCCAACTATCACTTGTATAATCAGGAATCACCAGATTGAACAAGCACTTCTTGACTTAGGAGTGAGCGTTAATTTGATTCCTTTCTCAGTATACGAACAATTGGGTCTAGGTGAATTAAAACCCACCCGGACCACATTACAACTTGCTGATCGTTTGATCCGTGTACCGAGAGGGATGATCGAAGATGTGTTGGTCTAGGTTGATAAATTCTACTATCCAGTAGATTTTATCGTCATGGATACTTGAAAAGGCCAAACTATATGTCCTAGAGGGGGGGGGGTGAATAGGACTATGCCAAATTTAAAATAAAATCAGCGGAAATAAAGTAAACCAATAGCCTTACAATATGAATCAATTCACAATGCTAAATTTTAAATCACCTTAATAAATAAGTATTGAGAGATTGATACAAATTCAGTTCTAAGGACAACCTTACACCATAATAAACAAGGGCTTATGGTAGGACAGCCTTATTTCTAGAACTTCTTTTGGATCAAGGACTCAATTTTAATATAAGTAAATGAAATAGCAAGGAATTGAAATTAAATGCAGAAGTATAGATCTAAATTATTACAACAATCCTCACACTTGCTTGAAATGTAAAAAGTTACAACATTCACATCCACTTGTACATTCCACACAATCAAAAGATATGAAAATTAGGCAAGCATTCAAACCACAAGGCAAAGAGTTATAGTGGTTCGCTGTGTGTGTACAACAAGCTTTTCCAACACCACACGAAATGTTACTCCACTCCTAATATCCTCACACAGGGGGATATTAGCGTTCACTATCAAATAGGTTTTCACAGGTTCACCAAAAACCTTTACAATTGTGTCTTTTTCACTAGGGCTTACACAATTAAAAAACCCCTCTTTTCTGAGTTTTCTGGTTTTCCTCAGACAACCAATACAATGAGATTTTTCTGGCTTAATCTCAAATAAAACCAAAAGTAAATAAATTTTACAGAATTGTAAAATACCTGAATTTCACCTTTTCTTAGCAGCCCGATAGAACCAATCAGAGTAGATGATTGAATGTCAAAGTTCAATTTCCAATACTCACATTCATAAGGTTCTAGATTCTAATAGATTTTAGATTTAACTCGTTGGGCGTAGCTATATTTGATTTTGATTCCAAGAAGAAGGAATAAGATAATTCCTCTTTTCAAATAAGATTGGAATATAGAAACAAAATCAAATTAAATAAGCTAGCAAAAAAGGAATATTAAATAAGCACAATGTAGCTTAAAATAAACACAGACTTATCTCAGAGTAATCACTTGAAAATTCTTGAATTGAATGGAGTTGAAGTGAGAAAACTCTGAATTTCGTGTTCAATTTATAGAAGCAAAAATCGTTCCTACGACTGGTCTTAGAAACCCTGGACTGGTCGTAGCTCAAACAGATTTTTGAAATATTGAGCGCGATCTTTGAAAGTCGTTCCTACGACTGTTCGTGAGTACCTTACGACTGGTCGTGGGTCACCTACGACTGGTCGTAGGACCAGGATAACATTGCTGGATTTTGAGTCATAGAATCACGACTGGTCGTGGACGAGTCAAAGCCACACCTACGACCGGTCGAAGGACCTCCAGGACTGGTCATGGGCGTTCCAAAAATTCTGAAAAAATCTTCAACAACTTAGGACTGGTCGTGGAATTTCTTGGACTAGTCGAACCAATGCCAGGACTGGTCGAACAAGAGCTAGGACTGGTCTTGGAATAGACCAAACTTATGTAAAATAAACATTTGATTTATGTATCCAAAATGACCTACTTAAAGGGTCAACCTAAGGTCATTCAAACCTGAATCATGTCGTATGGACATTGAACTTCAACCATTCAACGAATGTAGTTTGTTTGAACCATATCAGGCTTGAGATCTTGAACTTGTTGTAGCTTCAAACTTGAGATCTTCATCAGCATAACAAACACTTCATGCATTGCTTATTAGTCTTGAAGTCATGAGACTTGAACATCAACATTGTAGCTTCTTGAGACTTCAACATGTAGCTTCTTGAACTTCAATATGTAGCTTCTTGAAAAGTTCAACTTGTAGCTTCTTGAAGTATTTATGCAGTGTCTTGAATTCATATAAATCATCATACACGCACAGGACATAGATAGATGTTTTGACACATCACAAATTTGACAACCAAAGAAGTATGAGACCATAACACTTACAATACTCAGTCGATCATAGATATGAGCACTCAGATACCTGTCATCCTTGGTCACCCATTCCTTGCTATATCTAATGCCATTATCAACTATAGGAATAGAGTTATGAATTTGTCTTTCAGAAATATGGGGTTGGAGCTTAAAATATTTTTCAACATGAGCAAAAAGTCAAAGGATGTTGATGATATCCACTGATGACTCTATTCTCTGACCCTCAAGAGACGTGCTTAGCCCACTCCCCTGATTTAGGTGATGACATGATTAGGGAGACGAATGCCTTACTAGATGTTGCATCGGTACTTGAAGTTAACCGGTGGAGGCCAAAATTTGAAACCTTACCCCAAATTGATGTAGTGCTTCTACCGTCTAGCCTCAAAGCGTTGAAGCTTGACATAAAACCTTTGCCCTCTGATCTTATATATGTCTGCTTGGGTCAAGATGAGATATGCTCGGTGGTGATTTCTTCTCACCTTGAGAAAGAATAAGAGAGTATGCTTATTTCCACTCTCATTAAGTGTAAAGGAGCCCTTGGATGGTCGATTACGGACTTCAAGGGAATTGACCCTTTAATTTATACTCACTACATTCATCTTAAGGATAATGAGAAAACCTCCCAGTAACCACAACGTCGATTAAATCCAAACATGAAGGAGGTGGTTAAGACTGAGGTACTTAAGTGGTTGGATGTGGGTATCATATACCCTATATCCAATAGTTAATGGGTGAGTCCAATTCAAGTAGTTCTCAAGAAATCCAAAATCACCATCATAGCCAATGCCGACAATGAACTCGTATCAACTAGAATCACTACTAGTTGGAGAATGTGCATTGACTACAGGAAGTTAAATACCGTCACAAGGAAGGACCACTTTCCTTTGCCCTTCATTGATCAAATTTTGGAAAGGCTAGCTGGTCACTCTTACTATTGTTTCCTTGACGAGTATTCAGGCTACAATCAGATAAAGATAGCCCTTGAAGATCAAGAAAAGACAACATTCACATGTCCCTTTGGCACATTTGCTTATTAAAGGATGTCATTCGAATTGTGTAATGCCCCCGGCACTTTTCAGTGATGCATGTTAAGTATTTTTTCTAATATGCTGGGACAATATTTAGAGGTCTTCATGGATGACTTCTCGGTCTTTGGTCCATCCTTCAGCGAGTGTTTGGAAAATCTTAAAAATGTACTGAAGCGATGCAAGAAAAAGAATTTGGTTTTGAATTGAGAGAAATGTCGTTTTATGGTTCCCTAGGGAATAGTGCTTGGACATATAATTTCGTCAAAGGAAATTGAGGTAGACAAGGTGAAAATTGATCTTATCTCTAACCTACTTCCACCCAAGAGCATACGTGACGTGCGATCCTTCTTAAGACACGTCGAATTCTATAGACAATTCATAAAGGACTTTAGTTACCTCTCTCGTCCTTTATGTAATCTCCTTTAAAAGGATGCACCATACGAGTGGACTGAACAATGCCAAGAAGCTTTCACTAAGCTCAAGACTATGTTGACTGCCGCACCTATCATGCAGCCACCTAATTAGAGCATCCCTTTTGAATCATGTGCAATGTGTTTGACTATGCTATTGGGGCAGTGTTATGCCAGAGAAAAGATAAGAAGCCCTATGTAATTTAGTATGCGAGTATAACTCTAAATTCTGCCCAAGTGAACTACTATACTACAAAGAAGGATTCCTTAACCGTAGTGTTTGCTTTGGACAAATTTAGGTCCTACTTGATCGGATCTAAGATCATAATTTACACTAATCATGCGGCACTGAAGTACCTTCTTTATAAGAATGATGTTAAGCCCCGCTTGAGAAGATGGATCCTTCTACTCCAAGAGTTCGACATAGAAATACGAGACAAAAGGGGAGTAGAGAATGTAGTGGTTGACCATCTCTTTAGGCTTGATCTTCCCAATTCCCATGAACCAACACTAATAAACGACATGTTCCCTTACGAACAATTGTTTAAAGTCTCCCACTTACCTTGGTTTGCTAACATTGTGAATTATCTTGCTACAAGTTTCACACCAACATATTATACTCCGTAAGATAAAAAGAAATTCTTCGCCGAGATACGTAAGTTTTTCTAGGATGATCCTTATTTGTTTAGATATTACCCAAACCAAATTCTAAGGAGATGCATGCCAGACAATGAACATCAGAGTGTTATCTCCTTTTGTCACTCTCAGGCCCGTGGTGATCACTTTTCTACTAAAAAGACCATGGCCAAAATTTTGTAGTATGGCTTTTATTAGCCTACTATGTTCAGAGATACTCATGAGTTTTGCAAAGCTTGTAAGCGTTGTCAGAAATTGGAAGGATTGTCCCATCGAAATATGATGTCACTAAACCCAATTCTTATCATTGAAGCATTTGATTGATGGGGCATCGATTTCATGGGACCATTCCCCTAATCCTTTGGAAATAATTATATTTTATTGGCAGTAAACTATGTCACTAAGTGGGTCGAAGCAATTCTGTGTTAGAATAATGATCATAGAATGGTCATTCGATTCTTAAAAGAAAATATCATTTCCCGGTTTGGAACACCTCGAGCTATCATTAGTGATGGAGGGTTGTACTTTTGTAATAGGCCATTCGAGAACTTAATGAAGAAATATGGCATCTCTCACAAAGTGAGTAGTCCATACCACCCACAAACAAGCAGCAAGCTAAGATTTTCAATAGGAAAATTAAATAAATTCTTAAAAAATGGTTAACCCTGACCATAAGGATTGGTAAATCCGCTTGAACGATGCTTTATGGGCTTATCGTACAACTTTTAAGACCCCTATTGGAATGTCTCTATAAGGCCCGTATCCTATACCGTATCGTTCCGTAAACTCCCGAGGTCCTCTTGATCGAATTACGGTAAACCGTGACCTATAATCAGCGTTTGCGCGTGACCCTAAGTCGTATCCCAAAGATCATAGTCGGCTCGACTCGAAACATGTATCCAAGTGATCGCACTATCACCGCAGTTCCAACGCCGCGTCTCACGCACCAATGCGATACCCATGCCAGGAATTGTGTGCCCACGTTTATTTTAAGGAAAATATTGTGCGTTACAAATTCTAAGAGAATCTCTACAACCCATCACATTAATTAATCAGCTCAAGTCAAGTACACATCGCATCACTCCCCTTACAACACCCATACCCTACCCATCTCTCTCACATTCCCAAAGTCAACTATCTCTCTCTCTCCACCCATCTTTTTCTTACAACACCATCCCTCTCTTACATTCATCACTCCATCCCATCCCATTCTCCACAAAATCCCAAGCCTCCATGAGAGAAAATTTTTAAGCAGAGAAAGCCTAGTGTGTGGCCCACTCCCTACCCATAAATCCTCATCTACACCCTTCAATCTTCATCATCCACCATCAAAGGTTGAGCATAAGAGCTAAGAAAGCCAATGGACCAAGAAGAAGGCCAATCGGTGGGTGATCGTAGCGTAAGATCTTAATTTTTTTATGTAAGGCCCACTTGTGATGGGATCCATCTTAATGTTGTGATCTAAGAGGAGCCCATAGTGACGGGGTCCCTCTAATATGTCGATCTCTCTCTATCTCTCTTTCTCTCTCTTTTGTGATGGATTGTGGCCACTTGATCTAGACCGTTCATCTGTTGGACCCCTTCCCGCTGCCATGGATGAAGTAAAAACACAAATATCAGTTTGATCTAACCCATGGTGGGCCATCATGCAGGATCCACCTTGATGGCGTGTCCCATCCGGGGCCGTCCATCCACTGGATGTCCAACGTCCCTGAACGAAGAGAAAACACAAGTATCAGCTTAATCCAAAGCTGAGGTGGGCCACACGTATGGACCCACCTCGTGCAAGTGTTGCAGTTGGGTTGTCCATCTACTGGAAGGCCAGCAGCACCTGGCTGCTATTGGAGCTCTGTGGGCCACTAGATATATGTGTTTTATACTAGCCGTCCAACTATTTGGACATGGGCCCACCCCACACGTGTGACACGTGTGGGTAGGTGGGACCCACCTTAATGTATGTATTTTATCTATGCACCGTCCATCTAGAAGGTGTCTGTGTAGCCCGCCATGATGTACGTGTGGATCCACACTGTCCATTGCTTGGACAGTGGGCCACTTCAATGTATGTATTTTATCCAGCCGTCCATCTATCTGGATGCCGGACACTAGTAATCTTTTAAAAAAATAATAAAAATAATAATATTATATTTTATATATATGTATATGATGGGCCCCATGTGGGACCCACCTTGCTGTATATATTCTACACTGTCCATCTGGACGGTGCTATGTAGCACCCACCATAATGTATATTTTATATCTGCACCATCTGTATAGACGGTGTTGTGCGGCACACACCATGATGTATGTGCTGGTGGGGCCATACCATGATATATGTGTCTATCTAAGTCATCCGTCCAGCAGCAATATAACTACTAGATTAACGTTAGGAAGTGGACTAATTATGAGGCATGTGTTATATCCTCACCGTCCATCTGGACGTGAGGTAAATCCAAATATCTGGTGAGCCACGTGTGTGGGACCCACCTGATATATGTATTTTGTATTCCCCCATGTCGTCCACCTATTTTACATCCACACCATCATCCAATTGGCGAGCTTGTCTTAAGGCTTAAGATAAAAAATGAGGCAGATCCATATATCAGGTGGACCACACTACAGAAAACAGTGGAAAATTAAATGGCTACC
Source organism: Magnolia changhungtana (assembly GCA_030180095.1). NCBI lineage: Eukaryota > Viridiplantae > Streptophyta > Magnoliopsida > Magnoliales > Magnoliaceae > Magnolia > Magnolia changhungtana. The sequence continues at coordinate 7,482,788 of JASAUF010000502.1, read as the reverse complement.
ATTAAAGCCCTTTTGGTATGCCAGAAGTTTTGGATTAATATGAAATTTGTTTTTCCCCTTAATTCAGGTCTTCATAACCGTACGGACAAATCAGATGGAAAATAAATGTGACGGTGGGCCCTGCGAATTTTAATCTGGGAAAATCATTATCTCCACTGCTAATTGTGGTATGGTCTAGATGATCTTCCGATATGATTCATTTTTATGGGTAATGCTCTAAAATGATCTCTAATAATAGATAAATGGTGTAGATAGTCCCGTTAGGACGATCGGCCTACCTTGGTGTATATGAGGCCCATTGGTATGGCCCGTGGATGCGACCTACTTGATGTATATGAGGCCCATTGGTGTGGCCTATCTAGATGTGGGGCCCTTGATGTATATGTTTCATACCGTCCAGATCAGGACCTACCATACACATTTGATGTATATGAGGCCCATTGTTATGACCCATGTGATGTGGCCCACTTGATTTATAAGAGGCCCATTATTCTGGCCCATTCCGATGTATATAAGGCCCATGAGATGTGGCCCATTATGATGTATATGTGGCCCATATTCGAGGCTCATAGTGATGTATATGCGGCACGTACTTAAGGCTCATTATGATGTATATGCAGCCCATTATGATGTATATACGGCCCGTGTAATGAGGCCCAGCGTGACATATTCGAGGCCCATGAGTGTGGCCCAATGCGATGTATATGAGGTCCTTGTATGAGGCCCATTGTGATACGTATTAGGGCCATGTGATGTATTTGAGGCCCATGAGAGGCCCATTATGATGTGTATTAGGCCCTCATGTGAGGCCATGAACCCATTATATCTGAGACTCCATGTGGGCCACTCCTTAGAGCAATGTTGGTTAAATGTCCACATTGATGGGCAATGATGGTTAAATGTCCACATTGTGACCTTCCCTTAGGCCTTTGTTAAGCCTATTCCCATCATTCTCTAAGTGGGTTAACCCCAATCATTGGGCCCTATTGATGTTTGCATGACCCACCTATTCATATTGGGTTAACCCATAATGTTTGGCCCCCATTGGTTGCTCGTAGGATTATTTCCTTTTAATCTTGAAGTCCATCTAGGACTTACTTGCACCCCCCCCCCCCAAGGGCATCTAGTAGGCCATATGATAGTATGGTGAAGGAAGCCCGCTCCAAAACCTCAGGAATATAAGTAGGCTACTTAGGCCCAACCTTGATATGAGGAGAGTACAACATCACCATAGACGGAGGGATCCGTGCTATCTGATTTGGTATCTTCACTGTCGAAGACCGATCCTCATATTATGGATTAGATCTGCTATCCTTCTATGGACCCTGCTATATATATAGGCCAATCATCGATTACGACTATGTTGGTATATGCACTGAGTATGTGTCAGCATAACATTGTGATATGAGGCCCATCATGACCATGTAAGGCCCAATGTGATTACCTGAGGCCCATTGTAACCATGTGAGGCCTATTGTGATTGTATGAAGCCCATCGTGACCATATAAGGCCCATTGTGATCGTATGAGGCCTATTGTGAATGTATGAGGCCCATTACGAAGTGCGAGGATCATTGTGTTATGATGGTATGAGGCCCATTGTGATTGTATGAGACACATTGTGACTGGATAAGGCCCATTGCGATGTGAGAGGCACATTGTGATTGTGTGAGTCATTATTATGTTCGATAATCATGCATAGCATCATATTACATGCCCATACGCATCATCTGCATGTTTGATATGAGATGCGGTTGACCATTGCATATGTTATTGGGTAGGTTGTTTATGGGACTCCCTGATAGACAGAGTTACCCCACATGAGCATGTAGTACGCGTAGGTTTGATGCATGACTGAATGGTATGACTCATACATCTCACATTTTGTGATATGACCACCGTACACTCTAGCGACATTAGAGCCGTAACCTCCACAGTCATATCGTGGATGGCCAGATGGGACACCAAAAATCTTTTATATATGAGGTGTCATAGATGTCCCTGGTGAAAGTCCCTAAACCCTCTTGGTACCAGAGGACGTCCCAATGTCTAGACCGAGTGGATATATATGAGCGCATGAGGGCCATATACCAGCAGGCTGCGTCTCTCACTGTATCGTGGTCGATTAGGAGGAGGTGTGGCCTTACCCGCCTGAGAGAGTAGGCAATGTTAGGCTAAGTCTAATCAGCTCATAATGGCAGGTGGATTGTGAGGTCTCTTCCACTTACCCAGTTGTGCACTTGATGGGGCGTCAGGTGGCGTAGAGTATACTAGACCCGGTGATGATCCCAGAGATGTACGGTACTAATATGTGGACTTATTGAGCAGGGGTTGCATACTCAATATTTTACTCATTCATTCATTCATTCATTATCCACTCGGGCTGGTATTACATAACTAATTTGATGTGTACCTTCGTAATGGATAAGATTTTGGTTAGGTGCACGACTAACCTGAGATTAGGAGTTTACCACATTGACTCTTGCTATCCAAATTTAGGTATGGGACTGGTTTGGATGGAAGTCCCTTTTGATGGACCCCACAGTTTACGATACTACGTACTATTATTCCAACTTCACGCTCTAACTTGGTCATTTCATTCGCACCGCATATTGCATTGCATTCTCAGCACATAGCATTTGGTTTACTATGCTCATATATTGCATATTCTGAATGAGGTTAATGGTATTATGAACTCGCCAGGATCTGCATATTGCATTACATCCGCAGCATATGGCATTTGGGTCGTTATATTTCTGCATTTATATGGCCTAGATGAGACTGGTAGTATTCGTGGACTCGTTAGGATTCGCATATTGCATTGCATCCTCAGTATATGATATTGGCTTATTATGTTTTGCATCGCATAGCCTAGATAAGGCTGATAGTATTTATGGACTTACTGACATGTTTTCACATTACTTTGATACTGAATTACTTATAGCCTTGCCAGTATTCCACTTACACTGATATTTGTGTTCTTGGCACTTACCTTGTGCACACACGTACACTACCCTCTAAGATTTTTATAAGCTTATATACGATGGATGCGTGCAGGTGATGATAGGACACGATCAAGCTAAGGCAAGATTGTGCAGCAGAGCTTCTGGAGCTTTTAACATTTACCTTGTATTTCCCTTTCAACATTGTATTCAACTGTTTATATTAGTGAGTATGTGATGTTGATGTTGCCTTCGTGAATTGGGTAAACTTATGGTTATGCTTCCTATGAGATAAATGTACATTGGAAGAGAAAAATAAACAATCCGCTTTGTAGGATCCCAGGATCGGAATGTGGTGTATGGGCGCTTGAAGCTGAGAATGGGGTGCTACGAAGGCTGTCGGCACCGGATTCGGCAATCGGGAATTTTATTAGCCCGATTTCCGAGTTTGGGGCTTGACAATCTCCCTTTAAACTCATTTATGGGAAAGTTGGCCACTTGCCTATGGAGTTGGAGCATAGAGCCTACTGGGCTATCAAAAATCTAAACTTTAACTTGGACAACGCTGACTCGCTGCATGATCTTGAATTGAATGAACTCAAAGAAATCTGGAATGACGCTTATGAGAACTCGAGAATTTACAAGGATAGGATGAAGGTGTTCCATGATAGGAACATCCTTTGAAAATCATTCATAACTAGTCAAAAAGTCCTTTTGTACAATTCTTGATAACATCTTTTTCCGGGTAAACTTCGATCTCGTTGGACCTACCCTTTCACTGTTACTAATGTCTATCCTCATAGGGCCGTCGAGATAAAGAATATGACAAAAGGCAATGTTGTCAAAGTGAATGGACATCGTCTAAAGCCATTCGTTGAGAAGTTTGATTCAGAGGATATGTCCATACCTCTGATTGATCATGTGTACCATGATTGAGCTCCTAGTCTGATGGAGGTGTAGTTAAATTTATTGCTTTCATAGGATTTAGGATTAGGATAATTTGTTTTTTAGTATGTTTAGTCTCCATGCTAACCCATTCACATGTTAAGAACTTTATAAAAGCTTCAATTCTCCTTCTTTAGGTACTACCTTTTCATCAGTTCTCCTTGCTTTTCGTTGTCTCAAGTGCATTGCATGCTTATATCTTTTACGTTGAGAATAATGTAGATTTTAGGGTGGGGGTGTGGATTACGTAACTAATCAGTATTTTCTTAGTCTTTGAGTAAAAAAATAAATAAATAATTTAATTTTCAAATTAAACATCGATTTAGAAAAACAAATGCTTGTGTAATTAAGAATGCCTTAAGTATGATGATAAGATAGAGAATGAATTTTGAATTGTTAGAGTTCGATCAATCGAGTAAATTATCACTCATGTTCTTTCTTTCAATTGATTAAGAAGAAGTTTGAATATCATGTTGACCTAAATCACAAGACACATTCAATTTATTTTCTATAAATGATGCTAGAATTTCTGATTGTTAGTATGTGAATCATTTATAGATATTGAGGATTAGGTCTAGAGAATTTTATCCACCTTAAAAAGATGAAAAGAACCAATTAAAAAATAGAGAGATTGACAAAAGAGGTCATGTATGATGAAAATACTGGAAAAGAATGAAAAGAATAAAAAGTCTAAAAAGAATGAAGATAAAAAGGCTGAAAAGAATGAATAAATAAAAAAATCGTCGATATAAAATTAAAAACTGGAAAAAGAAAAAAAAAAGGGGGGGGATAAGTTTGGAATCAACACTTGATTATTCAATCAATCTTGAGGTGATGAGCATGGCCAACATCATAAAAGTAAATTGGAATTCACTAAGCATATTGGAAAAACTTAATACATGAACTTTTGCTCCTAAGTGATTGATAAAGAACCTATTTGATTTATTGCTCATGTGATTCGGCTCTAAGTTTTCAAATTTTCACTCTTGCTTCTTTGAATTCTACTCATTCATACTTGGTTGCACAAAAGATTGTTTACTGAAAGTGATTTGAACATTGAGAATTGAGGATTCTTTCACGCATGTTTTGCTTGGGACTAGCGAAATGCTGGTTTAGGGGTGTGTTGAGTGTCAAATATTGCATATTTTCTCTTGTTTATATCTTGGTTTTATGAATATCATAATGCTTAATGGGTATATTTTATACGTGTTTGTATTACAAGGTGAATCTGAGAGCTTGGATTGAAAAGAATGTTAAAAGTATAGATTTGATGCTCAAGAATCACCAAGGTAAGGGATAGATCTTAGGAGACTAAGATTGAAGATTTCAAGACCCTAAGATTCAAGGAAACCACGTGGAGAAGTGTCACGCCCCAAACTCAAAAACCGGGCTCACAAAATTTTCAATCGCCGAATCTGACACAAACAGCCTCCTTAGTACCCCATTCTTGACTCCTGGCACCCATATACTAGGTTCTAATCCTGGGATCTACAAGGAGGATTTTCAATGTAAATTTATTCCATAATAAGTATAACCACAAGCATAACCCACGAACAATAACAAGAACATCATCACTGAATCCACTATGATAAAAAAAAAAAAAACTTTAGATACAATGCACATAAAATGAAATATAATAGATATCAAAAGGCTCTGGAAGCTCAGCTGCACACTCCTGCTCCTGCTCAACTATGTCTGCGTCCTGGCGTCACCTCCACACATCTATCGTGCATAAGCTTATAGAAAGCTTAGAGGGTAGTGAAAGTGTGTGTGCAAGGTAGAAATACGAGAATATAATATCAGATTGAAGCGGAAACATGCAAATCCATAGATGTCATCATCCGCACCAAGGCTATGCAATGCAGGGCATGAATGTTATCAGCCATGCCAAGGCTATGTAATGTAAGGCCTACATGTCCAATGTCATATACGAGATGTAACTCAAGCATGCTAATCATCATTTGAATCCATATATTAATATAGCTCATCTTTAAAGCATCATATATCAGTACAGTTCTCACTCTCGAAAATCACCGGGATTTAGTACACTTTAGCCAGCTTATTGCCCCTATCCGAGTGCACAACTAGGTAAGTGGAAGAGACCTTACTATCCGTCTGATATTATCAGGACCGGCTCGTTGATAGCGAACCCATTCCTCAAGCTGGGTCAGACTCAACCTAGTCATTGCCTCCTCACTCGGGCGGGTAAGGTCACACCCCCTTCAAACCGACCACGACACAGTGGGAGACATGACCTCCTAGTATTCGGCCCTCATGCGCTCATACATTCACTCGGTCTAAACATTGAAGCATCCTCCATAGTACCATAAGGGTTTGGGGACTTTCATCCTAGGACATTTATAGCGCCCCCATGCTTTAACAAGTATTTCCGATATCCAAATCCTGTCATCCGCGATATACCTGCGGAGCTTATAGCCCTGATGTCACTAGGGCATACAGCAATCACAATACACAATGTAAGATGCTTGAGTCACACAATCTAGTCATGCATCAATCCTTCACGTGACATGCGCTCATGTGGGACAACTCCGCCTATCAGGGAGTCCCATAAACAACCTGCCCAATGGCATATGCAATGATCAACCACATCTCATAACAAGCATGCAGATGATCTGTATGGGCATGTATCATGAAGCTATACTATCGTATACTCATAGTCGGTATCGATAATAGGCCTATAAACAAGGCGGGGTCAATAGATGGACAACGGTTGTTGAGGCATAAAATAAGCAAAGGAGGAAAAGGTCAAGAAAAAGGTTGGAAGAAAGGAGCAAACAATCAGTTCTGAGGAAACTTTGCGCTGGACCGGGCAAAGTAAACAGGTTGCGCGGGATTGTGGAAAGTAAACAGGTTGCGCGGGATCGTGGAAAGTAAACAGGTTGCATGGGATCTTAGTGTATAAAGAGATTGCGCAGGTTAGCGCAAAAGTATATCATTTGCTCTGGATTGCGCAAAGCATGTCATTTGCGAGTATCCGCGCAAAGTGTATAGCGGTGGTATAAAAAATAGTTGGATGTTATTTTATCCCACATCGACCAGAACAGAGTTTTACACCTATAAAAATGTCTATAAATACCCCGTTCTTTCTCTAAAAAGGGGTTCAAAGATTTCAGAGTAAAAGAAAGACGAAGAAGAAGACAGAAGGTGCAGAGCATTGGGCTCTAGCAAAATGTCTGGACCAGCGCAAAGGAGCATTGGGCTCCTGTAGTTTGCACGGACCCGTGTAAAGCATGTCGTTTGCGCGGATCCGCGCAAACCAACTACTTGGCAGTCTATAACAGCAAAGGGCTGTCATGCTGCTGAAATGGCCAGGGTCTTCAAATCGCCAAGATCATTCAGGAGAAAAGGAAGAATCATCAACGAAAAGGCGTATTCCTCCTAAGTCTCAGGAGATGACCGGAATAGCGCCGAAATACTGCCAAAATCTCTATTCACTTGAAGACTGTTGGTCGATTCATCTATTCCTCCTAAGTCATAGGAGATGATTGGGATCAGCGCCGTTATGCTGCCGAAATTTATATTTAACTATGATAATTGTAACTTACAGTGAATTCTTTGTAAACTATCTTAGAATCAAGGGATACCAGAGGATGTAAATGAATTCAGAATCAATAAAGCATGATGATTGTCTCTATAACTGTTCCATTGTTATGTATGAATAAGATAACTCTCCCAAATTAAATACATTTGTTTCCTTGTCGAAACAAAATGGCAACTCTGCTGGGGACAAGTTATCTTATTTAACATTAACATTGCGGAAGGTTATAAGACTCTTATCACATTTTAACGTCTCTTAGACTCCAAAATGGCGACTCTCAGTGGGAACATCCTCCCCTTCATCTCTAAGATAGCTTACCTAATCTCTCGCATACTAACTTTATGTATGTTTTATAATTGAAGGTACCCAAATTCAATCACATAACACTACTAATGGCTAACGTTGCGAGAAAAGTGAACTTCCGATTCACCGCTACTAGGTTTGTAATTGAATATGCACCAAGCTAAACTCCTGAGCATACGAAAGCAAGCACTACAAGCAGGTGTAAAATGACTCAAGTAACAGCGGAAGTCATTTCCATCTCACCCTAACCACAGGAAAGAGATGGGAACTGGACTTTGGTCTTATCTAAAAAGACAAAAGCAAATACCTTAAAGAATCGTAAGGCAAAATTACCTATACCAAGAGCTGAGGGACCAATCACGCGTAGTATAGCAAGAAGAAAACCCGAGCTCGCTCCTCCGGCGATCTATCTTGAACAAGCCACTCCGCAGTTCTCATTGCACGATTTTTCGGCTTTGGTCGCCCCAAGGACCAAATGGATAGAAGCACAGAAAGGTAAAGCATTGATGATAGAATCACCGATGTCTGTATCACCCCAAATAAGTTCGCCCATAACTATATCACCTCGATCGGTTAATAACACGGGAAGTACACAAAAGTCGAATGAGAATTCAATTTCTCCCCTCTTTATAAGCCCTGTTACGTCAACATATTCTCATTTTACTTCGAAAATAGCCTCGACAAACAGTCAAGGGGCAGCAGTATATATGGCAGAGACAGGTCAAGAAAATAGACCGACCACTGAAGAGCGTGTTGATCAAATGGCAGAGGCACAAAGAGCACTAATGGACAAATGTCGGAACCTCAGAGAAGCTCTGGCAACTCTTGCACATAATGTAGCCGAGATAGTGGCCCCACCTATGATAGGAGCGACAAATGGACAAGAGAACCAACCTGAAGGTTCCCGTCCGCAGGGGACAGGATCGCGAGGGTCAGTTCCAGCGACAAGGGCTATAACACAGGATGATGTAAGACAAGTCGTTGAAGAAGCAGTCAGAATAGAAAGAGAGCACGGGAATACCGGTCGTTTCATATATCGGATACCCTATCCGAGAGAGGTAGAGGATGTTCCGTTTTCAACCAATTTTAAGCATCCAGACTTCCAGAAGTTTAATGGGGAAGGATCACCAGAAGAACACCTGATACATTTCATTACCAGCATGAGGAATTTCTCTACGATACCTCAATACTGCTTACAATTATTTGGGTCATCATTGACAAGTAAAGCTTTCAAGTGGTATTCAAATTTGGCACCAGGATCTATACGCACATGGGAAGAAATGCAAGATGCTTTCATGTCAAACTTCTTCTCGTCAGAACGCAATGTTAGCATTACAGAATTAGCTTCAGTACAACAGCGAGAAGGAGACCAGTTGAAAAGTTCATAGACAGATGGAAGACACTGGGTGCATCGTGTAGACAGTTGCCAAAAGAAAAGGAACAAGTCAAAATATGTCTAAACTCCATCGAGACAGGAATTGCGTTTGGACTCACTAGCGCTGATATTGGAACCTTTCGCGATTTGGCTACCAAAGCCCATGCGTTGGAATTAATGACTCGTAAGATGCCAGCATTTCATCATGAAACCATCAGGAGAATACCTGACAGAATGACCGTCAATACCATAGATCGGGATAAGAAAAATTAAGATGCGAGGGGCTCAAGAGACAAAAGGCCGGAAGGAAAAGAAGGCTGGAATCAATCAAGGGATAGATATGGCGGAAAAAAGCTCAGAATGCTCGATTCTCATGAAGGATTTGAATTCGATAAAGAAGATGTGGTGCCTATGATGCGGCAATTGTTAAAAGCGGGCACCCTAGAATTACAAGAAGCTAGGCGTCCTGAAGATATGACAAGGACTCGAGAAAGAAACTTTTGCCGTTATCATCACCTAGTGGGACATCCGACGGAAAATTGTTACACATTAAAGTGCATCATACAGTGAATGATAAATAGAGGAGATATAATAACCAGCGAAAGCAAAGAAAAGAATACAAGGGCGACAGTAAATGTATTGTCAATCCAGGAAAAGACTCGAGAAATAAAAGAGAAGGGAAATCGAAGGTTAATAAGGAATACAACAATGATTACGTTGCGATTGGGGAAGTAGATAATGAGTCTGGTGAAGCAAAAAGCAGGAATTATAAGGAAAAAAGTGACTGAAAGACAGAATATCGAGGATAGAAGTAAAAACGGAGACGCAGCGACAAAAGTGGCTTACGACATAGTTAGCCACTTGAAGGGTATACAGGCACGTTTAAGTATTTATGATGTGCTCAAGTTATCAGAAGAGTTTCGACAGAGTTTGATTCAAGCACTATCTGATCACAATATGAGAGAAGCTTTATTAACAGAAATGAAAAATGAAAGAAGCAATGAAAAGGTGAATTGTCTACCAGTAATATCTTTCTCTGATGATGATTTAATTGGTGAAATGGAACATAATAGGCCATTGATGATAGAAGGGTACATTTGTGAAAAGAAGATAAAACGGATTATGATAGACAATAGGTCAGCAGTGAATCTTTTGCCACTCTCCATGATTACTAAGTTGGGTTATCGCCGTTCAGATTTATGCCCCAGCGGAATGATGATACAAGGGTTTAATCAAGATGGACAACGCGCGCTCGGTAAAATTACGGTGACATTGGAAGTGGGAGAATTAATCATTACTGTTGTATGTCATGTTATAAATGTTGTGACGACATATAACCTTCTCTTGGGAAGGTTGTGGATACATCAGTACAATATTGTACCCTCTACTCTACACCAATGTTTTAAATACTGTATGGATGGAATGCAGTGTAAAGTGATGGCTGATGCGAAACCCTATGCAGAAGCTGAGTCTTTCTTTGCAGATGCCAGCTATTATAAATGTTTCTCAGAAGAAGTGGGAAATAATGATGGAAAGAAAGTTTTAAAAGACGTCCGAATAAACAAAGTTAGAGAAGAAAGGGCGGAATCTTCTGGGACTGCAGAAGGAAGAAAGAAGTTCTATTTTGTACCCAAGCGTCTGAGACAACCAGGACAACTGCCGTTGACATTATTGTCGACAGAACTGCTGAAAGTCTTACAGTCCAATTACACGATGCCCTTACCCAATATCGAAAAATGTAAGCCATTTGCAGCCGCTTCAGGAACATTTCAAGTCAGAGCTAGTGCTAAATATCCTGAACCAATAGAATTCCATGTTGCAGCAGAAGTGAAGAATGAAAACACAAGCAATGTATATCACGGAGAGTTAGCACCGCAGAACTTGAGAAAATACAGTGCAGTAAGCAAGAAAATCATGAGAAATATGAGTTTTGATTGTGATAAGCCCACTGGACTGAATCATGGGAAAGGAATTCAAATCCCTCTCGGGGTTAATCAGGAAAAGCGGAGAAAATTCCAAGGATTAGGAGCAGAATCATCAGTAAATATGGTATCAGTAAATATGACTTCAGCCGAACAAATACCAGAACAAGATACTAAGGTAATCGAGTATCCTGAAACCGCTCCAAGATAAATAGAAGACGGGGGGCAGCCGACAATAGATGGCTTGCGAGAAATAAATTTGGGAATAACAGAAAAGCCAAGGAACACATTCATCAGCGTCAGCCTTTCAGAACAGGAATTTGAGAAATACGGTCAACTTCTCAAAGAAAATAAAGATGTCTTCGCCTGGACATATGAAGAAATGCTGGGACTGGAACCCTCCGTAGCAATGCATCGATTAAATATCTCCAAAGAAAAGAAACCAGTGAAGCAAGCACAAAGGCGATTCCACCCAGACCTGATTCCATTAATCGAAAAAGAAGTAAATAAACTAATAGAGGTTGGGTTCATCAGGGAAGTTAAATATCCCAAGTGGATATCAAACATTGTTCCGGTAAAAAAGAAGAATGGGCAGATTAGAGTATGTATTGACTTCAGAGATCTGAATGAAGCATGTCCAAAGGATGACTTCCCTCTCCCGATAATAGAATTATTAATTGATAGCACTACTCAGTATGCTATTATGTCTTTCATGGACGGATATGCAGGCTATAATCAAATCAGGATGGCACCCGAAGATGAAGAGGCAACTGCCTTTAGAACGCCGCTTAGAATTTATTGTTATAAAGTTATGCCTTTCGGTCTCAAAAATGCTGGGGCAACATATCAAAGGGCAATGAAAAATATCTTTCAAGATATGATGCATAAATATGTTGAATGCTACGTTGATGACTTGGTGGTCAGGTCAGGAGATCATCAAGAACACCGCGAACATTTGGCAGCAGTCTTCCGTCGACAAAGAAAGAAGCAATTAAAGATGAACCCTGCTAAGTGTGCATTCGGAGTCTCTTCTGGCAAATTCCTCAGCTTTGTTGTACGACACAGAGGGATCGAGATTGATCCAGAAAAAATTAAGGCTATTCAAAATATGCCGCCACCAACAACGTTGAAGGAATTGAAAAGTTTACAAGGAAAACTGGCATACATTCGCCGTTTCATTTCAAACCTCGTAGGAAGGTGTCAGCCATTTTCTCAGTTAATGAAGAAAGATACAGAGTTTGTATGGGATCACGCCTATCAGAATGCATTTGATTCAATTAAGGAATTGTTAAAACAGCCGCCGGTGTTAACAGCTCCAGTGAAAGGTAAGCCGCTTATCCTATATACATCTGCAGCTACAAATTCTTTGGGTGCTTTGTTGGCACAGGTAAACGAAGCTGGAAAAGAGACTGCTCTTTATTATCTAAGCCGAACATTGATGGGGGCAGAATGCAATTATTCCTCAATCGAGAAAGAATGTTTGGCGTTGATAATCGCTGTACAAAAGTTGAGGCATTATTGTCTCTCCCATGATATAACTCTGATCTCAAGAGCAGATCCGATAAATTTTTTTATGACCAGGCCAATGTTGTCGGGAAGACTAGCCAAGTGGATGTTATTGTTATTAGAATATACTATTTCGTATAAGCCGGCGAAAGCAATAAAAGGACAAGCTATGGCAGACTTCCTTGCAGCACATCCTGTAGCAGAAAGTGAGGAAATCAATGACGAATTCCCAGATGAGCAGGTTATGTTGGCTGAATTTCAAAATCTTTGGCAAATGTATTTTGATGGTGCTGTTCGAATAACGGGAGCGGGGGCAGGAGTGATATTTATTACTCCTCAAGGCGATTTGTTACCATACTCCTTCACATTGGGCACCACATGCATAAACAATGAAGCTGAATACAGAGCTCTTATCATCAGAATGGAAATAGCCCAGCAAATGGAAATAAAATTATTGCATATCTTCGGAGATTCTAAATTGATTGTAAATCAATTGACAACAGAATTCGAGGTAAGGAAAGAAGAACTCCTGCCTTATTATCGGAAGGCACAACAGTTGCTTGAACAGTTTTATCATGTGCAAATTAAACACATACCACGGTCTGAGAATGCAAAACCGGATGCTTTAGTCAGTTTAGCAGCGGCTCTATCTTGCACAAATCGAAGTCCTCTCCAGGTAACTATAGAAGAAAGAAAATTCCTGCCATCCGCAGAGGTTATCAAAGAAACCATTGAAATGTTTCCTAGATCCTGTCTGGAAATAATGACAGATGATTGGCATTAGCCTTTTGTCGATTATCTCAAATATAATATCTTACCAGAAGAGAATGCACAAAGACAGCAGATTAAGCAGCGATCGGGCAAATTTGTCATATGCAGCGAAGTATTATATAGGAAATCTTATAACGGGATGCTGTTACGGTGCTTAGACAAGCAAGAAGCAAATCAAATGCTGTGGGAGGCACATTCAGGTGAATGTGGAGCACATCAAGCTGGCTAAAATTTATGCCATAGAGTGCATCGAATGGGTTATTATTGGCCTACTATGTTCAAAGATGCGATAGAATACGCAAAGCAGTGTCATGAATGTCAAATACACGGAGGTGTAATACATGTTCCCCTAGAAGACTTACATCAGTCTGTTGCTTCTTGGCCTTTCTCAGCTTGGGGACTCAACGTGATTGGTCCTATAAATCCACATTTATCGAAGGGAAAACAGTATATTTTGGTAGCAATAGACTATTTCTCCAAATAGACCGAAGCAGTCGCCTTGCGTAGTGTTAAAGAGAAAGACGTGGTCAATTTCATCCGGCATGCTATAATATACCATCATGGTATTCTAAAAAAGATCATCACTGATAATGACACCCCTTTTAAAAATAGAGGCATGGAAAATTTGTGTCAGAAGTTCGGCATCCAACATTCGTTTTCAACACCTTACTATCCTCCGGCAAATGGATTCGCAGAGGCGTTTAACAAAACAATTGTCAAAATAATGAAAAAAATGGTGACGGGCAATAAGCGCAATTGGGATGAAAAGTTACAAGAAGCATTATGGGCCTACAGAACTACTCATCGTACAACAATAGGGGCGACACCGTATTCATTAATATATGGTATGGAGGCAGTTATTCCAATCGAAATACAGCTGGCATCGCTCAGAATAGCGGTACATTAGTCTGTAACGGATGATGAAAATGCAAAAATAAGGCTGAGAGAATTAGATCTGCTTGATGAAAAATGTCTTGTAGCTCAGCAACGGTTGCAGTCATATCAGGCCAGGATATCGGCTGCCTTTGATAAACAGGTTAAATACCACTCTTTCAAAAAAGGGGATATGGTGCTAATGTTGAAAAGACCTATAGTGATCACTCGCCGAACAGGGGGCAAGTTCGAGCCTAAATGGGACGATCCATATGTAGTAAAAGAAGTATACTCCAATGGGGCATATAGAATTACAAATCAAGAGGGATAGGGTGTCAGTATACCTGTCAACGCCTGCTTCATCAAAAGATACTACCCCTGAAGATAGACATGCTGATTTTGACCCAGAATATTATTGGCATAATGATTCTGTATCAAAAGGGGGCAATGATGAATAAGATCATGTCTATATGTCAACAAAAGAGGCTATGAAAAAGAAGTTCACGAGCATGTTAACTATGTTAACAAGCATTTAAAAATATATATGATCATCATCATCATCAAATAAGTTTGACAAAGTCAATATAATCTTGAAGATTCTCTTGAAGATATTGACAAGATTGATATATTGCCTTACAAGGCATGAATTCTCTTGAAGATATTGACAAGATTGATATATTGCCTTACAAGGCATGGATCTTCTTGAAGATATTGACAAGATTGATATATTGCCTTACAAGGCATGGATTCTCTTGAAGATATTGACAAGATTGATATATTGCCTTACAAGGCATGGATTTTCTTGAAGATATTATCTCAGTCGAAAATATCTACTATACTGGCAATGACGATGATCATAAATATTATTGCCTTACAAGGCACGGGTCTTCTTAAAAAATACTATCGAAAGCAAGGATATATCAATATCAGTTAAAGAGGCAGTATAGCCAAGCCAAATCCTAAAAGAGCCAAATTGAGCCAAATCAAAAAAGATCAAGCTCCCAAAAAAAAAAGCTCTCAAAGGAGGCCAACTATACGTAAGACCAGCTGCGAGGAGTCAGTGGCCCTAAAAAGCCCGCGAAGACCATCGTATGCACCTACGCGGGCAGCTGGCAAAGTCAAGGATTCAAAGCCTAAAAGGCCATAAATCCACGAAGACTAGTCACCGTAACTCCCATGTCGTCTGTATAGTTTCCGGCAGCGCCACGAGGAACGGATGAAAATGCCCTCCCGTGAATGGGCTCGACCTTGTAGACGAAGAAAACAGGGGCCGTAGTGCGAGCTTTATGCCAACCGTGCGTAAGACCCTCCAGATCTAGGGTTTGATTTCAATAGTAACTCATGAGGAAGGGCTTAAACCTACTCATTGAGGGACTGGCAACCCTAGATATGGTGCCCAAAGGTAGCCTTGTGATCCCTGCGAACTCTAGAGAGTTACCGTGGCCAACCCTGTGCGTAAAACCAACAGTTCACCGCCCGGTAGCGTCAATGGGCCCCTCTGATGGACCTTGGCCATGAGCTCAAGGCAGTGAAAAGCCCAAAAGTGAACTCTAGAGAGTTATAGCGGCCATCAATAAGACCCATAATGCTCCACTACTCATGAGCTTAAACTGTGTGTACGCGCACGCTCCACTACTCATGAGCTTAAACTGTGTGTGGCTAATTAAATTAAAACTTAGTACCGCAAATCTAAATACTCATATAGAGAATCCCGCACTAACAAAGCATAAAAGGTTTGGAAATTATAAAGGATATAATGAAATTACTGTATAAAATATAATCTGATAATATTAGCATAAATGTTATCAACATGCAATATAGAAAATGCCATTATAAACATCTCAAAATGTTATCATAAAAAACATTTGTGAAGCCAAATAAATTATATGTCCAAGAAACATGAAAGCAAAGATTACATGTTCAAAAAATACATGTTTAAAGATCTTCTGTAATCCCCACTGCTTCTATGTATTTGCACAAATCTTCTTTCAATTGTGATTGAGCCGCATCATGTTTGGATTTTTCTTCAAGAATAAGTCTTGCCTGATCAAGAACGCCTGCTAGCTTATTCTCCAAAGAAGCGATCATTTCTTTACCTTGAAGTTTTGCGGATTTTTCTATATCAATGGATTGAACATTTGCCTGTATCTTTTCTTCAACATCTTGAATGATTAAGGCTTGCTCATGATTCCTCCTCTCCAGTTGAGAGATTTCTTCCTTCAGAGCTGCAATATGATCTTAGATAGTCATTCTTTCATCAATATGAATCTTTAATTGATCTTGAAGAATCATATGCTCTTGTTCAAGTTTAGAAATTGATGAAGCTGTCAGAAAGGCTTGTTCTTGAGATGCAGCCAGCTGCTTCCTGTATTCTAAAATCTCAGGGGCAATTGTAACATTTTCTCTGACGCCAAAGAAATTACTGAATCACGAAATTTGAGAAGTGAATCACGCAAAGGAGATATGTTGATTTTAGCCATCTTGGCAGAGCTCTCCAAAATCTCTATAGCAACGTCCAAATCCAACCACTGATCAGGATTTTTGAAGATATGGGCTATTGTTAACAAGGAATGTTTCAGCATAAGCATTTTGTGAACAGGGATCTTCGTAAAGGACGATAGTTCAGAAGTAGTGGCTACTGAGAATCGAATCGCCGCGCCTGCATTGCAAGAGGAGTTCTATAGCAAAAGAAGAAGGATATTCAAAATATTATTATGAAGTATGTAGTCTTGAGTAAAATAATCAGTGCATATATATGTACCTGTCACCGGAATACGACTAACAAAAGGAGAAGCTCCCTGGGTCGCGGAAGGACCAAGTTCCACCATATCAGCAAAAGATGGTGCTCTAGCTTCCGTGCTTGAATCTCTGGTAGCCGGAGTTGGCAAGTCTGTGGTTTCTGTTGGAAATATGATTTCACGAGCCACTACTCTCTGTACTACCAATGGAACTATGGGTGCTCTTGGTGAAGTTACCACGAGAGGATTCATTGAAGAGATGGCACCTATTTCTGCAACCTGAGCACCTAAAAAAGGGAGACATAATAATTCTAAATAAATAATAGTTGTTAAAATATAGATAAATATATGCATATGAAAATTAAATCTCCTTTACCTGGTGAATATCCATATTCGCCATAATCTAAAAGTTCCTCTTCATCTTCCTCAGCTGCAGGAGATTTAGCAGGAACATTTATACTAGGAAGAGCCTTAGCAGTTGCAGGAAAAGATTCCATTTCGACTCCTTTCGCAATTATTTCTTCATCTTCGTCAATGTCAACTTCGCCTTCTTCAAAGTCATCATCTTTATCTTCACAGCTGTCACTATCCTCACTATCTTCATATTGCGAAGAGTGAGTAGTCTCCGACGATGAAGCTGAACTCTCATCTTCCAAAATTTCTTCATCAGCTTCTTCAATGACAACTTGCTTCCCTTTGCAAGAAATGGCCTGGCTGCTTTCCGGTGCAGGCTCTTTGACCGAAGGAGAGGTGGATGTTTGTCTGGTCCTTTCTGGAAGAATAGGAGATGATGTTTGTAAACGCGTTTTTGATCTAGTCATCGGGGAAGATGGACTAGGACCAAGGGGTTGCGGAGGAGATATGGAAGTATCAATAGCTGGTCCTTGAACCGCTGCAGTCTCCGCAGGAATTGGAGAAGATGTACCTTCAGCATCATCTACAGCTTAGTTTGAAAAGTCCCGACGAGATTTCTCAAATTCTCTCAAAACTCCGTGAGCAAACCAGCCATTCAAAGTGTTGATAGGCTTTACTTCACGAATAGGATCTTCCAATGATATCTTCCTACAAATTTCTCCAGGATGTGATGCATGGCTCTTTTCTGGAATATAGCTGATTCCACTCTCTAAATTTCTGCCCTTCAGCCTGGGCGGATGAAGAAAGATAGAAGAATCCACTGGCAAGCATTTAGTGACCAAGTATGATTAGTGATCCCACCATCGCATCCAGCTATATGATGTATGGACTATGCGATCACAACCTGGAATTATGAAAAGGGATCCAACGCAGCCATTCAGTAGTTGTTTCCATATCATGGCCCAGTTAAGAGGACCTATTCCATAACAACGCATTTTTCTAGTAACTAGCCCGCAGTCTTGTGGTACAGTTTGATCATAACCAAATTGACGAGCAAAACGATTGGGGTAGTAAAGTTCTCTCCAAAATTTTGTCCCTTCCCGAAGGGGTAAACTACATGAGTGAATAGAAAAGAAGAAAGCTCTTTCTGCTGCGGTAAGTGTTTCTTGGTCCACCATATCTGTATCTTCGATGTAGCAATAAAGACGGAACTGAAAGAAGTTTATTTGGTCATCATCTCGGATTTTATTGGCAACCCATTCATACGCTCTTTTAGCCATTGCTCTTTGCTGAAAGAACCAGAGTCGAAGGTGAGAAGGATGAATATATGCTTTCTCCGGAGCTTCAAAAGTCCAAGGAAAATAAACCCCTAGCCACCCCGTAATATAATGCCAAGAAGTATGTGCAGATGAAGCTCCAAAAATAGGGTCTTTTACATGGGTAGCTACTTTTCCAAGGGCTCTGTAAATAGAACATAATACTGGAGGAGCAAGAGAGTATTTATGGCCTTCTGCTAAAGCACCAGCTACAACAAAGACGCTTGGATGAACAGCATCTGCCCATTTAGAGCTGGGCAATACAACCAAACTTAGCCAATATGCCAAGAACACTACAAGTTCTCCAAAAGAGCTATATTCTGGTCTTCCCCTCATTGCATCTCGAAGCTTCGTTAATTCTTTAGAATGACAATCACGAAATCTTCAAAGAAAAATAAAGAGAGGAAATTAATATGCAAAAATGGTTAAATAGCGAAAATACAAAGAGAAAAGTCAACTGTCAGATTGATAAATACCTGAGACCTCTAGAGAAATGTGCCAGCCATTGTAGAGGGGGAATCTTGTGGAAACTGGGAAATTTGCCCATCTCCTTAAACAGTTCTATGGTAGTTTCAGAGATAGAAGGCTTGCGATCTGGAGAAGATACAAAGGCCAATTCTCTATTTGTTGGAATGAATTCATCATAGAATTTACCTGTTATTGTGAGACCGGCTATACGATGAAGATCCCAAAGTGATATGCTCATTTCACCATAAGGTAAATGGAAGGAGTTGGTTGTAGGCGACCAGTATTCAAGGAAGCCTTTCAGTATATTGGGTTCCCTATAGAAGTATTTGGAGGTCACTTCTATGGCATCATAAAGGCCGATCTTTGCAAGAGTGCTCGTATGCTTTAGTAAAATAGCCTCCGCCCAATCAGAATAATAGCGGCGAGCAGTTAACATGCCTCTGATGTGAAATTCTGCCTGTCCCCAGAGTTGTTCTCGAACCCGAAAGAGCTGTCGAACTGTCTCATAAAAATGAGATGGAAAGAGGTCATGAGGACTATGGAAAGGAACAAAGAAGATCATGGGATAAGCATCCCCTATCCTTTGTCGCGACTTCTGTGTTTGAATAACTCCCTCAAGGATCCGGGGTTCTCTTGAAGCCCACGATTCAGTATACATTAACCTTTCGCCATGGACGTAATCTTTAGATTCACAGTCAAGCATGGACTGATGGCGATATACGTGAATCAAAATTATCGTCATGCCTTCCGCATGAGGGTTGTCAAACTTCATGACACCTTCAATGACTCGTACTGAGTCCCATGAATTTTGAAGCCTCTTCTTCTTATGTTCCTTAATTTTCTCTGCAAAATCTTTCGCCTTATTGCGGCGAGTTTTCTTCGAACGAGAAGCTGGGGGAGTGTCTTCACGAGGAGATGGTCTTTCACTATCGATAAGAATGAGCTGTAGTCTTTAACCATTCATCCCAGTCATACTCTCTACCATGCTTAGGAGGACATTTGATATCTCCCAATGATATTTATTTATGAATGGGGGATGGCAAAGATCTGATGCGGTCAGAAAAGTCAAAGGTAGGAAGAACAGGCTCTTTAAAATAAGCAGGATTTCTGGAAGTGGTCTTTGTTCGCTTAGCAGGAGGTTGATCAGAAGAAGGTTGATCAGAAGGAGGAGTCACAGGACGGGCTATTTGTTTTATACGAGCCATGAAAAATAAGTCAAAGAAAGAAGATAAATATGTATCAGACTGAGAATAGAAGAAAAGGAGAAAATGGCTAAGTGTTTGGAAGGTTCAAGAAGAGAAAAAATCGGCTAAGTACAAGACACTTTGCGCGGGTCCGCGCAAAGTATATGGGTTGCGCAGAACACTTTGAACTTTGAAGGAAATCGCGCAAATGAAAAGCTTTGCGTGGGACCGCACAAACAATATGGTTTGCGCGTCAAAGAATCACAGAAGTAAAAATCGCCAAAGTAGAAAGGGTTTGTACAAATGACCAAGTTGTTGGACTATTTATAGGATTTTCTTTGGTCAAGTACGGTACTCGACCTACCTTTGTGTGGGGTCGCGTAAACCTTGAAGAAAAGGGGTGATTTGATCCTTTTCTTTGAATTTCTGAAAAAAGCAAAGAACGGATCAAGGGGGCATCTGTTGAGGCATAAAATAAGCAAAGGAGGAAAAGGTCAAGAAAAAGGTTGGAAGAAAGGAGCAAACAATCAGTTCTGAGGAAACTTTGCGCTAGACCGCGCAAAGTAAACAGGTTGCGCGGGATCGCAGAAAGTAAACAGGTTACGCGGGATCTCAGTGTATAAAGAGATTGTGCAGGTTAGCGTAAAAGTATATCATTTGCACTGGATCGCGCAAAGCATGTCGTTTGCGCGTATCCGTGTAAAGTGTATGGCGGTGGTATAAAAAATGGTTGGATGTTATTTTGTCCCACATCGACCAGAACAGAGTTTTACACATGTAAAAATGTCTATAAATACCCCATTCTTTCTCTAAAAAGGGGTTCAAAGATTTCAGAGTAAAAAAAAGTTGAAGAAGAAGACAGAAGGTGCGGAGCATTGGGCTCTAGCAAAATGTCCGGACCCGCGCAAAGGAGCATTGGGCTCCTATAGTTTGCACGGACCCGCGCAAAGCATGTCGTTTACACGGATCCGCGCAAACTAACTGCTTGGCAGTCTATAATAGCAAAGGGCTGTCATGCTGCTGAAATGGCCAGGGTCTTCAAATCGCCAAGATCATTCAGGAAAAAAGGAAGAATCATTGACGAAAAGGCGTATTCCTCCTAAGTCTTAGGAGATGACCGGAATAGCGCCGAAATGCTGCCGAAATTTCTGTTCTCATGAAGACTGTTGGTCAATTTGTCTATTCCTCCTAAGTCATAGGAGATGATTGGGATCAGCGCCGTTATGCTACCAAAATTTATATTTAATTATGATAATTGTAACTTACAGTGAATTCTTTGTAAACTATCTTAGAATCAAGAGATACCAGAGGATGTAAATGAATTCAGAATCAATAAAGCATGATGATTGTCTCTATAACTGTTCCATTGTTATGTATGAATAAGATAACTCTCCCAAATCAAATACATTTGTTTCCTTGTCGAAACAACAGTCCATAACATTAGGGTCAGTCCTCAACTGTGGATATACCAAATCTGATAGCATGGATCCCTCCGTCTACGGTGATGATGAACTCTTCTCATATCAAGGTTGGGGCTAGGTGGCCTGCCTATAATCCTAAGGATCTAGAACGAATTTCCTTCACCGTACTATATAGCCCGTTAGATGCCCTAGGGGGCCCCAAATAAGCCCTGGATGGACTCCAAGATTAAAATAATTCTACTAGCAACTAATGGGGGCCCAACATCTTAGGTTAGCCCAATGCGAATAGATGAATCATGCAAATATCAATGGGGCCCAATGATTAGGGTCAACCCACTTAAAGAAGGATGAGAATAGGCCTAATAAAGGCCTAAGGGAAGGTCACAATATGGACATTTAACCAACATTGCTCCCAAGAAGTGTCCTACATAGAGCCCAACATATAGTGGGGCTATGGCCTCACACAAGGGCCTCATACACAACATTATGGGCCTCAGACAAAGGGCCTAATGAAATAGCCCATAGCCCTCAGATGGCTGGGAATAAATAGACTTCTCTCATGTTATCTCATACATCATTGTGGCCTCACCACATGGGCCTCTCATATATCATAGTGGGCCTCATCATATGGGCCTCTCATACATTACAATGGGCCGCACATATGGGTCATACAAATATCATATTGGGCCGCACATATGAGCCATATAAACATCATATTGGGCTGCACATATGGGCCACACAAATATCATATTGGGCCACACATATGGGCCACACAAACATCATATTAGGCTGCACATATGGGCATACAAACATCATATTGGGCCTCACTATGTGGGCCTCATATATATCACATCAGGCCTCATCATATGGGCCTCATATACCATATAATGGGCCTCATCATATGCTCCTCATATACCATATAATGGGCCTCATCATATGCTCCTCATATACAAGATAATGGGCCTCATATACAACATAATGAGCCTCATATGCATCACATTAAGGTGGCCCCTGCACATTCCCAAATGGGCCCACCAGGTGGACAATTTGGATCAAATATGTACACCACGAGGGCCACGTGTGAATATACAACATATCACAAGGTGGGCCCCACCCATCCAACAAACGGACGGTGGATATATATCATCTGGGCCCCACATCCCAGCCAAAATAGATGGAAGGCATGGCTGTAAACCACATACATCAGAGGTGGGTCCTACCGTCCAGCAATCTGGATGGTGTAGATAAGACCCATATATCATGGTTGGCCGCACATGGCACCGTCCAGAGATGGACGGTATGGGTACATAATACATACATGAAGGTGGGCCCCACTCCCCACACGTGCAGCACGTGTGGGGTGGGTCCCATGTCCCATCAAATGGACGAACGGCTTGCATATACATCATGGTGGGCACCCACCTATCACCGTCCACCAATGGATGGTTGATATAGAACACATACATCCGGTGCGCCCCACCTCCACACGTGCAACACATGTGGGGTGGGTCCACATACCTCATGATCAGACCCACAGTACTGCTGACGTCAATACAGCAGCTATCAGCTGTTGGACTGCTGGCCCAGCGTCCAACAGATGGATGGTTAAATATAACACATACATCACACGTGGGTCCCACATGCACGTGACCCACCTGGTTGGGAGCAAACTAATATTGGTGTTTTCCTTTCATACAGTCCAGCAGTATTTTACTGTTGGATATCCCATGATTGGACGATCTGGATGTAATTCATCCATCAAGTGGGGTCCACGTGCACGTGGCCCACTAGCCACATACATCATCATCATCATCAAAATAAGAAGAAGAGAAAGAGAGAGAGAGAGAGAGAGAGAGAGAGAGAGAGAGAGATGTGTGTGAGGGAGGAACTCCACCACTATAAGCTCCTCTCGGTTTACAACGTATACATCAAATAGGTCTCACCACAAGTGGGCCCTCAAATAGAAATCAAGGGTGGGATTCCCAAGATCACCCACCGATTTCACTCCTTGGCTTCAACTTTTGATGGAGGATGATAAAGATTGAAGGGCTAGGATGAGAGATAAGGGGGTAGGGAGTGGGGCCACACTTGGCTCTCTTGGAAATGCTTGGACATCCACTCTCTTTGGTGCTTGGAAAATGGTGGAGAAAATGAGAAAGAGAGGAGATGTAAGGAGAGAGGGATGAGTTGTTGTAAGGAAGGGGTGGGTGGTTAACTTTGGGGATGGCTTGGTATGGGTTTATTTGACTTGGTGAAGAGAGAGGTATGGGTGAGTGATGGGTTGTACTTGACTTGCACTTGATTGATTGATGTGATGTTTGGGTAGAGATTCTCTAGGAATTTGTAATGCGCTGTGTTTCCTCGAAATAAATGCAAGCCCATAACTTCTAGCCTGGGTATCGCATCGGTGCGCAAGTCACGCGTTGGAACTACTGTGACGGTGTGGTCGCTAAGGTACAAGTCTCGAGTCGAGTCGACTTAGATCTACATGATGCGACTTAGGGTCACGCCCAAACGCCGATTACGGGTCGCGAGTTGCCGAAATTCAACAGGGAGGATCGTGGAAGTCTAAGGAACAGTACGGATTAGGATACGGGCCTTACAAGAAGGAAGGAAGTTAAAAGTGCAAAGTACATAAATTCACAGAATCTGAACTTCACTGCCTATGTCATCGACCGCCGGTTGATGACATCCAAGCTAGTTTTCGATGACATCAAAGAATTACATGAAAATCAAGTTGGTTGTTGGACAAATTGGATACAGTTCTCGATAACATCGAAACCCTGTTCGATTGCTCGAAGACCTTCCTGATGACATCGAAGGCAGTTCGATGACATCGAGATTTTTGTGAATTTCTGAAAAAACTTGGTGGAACACTCTGGACACAATTTTGATTGATCAAACACCCTTCGATGACATCGAAGGACTATTCGATGACATCGAAGGACTATTCGATGACATCGAAGGTATGTTCGATGACATGAGGAGTTACGCAGTGCAAAAGACGTTATGGAGTGCGAAAAGGCGCGACTTCCATATTCAAGTTATATTTGATGACATCGAAGGTATTACGCAGAGTGCGTAAATTTGAGGCGATTTCCAAAGACATTCGGACTAAGGGTATAAATATGGGTTCTTTGAGGAGTTTTAAAAATGAATTAGGTTTTCAGAAGCAGAGCCAAAGGGTGGGGCAGCCTTCCAAGAGTTTTTCTTCTTTCCTTATTTATTTTTAATGTTTTATTTAAGGGTTTTAGTTTCAATCATGTCTATGGTTAACTAAACCTCTTAGTTAGGGCTAAGAGGTGAAGCTTGTAGCTATTGGGATGATTTTATTTCTTTGATTCTTGTTTTCTTGAACTTCGTTAATTTCTAGTTTGATTTTAAGGAATATTTTCAGTTTTCTATGATTTATTGTTACTCAAATTATAATAGATTCTGTGATGACTTTGAATATCTTCTTTTCTATTTTGAGATTGTGAGATTGGTAAATCCTATTGTTCACCATTGTCTCCTGGGCATGGTAGGATGATGGAATCCCTTCTAATCACCACAATACTCCATGTGTGACTAGGTCAATGAAAAGTTCAGATTTTGTTTAATTGCTTCATCTTCCAATTAGATAAGATAGGACTCCAATTCCAATTGTGTTTCTTGAATCAAGTGAGGTAGCATCCTGATAGCTACAAGTGGATCCTTGGCGCTCTAGTTCCCTTTGGATTATTGATACTTTATTCACAATTACTCTCTTTTATTCCAAATTTAGATTTAGATCTTATTCAAATTCTGCTTCTAGCTACTTTCAGAATACATACGAGTTTAATCACTGTGGATTCGACCTCAGTCTTACCAAGTTATTACTACATCGCGAACCTACACTTGGGGTTATGAACATGCACCACTCACTAACCCACAAGATTACGTGCCGACCAACAGGGCTGCTACCCGAAATGCATTACGTCTACGATAGTATATATGAACCACTATATATGAGGCATATAATCACTTGCATCAATAAATAAATAAGTCAAACCATGAGGGTTTTGGAATTCCAAGACATATGCCCAAGGCATAAAGTGAGGTAGTACAAGGTTGACCTAATAAAGGAGAAGAGTAGCAATAAGCTAACTCAATAAAAGAGAAGAGTAATAAATAGGCTAACTCAACAAGATAAGAGGAGTGGAGCAAAAGGCCAACTCAATATGGAGTGGAAGTACACGTCGCTTTTAAAATTGGCAATGGGCAAGGCGTGTATCCATCACCCCACATAAATTCATAAAAATCATGTATAATTAAAATCATACCTTAACCATAATTCCCAAAATGATAAATAATTGATAATGGTAAATTAATCGATTATATGGAAAATTACAATAATATGAAAGTATGCAAAAATAAGATAAATCATACTAACTTAAATTAGTGTAAGCTATAAAGGAATCCCTCACCTTAACCTTTGATCTAACCCTATGTAGATTTCGATGTAAGAAAGTTTCTACATGAATCATGACGTCGCTTGAACAAGAGGGAGACACCAGACGCATGGAGGAAGAGGATGATGAATGACTAGGCTTTCTCTTTCTCTTTCTCTCTTTCTCTTTCTCTTTCGCTTTCCCTTTCCCTTTCTCTCCCTTTTCCTTTCTCTTTCTCTTTCTCGGACGTAGGGTCATGGGCGTGTGAGAGGAGAAGGGGACACACTCCTTTCATAAAGGGGTGGGTGTGTAAGAGAGGGTGTGTTTCACATCTCACTTGGATTGAGTTTCTCCAATTTAACCTTTTTTAGTAATCTTTCTTTAAATCTAATTCGTCCAGTGCGTCAGGGTCATTGAATAGGGTCAGGGCATATAATTTTCTTGGTAATCCGAAATTTAGATTGGCCTATTTTGAAAATTCTACTAACGGGTGCCAAAACGAACTTGATTTCAATTAATGGTCCACACTTAATGATCAAGGCCCAATTTTGGGAGAAATGTGTTATCAGGATAGGAAAATGGTTGGACAAAATTTGGTGGTTAATCAATGGTGGAAAAGGCCTAAATCTGAAATTTCACCTTTTGCACCAAAAGATAGGATCTGGCTTTAACATTCAATGGTGTAGGATCATAGATCGGTGTTTAAATTTTGTATAACCTCATAGTCATATGAGACCAAAGTATGGTCCAAATTTGAGTTACGATGGATGGCAGAAAGTGGTTAAATTAGAAAATCCAGATTTATAAGGAGTTGGTAAGCTTAGAAAGGATAACTTCGCCCCTAAGGAAAAGCCTACCAAAGTGGGGTCTTTATATTTCACACTTGGTCCATATTATGTGCAATCCAATTCGTTCATATGAAGGGAAACATCCTACTACGACTACCCACGAGGTTTCTTCACTTAGTGGACAACAAAATCAATGGTTAATGAGCTAATTCATCAAATGGGTCACTTTTACAATGATCTAAGGGTTGAAATTTCACATGTATGGTTAATTTATGCTATATAGGCATGGTATAAAATTTCATTTCAAACGAATCGTGATAACCATGTGATCTAGAATTCAAGGGTCTAGGTTAATGGCATTTTCGTAATTATTGCTGATATGAGAGTTTTGGAAAATCGAATGGTTCTACATGGTTATAGGAACGTTTATAAGTATTTCTTACAAAAGAACTTATATCTAAATCGTTATGAATAAAGAATTATTCACTAAATTAATTAAGGGAATGTACATATATCAACCATCATAATGGATAATCAGATTACATGTTAAAAATAGAAAAACTTGATGGTTAGTACTTTGATCATGTATGTAAGTGGGTGTATGGTCATTTTTATAAACGGATGATCACGAGTGGATTTTTAGAGTAATCAAAAGATAGAACATGTATACCGTTAGACTCAAGTGACTTGTTCACATGTGTAAGTTGCTCAAATTGTAGTTTTGGTGGTGGGTTAAGTATTCATAGGTGATGAACAAGGAACGGATCAAAATTTCAATTTGATATATGTACAAGTGGATGTAGATATCAAGTAGTTAGTTTACTATGATCAGGCGGTTGAAACTTAAAGTGGACGGTCAGATATCTTTACCTATCGGTGGATAGTTGGTTGAACAGTTGGTTATGATGGATAATTGGGAATACTTGGACATATGATGATCTTGTCTTAAAATCAATTGTTGAATGACTTGATCTAAGGATGAAGATTATTCTCAACGGTCAGATTCATGTTGGAGAATAGATGTAAGGTTAGGATAGCTATATTAGTAACACTCGAGAACTTTCAATACTCAGGTATTAAAAAGTTCAGGGTGTTACACATAGTAAGAAACAAAATGCTATATCTTTGTCTACCACCGTGGCCAAATATATTGCAGCTGGTAGTTGTTGCGCACAGCTTCTTTGAATGAAGCGAATGTTGTTGGATTATGGGATTAAACAATCAACAATGACACTATTTTGCGATAATACTAGTACCATTAACATTTCAAAAAATCCAGTTCAATATTCTAGAACAAAGCACATTGACATCCGACAGTATTTTACACGTGAGCTTGTAGAAGAAAATGTAATCGTGTTGGATTATGTGCCTACCGAGAGACAACTTGTCGATATATTAATGAAACCACTAGATGCCAATAGATTTGGAAATCTCCAAAATCTATTAGAGTATGTGCGGTCTAATCTCATCAATGGCCCATATGTTTCAACTACTATATTTGAGGATTTTTTACCTCATTATTCTTTTTTAATATTTGTGTGTTTAATTTTTTTAATTTATTATTTTTGTAAATTTTGTGAAGTGTAAAAATGATGATTTATTAGTAAATATGTGTGTACATCTCATTGTATAGGTTAGTGCAAGCTGAACTAGTAAATTTAAACTAACAGACTGCTTCGATGGCATCTTTGGTGGCATCAAAGGAATTTTCAATGGCATCGAAACCCATCGTGCATCTCTGACCTATCTAGACACTTTTTGATGGCATCGAAGAATCGCAACCTATATATATGGGCGCGGGTGGAATTTTTGGATTTCACTCTTTCTTCTCCTTCACACGTCCATTCCTCTCCCCTTCTTCCTTGGAGCTCCGATGGATGATTTTCACTTGGTTTTCTTCCTCCATTGTTGCTTTTTTATGGTAAGCCTTCCCTTTGTGTCCTCCATTTTCATTTTTAGCATCTTTGGGTTACCTATTTAGGGTTATTAGGCCTCATTTGAGTTTTTCCTTGTATTTGTGCATTTCTTGATTATCCTTCTTGGTAAATTTTTTTATTCCTTAATTTTCACAATGCCAAAGGATAAGGGAAAAACCATATTCCAAGGGGAGTCGTCTCGAACAAAAAGATCTAAAATTTGTGCTCGGCGATGATCCGAGAGGCTCCCAGCTCCAGTGGAGCCCTCTACGCCTACGTCTCCTACCTCGCGGCAGGAGACACCACGCCAAGGTGCTCTCGAACCTGAAATCCAAACCCCAATAGTTCCACCCCCACCAGAGGTCCTATAAAAAAAATTTATGGGGGCAGAAACTATCTTTGTAACGCCCGGTGGACAAGGATTACATATGGCCATATAGGATTGAGCCCATCTTGGAGGTCATGGGTTTTAACAATGTGCTCAACTTTGGCAACGTATCCTAGAATGAACAGGTGTACTAGTTCCTTGCGTATTTTCATTCCCATGTTCTTGACCCCCCGTCGCTTGAGGTCACCAATGGGCAAACCATGACCCGTATCACCACTAGGATTGTAGCTCAGATCACTAATGTGTCGGCCTCTCCATAGGGCCTGACAGACCATGATTTTAACTCTTTAAAGGTTAGGTCTGAGGTCACACGCTATCTGTGCGATGGCGTGAACATTCCCTGGCATGACAAGAACGCTTTATGTTCATCGCACATGTCGTATAAGTTTCATGTCCTCAACGGTATATTTAGTTCAAATGTCTATCCACATGAGACGAACAAGACAGACTTGACCCCGTTTATGTTGGACATTCTATATAGTGCCAGTCTAGAGATTCGTCTGTGTCTTTCGACCATTATCCTCCATCAGCTGGCCTATGTAGTTTACAGGACTAGAGACACTCATATTCCATTCCCTCATGTCATTTGTCTTTTGTCCCGGGAAGTAAGGTTGTTGCCTACTAGCGACCATTCGCGTACTCCTCTAAAATTCACTCAAGTCAATATTAAGAGGATGAACCACTAGGAAAGACCGTGACCGCGTCGGCTTCAGCATTGGCACCCCCTGAGGACAACGCTCTGGGAGAGACGAAGGCAGAGGCTACAAAGACCGACTACCCTACTGAGAATGAGAGGCGCCCAGCTCGTGATCTCCCGCACACACCTAACACTCGCACTAGATGACATATGTGATTTCCCGATCACTAGGAGTCCATCATCCAGCGTCTTGATCATCAGGATGAGAGACTTACGAGGCTAGAGAGAGTCGTCGAGGGCATGCAACACGTTATGGAGAGAGTGGAGTAGACTACTAAGGAGACACTTGCCTCAATCACGTGTCACCGCGACGACATAGCTCTGCATGAGGGTGGTCCATCTAGTTAGGATCCAATTCAGCGATGTGTGTTTAGGGTTTATGTCTTAGGTTTTGTTATCTTTTTGGATGCCCAGGACCATCTAATCTATCGTTATTTGTATATGTTTTGATCAGATGTATGGTTGTTTGTGTTTGGAGTCTATATGTATTTTGGATATTATTGCCCTGCTTGGGCTTGTTGTGGTTTTTGGATTATTATGTTTTTGATATCTATGCCATCTTTGGGCACTTATGATATATATATATATATATATATATATATATATATATATATATATATATATATATATATATATATATATATATATATATATATATATATAGATGATGGCTTGTTTCTCTACATTTCACTCTTATCATTTTCATTATGTGAATGTTTGAACTATCTTCCATGATATTATGTGATTGATTCTCCAACTTCAGTATTGTATGGCATGTTGTTTATTGGTAACCATTTGCTAATGACTGACAAAAAGGGGAAGAATCAGACTCCAACCATTAGGTGTGAATGTTGTTGTGACTTAATGGTGATGCAGGAAGATAGGGGGAGTGGCAACTCAAGGCAACTCAAGCACCAAGATCATTCTTTGTATATGTCTATGTTTGAGTTGTAATATTGTGTAAATCATGAGTTATACATACCTTTTAGGGTTTGTTAGGTGTTTCGTCATGTAATTGACAAAGGGGGAGATTGAAAGTGCCCTTGTTTGTCAATATACATGAAACTTGAGTCCTAGAGTCAAGTTAGCTGCATATGAAGAATACAAGACCAAAGACTCACTAAGTTGAAGAAGTTTGAGTGTATTAAATAATTATATTAAGCCTTACTTCCCTAACCAAATCCTATCAGGTAAAAGCCCCACTTAAAATGATCTAAACTTGCCCAAAACCATGTTTGTAAAACTCTTGGTAAGCTTAGAATTAGAGTTAGTTTAAAGTTTGTGGAGAATGAATTAATTGGCAAACTTCATGTACTATCGATTACATCAAAGTGCAATCGAGACAACTTCGATGACATCGAACACCTGTTCAATGGCACTGAAACATTGGTCAAACAGTCCAACAAGTAAACTATGAAAATCCAGGATAGTTTCGATGGCAACGAAGGAAGTTTGATGGCATCAAAAATTAAGTTTCGATGACATCGATATATGGCCATCTATCTCCAACAAGCTTTGAAAAAATTCAAATGTTTTTGATGCAATCAAACCACTTTTGATGGCATCGAAGTAAGTTATCGATGGCATCAAAGAAGGTTCAATAGCAACTTGGACTAGTTTTTCCAGCAAGCTTTTAAGGAAAATCCTATAATTCTCAATGGCAGTCAAAGTTTAATCAATAACATCGAGATATGGATAAATCTGTCCAGAAAGTTTTAAAAGGAAAATCAAGTTATTCTTAATGGCATTGAATTGGAATCGATGACATCAAAAGGTTGTTCGATGGCATCAAAATAGTACTCAAAGTATCCAGCAACCATTTCAAGAAAAATCTTGATGGCATCGAGTCATCTTTTGATGACATCAAAGGTCCCTTCGATTCAACCATTTTAAGAAAAATATTGATGGCATCGAGTCGTCTTTCAATGACATCAAATGTCCCTTCAATAGAATCGAAGGATGATCGATGACATCGGATAGAATCTGTCTAGCACCTATTTGAAAATCTTAGTGCAGGAAGTCGATGGCATCGAAGGGAACTTCGGTGTCATTGAAGACCCTTTGATGGCATCGACAATGATAGATTTCTTTCCATTTTTTAACCATTAGGAGTTGACTTTATATATCGCTTGGGGTTGCTTGTTAGCTTTTTGAGTGAGCATTGAAGAGAACTTTGAGAGAGTGATTGTTATAGTTAATACACGTACTCTCAAGCCCTCTTTCCCATATGAGTTCATCCTTCAATCCACGGCTTAAAGGCATTTATTGGAACATTCATATCTTGGATTGAACTATAAACTCTAACCTTCATTGATCATCCAACAACACTCTTTAATGAAATCACTATGTTGGGATCCTTGAATGCTTAGCTTTTGAAAATCTTCTCTAGCTCTTAAAGATTAATCATTAACTAGAGTAGATTGAACCAAACCCTAACCCAACAACCTTAGTACCCTCGATTGGAGTATCTACAAGTGACAGTAGTTCAAGGGAGCTAAAGACTCTTCATCAATAGGAAGATCTTCATCAACATGTCATAAAACGAGGCTCACTCACAAGTACTAGAGTCCATTGTGTCTGAAGCCGTTTCCTTGTGTAGGATTGGGATTCAGAGTTTGGTTCTACAAACTCACTAAGAACTTTCGTAGGCCTGTGACAAGAGAATACATGTAGAGTCCTTGTGTAGGATCTACTGCCTTGTGTAGGCATTGTTGGTTGCCGTATGTAGGTACATTAGGTTGTCTTGTGTACTATAAGGCCCATATCCTAGACCGTACCATTCCATAGACTTTTGGGGTCCTCCCGATTGAATTCCGGCAACCCTATTGGACCCACATCAACAAGTCCATGGGTCAGCATGGTGTATGTATTTCATCAATGTCGTCCATCTACTAGAATCCAGACCATCCAATCTTAGGACGTCCAGCAGCAGTTGCTGCTGGACTGTTTGAAGGAGAGGCTGGTGGGTCTCACATGTGTGGACCCACCTGATGTATACCTTTCATCCATGCCATCCAGTAGATGGTGGAAATCCACCTTGATGTGCATCTTACACACATCGTCCATTGACAGTTGGATTCCACCATGACATATGGGATCATCTGGACTGTCCAGGTCACGTGGGCCACCACGTTGTATGAGTTATATCTAACCGTCTGTCCGTTTGAAAGCATGGGGTCCACACCACACATGTGACACGTGTGGGCTGGTGGGACCTCACCTTGATGTATCTGCCCTTCATCCACACCGTCCATTGGGATGTTGCTGAGGTGCCGCCATGACGTATGTGTTTTATACACATAGTCCATCTGTTTGGGATGTGAGCCCACCCCACATGTGTGGCATGTGTGGGGGTGGGATCCACCTGTTGTATTTATTTTATCATCCACACCGTCCAGCCAGACTGGATGTTGGATGGTGGATTATATATAATATAATATATATGTGTGTAGTATATATGTATATGTGGTGGGCCCCACGTGGGACACCACCATGATGTATTTATTTCATCCGCACGATCCAGATTGTGTTGGATGGTGTTGGACAATGTTTAGACAGTGTTGATTTACATGTCTTATGTTTGGACAGTGTTGATTTACATTTTTAATGTTTGGGCAGTGCTGATCATCATTAGTGAGCCTATGCCCCATAGAATGATAGTGTACAATGATACACATGTTACACCTGTAACTATTGAAATGATTTTTGGTGTAATCCAAGATCTCTCTTGAGGCCCATTGGTGTGGCCCACTTGTTGTATATGAGGCCCATTGGTGCGGCCCATTATTATGTCCCACTAGATGTATATGAGGCCCATTGGTGTGGTCGGTTGATGCGGCCCACTTGATGTATGTGAGACCCATTGTTGTGGCCCGATGCATTGTATACAAAGCCCATATGATGAGGCCCATTGTGATGTATTTTCAGCCCATTTGGTAAGGCCCGTTGTAATATATTTTCGGCCCGTTGTGATGTTTTTATATCCCATTTAGTGACAGCCATTGTGATGTGTATTAGGCCCAGGTATATGGCCCGTTGTGATGTATTTGAGGCTCAGGCATGTGGCACGTTGTGAGGTATTTAAGGCCCTTGGATGTGGCCCATTACGATGTATATGCGGCCCATGAGTGAGGCCCGATGTGATGTAATTACGGCCCATGTGTCAAGGCCCATTATGATGTGTATTAGTTCCTTGTGTGAGGCTATGGGCCCACGATACGTTTGGATCTATGTGGGTCACTCCTTGGGAGCAATGATGGTTAAATCTCCACATTGTGACCTACCCTTAGGCCCTTTGTCGAGGCCAATTTTAATTGTCAAGGCCGATTGTCGAGGCTAATTCCGATTATCGAGGCCGATTTCGATTGTCAAGGCCGGTTCTAATTATCAAGGCTAATTATCGATGCTGGTTGTCGATACCGATTATGAGTATGTGACAACATAACATCAGGATACATACCCATACGTGTCATTTTCATGTTTGTTATGAGATGTGGTTAACCATTATATATGTCATTGGGCAGGTTGTTATGAGACTCCCTGATAGGTAGAGATTATCTCACATAAGCGCATGGTATGCGCAGGATTGATACATGACTGGATTGTATGATTCATGCATCTTGCATTGTGTGTTGTGATTACCATACGCCCTAGAGACATCAGGGTTGTAGCCTCTACGGTCATGTCATGGATGGCGAGATAGGACACAGGAAATCTGTTACTAGCATCGAGCTGTCATAGATAGCCCTGGGTGAAAATTCCTAAACTCTCTTGGTACCAGATGATGTCCCAATATCTAAACCAAGTGGATACATGAGCGCCCGAGTGCCGAATACCAGTAGGCTGCGTCTCCCATTGTGTCATGGTCGGTTGGGAAGGGGTGGTGGCCTTACCCGCCCGAGAGTAGTAGGCATAGCTAGGCTGGGTTTGACCAGCTCTTAATTGGGTCTGCTATCGACTTCCCGGGTAGATATTGGCTGACTATTGGCCAGGCAGATAGTGAGGTCTCTTCCACTTGCATGGTTACGCGTCCAGTGGGCGGCGATTGCATGTAGAGTGTACTAGACCCCGGTGATGATCCCAGAGATGTACGGTATTGATATGTGGACTTATTGAACAGGAGTTGCATACTCATTCATTCATTCATTCACTATCCACTCGAGCTAGTGGTGCACAACTAATTGTTATATATACCTTCGCAATGGCCAGGATTTCGGTTGGGGCGCGCGACCAACCTGAAATCAGGAGTTTACCACATTGTGTTTGACTATCCAATATATGGCATTTTGGGTTGCTATGTTTCTGCACTTATATGGCCTAGACAGACTTAGCAGAATTTGTACATTGCATTGCATCCGTGGTATATGATTTTTGACTCATTATGATCTACATTGCGTACTCTGATATTATATTATTCGTGGACTTACCAGTATGTTTCCACTTACTCTGATATCATATGATGCATGATCTTGCTAGTATTTCCGACATTGTATGATTATGGAGTTGTATTTGGTGCTTGGCACTTATCTTACGTACACACTTTCACCACCCTCTAAGCTTTTTATAAGCTTATACATGATAGATGCATGCAGGTGGCATTAGGTTGCAGCAGCATTGAGCTTGGAGCGTGCAGCCATCTTCTGGAGCTTTGATTTTTAATATATGTATTTCCATTTCATCATTGTATTCAAATGATTATATTAGTGGATATGTGATGATGATGTTACCTTTGTGATTTGGGGTAAACTTGTAGTTATGCTTCTTATGAGATAAAAGTATGTTGAAAAATCCTCCTTGTAGGATTCCCGGATCGAAACCTGGTGTATAGACGCTGAGAGCCGAGAATGGGGTACTACGGAGGCTGTCAGCACCGGATTCGATGATCGAAAATTTTGTGAGTCCGGTTTCCGAGTTTAGGGCATGACATGTAGGCACCTTAAAGAACCTTGTGTAGGTTGTAAAGGTTTATGGTTAACCTAATTTAAAACCATTGGATAGTGAAATCTGGTACAGTCAAGGGTTGAGTACGTTCGCTGAGAGTGAAGTAAGCATGTAGCCGAACCACTACATATCACTGTGTTTGTGATGTATGCTTTTATCTATGCTGTGTTGACTCGTGATATGATTATTTTCTGCATACTACATGTTTGATGTAATGCAACTTTTGTATATTCACTATCTTAGCTTTTGATTGTGAATGGTTTTCTTTTAATCTTGTTTGATTAGAACTTAATTGTTAGTATTGGCATTAAGTAGGATTAATATTTTTAAAAAGTCATATTCACCCCCCTCTAGGACACTTGGACATAATTCTGTACTTCACTAGTAGCGGTTTATTCGCAATTTCATTTAGAAGTTTGTTAGGAACACTTTGAGGATTCTAATGATGATATGATTAAAGACATAATGAATGTCTTACAAAACCTTACCCCGATAGTTGATACTGACCAGGGAAATCATTGTTTTAACGTTCCTTCTTCCACCAATTCGAAATGTTTACCATCAAAGATGGAGGAGCTAGATTTAGAATTGAATATTAAAAATTAAAAATTCGTAGAGAATGCACTAATAAAATAAGATTTTTCTGAAGTACAATCAATTGTAATCTCTGATTCACCGTGGTGTACAAACATAAAAGTTTCTACTACAGGTGAATTCTATAAAATCTGGACACCTCAGGGCAACAAAAGAAGATATTTTGTTAAGGTGTATAAATTTCTCTGGACTTTGATGCTCCATAACATCCAGGCTTACTGCAAAGTGGGCTTTTAGATGATCTTATTGAGAAATATATTGAGATATTGTCCAGAGGAGGAGCCTAGCTATCCAGAATGAGTATTTTGTTTTGCTTTCTTAGATTAGGTGTTAATTAATTTCTTTGGATTACTTTGTGTTATTATTTTAGTTTACTTGTTGAAACATAAATTGATAGGAAGTTTGCACTAGTACTTATATATTGTCGCCTTTCAGGTACTTTTCATTTACTCTGCTTGATTTTCATTGCTCTCATGTTAATTTTATTATATACGTTTATACCTTGAGGATAATGAAGAATTTAGGTCGCAGGGTATGTTTCCTTTGGAAATTCTTCAAATTTATGATGAATATTTTAACTTTTAAGCTTAAAAAGTTGAAAATTTTTAAAATTTTTTTGTGAATTTAAGTGATTTTGAAGATAATCTAAAGATTAGAATGATAAGACACTAATGTTAAGGATCTTTGGATCCTAAATTCTAGTTATTTGATAGATTTTAAAATTAAGTTTAAAGATTTTAGTTCTTAATTGGAAGTTTTAAACATTGATAGATCCATGAATTCACATGTCACATCTAGTTGACAAATTAGAGTCTAAGTTTGATACTATAGTGTTAATTTGATGATTATTAAGATGATAGGAACCTCGCATGGGGAATTCATCCATCATGTTCTAGTGAAAAAATTGTGATTAAAACTAGAGAAAAAATAGTTATAATCGAAAAGGGCTACCTATTGAAGTTCCATAAAAAGAAAAAATAATAATAATTGAATAGACATAAAAGAAGAAAAGATTGAAAATAGTGTGAAAGCCATTAATGGAAAAGTTAGAAACTGGAAGAGTAGAATGTTGAACATAAGGAAAAAATTTTATTAGGCCTTTGGCCATCCCGAATACTCCTTTGATTGTAAATGTTATCATGAAAGTAGATAGATGAAACTTTGGTTGTGTTAAGTCTAGATTTCACTATACACTCATGGAACTCAATATTTAGAATTTGTCCAATTAAAGGATTATGCTTTGAACTTAATTAGGATATTTATCAAGTGCTAGAGTTTAGGTGAAAGTTATGCTCTCTATTAATGTATTTTAGATTTCTATAATTTGGATTGTTTTTAGAATTGTTTACATTTATAGTAAATTATTTAATTGATTTTGAAATATCTTTTGCATGTTTTGCTTAGGACTAGGAAAATATTAGTTGGGGGTATGATAACACCCAAATATTGCATATTTATCCTCTCAATTGCATTAGCTTTCCTGCTATTTAAGTGTTAAATTGTTTCATTAACATATGTTTTATACATGTGAGGTGATTTTTTATTTAAAGTTGAATACATGCTTAAATGGATGAATTAAAGTAAAGAATTTGAGATTTGAAGGACATTATTGAAGAATGTAAGTGCCAAAGATCCAAGAAAGTAGAGTAGAATGGAGAGAGAAAAGACTAAAAAATCATGCAAATTGATAACGGAAATAACATACTCTTCGGTCCCACCAAAGGTTGGTTTGGTCCAACCGAAAGTGCCCAGAACAGTCCAATAAGAAATTGTGATTTTTAAAGTTAATTTGGTTGACAGTTAGGTCGAACCAAAGCCATGTTTTATACCACTGGAGGAAGGTTTGGTATGACCAAAAGGAGACAGACTTTAAAAGAAAAAAAATTGATGAAATTTGGCTACAGCCGAAGGAATATTCTAATGGACTCGACACAACTTCGGTGTGACCAAAGCCTATCATCAGTGTGACCGAAGCATAATAATAGTGTGTAAATTTAAAGTCGATTAGAAGTCAATATGAGTTTTTCCTACTTAAAGGGATATTTTAAGCTATTATAAGTACGAATTAAGGCTTTGAATAAAGACCTTAGGGTGACAGAGCTTTCACGGAGCCGTCCTTCTTCAATCCTTCAGTTCTAGTTTGTCTTTCATTTTAGTTCTTCTTTTATTTTGTTTTAGGATGTTAGCCATATTATGTTAATCTCTTAACTAAGTCTAAGGGATGAAGCTTGTGGTTAATTACAATATTTAGTTTATTTGATTCAATGACAATGGTTTGAATGACGATAGTAGAATGAAATCATTTTGGATTTTACTTTAAATTCTTTGAGTTGTTGATTTCTGGATTTGTTGTGAACTATTGTTATAATGAATGCTTTAATTTAACAATTTCTTAGCCTTGAATTAGAGAATGAGTCAATCTTTATAATTGATTGATTAATTGTCGCCTAAGAGTGCATTAGACGCTCTTAATTCCTTGCAATTAATATCTAAATGCTTAATGATAGAATCGTTCAATCGAATTCATATTTTATTGGTGTTGATGGTTGGATTAACAAAATTATCTTTCGATTAGATATGATAAGACTTTAATTCTAATTGAGTTATAAATTGAATTAGTGAATGAGATGTTGTGATTGTTATAAGTGGATTCATGAATCCTTAGTATTTTATTATTTATTTTAAAACTATTTTATACTTCGCTGGATTAAAACCCATGGATTTGACCTCTATCTCACCAAGTTATTACTACATTGCAACCCTGCACTTAGGGTTGTCAAACTGTAGGTTCGATCGAATACTAGGTGAAATGTGTAAGACATGTGGGATTTGTTATCTTCTTAACATCTGAAAATATGGTCATTTCCCTAAAAAACTCTATTGAGGTCTCGATAATTTGAGGAGTATGACTGGCGGTTGAAAAGTGTGCAAATTCTTCATTAGGATGCGTGTACTCATCAAATAAATGACCAGTGATCAAGAAGCGAACAACCCTATACAAATCCCAAATGGGTGATGCTAACTTCACCGATTAGGAGATTAAAGGAGTTGGTGGTAGGAACCTGTAATTCAAAAATCCTTCGAAGATAGTGACATCCTTATGGAAAATATTGGAGGTGACTTCAATGGCGTTCAAGAGGCCTATCTTAATCAATGTATCAGAATGCCTTTTGATGATCATCTTTGCCCAAGCACTATAATATGCACACGGTCTAAGAAAGTCACAAGTGAGAAATTCATCATTACCCCAGAGAGTAGGGGTGTCTTGAATAAGAAACCTCTACTTTAATGTCTAAAAATAATGCATGGAGAAGAGGTTACATGGGTTATAACTTGAAATCAGGAAGCGCATTAAAGAGATCCTCCTAGCTCATTACGTAGAGCCTCTTTCAACGAAGGAACCTTCCAAAATACTAAGCTTCTTCATGACTTAGTGAGCATGAAAAAGATTCTATTGTGTTTATCATATATGTTCACTCACTTTAAAGAATTAAATGATGATGGCAGAGAGTGAGGGGGATTGCGATCATCTCATCTCTAACGGTACTAGAACATTTGGTTAGACTTTGTGACACTTTAATACTTTCCTAAGAGTTTTGTAAATGTTGCTTGTTAAACACTCTAATCTTCTCCTGGAGTTGTTCATCTTTACTTGGTTTCTTCTTCTTCTATGACGAGTTGGAGGAGGGTTATCCTCCTTATTTGGCAACCTAATACTATCGGTACGGATGTTTGTAGTTCTCATTAACAATTCTTCCCATACAAACTCGGGACCTTTCCTGAGCAGCCTTTCTATGTCACTAATTATAATAGCCTTATTGATCATGCTAAGCAAATTATTAATATAGTCTAAGGAATCTATTCCTGGCAACAACAACACCTTGAATAGGGTTGGATTAGTAGTTGAAGTTTTCACCTTCTTCGTAGGGGATTCTGCTAATAAAGGGGATCGAGTAAGGTGAGAAGCTCCAACAGAAAGTTGTGTTTGGCTCCTCGTCTGACGGGTGGGAGTCAAAGGTTCATTAGGAACTCTTGGGGTTCCCTTTATTTTAGATATTTTAAAAGAATGTAACATCTCGAAAAAATCCGTACAAAGACCCGAGTACCACCACAGGCAGAAATCCCTAAGGACCGTATTCTGTAGAAATTTAGGAGAAAATTAATTAAGTACTGAACTAAATTAATCGGTGGATTTAGTTCGAACCACCATTTACACAACTCGTAAGACCCAAAACCATTAATATATCACTGACTCAACACTATATAAAAACCTAGGAGAAACCCCAAGAGCCTGTCGCTCTCGGGAGCACATTGAAACTCCATATCGGACCTGGACAACACGTCGAAAGTTCGATGACCGCGAAACTATAGGGTCACATCCGCCTTACTGTGCTTGACAACGATCGTGGGGAATTGAGCCCAGATGGTGTCCAAAAATGTTCAATTTGAATGCTGAGTGAAGTGTGTGAGAAACGTGAATATTTTTAGAAAACGTATTGAAACTTAAGTAAATTGGGTCATTTGTTCACAGGCGAAATTGAGGATTTTAGACCGTCAGTTTCTGACTAAACTTCACCCATGGGTCAAGAAAACTTTGTTGCTCATATTCGTGTACTCATGGCCCCGATCGAGTAAGCATGACTGTTGATCTGACACAGGTCGTCCACGGCTGATCAGCCAATCCAATCGTGTCGAAATCACGTCCGGGCCTAGATCCATTGTCAGGGGACTTACCCTACATCGTGAGTAGTAGACCTCTAGATGAGCCCCGTCTGCCCAAAATAGATGCCCTTTGGATATAAACTAAGTATGTCATGGCCCTGGGTCATTTGCATAAGTTCTGGGCCTATATATAGCCCTTAAACCACCCCATTTCTATTCCATACGAATTTCTCTAACCTTAGGAGAGATAAGAGAGAAAAGAAGAGAAAAGAGTAAGAAGATAAGAGAGAAATTGAGAGATCGTTGATGGGATTCTTTCCCACGACTCCATGTCACGGATTCACCTCCCCACTTCGCTACACAATCGTTTTCGTTTACGATTTAGGTAAGAAATCCTAACCCTAATCTTGATTTAGAAATCTAAATAGAGCAATCAACAAAATAGCTAACCTATTTCATTGTTTAGGTGCCGGTCGTTCTGTTTTTGGGAACGTAGGATTCGAAACGAGTCTAAAACGAGCATTCTAATGGAAGGTGCGGACTATAAACATTTAGGTTATGGTTTTCAATGCTTTCAATGTCAGCTAATAGTTTATGTCTGACTCGATTGCTACCATATCGTCTTAGACACGTCGATTTCGATGTATTATACATGTACAAACTATGCTAGGGTGGCGAACCTCCTCGTAGTGACCAGTGAGTAACCCAAACTCGTGAGTCAGGCATGGTAGTATGGGATACCGTGTTCGAGCTATCGGCCT
Organism: Magnolia changhungtana; assembly: GCA_030180095.1. Taxonomy (NCBI): domain Eukaryota; kingdom Viridiplantae; phylum Streptophyta; class Magnoliopsida; order Magnoliales; family Magnoliaceae; genus Magnolia; species Magnolia changhungtana. The sequence continues at coordinate 7,440,957 of JASAUF010000502.1, read as the reverse complement.
ACGCTAAGGTGACGAGCCTTCCCGTAGTGACCGCGAGTATAAACTTTTGAATTTGCCTATCGACTGCTATTTCATTAGGGGTGATGCCATACAACTTTTCTATCGTATGTGGTTAACTAGGATTGATGACCCTAAATAGATCATTCGTTTCGGGTAATGATATAAAGTGAGGTACCTTAGCTTTCCGAACCTGCTGTATGAATAAGCTTAATTAAGAACTTGGCTAACACGACCATGTACCGCATTGCATGTGCTTTGGTGAGGAAGTTGCACTTTAAGGAGGTTGTCATACATAAACTTGGTTGTCGGAGTTGCTTGTGAGGGAGCTTTGTGCGAGGGCATGCATCATTACTACACTCCACTATTGCATTAACAAGAGTAGTTAGGAAGTGATTGTTATATTGCCTTATCATTACTGCTTGATTGACTTAATAACATATTAACCTTTGCCTTATAGTACCACTAAGTTGATCACTCACTCTCACCCTGGGACAGTGTTTTAAAACACCAACCAGACTTTGGTTTAGATGCAGGAATGACGAAACCTATGCAGTGGAGCCAGATTTCATGGACAAGGAGGAGGAATTCTCCCATTTTTAGCTATCAGGCGGGTCTATGTAGACCTCATGCTAATTCGATAGGATACAGGGACACATGGATTAGTTGGACACTTGCATTTTGATAATTTGCCCATTTTGAAACAATACATGTACTTATTCAGCCCGACTACATAATCATACTCTGGAGGTTGTAAAACATTTACCGTTCAGATATATATGTGTTTCAGTCTTCCGCTTGCTAAATTTAATTATATCTGGAGTATGATATGTTGTTTTAGTATAATCTCACTCATGTTTAATACATTGATATAGACAATATTTAAACATCATTATTCATATTGCATAAGTGATGCGATGGATCTTGGGAGTAGAGCTCTGCTCGACCCTTGAAATCAGGGGAGTTACAAGTTGGTATCAGAGCATGATTTGGATTAAACTGGACCTGGGTTATGGTAACATGACACACTTTGACACACTTTGACTTAGGAAGGGGACGATAAAATTTAGAAACTATCGTAGGCTTTCAAAAAAAAAATTCGCCAACAGGCGAGATTGACTGTAGTAGTGTAGCCCATACGCATTCTGGATCATGTAAAGTGATCTCAACAATTTTTAGGCCGTCAATCGACGGGTTTAAACTATAAGTCGACAAAGTCCAAACCTAGAACAGACCCAAAAGGCGCGAATATGTTCTCATATAGCTAGGAGAACGGACCCTGCGGGCCTAAGGACCCAAACCCTAAAAAATAATGGGGCCCATGGGGTCCCACTCGCACCCACGGCACCTCGGGAGGGGGTGGCCACCACCCCAGGGTGGAGCCACCGCCGTCGACCCCAGAGGGGCGCAACGGCACCGCCCGCCTTCCCAGCGAGGTGTGGCGGCACGGCATGTGCAGTGGCACGCCGCCATGCGTCAGATCAAGTGGGGCCCTCCCACGTGTGGGCCACCTAATAAAACCCCCCCTCTTTGCCTTTTTTCTCATTTCACCCATTTTCAAACCCTCCAAACACCTCTAAACCCTCCAAGACCCCATTTCACTCTCAAATCTCTCCTTTCATACATCCAAACGCCTCATTTCTTCTACATCTTCCACCCCTCCACCATTATTTCTCTAAAAACCATCTCTTGCAACTCTTTATTTTCCTTATTCACACCGACTTGAGCACAAAGGCCCTCTTTTGTGTCTCATAACCTTTAAAACCATAAACTCATCTCATCCTTCAAGATTTTCAACTCAATGGCTCTTTTTTGAGCTAGTCACCACTATCTTCTCTATCTCCACACTCCTTTCCCTCATGGGAAAGAAGAGAGCAGCCCCGGATGAGGCTGAGTTGAGCCGTCCAAGCCGCTCGAGGAGGAAGGTGAGTGTCGAGCCTAGTACAAGTGTCGAGCGAGAGCAAAGATTGAAACGGGATCTCGATCCTCAAATCCCGCTCGAAAGATCTTTATCGGCGGGCACCGGACTTGGTAAGTTCCGTAACCGTAAAGTTGTGTTTGAAGCTCACGTTGACGAGAAACTATTTGGATTATATCTCGTGATTGATCTCCTTCTAGAGAATGGGTGGGGTCTCGTATTCGAGGGAAACACTCATGCGAGTAAAGGCACCGTTCGAGCCTTCTATGCCCACATACGAAACCCAACGCTGGAGCCTCTTCAGTTTACTATCCCTTTGGGGAGGCAAGAAGTCATAGTCAATGTGGATGTGATGGCCCATATTATGGGGATAGAACGTGGAGTTGTACATGCAAGTGAGACGAACCTCGCTAGTGAGCAGGAAAGGAATCGCCGCACACGTTTCCTATGCGGCCAACTTGAATGGTGAAGGCAAGGAAATAGCCTCGCTTCGACTAAGATGATGGACGATTTTTGCCTACTCCATCACATATGCACGTACAACGTGTATCCTAGGTGGAGTAACCGCATAGATGCACAAGGTTTATGGTAGACTTTTTGTATCAAGCTGGATAGGGAGACAAGTTGTGCCTGCCTACTCTCAACTTGGCTCAAATAATCAGCACTGCACGATCTACTAGGGAAGACTCCTCACTACCTTTCGGCCAACTTGTTTGCAAGATCGCCTAAAATTTTGGCTTCAGAATCCATATGGAAGACCACGCCCCAATATATTTCATCAGCGAGACTACACTCAATAATATGGGGATTGGCCCTAGGCAACGCCAAGCCCGGCTTGATGAGTATGGGGATGAAATAGAAGAAGAGACAGAAGAAGAAGAAGTCAGTGAAGAAGATGAAGGAGTGAAGAAGAGGAAGGAAGTGAAGAAGGGGAAGACAGTGAAGAAGAGGAGCAAGAAGAAGAAAGGGAGGCCTAAGACACAGATGGGGGACCTCCTACTGCTACACGTGAGGACCACTGTGATCGGGTAGCTTTAGAAGCCTGCATGGCTAAGATCGAAGAGAACCAGGCCCAATTAAAACAGAAGCTCGAGGAGATCCAAGCCTACCTAAAAAGGAAGTTCAAGAAGATGTCACGTACCCTAAAGGCCCTCCTGTGTTGTATGCAAGATAAGGGGGCGCTACCACCTTCGCTAGAGTCAGAGGACTAGCCATGAGTTATCATTGTTTTCTTGTTTTCTTTGTTCTTTCTTTTCTTTGTAATAGCCCCGGACGACTTAGTTGATGTTAAAGTAGTTAGTGTAAAAGCTTTTGCTAAATTAGCTCACATGCATCTTCTGTCATAATTCATGTAGTACTACATCTCATGTATTGTGACAAGTTTTGGCTAAATGAAATGCATGAAGCTTCTTTTGATTTAGAATGTGTAGAATGTTTAGGAAAGTGGGTAATATTATCCTAATCTTACACATGTTGCACCATTTGTTGTATATAGGGAATGCCTCCTAAAAGCACTCAGAATATAGCACGTCTCGCACTTGGCGGATCGATTGACGGGGCACCTCTCCTGAGCGATAGCCATACGGACCCTAGCTTGGACTCGAATTTTGAGACAATGCCGAATTCATAGCCGGCCACTGACCCTACAAATGGGCCAACACCTAGTGCATCACCGATTCTAGGACAAAACTGTGCGTCTACATCGACGCCACACATGCATCGGGCGTCCTCTTCCCCTGATAGGTTGGAGCAGATAATACTCCTAATGCAACAACAGCGGTTAGTTTTGGCCACTAATGCAGGGGCCATTACCCAAAACATGAATGTGGTCCCGCCTATGCCACCTGTGCAGCCTGCTGGAGCTATGAACACTAGTGGCTTGTTTGAGCGCTTTCAGCGCTTCCGCCCTCCTACTTTTACGGGTACTTGAAAAGGCGTAGATATATGTCCTAGAGGAGAGGTGAATAGGACTATGCCAAATTAAAACTTTAACAGTGAAGTTTAAAAGAATAAGATAACCTTAAGAGATAGAACTTTAAACAAATCATAATACTAAAATTTAAAGCACTAAAAATAGAGAGGTTGATACCAATGTTGTTCTAAGGACAACCTTGCACCATAAAAACCAAGGGTTTATAGCAGGACAACCTTACTAGAACAATTTGAATATCAAAACTCAAACTAAAAGGAAATAAAAGAAATAGCAAGAAATTAAATTCTAGACTATTACAATATTCCCCACAATGCTTGAAATGTAAATATTACAACATTCACATCCACACATACATTCCATGGCTTTGAATGATAAAAGATAGAAGTTAAATAAACATTTAAACCACAAAACACAAAGAATTATAGTGGTTCGCCTGTGTGTACACCAACTGTTAAACAGCAGCCACACAGCTTGCTACTCCACTCCTAATATCCTCACACAAGGGATATCAATGTTCACTATGAAAATAGGTTTTGCAAGTTCACCTAAAACCTTTACAATTGTGTCTTTTAAATGGGCTTACACAATTTAAAAACCCCACTTCTGAGTTTTCTAGCTCTCCTCAGATAACCACAAGATTAAGATTTTTCTGACTTAACCTCAAACAAAAACTAAAAGCATAAAAGATTTACATAGATGTAAAATACCTAGATTTCTCCTTTTGTAGTAGCCTGGAAGAACCAATCGGAGTAGAAGTTTGAATATAGAAGTTCAAATGTCCAATACTCACTTTGATATGGTTCTAAGTTCTAATTGATTTTAAATTAAACCAAATGGGCTAGCTCTATTTGATTTTGATTCCAAGAAGAATGAATACAGCAATTCCTCTTTTCAATTTAGATTGGAAGGCAGAAACAAAATCAAATAAATAAAGCTAACAAAAGAGAATATGAAATATGCACAGCATTGCTTAAATTAACACAAACTTATCTCAGAGTGATGCCTCGATTTTACGTGAATTGAATTCTTGAAAAACTCTGAAATTTGTGTTCTATTTATAGTTGCAAAAATTGCATCTTCGACTGATCGTGTGGCCACCACGACTGGTCGTAGGTCGAACTGCATTTTGAAATTTTAAGTGTGATCGGATAAAGCCGTTCTACGACTGGTCTTAGGGTGTCCACGACTCGTCGTGACCATCCCACGACTGGTCGTGAGAAACCAAGAATGGTTGTTGGAGTTTAAGTCATAGTTGAAGGACTGATCGTGAATGAGTTGACACTATTCCCACGGCCGGTCGAGCAGACTTCAAGACTGGTCGAAGCTCAACCAAAAAGTTCTGAAATTTTGTAACAACTTAGGACTGGTCTTAGAATTTCTTGGACTGGTCGAGCCAGTTTTAGGACTAGTCGAACAGAGTTTAGGACTGCTCTTAGAACAGACCAAACACTTATAAAAATATTCTATATGAATTATGTATTCAAAATGACTTACCCTAAGGTCAAACTAAGGTCATGCATACCTTAAATGTGAAGTATGAACATTGAGTCTTCACTTCTTATAATGATGGTTGACCTTTGACAATTGTGAAGCTTGAGATCTCTGATGTAGCTTAAACTTGAGATCTTCTTAAGCTTAGATACTCTAGTCTTGAGTTGTACTTGAGACTTGAACAAGAACATGCCTTTTGATGTAGCTCTTGTAAAACTTGCAAAAGTAGCCAAGGAACTTGAACTTGAATTTCTTGAAGTAGATCTTCCATTCTTAGCTTGTAGCATTGATGCAGTGATTTGAACATACAAACCAACATGCTACACAAGACATAGATTGTGTTTTTACACCACACATAGATTGTGTTTTTGGCACCACAAAATTTGACAACCAAAGGGGCAAATAACAATTGCGCTTACAATCTCCTCCTTTGTCAAATTTGTGACAAAACACACTTAACAAGAATATAATCATTATGAACACAACGTTATGAACACAAAGAATCATGCACCAGTTGTCATTCACAAAATCTTCATTACTTACTCCTAAGAAGTAAACATAAATCCTTCATAAAAAAAAAGCTTACTCTACTCCCCCACAATCCATATTCTTACTCTTCTCCCCCACAATCCATATTCTCCCCCACAATCCATATAACCTTAAAATTATTCTCCCCCTTTTTGTCATAATATGACAAAGGAAGAAAGGAAGAAATGATAATGGAAGACTAATAAGAGAGTAAAGACAGGATTAACGAGTTAAGATATGCAAGAAAAAATAAGAAAATTCAAAGTTCACATAGCAATAACCAGCTGAATCAAACGTCAGTCATACAAACTGAAGTAAAATCAAAGTCCACACACCAACAAAAGTAGTATAAAAGTTATTACAGACCAAAGATTAAAATATTTAATCAGATCCTGAAGAGGGAGCAGGTATGGAGGATCAATTTGATGAAGGCCCTTATTTAAACGCCTAAGATACTTGCGTGTATATTTAAATTGTAAATCATGGGCAACATTCATGTTCTCTACCCTCTCCTCAAGAGCAAGAAGATGAGCATCAAATTCAGATGGCTCATAATCAGGATCATTTGTAGAATCTGATTCAATTTCATCAAAAATATCGTCCATATTGATATCATCAAGAGGAAGATCTCCACCTTCTTCATCATTCTCTGTTTCAGCACCACCACCACCCACATCTCTTTGACCAGGTGCCAATTCCAACTTCATCTTATTTAAATTAGAATTGTTAAACAAAAGATGATGAATAGGAACCTCTCCGACAGGCATAGCAAAGAGCATGTGAATATATAACACAGTCATAAGATAAGCAAATGGAATAGCATTGTATCCTAGATGGAGGGGAAATTGAATGATGAAATGACATATGAAAGAAGACAGACAGACTTTAGTACCAGTGACGATAGAATGCAAAACTCGAACCATAAAGAAAGTTAGTTCTGTTTTGTTACCAGAACGAGGATACACATTTGAAATAAAAATTCTATGGAGAACTCTGTATTTAGGTAACAAATACTTTGTGGGGAGCACATTTCCTTTATGAGTCCATTGAACGTCCATATTACATAAATCTTTGGTTAACATCCGTTTTTCTGATTCTGAAGGTTTTTTCATTAAAATATGAATAAGGATGCCCTCATCATTAACAGGTATTTCCATTAGATCCACAATCAGATGACGGTCTACTGTAAATGGACCTTCTCTAGTATCAATATTAAAAGTTAAATTATCAGATGAAAATTCAGAGATACTTACACACATAGCCTGTATAATGAATTGGTATGCAGGCCTACCCTAATGTAGGATGTTATCCCAACCTACAGATTGGAGAAGAGGAAAGATACCAAAAGGAGCAATGTGATCAATAAACACAGCTTTTTCAACAATGACATTACGCATACGCAAATCCCGTACATGTACGGGATCATCTTCGAGTGATCAAAGATGGCGCCGAGTAATAGGAGCTGATGCAGAGGATGATGGACCACGGATAGTTTTCTTTTTCCCTCTAGCATCCATTTACTTAAAGAAAACCAAAGTACCAAGAAATCACAAAGGAAGTAGAGATGGGTTTTCTAAGATCAACAAATTGAGTAGAAAAACCCCAAAACCTCAACAAAGCTTAAAATCAAGTACTTAAATGACAAGAATGAAGAGAATAGAACTTGACACTACAAGATTAACCCAAAAAATGCACTAATCTTGATGAATCAAATGGTCGGGTACGACTAGTCGTGCTTTTGCCCGTTGGAGAAGAAATAGGAAATGAGGAAGATTAGATTTTTTTTCTCAAATTAAAAAGGTCCAGCGCGCTACACGACTGGTTAAGGACCCTTTTCGACCGGTCGTACCATGACTGGTCGAGCACTTCCTCAACTGGTCGAGTACCGACAAAAATATGCATTTTTCATAAAAATTTGAAATTTAAACTAATAAATTATCAAATCTATATACACTATGATACACATATACATGAATAATCCATTTAAATTGCACATACTAAGATTAAATTTTAATTTATTAAACCTGCTTTTGTCGAGCGGTTTAGTGAAAATGTCAACATGTTAAGTCTCGGTTGGAATGTAATCTAAAGAGATTATTTTTTCTTCCACTAATTCATGAATGTAATGATACCTAATGTCAATGTGCTTAGTACGTGAATGCTGAATTGGATTTATTGAAATATTTATAGTACTGGAATTCTCACAATATAATATCATTGATTCCTGTGTAATTCCATAATCGCTTAACATACGTTTCATCCAAACAAGCTAAGTACATGCATTTCCAGCTACAATGTATTTAGCCTCAGTAGTGGAGAGCGATACAGAACTTTGCTTCTTGCTAAACCAAGAAACTAAATAATTTCTAATATAAAAACAACCACCACTAGTTGACTTTCTATCATCAATATTACCAGCTCAATCAGCATCTAAATACCCAGCCAATTGAACACTAGTATCATATGAATACCAGAGACCCAAATTAGTAGAACTTGTAACATATCTGATAATCTGCTTAACAACAATTAGATGAGATTCTTTAGGATTAGACTGATATCTAGCACAAATACCAACACTTAAGGCAGTATCAGGTCTACTTGCAGTTAAGTAAAGTAAACTACCAATCATGCTACGATATAGTTTAGGATCTACATTTTTACCTGTAGAGTCTTTTGAGAGTCTTAAGGTTGTACTCATAGGAGTATCAAAATTCTTACCATTCTCAAATCTGAACTTTTTAATTAAGTTCAAAGCATATTTGGTTTGAGAAATAAAAATGGCATCAGGTTGTTATTTTACTTACAACCCTAGGAAATAATTCAATTCCCCAACCATGCTCATTTCGAACTTAGATTTCATAAAATCTGTAAACTCAACAATCATGTTAGTGCAGGTAGATCCATAAATAATATCATCAACATAGATTTGAACCATTAAGATATGATCGTTATGTTTCTTAACAAACAGAGTTTTATCAACACTTCCCATTAGAAAATTATGACTTAGTAAAAACTTAGTCAATTTTTCATACCATGCCCTGGGAGCTTGTTTCAAACCGTAGAGATCATTTTTAAGGCAATAGACATGATCAGTGTTTTTAGGGTCTTCAAAACCTGTTGGTTGTTCCACATACACTTCTTCATGTAGATCACCATTTAAGAAGGCATTCTTCACATCCATTTGATAAATTTTGAATTTTCTAAAGAAAGCAATGGATATGAATAGTCTGATTGATTCAAGGCGAGCAACTGGGGCAAAGGTTTCATCGTAATCGATGCCTTCTATTTGAGTGTACCCTTGTACAACCAGTCTTGCCTTGTTTCGAAGAATATTACCAAGTTCATCAGACTTATTTTTAAAAATCCACTTTGTTCCGATAATATGTTTATCTTTAGGTCTAGGAACAAGATTCTAGAAATCATTTCGAACAAATTAATTAAGTTCTTCCTGCATAGCAACTATCCAATTTTCATCAAAAAGAGCTTCTTTTACATTAGCCAGTTCAATTTGAGATGTAAAGTACATGTAATTACATGTCTTCTATTTGTCTACGAGTGTGCACACCAGTGAGAGGATTTCTAACGGTCCTCAGTTCAGAATTAGTTTGATTTGATGAAGTATCTGGTTTGTTAGTTGCAAGAACTTCATCATTATCTGAACTTGGGGCAAGTGTATTCAAGTGATCGTCAATGACCATATTGATGGACTCTTGAATAACACCGGTCCTGTTGTTCAACACTCGATATGCACGACTGTTTAAAGAATACCCTAAAAAGATACATTCATCACTTTTAGTATCAAACTTCCCTAGATATTCACGGTCACATAATATAGCACTTGCTACCAAAAACTCGAAAGTATTTAACAGTAGGCTTCTTATCAAAGCAAAGTTCATAAGCAATTTATTATTAGATTTACAAATATAAACTCAGTTGATAATATAGCATGCAGTATTTATGGCTTCAGCCCAAAGGTTTATAGGGAGCTTTATACTATTCAACATTACATTTCCCATTTCTTGAAGCACTCTATTTTTCCTCTCTACCATTCCATTTTGTTGTGGTGTTTTGGGCACAGAGAATTCATGCGATATTCCCTGTTCGCTACAGAATTTCTCAAAACTGCTATTCTCAAACTTAGATCCATAATCACTACGGATCTTACAAACTTGAAAACTTTTTTCAATTTGGATCCATTTGAGAATCCTTTTTACTTCGTCAAGGGTTTCTGATTTATCCCTTAAGAAGGCTACCCAAGTGAATCTGGTAAAATCATCTACGATTACCAGTATGTATTTTTTGCCACCCCGACTCTCCGTCCTGGTAGGTCCTACATGGTCCATGTGGAGACGTTCGAGCGGTTTTGATGTGGCATTAGAGTTCACTTTTTTGTAAGCACTTCTAGTTTGTTTGCCAATGTGGCATTCGCCACATATTTTGTCTACTTTTTGAAGTTTAAGTAGACATCTTATTAGTTCTCCTTTGCTCAATCTATATAGGTTACGGTAGTGTACTTGTCCAAGGCATTTATGTCATAATTCTGTCTCATCGGTATGGACCATGTAGCACGATTGATTAGATGAGCCACCATCGCTTACAATATAGCAGTTTTTAGAAGTCCTGCAACCAGTTAATATTACTGAACCCTTTTCGTTTAAAATTTCATAACCTCGATTAGAAAAGTTCACGCTGTGATTGTTATCGCATATTTGAGATATGCTTAACAAGTTGTGTTTTAGCCCCTCAACATATAAAACATTCTTAAATAAGGGAAGTTTATAGAGTTGAACCGTACCTTAGCCAATAATCTTGCAGTTGCTACCATCACCAAATGTGACTGACCCATCAGTCATATCTTTAAAGTTGGTAAATAAAGCCTTGTCGCCTGTCATATGGCTGGAGCACCCACAATCTAGGTACCATTTTGTATGGCTTGTCGCTTTGAATGCAGTGTGGACAACCAAGCAGGTAACCTTAGGAACCCATGTTATAACTATTTTGGACTTAGGAGTATAATTGGTCTTCTTATGTTTGTAGATGTTGTAAGACTGACCCACTGAGTTAGATTTTAAGAGCTCCTTAAGTAGATCAACTATTTTCTCAGCTAAAGGGTTCGGTTTTGATTTTTGTAATTGATATGATTACCTTTGGGTTTGAAAGATTGAAAAGTTTTAACATTTTTAGAAAACTTTTGACTTAAACTTTTCTCTTTTAAGTTAGAGGATTCTCCTTTCACAAACTTGGGAGGAATATTCTTCTGTTTAGGAGGAATATTTTTATCGTAGCCCAAACTGGATCGGTCGCCACATTTTCTTGATCCAGTTAAAAGTTTTTCAAATTTTGGATCACCTTAGGGATACCTCCATGTATCCTTTAAACTCAAAAGGGAAGAGACTTCAAGTTTAAGTTTATCATTTTCAGATTTCAGATTTTCGATAAGGGTGGTTTTGAAGTCTAGATCACATTTGCATTTTTCAAAACAATCTGAAATATGAGATTTTTCTAAAATAAGAGACTCAAATCTTTCTCTAAGCCCTGAAAACCTTTCTTTTTAAAGCTTCAGTCTCACCGCAATCTTACAACTTTCCTTGTATTGGGCATTATAAGCATCTTGAAAATCTTCTTCATTTTCATGATCACTATTCAGATTTTCTTCACCGGTTGAATCATCATCATCTGAAAAAGTAAACTTGGCTAGAGTCATAAGGGCTTTGACTTCATTGCCTGACTCGGTTTCAGAATCTTCTGATTCAGAAGAGGCTTCAGTGCAAGAAGATTCATCCCAAGTAGCCAACATTCCTTTCTTTTTAGGTTTGTCCTTTTGAGGACACTTGTTTGCTAGATGCCAATATTCTTGACAGTTGTAACATTGACTATCTTTCTTGACAGTTGTAACATTGACTATCTTTCAAAGATTTCTAAGATTTAGATCTCTTCTTATCATCTGATTTTTGAAAGTCAATCCCCTTTTTACTTTTGAAAATCTTATGAAAAAAAAAAATCGCTAAGAGAGCCATATCATCTTTAGAATTTTTAAAATCAAAATTTTCTTGAGAAATACATTTAAAAGACTTAAGGGCTATAGATTTACCTTTAGGAGCTTTAAAATTTAACTCATAGGTTTGTGAAGACCCAACTAATTCTTCTACCCTCATATTATCCGTATCACGAAGTTCCTGGATCGCAGTCACCTTTGAGTTAAACCGTTCAAGTAGTGAGCGTAGTATCTTTGCACACACTTAACTTTCTGGGATTTTATCGCGAAGGCCCTACATAGAGTTTACAATGTCATTTAGTCTTGTATAAAAGTCCATGAACATTTCATTTTCCTCCATATGTATTTCCTCAAATTTAGTTGTGAGGATTTGGACTTTAGACTTTTTGACAATTGATGTACCCTCGTGTGTCATTTCTAAAATATCCCAAGCTTACTTTGCAGTATCACGGGATATAATTCTTTTGAACTCATCCAGTGATAGTGCACAAGTCATTGCATTTAGTACTTTTGCATTGACACTACTCTCACTTTTCTGAAGTGTGGTCCAAGAAAAATAGGGTGATATTTTCATTGATTTTGATCCATCAATACCAGTCACTTCAGTGGTAGAAGGGATCCATTCAGTCACTGTGGCTTGCCACACACTCTCATCCATTGATTTAAGAAAAATCCTCATTCTAGCTTTCCAATAGGCATAGTTGGAGCCATCAAATGGTGGAGGCCTAGTTATTGAAAGACAATCAAAATTTAACATCTTATCAATAGCTTAGACCGATTAGCTCAGGAAATAAATTTAAATAATAATAATTAAAACAAGCTATTAGGCTTTGATACCACTTGAAAAGGCTTAGCTATGTGTCCTAGAGGGGGGAGAATAGGACTACGTCAAATTAAAACTTTAACAGTGGAATTTAAAAGAATAAAATAGCCTTGAAAGATAGAACTTTAAACAAATCACAGTACTGAAATGTAAAGCACTAAAAAAGGAGAGGTTGAAACCAATATTGTTCTAAGGACAACCTTGCACCATAAAAACCAAGGGTTTATGGTAGGACAACCTTACTAGAACAATTTGAATATCAAAACTCAAACTGAAAGGAAATAAAGAAAATAGCAAGAATTAAATTTTGAACTATTACAACATTCCCCACAATGCTTGAAATGTAAATATTACAACATTCACATCCACACATACATTCCACGGCTTTGAATGATAAAAGATAGAAATTAAATAAACATTCAAACCACAAAACATAAAGAATTATAGTGGTTCACCTGTGTGTACACCAACTGTTAAACAGCACCCACACAGCTTGCTACTCCACTCTTAATATCCTCACACAAGGGATATCAGCGTTCATTATGAAAATAGGTTTCGCAAGTTCACCTAAAACCTTCACAATTGTGTCTTTCAAATGGGCTTACACAATTCAAAAACCCCACTTCTGAGTATTCTGGCTCTCCTCATATAACCACAAGATTAAGATTTTTCTAACTTAACCTCAAACAAAAACCAAAAGCATAAAAGATTTACATAAATGTAAAATACCTGGATTTCTCCTTTTGTAGTAGCCCGGAAGAACCAATCGGAGTAGAAGTTTGAATATAGAAGTTCAAATGTCCAATACTCACTTTAATATGGTTCTAAGTTCTAATTGACTTTAAATTAAACCAAATGGGCTAGCTCTATTTGATTTTGATTCTAAGAAGAATGAATACAGCAATTCCTCTTTTCAATTTAGATTGGAATGTAGAAACAAAATTAAATAAATAAAGCTAACAAAAGAGAATATGAAATATGCACAGCGTAGCTTAAATTAACACAAACTTATCTCAGAGTGATGCCTTGATTTTACGTGAATTGGATTCTTGAAAAACTCTGAAATTCGTGTTCTATTTATAGTTTTAGAAATCGCATCTTCGACTGGTCATGTGGCCACCACCACTGGTCGAGGTCAAACTGCATTTTGAAATTTTAACCGCGATCGAATAAAGTCATTCTACGGCTGGTCTTAGGGTGTCCACGACTGGTCGTGAGGCCTCCATGACTGGTCATGAGAAACCAAGAATGGTTGCTGGAGTTTGAGTCGTAGTTGCAGGACTGATTGTAAATGAGTCGGCACTATTCCCACGACCGGTCGAGCAGACTCAAGGACTGGTCAAAGCTCAACCAAAAAATTCTAAAATTTTGTAACAACTTAAGACTGGTCTTGGAATTTCTTAGACTGGTCGAGCCAGTTCTAGGTGAAAGTACACCTACTAGTGCCAATGTTTGTCAAGTTACATGTGTGGTGAGTCAGACTAGCTACAGAACTCGATACGAAGATCATTTCAAGCGTCTGCCTCAACCGGATGTGTGGAAGCTCGCAATAGGTAAATCATAGCTTCACATCCTATGTCCCAAAACACCAGGTGCTTAAAACCCTTAAAACAAGATAGACATCTTAGAGTTTTTGGTAGTGAGAAAACTTTTCAAAATAGGAAAATCTCTAAGTTTTTCTCACCCTGTCGATTCTATCGAAGCACCCTTGATATGATCGACCTGTTCTGTCGATGTCCTCGATACCTTAACGAAATTATCGAAAAGAGGACCAAAAGTGTCTAGCAACTAAATACTCATCTGGATGGATTTATCGATGTATCGATACATCTATCGATACCATCGATATAAGCACAAATATATCCAGCAACTTCACAATATATCTAGACGAATTATCGATGTATCGATACTCATATCGATATCATCGATATACAAATCTCGAGCCCATCGAGAGTGGCTCGATAAGATCGACAGGCAGATTTTTGGCGCCCCTGTTTTTTAATGAAAATTTCAAACTCCTTCAATATATCGATGACCGTCCGATATGATATGAAATCAAATATCGATATGATCGGAGGTCCATCGATGACATTGATGATGGGCACGCATTTCTTATAGTAATTATTTCAGGATGTTTTTAACTATGATCGGGGGCCCTTCAAATTAATCGATATTCAAATATCGATGATATCGACACCTGATCGATTGCATCGAACTAAGCCATAATTTGTCCAGCAAGTTCAAAGATAAATCTACTAGAATTATCGATGCCTCGACTCAGATCTCGATATCATCAACATTCAAATTCTGATGACCTCGACGGTTCCCCTGATCATTCATGAAAACCTGAAATATCTCAAAGTCAAGTCTCTCTCATTTTTCATGTGTCGATGGATCAATTCTATCATCGATGGAATTGGAGTTCGAAATCCGATGACATCGACAATAGCTTCGATTTATCAACCAATTGGCAAAGAGTTTCAAAAGTGTATGACATCGAGTCCGAGTCATCGAGCAGACCATCGATGCTATCGAGAGTATACGCTCGATGTTATCGAACCTACTCGATGATATCGAACTCTGTCATAAATGTGACCGTTTTATATCCGTTGGAACTTTTTGCCTATTTATAGAGGACTTGTCTTTTGTTGCTGTGAGAGAAAGAAGAGAGCTTTTGAGTGTTTCAACTTATATCCTATACCCAAAGCCCTTTCTCTCAAGGGCATTCATCCTCTAATCCACCCTTACCATTGATATTAAATAGAGTGGATTGGCGAATGAACTTCCGCATTCAAGGATCCTCCACCTACTACCTTAATGGAAAATCTTTGTGCTGAGATGCCTTGAATGCATAAGAGAGGATCTACTCTATCTTCCTTATAGGAAAATCTTTAAAGAGTAGGATTCCATCTCACCCTTGACCCAACCCAAACCCAAGCATTGGTATATCATCTTGTATTGCGAATCAAGGGAGCAAAAGACTCTTCGTCAACAAGAAGGAGGAGATCTTCGGCGTTGTGTTTAACGGGACTCATCAACTTATCTGTAAGTATCCAGAGTCCAGAGGACACTTGTGATCATTCCTTCTTAGGTCTTGGTCCTAAGTGGTTCTCACCCTTTGAAGTCCTCAAGGAGGCCTCCGGCGGGAGTGTACGTAGTGAGTGCACAGGGTGGACCCTTGCTCTTATGTAGGGCATAAACAGTTAGGTCCTTGTGTAGGCCCTTGACCTCTGTGGTCTAAAATCTGGGTGCGTTGTGTGGACCCTTGCTCTATGGAGAGCATAAACATCTGGTTAGGAGTGAACCAGTAAAACTCTGGGTTTGAGGTGAACCGCGTAAAACCTCTGTAAAGGTTGAAGGTGAACCTGATTTAAAACCTTAGGTTTGAGGTGAACCCTAAGAAACATCCTTAGTGAAATTCGTTACACTCAAGGGTTGAGTACGACAACCGGGAGTGGAGTAGACAAGTAGTCGAACCACTATAAAAATGACTGTGTTTGAGATGATTATTGTCTTTCAGTTATATGAGTTCCTAGCATGCCTTTATATCTGATTACCTGAGATCACACCTTATACACACACACAGTCATATCCTTCACAATCTTGTCTGCAACTTGTTTATCTTACAAGTAGGTTGTGATTGGATCCTCTACAAGGCTTGAAAGCCAGTAGAGTTAATTTGAGTAATCCTGAGAATTGCATACATAATAGGATTAGAGTGATAGGATTTTTAAATAACTCATAAATCTTTAAAAAGTCCTATTCACCCCCCTCTAGGACATATTGACATATTCCAACTTCTACTCAAGCGGTCTTCACCGCTATTTCAATTGGTATCAGAGCGGGTCTCTCTTTAAGGGCTTCACCGCCTAAAGAGTGATCTTGACTGAAGTTGGAATCATGTTCAAAAATGTCCAAGAGGGTGTAACCAACCAGAATAGTTGTCTAGTAATCCATACAGCCCTAAAAGTCAGAAATAGTTCAAAGTGGTATCTAGACAGTGGATGCTCCAGACACATGACTGGTGATCAAACACACTTTTGTGAGTACTCAAACTTTGATGGGGGATCTATAACATTTGGTGATGGAAGTTCAGCCAAGATAGTTGGACAAGGAACTATAGCAGTACCAGGCCTTCCAAAGATCAAACATGTACTCTGTGTAGAAGGCTTGAAACATAATCTCTTGAGCATTTCCCAAATCTATTGCAAAGAACATCTTGTCACTTTCTCAAAGGATTTATGTAGAATTTTGGATCATACAAGAAAATCTCTCATAAAAGTTTTACGTACTAGTGATAATTGTTATGTCATTGAAAGTACGAATGAGAAGGGACTATCCACAAAGTGTAAAATGGCTGTGAAAAATGAATCCAAACTATGGTACCAAAGGTTGGGACATGTCCACTACCGAAATTTAGAAAAGCTCAATTCAAAGAATCTGGTAAGGGGACTTCCCAAGATTAAAAAAGAAGAAAAAGTTGTTTGTGGAGAATGTCTAAAAGGAAAACAGATAAAGGTTGGACATAAGAAAACAACCTCCATAGCAACAACAAAACATTTGGATCTACTACATATGGATCTAGTTGGACCAACTAAAGTGGAAAGTCATGGGAAGAAAGGATATTTCCTGGTGATAGTAGATGACTACACCAGATTTACTTGGGTCGCATTTCTTCGAGAAAAATCAAATGCTTTTGAGGAATTTGTGACTCTGGTAAAATGACTCCAAAATGAAAAAGGATACAGGATCAATCGCATCAGAAGTGATCATGGTGGAGAATTTAAAAATGAAAAATTCGAAAAATACTGCAATGAGAACGGGATTCATCATGAATTCTCAGCCCCAAAAACCCCACAGCAAAATGGAGTCGTTGAAAGAAAAAATCGAGTACTGCAGGAAATGGGGTCAGTTATGCTAAATGGAAAGGATATGGCTAAAAGTTTTTGGGCAGAAGCTGTCAACACTGCTTGCTACATCATAAATAGAGTATATCTTAGAGCAGGCCTAGACAATACCCCATACGAACTATGGTATGGAAAACTGCCTAGCATAAAATATTTTCGAGTCTTTGGTAGTAAATGTTATATTTTAAGAGATAGAGATCACCTAGGAAAATTTGAGTCTAAAAGTGATCAAGGAATCTTGGGGTATGTCATGAATAGTCATGCATATAGAGTATACAATCTAAGAACTCTCACTATTCAGGAATCAGTAAATGTAGTAATCGATGATCAACCTCATGAAGAAGAGGCATCTGTGAATGAATTAGAAGATGATGTAGATTCATGCATACTGGAGAAACCGGAAAGCAAAATTTTATCACCTAGTGAACCTCAACCATCATCTGACATTCCCATTATAAAAGATCATCCTCGAGAGCAAATCATTGGAGATCCTAATGCTGGTGTAAGAACTCGACGACAAATAGAAAATGTCTATAGTCACTTCTGCTTTACCTCAAAGATTGAGCCTAAGAACATTGTTAAAGCTCTTCAAGATGAACACTGGATAAATACAATGCAAGAAGAACTTCAACAATTTCAAAGAAACGAGGTATGGAAGTTGGTTCCCAGACCACTAGATACTAATGTCATTGGAACTAAATGGGTCTTCAAGAATAAATCTGATGAATCAGGAAATGTGATAAGGAACAAAGCAAGACTTGTAGCTCAAGGGTACTCGCAGATAGAAGGCATTGATTTTAATGAGACATTTGCCCCTGTAGCTCGTCTAGAGTCCATCAGAATTCTTTTATCCATTGCATGTGCATTAAAATTTAAACTATTTCAAATGGATGTTAAGAGTGCTTTTCTAAATGGAGATCTCACTGAAGAAGTTTATGTGGAACAGCCCAAGGGATTTTTAGATCCCAAGTGTCCTCAATACGAATATCGTCTAAACAAAGCTCTCTATAGTCTTAAATAAGCACCATGTGCTTGGTATGAGAGATTGACAAAATTTCTTTTGGACCATAAATTTTGTAGAGGAAGTGTTGATAAAACCCTGTTTACCCAAAGAACAAAAGACTCACTGCTTATTGCACAAATTTATGTGGATGATATAGTCTTTAGTTTAACATGTGAAGATATCGCACATAAATTTGTTGACCTCATGAAATCAGAATTTGAAATGAGTATGGTTGGTGAATTAAACTTCATCTTAGGTTTGCAGGTCAAGCAGTTACATGATGGTATCTTTATCTGTCAAATCAAGTATGCAAACGAGTTGGTAAAAAGGTTTGGTCTTGAATTTGGTCGTTCCTATCACACTCCCATGAGCACCACACTCAAACTCTCCAAAGATACAAATGGCAAGAGTGTGGATCAACATCTCTACAGGAGTATGATAGGAAGTCTACTATATCTCACAGCTAGTTGTCCCGACGTATCCTTTAGTGTGGGTGTTTGTGCTCAATATCAAGCTGATCCTAAAGAATCCCACCTAACAGCCGTTAAAAGGATAATTAAAACATAGCAGGAACTACCGGCTGCAGTTTGTGGTATCCATTTGAAACATCCACGATCATCGCCGGGTACTCTGATGCTGACTGAGCAGGAAATTTGGATGATCGAAAATCAACAAGCGGAGGGTGTTTCTATTTTAGAAACTGTCTAGTCTCATGGTAGAGCAAGAAGCAAAATTCAATATCATTATCCACTGCCGAGGCTGAATACATTGCTGTCGGAAGTTGCTGTGCACAACTCCTTTGGATGAAACAGATGTTGTTGGACTACGGAATTAAACAACCTACGATGAGTCTTTTCTATGATAACACAAGCGTGATCAATATTTCAAAGAATCCTGTTCAACATTCTCAGACTAAGCACATTGATATCCGTCATCATTTTATTTGAGAACTTGTTGAAAATAAGATTATTACATTAGATTATATTTCCACAGAAAAGCAGATCGCCGATATCCTCACAAAACCTCTTGATACAAGTAGGTTTAGTGACCTTCAGAATTCCATTGGTGTCTGCACTCACTAAGAAAATATCCCAGTGAACTTGTGCCACAAAGGTAAATCTCCACACTGGGACATTCATGGTTATATAACAGTTAGACGACTAAACTACCTATATTAACCATGTACTTTTTTTTTCTTGAAGCCAAGTTAATTCTCGATGATATTCGGATGATGTCAATAGTATTGAAACTTACATAAGCATGGTGAATTTTTAGACAACTGTTAGATTACTGCTATCTGTGGCAGTATACTTTTTTGGAAACATGGATTTAACTGCAATCTTGTGCAGTTCATTTTGGTGTTTTTATGGCTGCATATCACTCTTATCTTTAATGCCATATTTTGATTTCCCCCTGGTTTATCAAGTCTCTGATTTGGAATGCATGAGAATCCTTTAATGAATATTTCAATTGCTTTACAACTACTTTATCTTATCCTACATGCATTCATGACTTCTGAAAATTATGTTTGTTTCAAAATGATCTCATCCTTATACTTCTGTATCTGTTGCTTCTCCCATGAAATTCATTCTTCAATCAATATCACTTACTGTACCTTTGCCAATGACTGACAAAAAGGGGGAGAACAGTTCAAAACACCCCGAGCGAAAAATTGTGTATCTATCTATGTTTATGCAGGTGTTAAGGGGAGCAGCTGCAAGAAAGGGGGAGTTTTTGAACTAAGGGGGAGCGGATACTTCTAGAATGTGTGCAAGGGTTAGAAAAATTATAAAATTGTGCAAATGCATGTACACACAATTTAGGGTGTATCTAGAAGTGTTTTAGGGTGTTTTGGGTATTTTGTCATGTAATTGACAAAGGGGAGATTGAAAGTGCACCTACTAGTGCCCTTGTTTGTCAAGTTACGTGTGTGGTGAGTCAGACTAGCTGCAGAACTCGATAGGAAGATTATTTCAAGCGTCTGCCTCAACCGAATGTGTGAAAGATCGCAATAGGTATATCATAGCCTTACATCCCATGTCCCAAAATACCAAGTGATTAAAACCCTTAAAACAAGATAGACATCTTAGAATTTTTCGTGGTGAGAAAACTTTTGAAAATCTCTAAGTTTTTCTCGTCATGTCGATTCTAACGAAGCACCCTCGATATGATCGACCTATTCTGTCGATGTCCTCGATACATTAACGATATATCGAAAAGAAGACCAAAAGTGTCCAACAACTAAATACTCATCTGGATGGATTTATCGATATATTGATACATCTATTGATATCATCGATATAAGCACAAATATGTCCAGCAACTTCACAATATATATGGACGAATTATCGATGTATCGATACTCATATCGATATCATCGATATTCAAATCTCGAGCCCATCGAGAGTGGCTCGATAAGATCGACAGGCAGATTTTCGACGCCCCTATTTTTTAATGAAAATTTCAAACTCCTTCGATATATCAATGACCGTCCGATATGATCTAAAATCAAATATCGATATGATTGGAGGTCCATTGATGATATCGATGGTGGGAGCGCATTTCTTACAGCAGTTATTTCAGGATATTTTTAACTATGATCGGGGGGCCCTTCGATTTAATCGATATTCAAATATCGATGATATCGATGCCTGATCGATTGCATCGAATTAAGCCATAATCTGTCTAGCAAGTTCAAAGATAAATCTACTAGAATTATTGATGCCTCGACTCAGATCTCGATATCATCGACATTCAAATTTTGCTGACCTCGACGGTTCCCCCGATCATTCATGAAAACCTGAAATATCTCAAAGTCAAGTCTCTCTCATTTTTCATGTGTCGATGGATCGATTCTATCATTGATGGAATCGGAGTTCGAAATCCGATGACATCGACAATGGCTTCAATTCATCGACCAATTGGCAAAGAGTTTCAAAAGTGTATGACATCGAGTTCGAGTCATCGAGCAGACCATCGATGCTATCGAGAGTATACGCTCGATGTTATCGAACCTACTCGATGATATCGAACTCTGTCATAAATGTGACCGTTTTATATTCGTTGGAACTTTTTGCCTATTTATAGAGGACTTGTCTTTTGTTGCTGTGAGAGAAAGAAGAGAGAGCTTTTGAGTGTTTCAACTTATATCCTATACCCAAAGCTCTTTCTCTCAAGGGAGTTCATCCTCCAATCCACCCTTACCATTGATATTAAATAGAGTGTATTGGGGAATGAACTTCCGCATTCAAGGATCCTCCAGCTACTACCTTAATGGCAAATCTTTGTGCTGGGATGCCTTGAATGCATAAGAGAGGATCTACTCTATCTTCCTTATAGAAAAATCTTTAGAGAGTAGGATTCCATCTCACCCTTGACCCAACCCGAAGTCAAGCATTGGTATATCATCTTGCATTGCGGATCAAGGGAGCAGAAGACTCTTCGTCGACAAGAAGGAGGAGATCTTCGGGGTTATGCTTAACGAGACTCATCAACTTATTTGTAAGTATCTAGAGTCCAGAGGACACTTGTGATCATTCCTTCCTAGGTCTTGGTCCTAAGTGGTTCTCACCCTTTGAAGTCCTCAAGGAGTCCTCCGGCGGGAGTGTACGTAGTGGGTGCATAGGGTGGACCCTTGCTCTTGTGTAGGGCATAAACCGTTTGGTTCTTGTGTAAGTCCTTGACCTGTGTGGTCTAAAATTCGGGTGCGTTGTGTGGACCCTAGCTCTATGGAGAGCATAAACATCTGGTTAGGAGTGAACCAGCAAAACTTTGGGTTTGAGGTGAACTGCGTAAAACCTCTGTAAAGGTTGAAGGTGAACCTGATTTAAAACCTTAGGTTTGAGGTGAACCTTGGAAAACCTCCTTAATGAAATCCGGTACACTCAAGGGTTAAGTGCGGCAGCCGGGAGTGGAGTAGACAAGTAGTCGAACCACTGTAAAAATGACTATGTTTGAGATGATTATTGTCTTTAAGTTATGTGATTTCCTAACATGCCTTTATATCTGATTATCTGAGATCACACCTTATACACACACACAGTCATATCCTTCACAATCTTGTCCGCAACTTATTTATCTTACAAGTAGGTTGTGATTGGATCCTCTACAAGGCTTGGAAGCCAGTAGAGTTAATTTGAGTAATCTTGAGAATTGCATACATAATAGGATTAGAGTGATAGGTTTTTAAATAACTCATAAATCTTTAAAAAGTCCTATTCACCCCCCTCTAAGACATATTGACATATTCCAACTTCTACTCAAGCGGTCTTCACCGCTATTTCACCAGGACTAGTCGAACAGAGTTCAAGACTGGTCTTAGAACAGACCAAACACTTATAAAAATATTCTATATGAATTATGTATTCAAAATAACCTACCCTAAGGTCAAACTAAGGCCATGCAAACCTTAAATGTGAAGTATGAACATTGAGTCTTCACTTCTTATAATGATGGTTGACCTTTGACAATTGTGAAGCTTGAGATATCTGATGTAGCTTGAACTTGAGATCTTCTTAAGCTTGGATACTCTAGTCTTGAGTTGTACTTGAGACTTGAACAAGAATATGCCTTTTGATGTAGCTCTTGTAAAACTTGCAGAAGTAGCCAAAGAACTTGAACTTGAATTTCTTGAAATAGATCTTCCGTTCTTAGCTTGTAGTATTGATGCAGTGACTTGAACATAGAAACCAACATGTTACATAAGACATATATTGTGTTTTTGGTACCACAAAATTTGACAACCAAAGGGGCAAATAATAATTGCACTTACAGTACTCATCGACCCGAGGAGGCAGAGTATTGGTTGGTTCATATATCTAAGATGTTCAAGCCACTGCACTGTATTGAGGTAGAGCAAGTGGAGCTGGTTACTTATATGTTCGAGAAGGAGGCTAGTCTCTGGTGGGACAGTATCCTACGGACCGTCCCCGCGGGGTATGTGTGGACGTGGGATGCATTTAAAACTCGTTTCCACGAAAAGTACTCCCCCTCACTTACCGTAATGAAAGGAGGGTGAATTTCTTCACCTCCAACAAGGGGGAATGACAATGGCTTAATACGAGAACTGCTTTATGGAGCTAGCTAGGTATGTTCCATTGATCCTAGCAGACGAGCCGATGAGAATGTGACAATTTTCAGAGGGTCTGCGACCTGATATCCGCACTAAGATGTGTTACGCTAGCATTCCCAACTATGCTGAGCTAGTGAACATGTCCCTGCGAGCTGAGCAGGATTAAGACAGAGTGTCTGAGACACGTATACCAATGGGACCAAGGCCTTAGCCTGAATTACCAAACTGACCATTCCTCAGTAAGAGGCCATGTGTAGATTCACCTCACAAGCTAATGGTTCCACCGACTCAGCAGAAGCGATCAGATCTTTGGTGCACCTACTGTAAGAAGATTGGCCATAACAAGCCATTTTGCTTTACTAAGATGAGGGACAATGATTTTACGCTGCCTCAGAAGATCAACCGCTAGCCACCACAGGTTATATCAGCTCCACCTCTATGATCAGCACCACCAGCACAGCCATTTTTCTGACCATCCGTACCTCGAAATAGGCCACCTCAACAACCTATGGTAGTGCAACCCAACTGTTCGCAACAAGCGCGGGTACATGCACTTGTAACTGAAGCATCTGAGTCAACAACTGAAGTGCCTTTAGCCTTTGAAGTCACTGCCCACATCCAAGGTACACCAATTTTCTGTTGGTGGATACCGGGTCCACTATTCCATGATTGCATACTCTACAGTCAAGCAATTAGGGCTGAAAACTACTCCTATGGTTGGGGTGAGAGTCATCACAACAGCAGGAACTTTTACCGATGTTACGAAGCTTTGTAAGGAGTGCCCGATAGATTTAGGGAGTAGAGTAGTGTGCATTGACCTGATTGTCACCACGATATATCATTACGACGTCATCCTCGGCATGGATTGGCTCACTGAAATGAAGGTAGGGATCGATTATGAAACCAGATTAGTGACAGCACATGGGCCCGAGGGCATAGCCTTCACTTTCCCAGTTCAGGTCAGTTGCACCTTCCTCGTCCGTTGTTACGCTTCCTTATTAAAAAATGTTGGGGGTCCAACACTTGGGAACATGTCAGCAATCCAAGACTTCAAGGACGTGTTTAGAAAGATCCCTAGGCTACCTCCTCAGCACAAGATCAATTTTACCATTAACTTAGTGCCAAGTGTGACACATATCTCTTTACCGAAGTATCGCATGTCTCCATGTGAAATGGAGGAGTTGGGGAGATAGATTGACGATCTGTTGAATTTAGGTTTCATATGACCGAGCGTATCTCCTTGGGAAGCACCTGTGTTATTTGTAAAGAAGAAAGACGGATCGCTGCGATTATATATTGATTATCGCAAACTAAATCACATCACCGTTAAGAACAAGTATCCTCTACTCAGGATAGATGACCTATTCGACCAGTTGAAAGGGGCACAGTATTTCTCAAAAATTGACTTATAGTCCAGGTATCATCAGTTGCGCGTCAGAAATGAAGACGTGCAGAAATTAGCTTTCAGAACCATTTTGGGCACTACGAGTTCCTCGTGATGCCATTTGGGCTTACAAATGCATCGGCCATGTTCATGGACCTCATGAACCGGGTGTTTCGACCGTATCTGTACTGATTCATCATCGTGTTTATAGATGACAGTTTGATATACTCCGCGAGTCGGAAGGATCACGAAGAACACCTGCAAACAGTCTTCGATACTCTCAGGAAGAATCAGTTGTTTGCACAATACCAGAAATGCTACTCTGGAAAGAAGAAGTCAAGTTTCTGGGACACGTGGTGTCCAAGGAAGGAATTACCGTGGACCTTGCCAAGGTGTCTGCGGTACAGGACTGGGAACAGCCCGGCTCAGTTAAAGAAGTGAGGAGTTTCCTCGGACTTGCAGGCTACTATTGCCAATTCATTAAAGATTTTTTCAAGATAGTCAGACCGTTGTCTCAACTCACTCGAAAGGATCTTAAGTTTGCCTGGAACTAGAAAGCAGAAGCAGCATTTCAGGAAGTATAAGACAAGCTGACGTCCACACCCATGCTAATATTGTCAGAGCAAGGGGTCAGATATACTTGAAAGGGCCTAACTATATGCCCTAGAGGGTGGTGAATAGGGCAATGCTAAATAAAACTTAAAACAGCGGAATAATAAAACATATAAATAACAATGCTGAAATAATAACAATCTCAAAGCACATGAAATATGAGAATGATACTGAATCAGTTCTAAGGACAACCTTACACCAAAAACCAATGGCTTATGGTAGGACAACCTTATTTCTAGAACAATCAGAAATCACAAATGATATGGAAAATAAATCAAGAATAACTTACAGAAATAAATCCTAAGTTATTACACCATTCAACCACACTTGCTTGAAATGAAAATTACAACATTCATCCATAAAAACAATCCACAATACTGAAGGAATAAATAAAGAAATCAAGCACATCCACAACACAACAATATATAGTAGTTCGCCTGTGTGGTCACCAACTGTTAGCCAACAGCCACACAGAATGCTACTCCACTCCTAATATCCTCACACAGGGGATATTAGCATGCACTCTCAAAATAGGTTTTCACAGGTTCACCCAAAACCTTCACAATTGTGTCTTTTTATCTCGGGCTTACACAATCCAAAAACTCCCACAATCTGAGTTTTCTAGCTCTCCTCAGATAACCAATACAATGAGATTTTTCTGCCAAATCTCAAACAAAACCAGAGAAAGTGAATTACAAAGTAAAATACCTGGATCTCCTTTTGAAGTAGCCCAGTAGAACCAATCGGAGTAGATGTATGATACGTCGTTCAATGTCCAATACTCACTTAAAGAATGGTTCTATGTCTACTTGATTTTAGATTAAATCAAGAAGAGTAAGGTCTATTTGATTTTGATCCTAGAAGAAGGAATATCACAAATTCCTCTTTTCTAAATGAGATTGAAATGTGGATCAAAATCACAATAGAATAATGCTAACAAAAGGAATATTAAATATGCACAGTAGCTTAAAAAAAATAATCACAACTTATCTCAGAGTATAGCCTTAAATCGCTTGAATTGAATGTAATGGAATGAATAAAACTCTGAAAATCGTGCATTATTTATAGCCTGAAAAAATCTCATCTTCGACTGGTCTTAGGATCCCTAGGACCGGTCGTAGCTTCAAAGATTTTGAAAGATTTCCGCGGGATTAGATTAGTTGTTCCCACGACTAGTCTTAAGTAACTTACGACCAGTCGTGGGCCACCTACAACTGGTCGTGTGTCACCTACGAGTGGTCATAGGACCCTAGATAGGTCGCTGGAGTTCGAGTCGTAGGACTACGACCGGTCGAAGGATGAGTCATAGAACTTCTCAGGACTGGTCGAAGCAAGTCCAGGACTGGTCGAAGGACAACTAGGAAAATCTGTAACAACCTAGGACTGGTCCTGAGAAACCTAAGACTGGTCGAAGCAAAGCTAGGACTGGTCTTAAGATTTCTAGACTGTCTTAGAATAGTCATATAACAAGCATATTAAAATATTCGGATTATGTATCCAAAATGACCTATTATATAGACCAACCTAAGGTCAATCTAAGGTCAAACAAACCTTGAAGTAAGATGAACATTGAAGTCTTGAAGGTCTGTATTCTCAGATGATCTTGAAGGAGAAGCTTGAATCGAGTTGACGGCTTTCTAGAGCTTGGTACTTTCTTGACTTGTCTTGATGAAGTCTTCTAATCTTGAACTTGTTAGAAGCAAACTTGAAGTCTTCTATTCTTGTAGACTTCATCCATGACATGTCTTGCAAACATTCTTCATTTATGATCTTGTCTTGAAAACATTCTTCATTCATGATCTTGTCTTGAAGTAGTGTGTAGTAACAAACAAGAAACACAAGAAGTACAAGACATATAGGTTTTGGCACTATAAAATTTGACAACCAAAGGGATATGAAATCATAGCACTAACAATACTATATACACCGACATGTCTCATGATGGTTTAGGTTGTGTATATATGCAAAAGGATAGAGTGATTGCCTATGTATCACGACAGTTGAGGAAACACAAACAAAACTACCCCATGCATGACCTAGAATTAAAGGCAGTCATTTTCTCATTAAAGCTCTTGAGACATTACCTCTATGGGGAGGAGTTTGAGCTCTTTTACGACCACAAGAGACTTAAGTACATCTTCACATAGAGAGACTTGAATATGAGGAAACGATGTTAAATGGAAACCTTGAAAGACTTCAAGTTTGAGGTCTCCTACCATCCTGGTAAATCCAACCTTGTGGCTGATGCGTTGAGCCGCAAAAAAAATAATAGAATTTGCAGCTTCGCTGATGATAGAAGAGTGGAATATGGTGGAGTTTGTGCGAGACTTCGAACAGAAGCTTATAGTGGAGGAGCCATTTGAGAGTGTTGCACACTTCCACGTGCAGCCACTTATTGATGATCGAATCATTGCTGCTCAGAAAGAAGATGAACTGTTAGTGAAGATGAGAGAGCATGCAAGCGACAGTGAAGAGTCGAAATAGAGGATTGGCTTAGATGGAGGTTTAAGATATCGCGGCTGCCTATACGTCCCGAACCTCCATGACTTGAGGAGAGAAGTTCTGAAAGCAACACACAATTCGAAGTTAGCGATGCATCTAAGTAGTACAAAAATGTATCTGGACGTGAATCGTTCGTATTGGTGGGACAACATGAAGGCCCAGATAGCAGACTTCGTGTCTCGTTGTCTCACGTGCCAGCAAGTCAAGGCCGAACATCATCGACCCCTGGTTTACTTCGACCCATGCCCATAACTGAATGGAAATGGGATTTCATATCTATGGATTTCATTTCTGAGTTACCGAAGATGAGAAAGGGGCATGACTCCATTTGGGTGATTGTGGACCGATTGACAAAATTAGTTCATTTCCTCCCGATTAGAGTTTCAAACTCAACAGATGATTTAGCCAAGTTATAAATCAAGGAGATTATACGGCTGCATGGAGTTCCTATGGAGATTGTGTTGAATCGGGACATGCAATTCACGTCTATTTTCTGGACTCGAATCCAAGAAGCAATGGGAGTACAACTGAAGTTCAGTACCGCGTTCCACCCACATACTAATGGGCAGGCGGAACAGGTAAATCAAATATTAGAAGATATGTTGTGAGCATGTGTGCTTGATTTCAAGGACAATTGGGATGACTGTCTCCCCTTTACTAAGTTTGCTTATAACAACAGCATCCAAATGAGCACTGGCATGGCTCCTTATGAAGCCCTGTATGGACGCCCGTGTTGAGCACCACATTGTTGGGCAGAAGTTGGTGAGAAGAGTTTGGTTGGCCCCAGATTTAGCACAGGCAACATCAGAGAAGATCGACATTATCAGGCGTCAACTTCTTGCAACCTAGAGTAAATAGAAGAGTTACACTGATACTAGACGGCGATAGCTGAAATTTGCAGTTGGGGACCACGTATTCCTGAAAGTTTCTCCAATGAAGGGAGTCCTTCGATTTAGCAAGAAAGGAAAATCACGCCGAGAGTCATTGGCCCATTTCATATTCTAGACCGAGTGGGTGTGGTGGCATACCGCCTCGCTTTGCCCACACCACTCGCAAGCATGCACAATGTGTTCTACGTGTCAATGTTAAAGAAATATGTTCCTGACCCTTCCCATATTATTAAATGGGAGTAAGTACAGTTAAGTGAAGATACCACCTATGTACTGCGACCAACACGTGTTCTTGATGGGAAGGAACAAGTTCTGTGAGCAAAGTGATCCCACTTGTGAAGGTACTGTGGACGCACCACATTAAGGAAGAGGCTACTTAGGAAACAGAAGCCGAGGTTCGTAAGAACTACCCTCAGATCCTCGAGGAGTATGAAAAGGTACTAATTTCAGGGATAAATTTTTCTTTAAGGGGGGTAGATTGTAACGTCTCGAAAAATTCCGTACAAAGACCCAAGTACCACCTCAGGCAGAAATCCATAAAGACCGTATTCTGTAGAAATTTAGGCAAAAATTAATTAAGTAATGAACTAAATTAATCGGTGGATTTAGCTTGAACCACCATTTACACAAGTGGCAAGACCCAAAACCACTAATATCACTAACTCAACACTATATAAAAACCTAGGAGAAACACCAGGAGCCTGTCTCTCTCAGGAGCACATTGAAACTTTGTATCAGACCTGGACCGCACGTTGAAAGTCCGATGACCGTAAAACTATAGGGTCACATCTGCCTTACTGGGCTTGACAACCATCGCGAGAATCAAGCCTAAATAGTGTCCAGAAACGTTCAATTTGAATGCTGAGTGAAGTGTGTGAGAAACGTGAATATCTTTAGAAAACGTATTGAAACTTAAGTAAATTGGGTCGTTCGCTCACAGACGAAATTAAGGATTACAGACTGTCAGTTTCTGACTAAACTTCACCCATGGAACAGGGAAATTTCGCTGCTCATATCTGTGTACTTGTGGCCCCAATCGAGTAAGCATGATCGTTGATCTGACATAGGTCTTCCACGGCTGATCGGCTAATCCAATCACGCCGAAATCACATCCTGGCCTAGATCCATTGTCAAGGGACTTACCCTATGCCGTAAGTGAGTAGTGGACCTCCAGATGAGCCCCGTCTGCCTGAAACAGACGCCCGTTAGATATAAACTAAGTATACCATGGCCCTAGGCCATTTACATCAGTTCCGGGCCTATATATAGCCCTTAAACCACCCCATTTTTATTTCATATGAATTTCTCTAACCCTAGGAGAGAGAAGAGAGAAAAGAAGAGAAAAGAGTAAGGAGAGAAGAGAGAAATAGAGAGATCGTTGCTGGGATTCTTTCGGTTACGATTTGGATAAGAAATCCTGACCATAATCTTGATTTAGAAATCTAAATAGAGCAATCGACGAAATAGCTAACCTATTTCATTGTTTAGGTGCTCGTCATTCCTTTTTCGAGAACATAAGATTCGAACCGAGTCTGAAACAAGTATTTCAATGGAAGGTACGGACTATAAACATCTAGGTTATGGTTTTCAATGCTTTCAATGTCAGCTAATATTTTATGTCTGACTGATTGCTACCGTATCGTCTTAGACTCGTCAATTTTGATGTATTATACATGTATAAACTATGTTGAACAAGTATGCATCCTATGTGTTTGTTGAAATATTTGAATGAACATGCAATTATGATTTGTGCTTGCCATGACTATTAATCTAGGATTCATGTTTGTTGTATGCATGATGATCCCTTTATGTAAGGAATTGTCATAATATATGTTGTAACTAATCTAGTCTATGTATTTGGTGAAGTATAACTTAAGTTTTTGATAAAATATCTGAATGAGAAAATGTTGATGATTTGTATTTATTAAGTGTATTAAGATAGGATTCTAAATTTTCTAATCATATGTATAGTTTCCTTCATGTAATCATATTTATCGCTACTCAATTTATGGATAAAACGCAAGTGCTTGGTGACATGTTCAATGTGTTTGATGAAATGCTCAAATGAGGGGTTTATTTGGAATATTTGTTAAATGCTGATATGATTATCACATGTGTCTACTTCTTGCATCTAAGTAAGATTGGGGCTACAATGCAGCCCAGGCAATCGGTAACAGTTCCTGTTTGGGTGGCTGAATTAGTCTCGCCACATTGGGTAACTCAACGAATCCGGGTCGCGCGACGATTGTCGACAGTGGTTAGGCCACACGGGGTGCTTATGCGCTCCATGTCAATTAAGTCAATGTGTGCTCATACCAATCGAACTTACTAAATAAACCGATTGGCATATTGTGTGATTACCATGTATGGACATCACTGCTTAAATATAAGGTACC
Source organism: Magnolia changhungtana (assembly GCA_030180095.1). Taxonomy (NCBI): domain Eukaryota; kingdom Viridiplantae; phylum Streptophyta; class Magnoliopsida; order Magnoliales; family Magnoliaceae; genus Magnolia; species Magnolia changhungtana. The sequence continues at coordinate 7,409,507 of JASAUF010000502.1, read as the reverse complement.
ACTTACCAATGCAAAAGCCCGTTTCAACCATGGTACCACGATCCACCAAGACTCATGAGTCGGGCATGGTAGTATAGGACACCGTGGTCGAGTTGTCGGCCTACGCTGGGATAATGAGCCTCCCCATAATGACCAGTGAGCAACCCAAACTCGTGAGCCGGGCATGGTAGTATGGGACACCGTGTTCGAGCTATCAGCCTAGGTTCATGTGACAAGCCTTCCCGTAGTGACCGCGAGTATAAACTTTTGAATTTACCTATCGACTGCTATTTCATTAGGGGTAATGCCCTACAACTTACCTATTGTATGTGGTTAACTAGGATTGACGACCCTAAATGGATCATTCGTTTGGGGTAATGATATAAAGGGAGATACCTTAGCTTCCCGAACCTGTTGTATGAATAAGTTTAATTATGAACTTAGCTAACACGACCATGCACCGCATTGCATGTGCTTTGGCAAGGAAGTTGCACTTTAAGGAGGCTGTCATGAGTCAACTTAGTTGTTGGAGTCGTTTGTGAGGGAGCTTTATGCGAGGGCATGCATCATTACTGCACTCCACTATTGCATTAACAAGAGTAGTTAGGAAGTAATTGTTGTATTGTTTTTATTATTACTGCTTGATTGACTTGATAACATGTTAACCTTTACCTTATAGTATCACTGAGTTGATCACTCACTCCCACCCTGGGACGGTGTTTTAAAACACCAACCAGACTTTGGTTTAGATGCAGGTAATGACGAAGCCTATGCGGTGGAGCCGGATTTCATAGACGTGAAGGAGGAATTCTCTCATTTTCAGCTATCAGGCGGGTCTATGTAAACCTCGTGCTGATTCGACGGGATACAGGGACACATGGATTAGTTGGACACTTGCATTTTGATAATTTACCCATTTTGAAACAATACATGTACTTATTCAACCTGGCTACATGATCATACTCTGGAGGTTGTAAAACATTTACCGTTCAAATATATATGTGTTGCAGTCTTCCGCTTGCTAAATTTAGTTATATCTGGAGTATGATATGCTGTTTTAGTATAATCTCACTCATGTTTAATCCATTGATATAGATAACATTTAAATATCATTATTCATGTTGCATAAGTGATGCATTGGATCTCGGGAGTAGAGTTTTGCTTGACCCTCGAAATCTGGGACATTACAAATAGCCTATTATAGGGGAAAAAAAAAAGGATAAGAATGATAAAAACTATAAGTAAAAGTAAGGAAAGTCTTAAATAGAGATGAGAAAGTATGAATTACTTAGGAAAAAAAGTGGATTGTTATACAAAATAGCAGAGTTGCACGAAACAGAGAAGTTCCGTGGAACAAAGAAGTTGTATGGAATAAAGAAGTTACATGAATCAAGACTGAGTTGCGCGCAATTTTATTTCTAGGAGGCTTTCTTGCCAAAGCAAGATAAATTGGACGGTCACGCAACTGAGCGATCAAGAGGCAGAGTGAAGCCAGTCCAAGAGAGTGAAGTTATAAGGGAAGGAGTCTGGCTTTTATAGGTGTAAACCCGCGAGAAGTTACGTGGCCACACAACTAGAAGTGTGCAATACTTCCAGGTAACGTGACTATTACTATTTGAAGATTTAAGTTGAAAAGATGGGAGAAAGGTTGATCCACATTTGATTCCATCTTCAAAAGAACCAAAGGGGATCCTGGGGGCATTCTTTGAGGTACAAAATTCATTAACATTTGTTGTGGGATTGAGCAACTAGTTTGAGTTGCATAGTCACATGAGAGGAAGGACTTAGAAAACAGACTTAAGGAGAAGTAAGTTTGCTGCTAATTATGGAACAAATTATTGTGCAACCATGCAACTATAATGTGTTGCGCGATAATGCAACTGTAGCGCAAGTCATAAGAAGATTGGTCTACTCACGCAACTTTAGTAAGTTGTGTGAAATTAGAGTTTCACACGCGTGGATGCCGGTAAATACCCCATCAACTCTCTTATTTAGGTACTTTTGATACTTTACAGCTTCACCAGGAGATCCTGTCTGAACAAGTGGAAGTTATTGAGAAAGAGTCGCGCAACAACTCCTTCCCAGGAGTTACGCGCTTACCATAGTCAAATGTACCCTGCGAGATTGAAGAAATCGGAAGAAAATAGAAGTAAAAGAACTTCTGATGTTTGACCATTTATGGACCACAAAAGCTTTGGATCAAGCTGATATTTATTTCTTCCCTTCATTGAAGGTTACGTGACCTTATCAACAGATTGAACGGCAAATAAACACTATGGAAACATTAAGGCCACCTTAAGAAGTTTTTAATGGGAGGATGTTCCATAATCACTGTAGGCTATGGTATGGTCCACCTTATTACTGGATCTGAATCATTTTTCGGCTGTCTTAAAATGATTTGGAAAAAAAAAAAAGGATGTACGGTGTGGATACATAATACATACATCAAGGTGGGCCCCATGGTAATGGCCGCACCATCTTGGGTGAGGCCAGGGTCTCACCTAATCGGCTCCACTACCCTCCAGAAAGCCTTCCGGGGGAGTTCATGCACTGGGAACCTAAGTGCGTCCCACTGTAATGTTTGTGAGAAATTCACACCGTCCATCTATTTTGTAAGTTCATTGTAGGACATGAGACCAAGGCTCAAGTGGACCATGTGGGAGGAAAGAGTTGGGATTGAACAAACACCGTTGAAACATTTATATTGACACAAAAGTTTCATATCAGGCTAAGTTTTTATTGTTTTCAGTTCATTCCAGTTGAAATGACTTTTCTTTTCCTAATTTCTCCTCTCATATGTATGGCTCACTTTAATCTTGGATGTAGCTCATATTTGGTGGCATGTTCTAAAATGAGCTCACACAATGGATGGAGGTGACTTTCTCACAAACATCAGGGTGGGCCCACCTAGGTTCCCAATCCAAGCTTCCACAGGAAATTCACATCCCCCTCCCCCTGCACTCATTTCCTGATGGGGGCGGTACTCAATACAGGGGAATTTTTATCCCTTTAAGTTTGGGCGGTGGGATTAGAAGGGATTATGTGGGATGGGATTAAAAAAAACATAATTATTATCCATGGCAGGATTGTCTCCATTTGCCATGGAATAAAATTAACGTTATGCTTTGTTGATAATACGGTGGTACGTTGAATGAATATAACCACCATCATTTGAAATTACTGAGAATAACACACGTGTGTTGTATATAAACCGGTCATTTGTTTTGTAACCTCATTTTATGGCATGGGCCTAAAAATGAGGTAGATCCAAAACTTATGTAGCCCCAAAGAAGTTTTCAACAGTAAGTATTCAATCCCTGTTGCTTTCTATGATGGGGTCCACTTGAGCTTTAGATTTACCTGATTTTTTGGCCCATGCTCTAAAATAATCTCGATAAATGGGTGGACAGTGTGGATATAGCCCACACATCATGGTGGGACCTACACAACTTCCCAAACATTGAGTGAAATAGGCATGGGACCGGTGCAATTCCATTTGATGTAATCCCACGCTTTTCCATTCTTCCCAAACATGGAGTGAAATTGGCACAGGACCAGATGAATCCCATCCCACCTAATCCCTTATAATCCCACCGCCCAAACTGACCCTAAGGGTAATAGAGGGTTAAAAGAAAAACAAACAAATTTAAAGAGATGTGAATAACGTTGTTTGACCACAACTTGGGACTCCCTATGATGGTGACACATCTTCCCCAGATGCGCACTCCTGTAGGGCTACCAAGGTCATCCAAATCCCTATGCACATGGGATGGAGAAATGGTCTAAACCAAGTTAGTCAAACAATCCAGGTCATCAAGTCGATGGATGTAAAAATAGGAAGCGGATTCCGTCACGATGGATATAAAAAATGGGAAGTGGCCCAGGACTGCTGATATCTCTGTTGACCGGGGACGCGGATTGCGTCCTACCCCCGCCCGGACGGTAATCCGTCTGAGCAAGGCTCTGTGGTGCTCACCTTGGTGTAAGTGTTTTATCCACGCCATTTATCGCTTTTTCTCATATGAATTATCCTCAAAATGAAGTAGGTACACAGCTCTAATGGACCACACCAAAAGAAGCTGCAGTGATAATGACACTCATCGTTGAGACCTTTTTAAGGGTCACTGTTATATTTTTTTTACCATCCAACCTTTTCATAAGGTCAGGTAGACGTGGATGAAGTGAAAACACAAATATCAGCTTGATCCGAAACTTGTCCAGCTCTCAGGAAGTTTTTAATGGTAGAAATTTCATCCCTACTTTGTGGTCCACTTAAGAACTTTACGCACCTCATTTTTTTCTCGTATTTTAAAATGATCCGAGAAAAACTATGAAGAGAGTGGATAAAACACTTATATCATGGTGGGCCCCACAGATCCCTGCCCGGACGACCCGGACGGACTAGGTTCGAGGTAGGAGGCAATCCGCGTCCGTTGATTGGACCCTGTGGGGCCACTGTGATGTACATGCTTTATCCACGCTATTCATCCGTTTTGTCAGCTCATTTCCGGGCATGAACTCAAAATTCAAGAATATCCAAAGCTCGACTGGATCAGACCACATAAAAATGAAGGTTAAAAAGGTAAATATCGTCCTGAATCTCTACCTTTCGCCGTGGGTCACCGAAAAGCGTCATGACGCACGAGAAGCTATACCTGTAATTGTTCGTGTGAAAGACGCGTAAAGAGCCGATGCAAAGTCTAAAAACGCGGAATGACTGAGGTCATGATGCGCAAGTCATGTAGCTGACGCATAGCAGAAGAGCTGTTGCGTACGTCTCCTTGCGAGCTGGAGGGGTTACTCTTTCCTTCCCGGACGCGGATTGCGTCCTACCCCCGCACGTACGGTAATCCGTCCGAGCAGGGATATCTGGGACCACCGTGATGTAAGTTTTTTATCCAGGCCGTTGAGATTTTCTCTCAAATCATTTTAAGCTATGATACAAAAAAAAAATTTAATAATAATAAATAAATAATAAATAAATAGCCACACAAAAGGCTTAAATGGACTACAAAGTAGGAATTAAACGTTCACCATTAAAAACTTATTGAGAAGTGGAGAAGCTTCGGATCAAGCTGATATTTATGTTTTCGCTTCATCTACGTCTACGTGACCTCATGAATAGGTTGTATAGTAAAAAAACGTCACAGTGGCCCTTAGAAATGTTTCAACGGTGAGCATCATATCACTGCAGCTTCCTTTGATGTAGTCCACTGGAGTTGTGAACCTACTTCATTTTTTATCTCATACATTAAAATGATTTGATGGAAATTTTCAACGGTGTCAATAAAAAACTTACATCACAGCGGGCCCTAGAGAGCTCTACCCGTACGGATTACCGTCCGGGCGGGGGTAGGACGCAATCCGCGTCCTTCCCTAACGCGGGGGTAGCGCCTCAACGTGCATGAAATCCACCTGGCTATCCGGTAAACACCCATTATTTGTACTTTGATCTCAAAAATCATTGTGATTCAAGGCGTATTTAGGCCACTCCATTAAATGATACTTTAAAACCTCTATATTCATAAGGTATATGGCCCACTTGAGTCTGAGAATAGTTTGGGTAATTATTCCATCCTTATTAAGCATTTTAAACAACCGGATTAGATGGTGTGTCCGTACTGTGGCCTGAACAAAACCAAGGGTTGGTGTCTCATCAGTACGCGGATTGCCGTGCCTGCCTTTAGCCACGAACGAATGGATCAGATCATTACTGCTTTCGTACATTTAATGCAACCTAAGCTTGGTCCACCTGAGCATCGTCTCTCTCATTTTTTCCGCTTATACTTTAAAATGACCTGAGAAACGGAACGGTTGGGTGAATAAATAAATACATCACAGTTGACCCCACACAAATCTGGAAGTAGATTAGCTGATGTACCACACTTTTCCTATATAACTCGTGTAAGGTTCCCATTATGAGGTATGCTTTATATCCAAACTGTCCATCCATTTGATGATATTGTCTTAAGGCTTGAGCCGAAAAATAAGACAAACCTAAAGATCAAGTAGACCACACTGAAAAAAGCAGTGAGAGATTGAACGTCTACCATTGAAAACCTTTTGGGGCCTTTTGGGAATTACAAAAGTTTTGGATAAGTATGATATTTGTTTTTCCTCTTAATTCAAGTCTTTGTGATGTTATGAACAAATTGGATGGAAAATAAATATTATGGTCGGCTCTATGAATGTTTTAACGATGAAAATCATTATCCCACCTGCTATACCTAGTGTTGTCCATTTGAGCTTTGGATATAATTCATTTTTTAGTTTATGTTCTAAAATGATCTCGCCAAATAGATTAATGGTGTGGATATAATAAATACATCATTGTCTGGCAATGTAATAAATACATCATTGTCTGGCAATGTAATTTTAATCTGTCGACTGGAGGAGTGTCAACGCTCGTCTTTGCACGACACGTACCCAAATATACCACACTGCAGTGAAGGTTGGTCATCTAATGCCTACAATTGAAAACTTGAACGATACACAAAAGTTAATCCGGATAACCTTATGAACAGATTAAATGCAAATAAACATCGTATTTCAACTATAAATATCATTACGGACATTGTTATGTTGCTTGGGATACACTTGAGGTTTGGATTTGCCTATTTTTCTTTCTTCCGCCCATGCCTTAAAATTTGAGGGCAAAACCAAGGAATAACCTATGGGGGGCCACCAGATGTATGTGCCTTACATTCACATTGTCCGTCCTTTTGACAGCTTATTTTAATATTTAATCCCCAAAATGAAGCTGATACAAATCTTAAGCTAACCACACTAGTGATTGAATACCCACCGTTAAAAACTTCTTGAGCCACCGGAGTGTTTATTTTTCAACCAACCTATTGATAAGTTCAAAAGATCTAGATGAAGGTAATACACAAATATCAGCTTCATCCAAAACTTTTGTGGCCCACAAGAAGTTTATAATGGTCATTCATTACTTTTCCGTGTGGTGTGGTCCATTGAAGATGTGGATTTGTTTCCTTTTTTGAATCGTTCATTAAAATGAGCTTTCAAAATGATGGACAGTGTGGATGTAAGACACACACATCATGATAGACCCACGGTCAAGGATCCACCGAAGCTGCACCCATAAAACACATATATGACGGTAGGCCCACAGATGACAGAACCTACCAGCGCGGATATTCACGGATCCACTTCCAAAAGTATCCTAGGACGCCGTCCGCTTGGGGGCGGGTTCGAGGAAAGAAGGGTGCGGACGCTTCGACGCCTCTGTACGCAGCCGGTACAACAACCGAGCTCTGTGGGATCCGCCGATCTTTACTTTTGCATCCACTTTCATCACCACGTAAGCCCTGTCATATGCACGGTACATTAAAAATTCAGCAGGTGGATTACACGTTGGGAAACAATGTAAAATCAAACCTAAAATATCTAGATCCACTAGGTTAGGCCCACTAAGTTTCAGATCAAGACAGATCTTTGGCAGTATCTTTTCATTCCAATAAGGTGCACTAGATGAAGGGGTACGATGGAAATTTTCTTTTTTTTTTTTTTTAAAGAAAACAAAACAAAACAAAAAAAAAAAAAAAACAAAAAAAAAAAAAAAAACCCTATGGCGACCCACGCAATATGGGAACGAATTTTCCAAAATCTTTTCTTCCATAGTGGGATGAAATATAAAAAGCATGGTGACCTCGTGAGCAAAATGATGTGGACGCTTTGGTGGCAAAGATGGACCAAAGAAGGCCCAATAGGAGATAAAACCCGGCTGACCAAACCTTAATGTTTGAGAGCATGGATTTGGAACCCCCCTGGATTTGAAATCCTCTTATTGTGTTCGGCACCCACCACGTGAAAAATGGAAAAAAAATGACGGATTTTGAGACAGCTGTGGACCGTCTCTAAAATTTTTTGGTTTAAAGACGGTTTAGAGACGGCCGTAAACCGTCTCTAAAATTCTAGACGGCTCCTAACCGTCCTTAATATTGTCTTAAAATGTTGAACGTCTACAAATCATTTAAGACGGTCAAAGACCGTCTTATATGCGGCATCTGAGACGGTCAAGGACCGTCGGCATTAGTGACGGTCTTTAACCATCTTATATGCGATCATCTGATATGATCACTGGCCATCTGCATTAGAGACGGTCGTTGACCGTCTTTTACTTGCAATATGAGACGGTCCTTAACCGTCCTATAGCCCTAGCAAAGACCGTCTCTATTAGAGACTTTGTCAATGGTCTCTATTAGAGACGGTCCTTAGCCGTCTTATAGTGGTCTTTTGAGACGGTTCTTAGCCGTCTATATTTTTTCTAATGCTCAACAAAATATAGTTACGAAACTTAGAAAAAAATAATGAATTTCGAAAAGAAAATAGTTAACAAGCTTAGAAAAAATTATGAATTTTGAAAAAAATATATTTAAGAAGCTTAGAAAAAATAATTAACATTGTTATAAAAAAATTAAAAAAAATTTTTAAAAAAAAAAAAAAAAAAAAACTGATTTTATAAAAATCAGGATTTTGAAAAAAAATAATTAACAATGTTTTTTAAAAAAATTAAGAACCAAAAAATTATGAATTTCAAAAAAAAAAAAGTTAAGAAGCTTAGAAAAGAATAATTAAAGACCTAAAAATTAAATAAAATTGTGAAAAAATTGACAAAAATAGTTTAAAAATTAAACAAAAATAGTTAAGAAGCTTAGAAAAAATAGTTAAGAAGCTTAGAAAAAATTAAACAAAAAATAGTTAAGAAGCTTAGAAAATAATTAGGAAAAAACTAAACAAAAAATAGTTAAGAAGCTTAGAAAATAATTAGGAAAAAATTAAACAAAAAATAGTTAAGAAGCTTAGAAAATAATTAAGAACCAAAAATAGTTAAGAAGCTTAGAAAATAATTAAGAAGCTTAGACAATAATTAAGAACCAAAAATAGTTAAGAAGCACCAAAAATAATTAAGAAGCTTAGAAAATAAAAGAAGCTTAGAAAATAATTAAGAAGCTTAGAAAAATAGTTAAGAAGCTTAGAAAATAATTAAGAACCAAAAATTAAACAAAAATAGTTAAGAAGCTTAGAAAAAATAATTAAGAACCAAAAAATTATGAATTTTGCGAAAAAAAAAAAGTTAACAAGCTTAGAAAAAATAATTAACAATGTTTTTTAAAAAAAACTTATTTTATAAAAATCTAGATTTTGAAAAAAAAAAAAAAATTAAGAACTTTGAATAATGTTGATAACTTCGAAAAAAAAAAGATTTCGATAAAAAAATGATATTTTGAAAAAATATAAATATAAAAAATTAAACAGATTGTGAAAAAAATTGACAAATTGTAAAAAAAAAAAAAATATATATATATATATATATATATATATTAAAAAAGAAAACTAGATTTTGTATTTTGACAAGAAAAATTGAAAAGTTATATAACAAAAGTGAGATTTAAAAAATGATATTTTGAAAAAGAAAATTTTAAAAATTAAACGGAATTGTGAAAAAATTGACAACTTGTAAAAGAATATATATTTTAAAAAAGACAACTAGATTTTGTATTTTGACAAGAAAAATTGAAAAGTAATATAACAATAGTGAGATTTTAAAAATGATATTTTGAAAAAGAAAATTTAAAAAATTTAACAAAATTGTGAAAAAATTGACAAATTGTAAAAAAAAAAATATATTTTTTTAAAAAGAAAACTAGATTTTGTATTTTGACAAGAAAATTAGAAAAGTTATATAACAAAAGTGAGATTTTGATGATGTGTTGTATATCCTTGCCGCCCTTATGTTTCTCCAACCCATTTTTGGGCTGGGTATAAAAATTGTGTAGATTTAAATCTTAAGTGGGCCACACCACTGAAAAGAATGAGAATATAGTACCTTGCCATTAAAAATTATAAAGAGCACTATTGACACCCACTATTGAAACCTTCTTAGGGCCCGTCGCGATGTTTATTTAAGATCCAACCTATTTATAAGTTAATACAGACATGGATGCAGTTGAAAATTGGTCCGACTCCTCATCCAAGTGGGACACACATAATGAGTGGGTTGGATATGTGAATCACATTTAGGCGGGCCTAATATATGATTATGAATGTTCTAAGGAAACCCCTCCATTATGTTATGTGGTGTGGCCCCACAATTAGGCTGATGTTTGTGTTTTCCCTTCATTTATATTTTTTTGATATTATGAACATGTTGGATGACAAATAAACATTACTGTGGGCCCAAGGAAGGTATCAATGGTAGAAATCATTATTCGACACTGTTTTGTGTGGCATGGTCTACTTGGGTTTTGGATTTATCGAAATTTTGGGATCAACCCACACCGTTCATCCATTTTTCGAGATCATTTTATAGAATTATCCAAAAAATGAATCATATCCAAAGATTAAATGGACCACACCACAAATAAGGTGAACGACTTGGCTCCTTCCCCTACACCATCCAATATTGGCTTGTGGTTGGTGCTTTGTGGGCCCAACCATGATGTATGTGTTTAATCCATGTCGTCCATCTATTTTTAAAGATCATCTTATGGCATGAGACCAAAAATGAGGCATATCCCAAGCAAGAAATAATGTTGAATGATCGTCAACCATTTAAAACATTCTGGAGGCCATAAAAGTTTTGAATTGAGATGATTTTTGTTTTTCCCCTTCATCTAAGCCTGTATGACCTAATAAATAGATTGGATGCCAAATAAAGAGTATAGTGGGCCTTATGTAGGATTTTAATGATGGATATCCAATCACTATTGTTTTCATTAGGTGTGGTCCACCTGATATTTATATACCTCTCAATTTTGGGCCCCACCATGATGTATATTTTATATCCACACCTTCCATCCATTTGGAGAGATCATTTTTGGGCAATATCCAAAGACAAATCCAAAGCTCCAATGGACCCCAGCACAGAAAGCAGTGGGGATAGTGACACCCACCATTAAAAACTGTTTAAGGACCACGAAAGTTTTAGATCAAGCTGATATTTGTGTTTTATCTTATTTCATGTTTTTTAAAACTTTTGAACATGTTGGATTTCAAATAAAAATTACGGTGGGCCTTAGGATATTTTCCACGGTGGGAATGTTTCTGTGGTGAGGTCCACTGTACCGAATTAGACTTATTAATCCTGAAATATCACGATATTTCATGATATTTGGCTGCCCAACTGTTTTCCCGTGGTGTGGACCACCTAAGATTTATATCGAGCTCATTTTCAGGGATCAACCCTAAAATGACGTTGAGAAATGGATGGACGGCGGGGATAAAACATATACATTATGGTGGGGCCCATAGAGCCTACCAGATCCAAATCTCAACCGGATGTTTTTTTTTTTGTATAGTGATAATGTGCGAGTTTTGTAGTTGAGGTAAAATAGTGGTGACTCATTCATAACAATAGTGGCAATGAGATGGTGTTATCCAGTCCATCTAAATAATGGGTCTAATTGTAAATGGTTAATATTTGTACTTTTTTTCCTATATAAGACTATCATAATCATCTGGTAAATGGTCCCTTATATGCATGGTTGTTAACATAGTTTATGTTATAAATGATGGAAAACTCACAATTGTCGGATGTGAAAAAACGTTTCATTTTAGAAGAGGATTTCCATGTCCATCATTCGTGCAGAGGACGCCTCGTCTTCATTCAAACAAAAGCCGCTGGAGTTCCTCTTTCGGCATTCATTTACACTGCCAGGAATTTGCGATCGGGAGATTTTTCAGGTACCTCGTTTCAAATTCCTCCTCTTTTTCTGTCTATGATTTATCATAATAGAAGAAAATCTCTGCATTTTGGTGTAAATTTCCCAGAGATCAGCGATTTTTGAGGTTTCATATACGCCATTTGATTTTTCCACGGTTTTGCATTTTCTTTCTTCCAATTTTTTTTGGTTATCTCGAGTTCTTTTTCGTTTGAAGGTCTCAAGGCCTCAAGGCCGCCAATGTCGACCAGCTCCTCACCGATCAGCCCCACGTTTCCGCCCTCGTCCGTGAATCCCTCAACCGCGGTGTGTTTGAGGGGACAAAATGAGGGGACGAAGTGGATTTATCACAAACATCACAAAGTGTGCCCACCTATCTTCTCGTGGTGTGTTTTCGATGCAGACTCACACAGTGCCTGCCTTGAGAAGCGGGTGGGCCCACTGTAATGTTTGTGAAATAAGTACAGGATATGGAGGCATGAAAAATGTGGTGTGGTCAGTTGTAAAGGAACGACGCGTTTGGGCATGGAAGTATCATGGGTAGTTCCCATATGGTGAAATCTTTCTTGGTATAATAGGGTGCGAGTTTGGATACGGTTCCTAGTCAATGGCCAAGGTTCCGTGAATGTGGCGCCAATGTTTTTTGACATAAAAGGTCCCGCCGATGGGCCCCACCATAGCTGGTGGATGAAAAAAAAAACCATCGATCTAATAGTTCCACTATCATTTCTGAAAAGATCATTCGTAAGATTTTCAAAAGAATCTGTTAAGCTTCTAGTTAGACGTTGTATCAGATTAGTTTCGGCCAACAGTTTAGAATTTAGAATGCTTTGTTATCTATCTTTGTACATGGACTTGTCAAAGAACAGCTCTTTAGATGTTTGGTATTTGGTTATTTTATAATTTCTATTGCTGAATTATTTTAATTGCGCGTTTGTTGAGTTGGTTGCTTTTTTTAACGTTCTGTGGCATTTTATTCCCTTTTTTTAGGGGGGGTTGGAAACACATGCCATTGGTTGTTTGTATGTGGGCCCCAGCTGTTGGGCCCACTACCTATTTGATTCTATGCCTTGGAAGAATTCATATATATGTATACTTACAAGGAAGGAGGTAGTAACCAGGCAAGCTCTTTTGCAATTCCATTTTCTTTGTTTGGAGTCTTGGAGTTGAGAAAAAGCTGTTTTGGGTTTTGAAAAGTATAAATTAAAGTCAGTGTGTATTTTGATTTATTTATTTATTTTTGTTTTTGGTTTTTGGGGCATGGATTAAAGTCTGCTGGATTTTTTTATTTTCATTTTCTGACAGCGAGCAAGCGTTTGGGCAGCCTCTCTTTCAAGCTATGACTTCTAAAATTGAATTCCTCGTTGCTCCAATTGTATTTTTTTTTTCTTTGAATGAATTGCTATTTGAATTATGTTATCTTAATTCTTGGGTGGTGTTTGGTTTTGTTCTTGTTCGTGATTGGGTATTGTATTGAAGAATGTTTGTTATGAATTTTGGTTTTGGCAGTTCTTGTTGATCATAACTTGATGACGATGACGATGACAATGATGGATCCTGCAATGAATTGATTTTCCTATGGGAAACTGAGTTTTCTCTGCTACATGATAAGGTGGTACATACTGCAAGAGGAACCCTTGTGCCTTGTAGAATCCTTTTCACATAAAGGTGGTTATTACAAATGGACAGCCCCCTTATGGGTGAGGATACTAGTACCTATCAGTCCAGAAATGGAAGGAAGATGCCTTTTCATATTTTTCTCAATGATGCAAGGTACCTTTTTATTTTGTTGCTTATAGTGGAAATTTCTCATCTAAGAAATGCATTGCGGTGATTTCATCGCTGGTGGGGATTTGAGGAATCACAATATGTAGAGACTTCAAAGAAATGATAGTAATTCGTTCCAACGCCATCTGTATTTGAGGCTTTTTTTTTTAATTTTTTGGTTAGCTTGTTAGTACACACCCATGTCAGTACACACACTCCAGGAAAGTTAAGTGGGGCCACACTATGTTTGTTATAAATTCACCCCATCCATCCTTTTCCTATCTCATTTTAAAACATGATAATTAAAATGAGGTGGATCCAAAAGTCAAGTGTGCCTCATGAGAGGAAACAATAGGAATTTAAGGAACACCATCAAAACATTCATATAGCCATATAAGTTTTGTATCTGCCAAAGCTTTTATGTTTTCAATTCATCCTAATGGGAATGGCTTATATAGGTTTTTCTTTCCTCACTTTTTTCCTTAGTGTCGCATCTTTAAATTTAAGATCCACCTTAATTTTTATCAAAAAAAAAAAAAAAAAAAAAGTTTATACCTGCACTTATTTTTTTTGTTGATGTTTGTGGAATGTGTTGCATGATTTTTTTTTTTGTGTTTTTTATAATTTCGATCTTTGTTTTGAATGACAATTTCTAATTTGGGTATGTTTATGAAGATTTTTTTTTAATTCTTTGGTTTTGTGTTCACATTTCACAAATGTTCTATGATATGATTGTATTTTGGGGCATTTGGTAACATGCATTTGGGTTCTGACTCAAGAATCTAAATCCTAGATTTTGCATTCTTTTAGTTGTGTTTGGCAGCCTGGATTTTCAATCATGTGGAATCTAAACATTTATGTTTGTCAACCTGGATTTTGGGCCTCGAAGAAGGGAGGATAGAACAATGATGGCAGTTGGAGAGGATTGAAAACCTAGGATTTTGCACCCCACCTTTTCTCTTGGATTTTAAAAGGGGCCCTTTTGAGGATTTTCAATCTTAAGTTATATTCGAAATACATGATTCTGGGGAGGGCGACACATGATTTGGATTGAAAATCCTGGATTCCAGTTCCTAACTGTCCGATATCCATGCAGCCAAACGGCCCCTTGTGTGATTTTTGTTGGACCTTATGTTTTCATGTGATCGCTGCATTGTCCATGCTATATATGTAAAATGGCGTTCTTTCAGTTTTCCATTTTGTTTATTATGTCATGGAACTGGTGTTGAACAAATTTTTATTTACAGAGCAACATTAAAATCTACTATAGGTTTGTTTTCACAACCAAATATGGGTGGTGGCCTTTATCACCAAGTTGGTGTCTATTTTGAGGTTGAATCATTTTTTGAGTTTTGCAATACGGAGTAATATGAGAAAAGCTGAAATTATGACTCATATCAATGAGGAATGATATGTTACTTTGGTGCGTATGGAGGATCATACTAAAAAATGCATCCACCATACACATGGCTGAGGGATGCCAACTGCAATCATTCAACATGGCTGAGGTATGCCAACCCAATCATCCAAAAATAGACCGCTACAGTGGGAATGAACCATCCATAAACCATGTGCAGTTGAGTGGGAATGAAAGGGACTAATTAAGTCCTGCAATAATGTGAAGGCTCATGTAATTTAAACTTTGCATTCTATTCTTGGTTGTCACTGTCATATTCTATTCTTGCAGCCTTTGGGGTTAATTCTAAATATGATCATGGGGGCATCTTTTTTAATTCTCTCTACTGTAGGAATATCTTTCTTTTTTTTTTTCTAGGTATATCCATACATCTCTCCTTCATGTTCTGTGAGTATGCATCATCATCATCTTTTTAAATTCTGCAACATGAACTATTAGTATAACTTCAGGTAAACCATGAGGAAGGCTAGTATTGTACTCAGTGTGAATTGTCTCTAGCTTTTAAGAACATTGAAAAGTGGAATTTCATTAGAAGCAGGTAAGGCATATATCTGATTCCTATATCATGCTATTGTGGATGAGAAAACTCATTTTTGTTCACCAAATAATGTAATTACTGGGATTATATTCTTCTTATAGTCATTGTTCTGTGGAGTTATCTTTATTTATGAGTCTAGAAGATAGCCATTTGATCTCCACATCGGAGATGGAGCTTTGCCATGTCTCTAAATACAATGCCCATGTTTATATTTTCTTTTTGATTGATATTAAAGGCCTGGATGTGTTGAACTTTTGGAAATCTTAAAATAAATGTATTGATTTCTTCTATCTGACCCTCCCAACAACTTTCAAGCTGAGGCATGAATATCATTCATAGCTAACCAGCCTAGGGTTTTGGCATCCTTTCCAAACATCCTGCTGGATTCTGTTAGTCTATTTTCTAGCTCTTTCTTCTTCTTTTTTCTGTATATATATATATATATTTTTTTGGTTAAGGCCTATACCTTGACTGTTGTTGACAAACGTACTTTTTTTTCCCTTTTATTTTCTTTTTCTAATCTTTCTATTTCTTTTCAACAGTGAATGAATGTTTACTAGCTAATAGTGTTTGGTTAATCAAATTAATTAGTAATCTATAAAAAGAAATAGACAGACAATCAACAAGTATTAAACAATTCTTATTCTTCCCCTTCTATGCAAAATAAATGAATGGTGTGGATATGGGCACTTTCAATGCACTTTTGATGGCAAGGGTGGCTGATCCTGATGGTAAATTCTTTAACTATGCTTTTATGAGATGGTGATGTACATGTACATAACTGAAAATTTGGGAATAGTAATTTTCTTTTGCAGCTGTTGGAGTGGGTTTGCCCACGTGATTCTAAAATTTCTTATGAACAAGGCTGGCTTGACAAGCTCAGCCTGACCAATTAAAATCCAGTTGAAACCAACCATGAGTGTGTCCCATTGATAGCCCTACCACTAAGAAGAGATTTTACAAGCACCAAGCACCCCCATCAAACTTGGACTGGGCCTGTCCCGTTCATTTGGTGGACTTAAACAAAGGCCTGTGTTTGACCTGCAAGCTTAAAACAGACCAAGTTTGGACTGCCGGGCCAGGCCTGTACAGGACTTGTCTCCATGGGAACTATGCGATTTAGCCTTCTGTTTTTTTTTTTTTTTTCCTTGGTGATTTTTATTTTCTCAGTTCTCATTTATTGGATATGTTCATTAGAATTCTTTTTTTTTTTACTAATTGTATATAAACTCACTCCCCTAGGCACTAGAGTTCCATGTAATGCACAACATATTTCCATTTCATGCATTGTCATCTCTTACATGTATTTGATGATGACCCTTTTTTACCTATGAGTTCATTGTTTGTAAGATTGAAATACCTTGTTTAATGTTGTATTGTCTCAGTCTATTGACATTCACCATTGAGTCCTTAAGTTGATAAATGCATATGCATTATATTAGCTTGGCTATTTTATTTTTTTTCCTTTTTAGTGACTGAAATTATTAACAAGTATCTTCTCATTCTTCTTCTTCTTCTTTCTTGCTGAATCTT
This sequence comes from Magnolia changhungtana, assembly GCA_030180095.1. Taxonomy (NCBI): domain Eukaryota; kingdom Viridiplantae; phylum Streptophyta; class Magnoliopsida; order Magnoliales; family Magnoliaceae; genus Magnolia; species Magnolia changhungtana. Next base: position 7,392,586 of record JASAUF010000502.1, on the reverse strand, counting down.
AGCAATAGGGAGCCTACTGAGACTACTAGGTGGAGATCACCCGTAATGCAGGGTCGTGGCGTTTGAGGGAGCTGTTCTTCTCGTTTCATCTCCTATGGTATACATGTTCCCCATCTTAATATGAAAAAACTGCATTTATTTGAAACACTTGGTTACTGTTAAAGCCTGCTTTAACACTTGGATGGTCTCAAATTCATGGCAATGCATTTGCTTCTCTCAAATTCCATGTATGATAGTGATGTTAATTTGTTGTTTTTGTGTTACCATTTTACATTTGAAGCATGACCATATGCAATCTGAGGTGTGGGGAGGCTCAGACAGAAAATGCTTGCAATGAATGTTTATGAGTACTTGGTAATTTTGGAGTCCTTCTTGGTTAGGGTTTGGGCTGAAAGTACGAGTACTGGAGCCGACGCTTTCGGAGTCCGAACTCATTCTTTTGAATAATAGAAAAATGAGAATATTAGTAAATATGGATTTTCTTGTTAAGAAGAAAATGGAAGATGGATTGAAAAAACATAAAAGAGATTTTTTTTCCCCTCTTTTTGCTTCAAAAGAGAGATGGAGAGGTGAGAGTGGGGAAATCGAGGGAGAGTGGGGGAATGAAGTGGCCGCATGAGATTTGAAAATAACGAGTATAGTTTGGTTTGAAAATGACGTTTCGCATGGGTGGCCGAATTCCTAAACCTAAACCTACACCTAATCCTAATCTCAACTCCCTAACCTAAACCTAAACCTAAACTTGAAAACCCAAACCTAAACCCGATCCTGAACCCGAACCCGATTTCCTAAACTTAAACCTTAACATATTCTTAATTCCCTAAACCTATAGCTTATAAGACCTAAACCTATAACCTTAAAACCAAAACTTATGACCTAAAACCTTAACCTATAACCTATAACCTAACCTTAACCTAAACCTTAACCAATAACCTACAACCTAAACCTAAACCTAAAACCTAAATGTATTCTCAAATCCCTAAACTTAAACCTACACCTAATCCTAATCTCAACTCCAACCTAAACCTAAAACTAAACTTGAAAACACAAACCTAAACCTGATCCCGATTCCCTAAACCTAAACCTTAACCTATTCTCAATTCCCTAAACCTATAGCTTATAACCTAAAACTAAACCTAAACCTAAACCTTAACCTAAATCTATAACCTTAACCTAAACCAAAACCTATGACCTAAAACCTAAATGTATTCTCAAATCTCTAAACCTAAAACTACACCTAATCCTAATCTTAACTCCCTAACTAAACCTAAACCTAAACTTGAAAACCCAAACCTAAAACTCGATCCCGAACCCGAACCCGATTTCCTAAACCTAAACCTTAACTTATTCTCAAATCCCTAAACTTAAACCTACACCTAATCCTAATCTAAACTCCCTAACCTAAACCTAAACCTAAACTTGAAAACCCAAACCTAAACCCAATCATGAACCCGAACCCGAATTCCTAAACCTAAACTTTAACCTAATTTCAAATCCCTAAACCTAAACCTACACCTAATCCTAATCTTAACTCCCTAACCTAAACCTAAACCTAAACTTGAAAACCCAAACCTAAACCCGAACCCGATTTCATAAACCTAAACCTTAACATATTCTCAATTCCCTAAACTCCGTAGCTTATACGTCCTAAAACCTTAACCTTAACCTAAACCTATAACCTTAAAACCAAAACCTATGACCTAAAACCTTAACCTATAACCTATAACCTAAACTTATAACCTAACCTTAACCTAAACCTAAAATCTAAACACCAATAACTTAAAACCTAAACCTAAACCTAAAACCTAAATGTATTCTCAAATCCCTAAACCTAAACTTACACCTAATCCTAATCTCAACTCCCTAACCTAAACCTAAACCTAAACTTGAAAACCCAAACCTAAACCCGATCCCGAACCCGAACCTGAACTCAATTCCCTAAACCTAAACCTTAACCTATTCTCAATTCCCTAAACCTATAGCTTATAACCTAAACCTAAACCTATAACCTTAACCTAAACCAAAACTTATGACCTAAAACCTAAATGTATTCTCAAATCTCTAAATCTAAACCTACACCTAATCCTAATCTCAACTCCCTAACCTAAACCTAAACCTAAACTTGAAAACCCAAACCTAAAACCCGATCCCGAACCCGAACCCGATTTTCTAAACCTAAACCTTAACCTATTCTCAAATCCCTAAACCTAGAGCTTATAACCTAAACCTAAACTTAAACCTAAACCTTAACCTAAACCTATAACCTTAACCTAAACCAAAACTTATGACCTAAAACCTAAATGTATTCTCAAATCTCTAAACCTAAACCTACACCTAATCCTAATCTCAACTCCCTAACCTAAACCTAAACCTAAACTTGAAAACCTAAACCTAAAACCCGATCCCAAATCCGAACCCGATTTCCTAAACCTAAACCTTAACCAATTCTCAAATCCCTAAACTTAAACCTACACCTAATCCTAATCTAAACTCCCTAACCTAAACCTAAACCTAAACTTGAAAACCCAAACCTAAACCCAATCCCGAACCCGAACCTGAATTCCTAAACCTAAACCTTAACCTTAACCTATTTTCAAATCCCTAAACCTAAACCTATGCCTAATCCTTATCTCAACTCCCTATCCTAAACCTGAACCTAAACTTGAAAACCCAAACCTAAACCCGATCCCGAACCCGATTTCCTAAACCTAAACCTTAACATATTCTCAATTCCCTAAACCTATAGCTTATAAGTCCTTAAAGCCTTAACCTTAACCTAAACCTATAACCTTAAAACCAAAACCTATGTCCTAAAACCTAAACTTATAACCTATAACCTAACCTTAACCTAAACCTAAAACATAAACCTTAACCAATACCTAAAACCTAAAAATAAACCTAAAACCTAAATGTATTCTCAAATCCCTAAACCTAAACCTACACCTAATCCTAATCTCAACTCCCTAACCTAACCTAAACCCGATCCCGAACCCGAACCCGATTTCTTAAACCTAAACCTTAACCTATTCTCAAATCCTTAAACCTATAGCTTATAACCTAAACCTAAACCTAAACCTAAACCTTAACCTAAACCTATAACCTAAACCTAAACCAAAACTTATGACCTAAAACCTAAATGTATTCTCAAATCTCTAAACCTAAACCTACACCTAATCCTAATCTCAACTCCCTAACCTAAACCTAAACTTGAAAACCCAAACCTAAACCCGATCCCGAACCCGAACCCGATTTCCTAAACCTAAACTTTAACCTATTCTCAAATCCCTAAACTTAAACCTACACCTAATCCTAATCTAAACTCCCTAACCTAAACCTAAACTTGAAAACCCAAACCTAAACCCAATCCCTCGAAACCGAACCCGAATTCCTAAACCTAAACCTTAACCTATTTTCAAATCCCTAAACCTAAACCTATACCTAATCCTAATCTCAACTCCCTAACCTAAACCTAAACCTAAACTTGAAAACCCAAACCTAAACCCGATCCCGAACCCGAACCCGATTTCATAAACCTAAACCTTAACATATTCTCAATTCCCTAAACCTATAGCTTTTAAGTCCTAAAACCTTAACCTTAACCTAAACCTATAACCTTAAAACCAAAACATATGACCTAAAACCTTAACCTATAACCTATAACCTAAACTTATAACCTAACCTTAACCTAAACCTAAAATCTAAACACCAATAACTTAAAACCTAAACCTAAACCTAAAACCTAAATGTATTCTCAAATCCCTAAACTTAAACCTACACCTAATCCTAATCTCAACTCCCTAACCTAAACCTAAACCTAAACTTGAAAACCCAAACCTAAACCCGATCCCGAACCCGAACCCGAACCCGATTCCCTAAACCTAAACCTTAACCTATTCTCAATTCCCTAAACCTATAGCTTATAACCTAAACCTAAACCTAAACCTAAACCTATAACCTTTACCTAAACCAAAACTTATGACCTAAAACCTAAATGTATTCTCAAATCTCTAAACCTAAACCTACACCTAATCCTAATCTCAACTCCCTAACCTAAACCTAAACCTAAACTTGAAAACCCTAACCTAAAACCCGATCCCGAACCCGAACCCGATTTCCTAAACCTAAACCTTAACCTATTCTCAAATCCCTAAACCTAGAGCTTATAACCTAAACCTAAACTTAAACCTAAACCTTAACCTAAACCTATAACCTTAACCTAAACCAAAACTTATGACCTAAAACCTAAATGTATTCTCAAATCTCTAAACCTAAACCTACACATAATCCTAATCTCAACTCCCTAACCTAAACCTAAACCTAAACTTGAAAATCCAAACCTAAAACCCGATCTCGAATCCGAACCCGATTTCCTAAACCTAAACCTTAACCAATACTCAAATCCCTAAACTTAAACCTACACCTAATCCTAATCTAAACTCCCTAACCTAAACCTAAACCTAAACTTAAAAACCCAAACCTAAACCCAATCCCGAACCCGAACCCGAATTCCTAAACCTAAAACTTAACCTTAACCTATTTTTAAATCCCTTAACCTAAACCTACACCTAATCCTTATCTCAACTCCCTAACCTAAACCTGAACCTAAACTTGAAAACCTAAACCTAAACCCGATCCCGAACCCTGTAAGGGTTATGGTCTCATACTCCTTTGGTTGTCAAATTTTAATGTGTCAAAACATCTATCTGTGTCTTGTGCTTGTATGATGATTTTTATTCAAGACACTGTTTAAATACTTCAAGAAGCTATAAGTCGAACTCTTCAAGATGTTACAAGTTGAAGCTCAAGATGTTGAAGTTCAAAATGCTACTATGTTGATGAAGATCTCAAGGTTGAATTATGTTGATGAAGATCTCAAGGTTGAAGCTACAACAAAGTTCAAGACTTCAAGCCTGATATTGTTCAAGACTTCAAGCCTGATATTGTTCAAGACTTCAAGCCTGATATTGTTCAAGATTTCAAGCCTGATATAGGTTCAAACAATCTACATTCGTTGAATGGTTGAAGTTCAATATCCATACGACATGTTTCAGGTTTGAATGACCTTAGGTTGACCCTTTAAGTAGGTCATTTTGGATACATAAATCAAATGTTTATTTAACATAAGTTTGGTCTATTCCAAGACCAAATCCTAGCTCTTGTTCGACCGGTCCCCAGCATTGGTTCGACTAGTCCAAGAAATTCCACGATCGGTCCTAATTAGTTGAAGATTTTTCGAATTTTTGTAACGCCCCGACGACCGATCCTGAAGTCCTTCGACCGGTCGTAGGTTGGCTTCGACTTGTCCACGATCGGTCGTGGAGCTACGACCGAAAATCCAAAGAACTTATTTCATGGTCCTACAACCAGTCGTAGTTATCTCACGACCGGTCGAGGTGACCCACGACCAACAGTAGGGTACTCACGACCATCGTGGAACGGCTTTCAAAGATCGCGCTCAATTTTTCAAATATCTGTTAGAGCTACGACCAGTCCTAGGTTTCTAAGACCAGTCGTAGGAACGATTTTTTCTTCTATAATTTTAATTCAGAGTTTTTATATCCTCAACTCCATTCCATTTCAAGAATTTTCAAGTAATCACTCTGAGATAAGTCTGTGTTTATTTTAAGCTAAATTGTGCTTATTTAATATTCCTTTTTGCTAGCTTATTTAATTTGATTTTGTTTCTCTATTCCAATCTTATTTGAAAAGAGGAATTATATTATTCCTTCTTCTTGGAATCAAAATCAAATATTGCTACGCCCAACAAGTTAAATCTAAAATCTATTAGAATTTAGAACCTTGAATGTGAGTATTGGAAATTGAACTTTGACATTCAATCAACTACTCCGATTGGTTCTACCTGAGGCTGCTAAAGGAGAAATTCGTATTTTACATTTCTGTAAAATTCATTTATTTTTTGTTTTGTTTGAGGTTAAGCCGTAAAAATCTCATTGTATTGGTTTTGTTTGAGATTGAGCGAGAAAAATCTCATTGTTTTGGTTGTCTGAGGAAAACCAGAAAACTCAGAAAAAGGGGTTTTTGAATTGTGTAAGCCCAAGTGAAAAAGACACAATTGTAAAGGTTTTTGGTGAACCTGAGAAAACCTATTTGATAGTGAACGCTAATATCCCCGTGTGAGGATATTAGAGTGGAGTAGCATTCTCAGTGTGGTCATTGTTGTAAAACGCTTGGTGTACACACACAAGTGCGAACCACTATACTCTTTGTCTTGTGGATTGAATGCTTGCTTAATTTTCATATCTTTTATCATTCGATTGTGTGGAATGTACAAGTGGATGTGAATGTTGTAACTATTTACATTTTCAAGCAAGTGTGGGGATTGTTGTAATAATTTAGATCTTTACTTCTGCATTTATTTTCAATTCCTTGCTATTTCATTTACTTATATTAACATTGAGTTCTTGATTCAAAAGAGGTTCTAGAAATAAGGTTGTCCTACCATAAGCCCTTGTTTATTATGGTGTAAGGTTGTCCTTAGAACTGAATTTGTATCAATCTCTCAATAATTATTTATCAAGGTGATTTATATTTAGCATTGTGAATTGATTCATTATTGTAAGGGTATTGATTTACTTGAGTTCCGCTGATTTATTTATAAATTTGGCATAGTCCTATTCACCCCCCCTCTAGGACATATAGCTTGGCCTTTTCAAGTGGTATCAGAGCCTAATAGCTCATTTTTGTTGCTTTTTATTTGGATTTATTTCCTGAGCTAACGATCTAAGCTATATAAAAAGATGTCAAATTTTGATAGCCTTTCAGTTACTAGGCCTCCACCTTTTGATGGCTCCAACTATGCCTATTGGAAAGCCGAATGAGAATCTTCCTCGATCAATGGATGAAAGTGTGTGGCTAGCCACAATGACTGAATGGAATCCGCCTACCATGGAAGTAACTGGTGTTGATGGTTCAAAATCTATGAAAATTACACCTTATTTCCAATGGACCACACTTCGTAAAAAATGAGAGTAGTGCTAATGCTAAAGCACTAAATGCAATCACTTACGCACTATCACCGGATGAGTTCAAAAGAATCATATCCTGTGATATCGCAAAAAGCAAGCCTGGGATATTTTAGAAATGACACACGAAGGTACATCAATTGTCAAGAAATCTAAAGTCCAACTCCTCACAACTAAATTTGAAGAAGTTCATATGGAGGAAAATGAAATGTTTATGGACTTTTACACTAGATTGAATGACATTGTAAACTCTATGTGGGGTCTTGGCGAAAAGATCTCAGAAAGTAAAGTGTGTGCAAAAATACTACGCTCTCTTCCTGAACGGTTCAATTCAAAGGTAACCGCAATCCAGGAACTTCGTGATACGGACAATATGAAGGTAGAAGAATTAGTTGGTTCTTTGCAAACCTATGAATTAAGTTTTAAAGCTCCTAAAGGTAAGTCTATTGCTTTGAAGTCATCTAAAAGTATTACTCAAGAAAACTCAGATTCAGAAAAGTCTGAAGATGATTTGGCCCTTTTGGCGAAAAAGTTTTATAAGATTTTCAAAAGTAAGAAAAGAGTCGACTTTCAAAAGGCAAATGAAAAGAAACGTTCTAAACCTAAGTCTAAAACTTGGAAATCATTGAAAGATAGTCAATGTTACAACTGTCAAGAATATGGGCATTTAGCAAAACAAATGTCCTAAAAGGACAGATCCAAAAGGAAGGGTATGTTGGCTACTTGGGATGAATCGTCTGATTCTCAAGCCTCTTCAATCGAAAAATTCAGAACCGAGTCGGGCGGAACTTAAGGCCCTTATGACTCTAGCCAAGTTTACCTTTTCAGATCACGATGATTCTACAAGTGAAGAAAATTTGGATAGTGATCATGAAAATGATGAAGATCTTCAAGATGCTTATAATGCCTTATATAAGGAAAGTTGTAAAATTGTCAAAACTTAAACTTCAAAAAGAAAAGTTTTTAAACTTAAAGAATGTTTTGAAACCCTTGTTTTAGAAAAATCTCAAATTTCAGATTGTTTTGAAAAATCAAAGTGTGATCTAGAATTCAAAACCTTCCTAATTGAAAATTTGAAATCTAAAAATGAGAAACTTAAAAATGAAGTATCTTCTCTTTTAAGTTTGAAGGACACATGGAGATATGCCCAAGGTGATCCAAAATTAGAGAAATTATTATCCGGATCAAGAAAATGTGGTGATCGATCCGGGTTGGGCTTTGATAAAAACACATCTCCTAAACAAGAATGCTCCTTCCATTTTTGTGAAAGGAGAGACTTCTAACTCAAAAGGAAAAGGTACTAATCAAGTTGTTTCTAAAAATACAAAAACCTTTCAAAAACACAAAAGCGAAATATATAAATTTCAAAAATCGATTCAAACCCGCTAGTGAAAAAAAATTATTGATTTACTTAAGGAGCTATTAAAATCTAACTCAAAGAGGTCACTCTTATAACTATAAACAAAAGAAGACCAACTATTCTCCTAAACCCAAAACTATACTGAAATGGGTTCCCAAGGTTACTTGTTTGGTTGCTCACACTTGCTTTCAAAGCTACAAGCCATTCAAAATGGTACCTAGGCAAAGGGATGCTCCAGGACATATGACAAAGACAAAAGCTCTATTCATCGATCTCAAAGATATGACTGATGGGTCACACATTTGGTGATGGTAGCAATCGCAAGATAATTGGCAAAGGTACGGTCCAACTCTATAACCTTCCCTTATTTAAAAATGTGTTATATGTTGAAGGTTTAAAACACAACTCATTGAGCATATCTCAAATATGCGATAACAACCATAATGTTAAATTTTCTAATCAAGGTTGTGAGATTACAAATGAAAAGGGTTCGAATATTAACTGGTCGCAGAACTTCAAAAAGCTGCTATATAGTAAGCAACATTAGCTCATCTAATCAAACGTGCTACATGGTCCATACCGATGAGACAGATTTATGGCATAAACGCCTTGGACATGTACACTACCGAAATTTATACTGATTGAGCAAAAGTGAACTAATAAAAGGTCTACCTAAAATGCAAAAGTAGACAAGATTTGTGGTGAATGCCAAGATGGTAAACAAACAAGGAGCTCTCACAAAAAGGTGAACTCCAATAACACCACAAGACCACTCGAGCTTCTCCATATGGATCTTATAGACCAACAAGAACGGAAAGTCGAGGTGGCAAAAAGTACATCTTAGTTATTGTAGATGATTATACAAGATACACTTGGGTTTCATTCTAGAAAGATAAATCGAAACCCTTGATGAAGTGAAAAGATTATAAAACGGATTCAAACCGAAAAATGTTCTCAAGTCAAAGAAGATCCGTAGTGATCATGGATCCGAATTTGAAAATAGCGCTTTGAGAAATTTTGTAGCGATCAAGGAATATCACATGAATTCTCTCGCACCTAAAACTCCTCAACAAAATGGAATTGTCGAGAGGAAGAATAGAGTGATTCAAGAAATGGGAAGTGTTATGTTAAATAGCATGAAGCTTCCTAAGAATCTCAATTGAAGCAATGAATACAACTGCTACATTATTAACCGTGTTTATATTTGTAAATCTAATAATAAAACGGCTTATGAAATGTGGTTTGAGAAAAAGCCTTCATCAAATATTTTCGAGTTTTTGGCGAAGTGCTATATTTTATGTGACCGTGAAAATTTAGGAAAATTCGACGCTAAAAGTGATGAAGGGATCTTTTTAGGTTATTCTTTAAACAAATGTCGTGCTTATCGTGTTCTCAACAACAGACCGGTGTGATTCAAGAGTCAATAAATGTTGTGATTGACGATCTTTTGAAGACACTCCGTCCCTAGTTTAGATAATGATGAAGTTCTTATACTTGAAAAACAAGAAATTTCATCAAGTGAAACCGATCCTGAATTAAGGACTCATTAAAGATCATCCAACCTCTCAAATACTTGAAAACCCTCTCACCGGTGTGCGCACTCGTAGACAATTAGAGGACATATGTAACTACGTATGCTTTACATCCCAGATTGAACCGGTAACGTAAAAGAAGCACTTTCTCGATGAAAATTGGATTCTTGCGATGCAAGAAGAACTTAATCGATTTGTCGAAATGATGTCCGGTAACTTGTTCCTAGACCTAAAGATAAACATATTATTGGAACAAAATGGATTTTCAAAACAACTCGATGAGCTTGGAAATATTATTCAAATAAAGCAAGACTAGTTGTACAGGATATACACAAATTGAAGGAATTGACTATAATGAAACATTTGCCCTCGTAGCTCGTCTTGAGTCAATCGACTTTTTATCTCCATTGCATGTTTTAGGAAAATTAAAATTTATCAAATGGATGTAAAGAGTGCCTTTCTCGAATGGTGATTTACATGAAGAGGTATATGTTGAACAACCTACAGGGTTTGAAGATCCTAAATTTACTGATCATGTGTATCGTCTTAAGAAAGCTCTCTATGGTCCGAAACAAGCTCCCGAGCTTGGTACGAAAAACTAACTAAATTTTTACTGAGTCATAATTTTCAGATGGGGTGTGTTGATAAGACGCTCTTTGTTAAGAAACATAACGATGATATTCTAATAGTTCAAATATATGTTGACGATATTATTTATGGATCAACCTGTACTAACATGATTATTGAGTTTGCAGATTTGATGAAGTCTAAATTCGAAATGAGCATGGTTGGAGAATTAAACTATTTCCTAGGATTGCAAGTAAAACAACAACCTGATGGAATTTTTATTTCTCAAACCAAATATGCTCAGAGTTTAATTAAGAATTTGGATTTGAGAAAGGTAAAAATTTTGATACTCCTATGAGTACAACTGTAAGACTCTCAAAAGACTCTACAGTAATGATGTGGATCCTAAATTATATCGTAGTTTGATTGGTAGTTTACTTTATCTAACTGCTAGTAGACCAGATATTGCTTTGAGTGTTGGTATTTGTGCTCGTTATCAATCAAATCCTAAAGAATCTCACTTAACTGCTGTTAAGCGGATTATGCGTTATGTCGCAAGTTCTACTAAATTGGGTCTCTGGTATCCACATGAGACTAATGTTCAATTAGCCAGCACGCAGATGTTGACTTTGAAACATTGATGATAGGAAATCAACCAGTGGTGGTTGTTTCTACATTGGAAATTGTCTTGTTTCTTGGTTTAGCAAGAAGCAAAGTTCTATATCGCTATCAACTGTTGAGGCTGAATACATTGCTGCTGGAAATGCATGTACTCAACTTGTTTGGATGAAAAGAATGTTAAGCGATTATGGAATTACTCAAGATTCTATGATTTTATTTTGTGATAATTCCAAAGGCAATAAATATCTCTAAAAATCCATTCAAATTCACGTACTAAGCATATTGACATTAGATTTCATTACATTCGTGAATTAGTGGAAGAAAAATTAATAAATTTGGATTACATTCCAACCGAGACTCAACTTGCAGACATTTTCACTAAACCGCTCGACAAAAGCAGGTTTAATAAATTAAAGTTTGATCTCGGTATGTGCAACTTAAATTGAGTTTGCATGATTTTGTGTATCATAATGTACATAAGTTTGATGTTTTATTTGCTTAAATTTGAAATTATTTAAAAAAAATAAGAAAAAAAATTGTAAATTTTTGTCGTACTCGACCTGTCGTGAGAATACACGACCGGTCGTACTACACAACCATGGCAGTCGAACACGTACACGACCTGTCGTAAATCACGGGATTTCACTTAAAATTGGGGATTTTAGTCTTCTTCTTCATTTCTTCATTTCTCTCCAACACTTCTAGCTACGACTGCCCCAACCCATCTTCATTGTTCTTCAAGGTTAGTGATTCTTTTACATTTCTTTTGTAGATTCTTGCTATTAGTGTTTCAAAACTCATGTTTGTGGAATCTATTTGATCATTCATTGCAGGATTTGGGGTTTTTCTTGAAAAAATCTGTTCTATCTAAATCTCATTTCTTCTATCTTGCATGTTGTTGTTTCCTTGAAATCCTTCTTTGAAAATGGATGCTAGAGGTAAAAAGAAAACTACTCGAGGTCCATCTTCTTCTAGATCAGCTTCTATTGTTCAACGTCATCTTCGTTCTCCTGAAAATGATCCTACTGATGCTCGAGATTTGCGTATGCGTAATGTAATTGTTGAACGTCATGTTAATGTCAATCACATTGCTTCTTTTGGTATTCCTTCTTTGTTGGAATCAGGGATGGGATAACATCTTACATTGGGGTGGAGCCGCATACCGTCCATTGCCCAATCCATGTTTGCATGTATTCTGATTTTTCTTGAGAATTTAACTTTTAAAGTTGATACTCAAGAAGGTATGTTTGTAGTAGATCGACATTTGATTGCAGATATTATGGAAATACCTATTAATGATGAAAGCATTCCAATTAATATTTTACATGATAGTCTCTCAGAATCTGAACGACGAATGCTTACTAGAGATTTATGTAATATGGATGTTCATTGGACTCATAAAGGTCATACACTTCCCTCAAGGTATTTGTTACCCAGACACAGAGTACTTCATAAGATATTCATTTCAAATCTTTATCCACGTTCTGGTAATAAAACCAAACTCACTGCTTTTATGGTTCGTGTTTTGCATTCTGTTGTCTCTGGTGCAAAAATATGCCTCCCTTCTTTAATTTGTCATTCCATTATTCTGTCGCGTCACCATCCTGGACATAGTGATATACCCTTTAGTTATTTACTGACTATGTTAGCAAATCATATGCTCATAGCTATGCCTACTAGAGAAAAACCCATCCACCATCTCCCTTTTAATAATTCCAATCTTAATAAGATGACTTTAGATTTGGCTAGAGGCCAAGTGGATCTTGTAGCAGTGGTAGTGAAGCAGGTAATGCTGAAGCTAGTGATCTTCCTGAAGACGTGAATATGGATGACTTATTTGAAGAACTTGAGTCAGACTCGGCTGATGATCCTGATTTTCAGCCTTCTGATTTTGATGAAAGATTGAATTCTCTTCAAGAGCAGGTGGCTCAAATTCGTGTTACTCAAGACACACAATTTTCTTATATGCGTAAATATATGAGGCGAATTGCTAAGGGATTACACAAAATTGATCCATCTAATCCTGCACCCTCTTCTGGTTCTGACTAAATTTTTTTTTGGTCTGTAATATTTTCTGATATTAGCTTGCATCTCAATACCTTTTTGTTGGTTATGGACAATTTTCTCTTGCTTCAACTACTGATTTCATTACTATTCTTCTTCCTTTGTCATTTTGTGACAAAAAGGGGGAGAAGTTTGGTGAACTTAACTTTGTCATTTTGATGTTAAACTTATCTATGTGCTTCTATTACTCAGGGAGAGTTAAACTTCGAGTTATGGGAAACTGATTATTGCTTAAACTTCTCAAGAGTATGGGAAAATGATTATTGCTTATCATGTCTAATTGCTTATCATGTCTATATACATCTGTGCATCTGTGCATGCTTTCTACTTCTCTTATGTCTATTGGAAGTATTATTACTTGGTGTTTTGTCACAAATTTGACAAAGGGGGAGATTGTAAGGGTTATGGTCTCATACTCCTTTGGTTGTCAAATTTTGATGTGTCAAAACATCTATCTGTGTCTTGTGCTTGTATGATGATTTTTATTCAAGACACTGTTTAAATACTTCAAGAAGCTATAAGTCGAACTCTTCAAGATGTTACAAGTTGAAGCTCAAGATGTTGAAGTTCAAAATGCTACTATGTTGATGAAGATCTCAAGGTTGAATTATGTTGATGAAGATCTCAAGGTTGAAGCTACAACAAAGTTCAAGACTTCAAGCCTGATATTGTTCAAGACTTCAAGTCTGATATTGTTCAAGACTTCAAGCCTGATATTGTTCAAGATTTCAAGCCTGATATAGGTTCAAACAATCTACATTCGTTGAATGGTTGAAGTTCAATATTCATACGACATGTTTCAGGTTTGAATGACCTTAGGTTGACCCTTTAAGTAGGTCATTTTGGATACATAAATCAAATGTTTATTTAACATAAGTTTGGTCTATTCCAAGATCAGTCCTAGCTCTTGTTCGACCAGTCCTAGCATTGGTTCGACTAGTCCAAGAAATTCCACGATCAGTCCTAATTAGTTGAAGATTTTTCAGAATTTTTGTAACGCCCACGACCAGTCCTGGAAGTCCTTCGACCGGTCGTAGGTTGGCTTCGACTTGTCCACGATCAGTCGTGGAGCTACGACCGAAAATCCAAAGAACTTATTTCATGGTCCTACGACCGGGCCGTAGTTATCTACGACCGGTCGTAGGTGACCCACGACCGGGCGTAGGGTACTCACGACCAGTCGTGGAACGGCTTTCAAAGATCGCGCTCAATTTTTCAAATATCTGTTAGAGCTACGACCAGTCCTAGGTTTCTAAGACCAGTCGTAGGAACGATTTTTTCTTCTATAATTTTAATTCAGAGTTTTTATATCCTCAACTCCATTCCATTTCAAGAATTTTCAAGTAATCACTCTGAGATAAGTCTGTGTTTATTTTAAGCTAAATTGTGCTTATTTAATATTCCTTTTTGCTAGCTTATTTAATTTGATTTTGTTTCTCTATTCCAATCTTATTTGAAAAGAGGAATTATATTATTCCTTCTTCTTGGAATCAAAATCAAATATTGCTACGCCCAACAAGTTAAATCTAAAATCTATTAGAATTTAGAACCTTGAATGTGAGTATTGGAAATTGAACTTTGACATTCAATCAACTACTCCGATTGGTTCTACTGAAATTTCTAAAGGAGAAATTCGTATTTTACATTTCGTAAAATTCATTTATTTTTTGTTTTGTTTGAGGTTAAGCGAGAAAAATCTCATTGTATTGGTTTTGTTTGAGATTGAGCGAGAAAAATCTCATTGTATTGGTTGTCGAGGAAAACCAAAAACTTCGAAAAAGGGGTTTTGAATTGTGTAAGCCCAAGTGAAAAAGACACAATTGTAAAGGTTTTTGGTGAACCTGAGAAAACCTATTTGATAGTGAACGCTAATATCCCCGTGTGAGGATATTAGAGTGGAGTAGCATTCTGTGTATTGTTGTTGTAAAACAGGTTGGTGTACACACAGTGAACCACTATACTCTTTGTCTTGTGGATTGAATGCTTGCTTAATTTTCATATCTTTTATCATTCGATTGTGTGGAATGTACAAGTGGATGTGAATGTTGTAACTATTTACATTTTCAAGCAAGTGTGGGGATTGTTGTAATAATTTAGATCTTTATACGCATTTATTTTCAATTCCTTGCTATTTCATTTACTTATATTAACATTGAGTTCTTGATTCAAAAGAGGTTCTAGAAATAAGGTTGTCCTACCATAAGCCCTTGTTTATTATGGTGTAAGGTTGTCCTTAGAATGAATTTGTATCAATCTCTCAATAATTATTTATCAAGGTGATTTATATTTAGCATTGTGAATTGATTCATTATTGTAAGGGTATTGATTTACTTGAGTTCCATTTTTATTTATAAATTTGGCATAGTCCTATTCACCCCCTCTAGGACATATAGCTTGGCCTTTTCAAGTGGTATCAGAGCCTAATAGCTCATTTTTGTTGCTTTTTATTTGGATTTATTTCCTGAGCTAACGATCTAAGCTATATAAAAAGATGTCAAATTTTGATAGCCTTTCAGTTACTAGGCCTCCACCTTTTGATGGCTCCAACTATGCCTATTGGAAAGCCAGAATGAGAATCTTCCTCAGATCAATGGATGAAAGTGTGTGGCTAGCCACAGTGACTGAATGGAATCCGCCTACCATGGAAGTAACTGGTGTTGATGGTTCAAAATCTATGAAAATTACACCTTATTTCCAATGGACCACACTTCAGGAAAAATGAGAGTAGTGCTAATGCTAAAGCACTAAATGCAATCACTTGCACTATCACCTAGGATGAGTTCAAAAGAATCATATCCTGTGATACTTTATAAAAGCAAGCCTGGGATATTTTAGAAATGACACACGAAGGTACATCAATTGTCAAGAAATCTAAAGTCCAACTCCTCACAACTAAATTTGAAGAAGTTCATATGGAGGAAAATGAAATGTTTATGGACTTTTACACTAGATTGAATGACATTGTAAACTCTATGTGGGGTCTTGGCGAAAAGATCTCAGAAAGTAAAGTGTGTGCAAAAATACTACGCTCTCTTCCTGAACGGTTCAATTCAAAGGTAACCGCAATCCAGGAACTTCGTGATACGGACAATATGAAGGTAGAAGAATTAGTTGGTTCTTTGCAAACCTATGAATTAAGTTTTAAAGCTCCTAAAGGTAAGTCTATTGCTTTGAAGTCATCTAAAAGTATTACTCAAGAAAATTCAGATTCGAAAAAGTCTAAGATGATTTGGCCCTTTGGCGAAAAAGTTTTATAAGATTTTCAAAAGTAAGAAAAGAGTCGACTTTCAAAAGGCAAATGAAAAGAAACGTTCTAAACCTAAGTCTAAAACTTGGAAATCATTGAAAGATAGTCAATGTTACAACTGTCAAGAATATGGGCATTTAGCAAACAAATGTCCTAAAAAGGACAGATCCAAAAGGAAGGGTATGTTGGCTACTTGGGATGAATCGTCTATTAAAGCCTCTTCTCGAATCGAAAATTCAGAAACTGAGTCGGGCAGTGAACTTAAGGCCCTTATGACTCTAGCCAAGTTTACCTTTTCAGATCACGATGATTCTACAAGTGAAGAAAATTTGGATAGTGATCATGAAAATGATGAAGATCTTCAAGATGCTTATAATGCCTTATATAAGGAAAGTTGTAAAATTGCTGTCAAACTTAAACTTCAAAAAGAAAAGTTTTTTAAACTTAAAGAATGTTTTGAAACCCTTGTTTTAGAAAAATCTCAAATTTCAGATTGTTTTGAAAAATCAAAGTGTGATCTAGAATTCAAAACCTTCCTAATTGAAAATTTGAAATCTAAAAATGAGAAACTTAAAAATGAAGTATCTTCTCTTTTAAGTTTGAAGGACACATGGAGATATGCCCAAGGTGATCCAAAATTAGAGAAATTATTATCCGGATCAAGAAAATGTGGTGATCGATCCGGGTTGGGCTTTGATAAAAACACATCTCCTAAACAGAAGAATGCTCCTTCCATTTTTGTGAAAGGAGAGACTTCTAACTCAAAAGGAAAAGGTACTAATCAAGTTGTTTCTAAAAATACAAAAACCTTTCAAAAACACAAAAGCAGCTATATAAATTTCAAAAATCAGATTCGAAACCCGCTAGCTGAAAAAATTATTGATTTACTTAAGGAGCTATTAAAATCTAACTCAGTAGGTCACTCTTATAACTATAAACAAAAGAAGACCAACTATTCTCCTAAACCCAAAACTATACTGAAATGGGTTCCCAAGGTTACTTGTTTGGCTGCTCACACTGCTTTCAAAGCTACAAGCCATTCAAAATGGTACCTAGACAGTGGATGCTCCAGACATATGACAGGCGACAAAGCTCTATTCACTGATCTCAAAGATATGACTGATGGGTCAGTCACATTTGGTGATGGTAGCAACTGCAAGATAATTGGCAAAGGTACGGTCCAACTCTATAACCTTCCCTTATTTAAAAATGTGTTATATGTTGAAGGTTTAAAACACAACCTGTTGAGCATATCTCAAATATGCGATAACAACCATAATGTTAAATTTTCTAATCAAGGTTGTGAGATTACAAATGAAAAGGGTTCTGTAATATTAACTGTCGCAGAACTTCAAAACTGCTATATATAGTAAGCAACGTAGCTCATCTAATCAAACGTGCTACATGGTCCATACCGATGAGACAGATTTATGGCATAAACGCCTTGGACATGTACACTACCGAAATTTATACAGATTGAGCAAAAGTGAACTAATAAAAGGTCTACCTAAAATGCAAAAAGTAGACAAGATTTGTGGTGAATGCCAAGTATGGTAAACAAACAAGGAGCTCTCACAAAAGGTGAACTCCAATAACACCACAAGACCACTCGAGCTTCTCCATATGGATCTTATAGGACCAACAAGAACGGAAAGTCGAGGTGGCAAAAAGTACATCTTAGTTATTGTAGATGATTATACAAGATACACTTGGGTTTCATTCTAGAAAGATAAATCGAAACCCTTGATGAAGTGAAAAAGATTATAAAACGGTTCAAACCGAAAAATGTTCTCAAGTCAGCAAGATCCGTAGTGATCATGGATCCGAATTTGAAAATAGCAGTTTTGAGAAATTTTGTAGCGATCAAGGAATATCACATGAATTCTCTGCACCTAAAACTCCTCAACAAAATGGAATTGTCGAGAGGAAGAATAGAGTGATTCAAGAAATGGGAAGTGTTATGTTAAATAGCATGAAGCTTCCTAAGAATCTCTGGGTTTGAAGCGAATACAGACTGCTACATTATTAACCGTGTTTATATTTGTAAATCTAATAATAAAACGGCTTATGAAATGTGGTTTGAGAAAAAGCCTTCTGTCAAATATTTTCGAGTTTTTGGCAGCAAGTGCTATATTTTGCGTGACCGTGAAAATTTAGGAAAATTCGACGCTAAAAGTGATGAAGGGATCTTTTTAGGTTATTCTTTAAACAGTCGTGCTTATCGTGTTCTGAACAACAGGACCGGTGTGATTCAAGAGTCAATAAATGTTGTGATTGACGATCTTTTGAAGACACCTGTCCCTAGTTTAGATAATGATGAAGTTCTTATACTTGAAAAACAAGAAATTTCATCAAGTGAAACTGATCCTGAATTAAGGACTGTTAAAGATCATCCAACCTCTCAAATACTTGGAAACCCTCTCACTGGTGTGCGCACTCGTAGACAATTAGAGGACATATGTAACTACGTATGCTTTACATCCCAGATTGAACCGGGTAACGTAAAAGAAGCACTTTCTGATGAAAATTGGATTCTTGCGATGCAAGAAGAACTTAATCAGTTTGTCAGAAATGATGTCCGTAACTTGTTCCTAGACCTAAAGATAAACATATTATTGGAACAAAATGGATTTTCAAAAACAAATCTGATGAGCTTGGAAATATTATTCGAAATAAAGCAAGACTAGTTGTACAGGGATATACACAAATTGAAGGAATTGACTATAATGAAACATTTGCCCTTGTAGCTCGTCTTGAGTCAATCGACTTTTATCTCCATTGCATGTTTTAGGAAAATTAAAATTTATCAAATGGATGTAAAGAGTGCCTTTCTCGAATGGTGATTTACATGAAGAGGTATATGTTGAACAACCTACGTGGTTTGAAGATCCTAAATTTACTTGATCATGTGTATCGTCTTAAGAAAGCTCTCTATGGTCTGAAACAAGCTCCCAGAGCTTGGTACGAAAAACTAACTAAATTTTTACTGAGTCATAATTTTCAGATGGGGTGTGTTGATAAGACGCTCTTTGTTAAGAAACATAACGATGATATTCTAATAGTTCAAATATATGTTGACGATATTATTTATGGATCAACCTGTACTAACATGACTGTTGAGTTTGCAGATTTGATGAAGTCTAAATTCGAAATGAGCATGGTTGGAGAATTAAACTATTTCCTAGGATTGCAAGTAAAACAACAACCTGATGGAATTTTTATTTCTCAAACCAAATATGCTCAGAGTTTAATTAAGAATTTGGATTTGAGAAAGGTAAAAATTTTGATACTCCTATGAGTACAACTGTAAGACTCTCAAAAGACTCTACAGGTAATGATGTGGATCCTAAATTATATCGTAGTTTGATTGGTAGTTTACTTTATCTAACTGCTAGTAGACCAGATATTGCTTTGAGTGTTGGTATTTGTGCTCGTTATCAATCAAATCCTAAAGAATCTCACTTAACTGCTGTTAAGCGGATTATGCGTTATGTCGCAAGTTCTACTAAATTGGGTCTCTGGTATCCACATGAGACTAATGTTCAATTAGCCGGGTACGCAGATGCTGACTGGGCTGGAAACATTGATGATAGGAAATCAACCAGTGGTGGTTGTTTCTACATTGGAAATTGTCTTGTTTCTTGGTTTAGCAAGAAGCAAAGTTCTATATCGCTATCAACTGTTGAGGCTGAATACATTGCTGCTGGAAATGCATGTACTCAACTTGTTTGGATGAAAAGAATGTTAAGCGATTATGGAATTACTCAAGATTCTATGATTTTATTTTGTGATAATTCCAAAGTCTGAATAAATATCTCTAAAAATCCATTCAAAGATTCACGTACTAAGCATATTGACATTAGATTTCATTACATTCGTGAATTAGTGGAAGAAAAATTAATAAATTTGGATTACATTCCAACCGAGACTCAACTTGCAGACATTTTCACTAAACCGCTCGACAAAAGCAGGTTTAATAAATTAAAGTTTGATCTCGGTATGTGCAACTTAAATTGAGTTTGCATGATTTTGTGTATCATAATGTACATAAGTTTGATGTTTTATTTGCTTAAATTTGAAATTATTTAAAAAAAATAAGAAAAAAAATTGTAAATTTTTGTCGTACTCGACCTGTCGTGAGAATACACGACCGGTCGTGCCACGACCGGTCGAACACGTACACGACCTGTCGTAAATCACGGGATTTCACTTAAAATTGGGGATTTTAGTCTTCTTCTTCATTTCTTCATTTCTCTCCAACACTTCTAGCTACGACTGCCCCAACCCATCTTCATTGTTCTTCAAGGTTAGTGATTCTTTTACATTTCTTTTGTAGATTCTTGCTATTAGTGTTTCAAAACTCATGTTTGTGGAATCTATTTGATCATTCATTGCAGGATTTGGGGTTTTTCTTGAAAAATCTGTTCTATCTAAATCTCATTTCTTCTATCTTGCATGTTGTTGTTTCCTTGAAATCCTTCTTTGAAAATGGATGCTAGAGGTAAAAAGAAAACTACTCGAGGTCCATCTTCTTCTAGATCAGCTTCTATTGTTCAACGTCATCTTCGTTCTCCTGAAAATGATCCTACTGATGCTCGAGATTTGCGTATGCGTAATGTAATTGTTGAACGTCATGTTAATGTCAATCACATTGCTTCTTTTGGTATTCCTTCTTTGTTGGAATCTGTGGGATGGGATAACATCTTACATTGGGGTGGAGCTGCATACCAGTCCATTGCCCAATCCATGTTTGCATGTATCTGTGATTTTTCTCTTGAGAATTTAACTTTTAAAGTTGATACTCAAGAAGGTATGTTTGTAGTAGATCGACATTTGATTGCAGATATTATGGAAATACCTATTAATGATGAAAGCATTCCAATTAATATTTTACATGATAGTCTCTCAGAATCTGAACGACGAATGCTTACTAGAGATTTATGTAATATGGATGTTCATTGGACTCATAAAGGTCATACACTTCCCTCAAGGTATTTGTTACCCGGACAGTAGTACTTCATAAGATATTCATTTCAAATCTTTATCCACGTTCGGTAATAAAACCAAACTCACCGCTTTTATGGTTCGTGTTTTGCATTCTGTTGTCTCTGTGCAAAAATATGCCTCCCTTCTTTAATTTGTCATTCCATTATTCGTCGTCACCATCCCGGACATAGTGATATACCCTTTAGTTATTTACCGACTATGTTAGCAAATCATATGCTCATAGCTATGCCTACTAGAGAAAAACCCATCCACCATCTCCCTTTTAATAATTCCAATCTTAATAAGATGACTTTAGATTTGGCTAGAGGCCAAGTGGATCTTGGTAGCTTGGGTAGTGAAGCGGTAATCTTTGAAGCTAGTGATCTTCTGACGTGAATATGGATGACTTATTTGAAGAACTTGAGTCGACTTACGGTGATGATCCCGATTTTCAACCTTCGATTTTGATGAAAGATTGAATTCTCTTCAAGAGCAGGTGTGGCTCAAATTCGTGTTACTCAAGACACACAATTTTCTTATATGCGTAAATATATGAGGCGAATTGCTAAGGGATTACACAAAATTGATCCATCTAATCCTGCACCCTCTTCTGGTTCTGACTAAATTTTTTTTTGGTCTGTAATATTTTCTGATATTAGCTTGCATCTCAATACCTTTTTGTTGGTTATGGACAATTTTCTCTTGCTTCAACTACTGATTTCATTACTATTCTTCTTCCTTTGTCATTTTGTGACAAAAAGGGGGAGAAGTTTGGTGAACTTAACTTTGTCATTTTGATGTTAAACTTATCTATGTGCTTCTATTACTCAGGGAGAGTTAAACTTCGAGTTATGGGAAACTGATTATTGCTTAAACTTCTCAAGAGTATGGGAAAATGATTATTGCTTATCATGTCTAATTGCTTATCATGTCTATATACATCTGTGCATCTGTGCATGCTTTCTACTTCTCTTATGTCTATTGGAAGTATTATTACTTGGTGTTTTGTCACAAATTTGACAAAGGGGGAGATTGTAAGGGTTATGGTCTCATACTCCTTTGGTTGTCAAATTTTGATGTGTCAAAACATCTATCTGTGTCTTGTGCTTGTATGATGATTTTTATTCAAGACACTGTTTAAATACTTCAAGAAGCTATAAGTCGAACTCTTCAAGATGTTACAAGTTGAAGCTCAAGATGTTGAAGTTCAAAATGCTACTATGTTGATGAAGATCTCAAGGTTGAATTATGTTGATGAAGATCTCAAGGTTGAAGCTACAACAAAGTTCAAGACTTCAAGCCTGATATTGTTCAAGACTTCAAGTCTGATATTGTTCAAGACTTCAAGCCTGATATTGTTCAAGATTTCAAGCCTGATATAGGTTCAAACAATCTACATTCGTTGAATGGTTGAAGTTCAATATCCATACGACATGTTTCAGGTTTGAATGACCTTAGGTTGACCCTTTAAGTAGGTCATTTTGGATACATAAATCAAATGTTTATTTAACATAAGTTTGGTCTATTCCAAGACCAGTCCTAGCTCTTGTTCGACCAGTCCTAGCATTGGTTCGACTAGTCCAAGAAATTCCACGATCAGTCCTAATTAGTTGAAGATTTTTCGGAATTTTTGTAACGCCCACGACCAGTCCTGGAAGTCCTTCGACCGGTCGTAGGTTGGCTTCGACTTGTCCACGATCAGTCGTGGAGCTACGACTGAAAATCCAGCAACTTATTTCATGGTCCTACGACCAGTCGTAGGTATCTACGACCAGTCGTAGGTGACCCACGACCAGTCGTAGGGTACTCACGACCAGTCGTGGAACGGCTTTCAAAGATCGCGCTCAATTTTTCAAAAATCTGTTAGAGCTACGACCAGTCCTAGGTTTCTAAGACCAGTCGTAGGAACGATTTTTTCTTCTATAAATTGAACACGAAATTCAGAGTTTTTATATCCTCAACTCCATTCCATTTCAAGAATTTTCAAGTAATCACTCTGAGATAAGTCTGTGTTTATTTTAAGCTAAATTGTGCTTATTTAATATTCCTTTTTGCTAGCTTATTTAATTTGATTTTGTTTCTCTATTCCAATCTTATTTGAAAAGAGGAATTATATTATTCCTTCTTCTTGGAATCAAAATCAAATATTGCTACGCCCAACAAGTTAAATCTAAAATCTATTAGAATTTAGAACCTTGAATGTGAGTATTGGAAATTGAACTTTGACATTCAATCAACTACTCCGATTGGTTCTACCGGGCTGCTAAAGGAGAAATTCAGGTATTTTACATTTCTGTAAAATTCATTTATTTTTTGTTTTGTTTGAGGTTAAGCCAGAAAAATCTCATTGTATTGGTTTTGTTTGAGATTGAGCCAGAAAAATCTCATTGTATTGGTTGTCTGAGGAAAACCAGAAAACTCAGAAAAAGGGGTTTTTGAATTGTGTAAGCCCAAGTGAAAAAGACACAATTGTAAAGGTTTTTGGTGAACCTGAGAAAACCTATTTGATAGTGAACGCTAATATCCCCGTGTGAGGATATTAGGAGTGGAGTAGCATTCTCAGTGGTCATTGTAAAACAGCTTGGTGTACACTGTAGCGAACCACTATACTCTTTGTCTTGTGGATTGAATGCTTGCTTAATTTTCATATCTTTTATCATTCGATTGTGTGGAATGTACAAGTGGATGTGAATGTTGTAACTATTTACATTTTCAAGCAAGTGTGGGGATTGTTGTAATAATTTAGATCTTTATACGCATTTATTTTCAATTCCTTGCTATTTCATTTACTTATATTAACATTGAGTTCTTGATTCAAAAGAGGTTCTAGAAATAAGGTTGTCCTACCATAAGCCCTTGTTTATTATGGTGTAAGGTTGTCCTTAGAACTGAATTTGTATCAATCTCTCAATAATTATTTATCAAGGTGATTTATATTTAGCATTGTGAATTGATTCATTATTGTAAGGGTATTGATTTACTTGAGTTCCGCTGATTTATTTATAAATTTGGCATAGTCCTATTCACCCCCCCTCTAGGACATATAGCTTGGCCTTTTCAAACCCGATTTCCTAAACCTAAACCTTAACATATTCTCAATTCCCTAAACATATAGCTTATAAGACCTTAAAACCTTAACCTTAACCTAAACCTATAACCTTAAAACCAAAACCTATGTCCTAAAACCTAAACTTATAACCTATAACCTAACCTTAACCTAAACTTAAAACCTAAACCTTAACCAATACCTAAAACCTAAAAATAAACCTAAAACCTAAATGTATTCTCAAATCCCTAAACCTAAACCTACACCTGATCCTAATCTCAACTCCCTAACCTAAACCTAAACCCGATCCCGAACCCGAACCCGATTTCCTAAACCTAAACCTTAACCTATTCTCAAATCCTTAAACCTATAACTTATAACCTAAACCTAAACCTAAACCTAAACCAAAACTTATGACCTAAAACCTAAATGTATTCTCAAATCTCTAAACCTAAACCTACACCTAATCCTAATCTCAACTCCCTAACCTAAACCTAAACTTGAAAACCCAAACCTAAAACCCGATCCCGAACCCGAACCCGAACCCGATTTCTTAAACCTAAACCTTAACCAATTCTCAAATCCCTAAACTTAAACGTACACCTAATCCTAATCTAAACTCCCTAACCTAAACCTAAACCTAAACTTGAAAACCCAAACCTAAACCCAATCCCGAACCCGAACCCGAATTCCTAAACCTAAACCTTAACCTATTTTCAAATCCCTAAACCTAAACCTACACCTAATCCTAATCTCGACTCCCTAACCTAAACTTGAAAACCCAAACCTAAACCCGATCCCGAACCCGAACTCGATTTCATAAACCTAAACCTTAACATATTCTCAATTCCCTAAACCTATAGCTTATCAGACCTTAAAACCTTAACCTTGACCTAAACCTATAACCTTAAAACCAAAACCTATGTCCTAAAACCTAAACTTATAACTTATAACCTAACCTTAACCTTAACCTAAAACCTAAACCTTAACCGATACCTAAAACCTAAAAATAAACCTAAAACCTAAATGTATTCTCAAATCCCTAAACCTAAACCTACACCTAATCCTAATCTCAACTCCCTAACCTAAACCTAAACTTGAAAACCCAAACCTAAACCCGATCCCGAACCCGAACCCGATTTCCTAAACCTAAACCTTAACCTATTCTCAATTCCCTAAACCTAAACCTTAACCTAAACTTAAAACCTAAACCTATAACCTAAAACCTAAACCTAAAATCTGAATGTATTCTCAAATCCCTAAACTTAGACCTACACGTAATCTTAAACCTAAACTTGAAAACCCAAACCTAAACCCGATACCGAACCCGAACCTGATTGCTGTAATAATATAGCCTAATCATAAGGCAACAAACAAGAATGTATCCTTTTTAACACATGCCCCTTTTTACAAAGCTTTAATTTTTGTTGTTGTTTCTATTAATTGAAACACTTTTTTGCATTATTTGCTCATATTATGTTTATTTTAATGATCAGTTTTATTTTAAAAGAGTGCCCACTTTTTTGGATAAAATTTCTGCAATTTTTCATGATTCTGAATTATAATGTTTTGTTGGTTGAATATTTTTTTATTAGATGAAAGACACAAAAAGAAAATTGTTGCTGATTTTTTTCCTTTTTTTTTTACGTATGAAGTTAAACTTTATATGTATTATGCATGGATGAATAATGTATTGTGGATAAGATTATTTGTGTTTGGATGGATGTAGTTTATGTTTGGATGGATTTATGTAGTTTGGGTTTAGATGGATGTGAATGTGAATGTGAATGTGATGAAACAGGTGTATATCAGTCCTGTTTGGATGAAACAGGTGAATGTGAATGAAACAGGTGTATATCAATCCTGTTTGGATGAAACAGGTGTATATCAGTCCTGTTTGGATGAAACAGGTGAATGTGATGAAACAGGTGTATGTCAGTCCTGTTTGGATGAAACAGGTGAATGTGAATTAAACAGGTGTATGTCAGTCCTGTTTGGATGAAACAGGTGTATATCAGTCCTGTTTGGATAAAACAGGTGTATATCAGTCCTGTTTGGATGAAACAGGTGTGTGTTAGTCCTGTTTGGATGAAACAGGTGTATATCAGTCCTGTTTGGATGAAACAGGTGTATGTGAATGAAACAGGTGTATATCAGTCTTGTTTGGATGAAACAGGTGAATGTGAATGAAACAGGTATATATCAGTCCTGTTTGAATGAAACAAGTGAATGTGAATGTGATGAAACAGTTTGGATTTACGTATGTGAATGAAACAGGTGTATATCAGTCCTGTTTCGATGAAACAGGTGAATGTGAATGAAACAGGTGTATATCAGTCCTATTTTGATGAAACAGGTGAATGTGAATGTGATGAAACAGTTTGGATTTACGTAGTTTGTATAACATGTGTATATCAGGAAGAATACTGTAATAGGTCAAATTTGCAAATGTCCTTTAAGGGTCATAAGAGACGGTCGATAACAGTCTTTTTAAAGGACGGTCCATGACCGTCCTTTTAAAGGACGGTCCATAACCATCCTTTGAATGCTCATAAGAGACGGTCCATGACAGTGCTTTTTAAGGATGGTTTATGACCGTCCGTTTAAAGGACGGTCCATGGCCGTCCTTTGAAGGCTCATAAGAGACGGTCCATAACAGTCCTTTTTAAGGACGGTCCATGACAGTCCTTTTAAGGGACGGTCTATGGCCATCCTTTTTAGGATCATAAGAGACGGTCCATGACAGTCCATTTTAAGGACAATCCATGACCGTCCTTTTTTAAGACGGTCCATGATCGTCTTTTTTTCGTCAATAAGAATGACGGTTTTCAACCGTCCTTTAAAAAATAAGACACGTCAAAATTTGACGGCCTATACGACGGTCCATGACCGTCCTTTTTAGTCATTTAAGATGGTTTTGGACCGTCCTTTTTTTGCTATTTTGGCGTAGTGACCATGGATTGCGAATCAACTTTAATCTAAAAGTAGTTATGCATGGAATATTTATGGGGGTTTGAATTTAATTATTAAATCCACTTTAATATATCTAATTAATGATGTACACAATGTTTGACACAATGTTGTAATAAGCCTGCTAAAATATATACTTTGTCCAAAAATGATGAAATTCCAAGTCCTGGATGGGCCACAAGCACAAGATCATGTATGAGTGACCAACCAATGATTTTTAACTATTGATTTACATGTACAATGTTTGGACGGTGCTGATCATCATATTAAAGTAATTATAGCGATGCAATTGATAATCTAATTGTTTTTTTTTATATCATTAGTGGGCCATGTGTCCAATAAAATGATCCGGTGACACACATGTTACACATGTGACTATTGAAAAAAATTTAGGTGTAATTTAAGCTCTCACCGTGGATTTCAAACCCCCTCTCTAAGGGGATTTGAAACTCCCAACTACTTTATGTTGCCAAACAACTAGGGGATTTCAAATCCTCCTAAATCCATGGTGCCAAACAACCCCTAAATCAACCGTACCTTTCAAATTGGGATGAGTTTTTAACATATTAAATATATTTTTGGGTAAGAGAACCTACTTAAGCAGCAACACAACAATGCCAGATTGCCCATGCCGGATTTGCGATATTCCATCATACCAATGGTCAAAAATCCCGTTTAATTTCATTTTTACTATAAATAGTAAGTTTTGATTTGAGTATAACTTTTGATCGTTTGAGCCGTAGAAGTTGTGCCCAACATGAAAATGGCTTAGAAAAGTAAGGAGAATAACATGGTTGGGTTAAATTAGACACTTACTATTTTAGGCCAAAGACCACGAAGCCTAGTAGGAATAAAGGTCATATATAAATAGTAAGTTTACTATTTATAGTAAGTCATGTTTTTAGGGTTTTTGAGATAAGAGTCTAAGTCTAAAATTCTGTTTTAGGTTTGAGCTCCTTATTTAAAGAGTTGTAATTTCGTTTTTTATCATCAATCCAGTTATTTTGAATTTATTAGAAATTATTTTTTCTTTTATCCCTTGTGGATTTGAGGAAGCTCCTCCATGGATTCGTAGTTATCCCCTGAGGAAGACAGTGATCAACCTCATCACGTCCCTCCTATGCCACGTGTTATCAGAGCGAGGACTCCTCTTAGGCAAATGGCAACTAGCAATGAAATGGACCAAAATCCTGTGTATGGTAATTTAATGATTCATTATCTATCGGAAAAAATGAAAGCTTTTCATGAAGAGAATTAGTTGACCATGTAAGGGTATCAGGCAACCCTCGACCGTATTACGGATGCACTAATTATACTTTGAACCCAAGGTGATGCTCAATCCCCCGTGATCGTTGTATGACACAATTTCATTTTTCATAGAGTGGTTCCGGAGAAAAACGTAGGCTTATCCAAAATGAGGATCTCCAGTGATGAGGATGTTAGTGACATCGTTGCTCGACGGCCGGTCCATAAAGACGATTGACTAGATCGTGTTGGAAGAGACTATTGATGTAAGGCCAAACTTTCCAGTTTTAATGGCTTATTGCGTATAGAAGATTCCCTCAATTAGTTAGTTGAAGTAGAATGGTATTTTGATTACATGGATGTGCCAGAAGAAAAGAAAGTGAAGTTGGTTGCATTTAAATTGAAATTCGGTGTTGTCGCATGGTGGGAGAAATTATAACTCTCATGTGCCTGACAGAACAAGGTATCCATTCGATCATGGTCGTAAATTAGACACCTTCTTCATTTACGATTCCTCTCGAGTGATTATAAGCATGTGTTGTTCCAGTAATACTAAAATTGCCAACAGGCGAATCAGACTGCTATAAATTATACTAAAGAATTTCAGTGGTTGGCAACGCAGAATGATTTATGAGAGACTGAATCATGTTCACAACCCCAAGTGTAGGATCGCGATGTAGTAATAACTCGGTGACAACGAGATCGAATACACAGGGAAGGGGGAACACAATTTGGAACTAATGTAAGTCTAACTTGGTTAGTCTGGGTTTTTAACCCAGCGATTTAGAAAAATGTTTTGAAATAATAAAGATAAAAAGACTAAGGATCCAGAAATCCACATATAACAATCTCAATATTAATCTACTTGATCTAATGATAACTCAATTGGAATCAAAGTCATATCCTATCCAATCTGATGATAGAACAGTTAAAATAGAATCTGAACTTTTCATTGACCTAGCCACACATGAAGGAGTATTGTGATGATTGGAAGGGATTCCATCATCCTAACATGCCCAGGAGACGATGGTGAGCAACAAGATTTACCAATCTCACAATCTCAAAAAGGGAAAGAAAATATTCAAAGCTATCACAACATCTATTGTAATTTGAGTCACAATAAATCATAGAAAACTGAAAATATTCCTTAAATCAAACTAAAAATCAATGAAGTTCAACATAAACTTGAAATAAAGTGAGATAAACATCAAAATAAACTACAGGTTTCATCCCTTAGCCTTAGCTAAGAGAATAGCCTGAGAAGATTAACATCTTAGAAGAAGAACAAAAAGATCAACTAGAACCCGTGAAGAAATTGAAGTAGAAGAACATTGTCGGCGCTCCGCTTAAGCCTCCTATCCCTTTCCAAACCCTAGAAGATGATTTGGAGTATCCTAGGGACTCCTATTTATAGATGGGGAACTTCAACTTTCACACCGAGTTGGAAAAATCTGCAAACTACCTCAAATTTATGCACTCCGTGTAAACTTCGCATAATGCCTTCGATATTATCGAACATAAAATCTTAAGATGAATCATATTCGGAAGTCACGCATTTTCGCACTGCATAAATCTTCATGTCATCAAACATACCTTCGATGTCATCGAAAGGTGTTCGATCAATCGAGAATGTGTCCAGAGTGTTCCAGCGAGTTGCTCCAGAAATCTTCAAAAATCTCGATGTCATCGAACTGATCTTCGAACAATCAAATAGGGCTTTGATGTCGTTGAGAATTGCATCCAATTTATCCAGCAACCAAACTCGATATTCAAGTAATGCTTCGATGTCATTGACCGGTGGTCGATAACATAAATGTGAAGTTCAGTTCTCTGAATTTCTGCACTTTGCACTTTCGACTTCCTTCCTTCTCCACTTAGTTTTCTTAACTCTTGAGGTCTTGAAATCTTCAATCTTAGTCTCCTAAGATCCATCCCTTGCCTTGGTGATTCTTGAGCATTAAATCTATGCTTTTAACATTCTTTTCATTCCACGCTCTCAAATTTACCTTGTAAAGCAAACATGCATAAATATACCAATTAAGTGTTATTATGTTTATAAAACCAAGATATAAATAGGGAATAATATACAATATTTAACACTCAACAAATCACTTAAGGTAGCACGGTTTATAAACGATTTACCATTAACAATTTAAGACTGAGTTCAGATGTATCTAGTCGGGACCATGGATGAGACGGTTTAATTAGTGGGTATGGTGGAAATGCAATTTATAAGAGTCCTTACTTGGCCTTATCCTTTGACTTAGACCCTTATGATAGGTCTCACGTAGGATTTAGGGCTGACCAAAGGAAATGAACCAATAGGAGGGCGAACTCAACCTCCTATAACCACAAACCGTGACACGGGGAGCGGTCCATATGAACAGGATTTCAAATCCTTATGCTCGACCAAGGCCAGACCATTATTACTGTTATGCCCAACCAGGCCATTTATCAAACACCTGCCATCAACACCCCACAGCTCACTTAGCCATTAATGAAGGGAGTGCAAAAGGTGAGGTAGCGGAAGAAGGTCATGGATTTGATGAGAATGAACAAGCCGCTAAAGGAGCTGGTGAGGAAAAATGGTTGTCTGTGGATCCTGGTGAATCCTTGGTTGTGAGGTGGTTATTGTACACTCCAAGAAAGGAGGTGAACCCACAACGGCATAATATATTTCGCACACGGTGTACCATCAATGGCAAGGTATGTGATGTAATCATAGACAATGGTAGTAACAAGAACATCGTCTTGAAGGTGATGGTCGACAAGTTGCGCTTACTTACAACAAAGCATATTTCCTCTTACTTGCTTGGCTGGATAAAAAGGGTGAATGAGACTAAGGTAACTGAATAATACACTTTCTCATTTTCAATTTGTAGGAATTATAAAGAACAAGTACTTTGTGTCACGGTCGACGTGGAAGCATGTCATACGTTGCTCAGTCGACCATGGCAATCGTACCATGATACAATCTATAGAGGATGAGACAATGTCTACGTCTTCTTCAAGGAAGATCGCAAGACAATCCTTGCCCCTGTGGCACCAGAGAACCACCTCGAAACTTATACAGTAGAGAGGAGTTCCCTCCTGACCATTCAGAATTTCGTGGAGGAATCTAAGGAAATCAACGAGGTGTATGCAGTGGTGGTGAAAGGTGAGGAATCATAGCCCTTAAACATTCCTCCAATTTTAAGGCCATTACTGAACGAATTGAAAGAAATCTGGCCCGAAGAGTTACCCAATGGATTACCCCTTATGCAGGACATCCAACATCACATAGTCCTCGTCCATGGGGTTAGCTTGCCCAACTACCCTTACTATTGAATGAGTCTTAAAGAGTGTAAGATACTTCAGGGGCAGGTGGAGGAATTGATCTGTAAGGGTCTTCTAAGAGAGAGCATGAGCTCATGCATTATTCCATCTTTATTAACACTGGAGGAATATGGGAGCTGACGCATATATGTCAACAGCGGGACAATTAACAACATTACTATTAAATATCGGTTTCTGATACTGTGGTTAGAAGACATGCTTGATATGTTAGAAGGTGCTAAGGTGTTCTCTAAACTAGATTTGAGAACGGGTACCATCAGATTCGCATTCCGATAATGAGTAAAAAATGGCATTCAAGACCAAGGGTCATAGAGTGGCTAGTCATGCCCTTCGGTCTATTGAACGCATCGAACACTTTTATGCATCTGATGAATCAAGTGCTAAAGCCATTCATTTGCAAATATTTTGGTGATATCCTGATATATAACTAGAGTGAGACGGAGCACATGGAACATCTCAAGTAGGTGTTATAGATCCTGACAGTTAAAAAGTTGTACCTCAATTTGAAGAAGTACAGATTTTAATGGAAAGCTTGTTATACTTAAGATTTGTTGTGACATCCATGGGAATCCGTGGATGATGAAAAAGTGTGAGCCATCAGGGAATGGCCGATTCTAATGAACATTCATGAAGTGAGAGATTTTTATGGGTTAACGACATTCTATCATCAATTCGTGTAGAATTTCAACAATATAGTCGCACCCATTGCATATTACATGAAAAAAATGGTTGTTTTAGTGGACCGATGAGGCTAACAAGAGCTTTGCATAAAAACACATTGATTATCCACAACACTGATCTTGGTTCTTCCCAGTTTCAATAAGCTATTTGAGATTGAGTGTAATGCCTCATATGTCGAAATTGGAGGAGTTTTATCACAGGAAGGCAGGTCAGTATCCTTTTATAGCGAGAAGCTCAGCGAAGCCCGAAAGAAATGGTCGACATATGAGCTTAAGCTATATATAGTGATTCAAGCGTTGCGATATTAGCGACATTATCTTATTCAGAGAGAGTTTGTTCTCTACTCTGACCATCAACCCTTAAAGTTTATTAATAATCAGGCTAACATGAATCGTGTGCATGTAAGATTGGTCACATTTTTGTAGGCTTTCACATTCGTTCTAAATCATAAGTCAGGGCTGTAGAACAAGGTGGTTGATGTACTTAGCAGTCGTGCATCACTATTGGTTACGATGTACAATGAGGTGGTCAGCTTCATTGTCTCAAGAATCTATATGCCGAGGATGAGAACTTCAAGGATGCATGGATGAGGTACTAAGAGGGTCATCCTAGTGAGCTACATATGCAAGTCAGTTTCCTCTTCAAAGGGAAACAACTGTGCATTCCCTAAAGTTCTTTTAGGGAGCAGATTATCTAAGAGCTACATGGAGGTAGCCTTAGTGGATACCTTAGGTGATATAAGACGCGAACTCTTATTGAGGAATGATATTATTGGTCGTAATGAACATGTGACGTTAGTAAAGCAGTGCAATGCTATCATGTTTGTTAGACCTCCAAGGGGCTATCTCAGAATACGAGCCTCTACATACCATTATATGTGCCCATCGGCCCTTAGGAAGACTTATTTATGGACTTCATGCTTGGTATCCCATGAACACAGTGTTACATGGATTCAGTGTTTATGTTGGTAGATTATTTTTCAAAGATGGCATACTTTATCCTATGTAAGAAGACCCTCATACAACATTCGTGGAAAATTTATTCTTCTAAGAGGTCATGCGGCTATATGAGGTTCCTAAGACTATTACTTCTAACCGTGACATGAAGTTCATTAACCACATCTGGTGGACTTTGTGGAATTAGTTTGGTACATGACTTCAGTTTAGTAGTGCCTACCACCCGTAGATCGAGGTGCAGACTGAAGTCATGAATCACACATTGGAAAACCTCTTCCGGTATATTTCAGGTGCCGAGCCAAAGCAGTGAGATTTAGCCTTATCTCAAGCGGATTTCACATTCAACAATATGTTGAACCACTCAAATGGGAATGTATAAAGATAGAAAAATCAACAATAGTTATTATTTGTGCAGACAATAGATAACTATAAAATAAAGAGAACGCCCACCTATCAAAAGTGCGAATTGGGTCTGTAACAACATTATAAAGAGTGCATTTCACTGTTAAACTCCA
The DNA here is from genome assembly GCA_030180095.1 of Magnolia changhungtana. Taxonomy (NCBI): domain Eukaryota; kingdom Viridiplantae; phylum Streptophyta; class Magnoliopsida; order Magnoliales; family Magnoliaceae; genus Magnolia; species Magnolia changhungtana. The sequence continues at coordinate 7,358,477 of JASAUF010000502.1, read as the reverse complement.
TGCAAAGGGAAATGAACTACTCTGGAGAAAAAACATTCAAGTGCAGAGGTTAGAGGCAAGCTAAAATAACAACAACCAAACTGAGAAGTCAAAGCAGATAATCTCCTTGGCATTTTAACAAACAACTCCTCTGCATATATACCATTCTCCATACACACACATAGAGAGAGTACAACCAAACTAAATGCATATATACCATTCTCTACAAAATCACATCTCTTTGGCATTTTAACAAATTACTCCTCTGCATTTCATTTAATACTAAGAGAGAGTTAAAAACAAACAGAGAGAGAGAGAGAGAGAGAGAGAGAGAGAGAGAGAGAGAGAGAGAGATGGAGACATGGTAAAGACGCTAGCAAATGATTAAGAGTGTCAATCTTGATATGAAGGCTCCCATTTTACGAGATCGATCAGCAAAAAATCGTCAATCTATAAAAGAGAATACCAAATCTCATCAAATTGAATAAAGAAAAGCACATATCAAAGATAAATCCAAAAAAAAAAAAAAAAATCTTTTAGAAAAAGAAATAATCATTAAATAGAATCAGAAAATGAAGGCGATGATGCATGGTGGTGGTGAGATGCATGAAGGGACTGAAGCTTCGTGCTATGGTCACGAGTGTGGTGCCAAAAAATGGCTGTTGCAAGAGCGGTTCATGGTGAAAGCATGGCAATGAGATTTTGATGGGGGTTACCAATTCCGGAAATATTGATGATGCAATGACAATGGCAATGGCAGCGACTAGGTCAGCTGCAACAATGGCAATTGATGTATCAATGGTTGCAAGGGTTGCGAGCAATGCAGCAATGCAGTCCTCACCAACAAAAGGGGAGAGAGAGAGAGAGAGAGAGAGAGAGAGAGAGAGAGAGAGAGAGAGAGAGAGAGAGAGAGAAATGATATTAGGGCTTTATTTTTTAATTTTTGAGACCCTTTGCCAGTGCCCAGTTTTAGGCCACCGGTAAAAATGAGCCAGTGATGCTCCATCTGCCTGGAGTGATTATCTATTTTTATAATGATGTGATGAGTCATCTTTTAAAAAAAAATCAACGGTTGGATAGTTCAATTTATGGATGAAGAGTACTCGCAATGGTTAGATTTAGGCTAGAGCGGATGGTTAAAATAGTTTAGATTAATGGATTTACACATGTATGATTGAATAAATGTAAGCATACATACTCATGTGCGTGCATACACACACCATAATATCGAGTTAGTATATACCACACTTTCATGTCCTTGATCTATATTATTAAGGATGGTGGTATTTGTAACTGTGGTTAGTCTCACTTCAAAAAGATTAAAAGTTGTGATGACTATGTGATTTAATGCTATTCGTTATGATGGACCATATTGTAGAAGTGTTAGCCATATTATCCAACAGTTACTTTAGTTAACCATTCATATATTTTTTTCAAAATCATAAAACATGTTTTCAAAATAAGTCTCAAACATTGATCAATGTGGCATAAGTGGGAGAATATAAGAGTACTATAAGGTGGACCTAGCTAATTGATTAACGGTCTGGATCTTCCTAAGGGTTGGGTAGTGATTGGGCATCCCAGTGGGCCCCATTGAAGTTATGATCAGTCTCAAATTCTTCACTTGAACTATGATGCATATTCAGTCTCCTTAATGATCTTGGAATGCTAAAATCGTTTAGAACCTTGAAGGAGAGTTGTAAAGGGTTTCAAACTCCTCTCCTCTACAATTATTTAAACCAGTTGGGTCCCTGAACCTACGCACACGTTCAAAAGCTCTTCCTCCCATCCACATGCTTCTATGAGAGGTGTATGGTACGGAAGATCCCAGCAACCATCTTTTAGTAATGGCCTCTCAATGAGGTATGGTTTAATTCAATCAATTAGATCCCCGTGACGGATGCATTGATAAATCCATTCAATTAATTCCGCATCAACTTTCACAGCCCATGCAATTCATTTTAAAGAGTCGTGGCATTTGAGATTCAGACATGACAGTAACTAGGATTTTCAATTAGATGAGTAATATTTTTGAACATTTGGCCATCCGCGTCAATGGACATCATGGATTTTACCCACTCCTCCATGCCCTTTTTCGTATGTGAATAGCTACACTTCTCTGCGCTGCATATAGTCCGAAGACAAGCCCATCCAACAAATTAAGACTATGCAGGGCCTACCCTGATGACAGTGTAACAACCATTGGTACATCTACTGTGTTACCTCATGTTTGGATGTCAAGACAAACGAGAAGAACTAAAACTCCAGATGGGCCACAATACTAGAAAAAGTGCCGATTGCTGCACTCATTGTTGGGGACCTTTCTGTGTAGTGGCACACACACTCTCTCCCTCTGTGTTCTACGTGCCAATTCTCTTGGTTACCATTAACTTGATGAATTTTAAAAGTAGGACAGGTTTGAGGAATCATGGTTGGCAATTCAACCACCAAAGTTTAAGGTAGGTTAGGTGAACATTAGTTGGATCAAAGCTTACCATTTGACAATTGGGGGCAGTGTCCTGGACTTAGACAAGTTGTCAGTTTAGATCCTGACCAATTTATTATTTGGTTGGGTCCAATGTCACATCGAGGCACTCGGCCCTTCTGCTCTTGTAGCTAAAAGCGAAAGCCTGCCATACATCTGTACAGGCACAATAGCTATGCCTTTTTTTATATTCATTAACCTATGGTTGTATCATTAGGAATGCAAAGTGTAACTACTCAACTCGCCTGCCATGGGTATGGTATGTCCAAGAGACGAATCTGTTTATCAAGAAGAGTAAGATCCGTTGTATCAAAGAATGTGATACCTAAACCATGGGCCTCGTGAAAACCTGAATTTTCGGTATTAACTCCTGGCCCGAGCATTGCAAAGGACCTCAATGATGTAATGTGGATGCTGTTGGGTGGCGTACAACTTGAAAGATGTCCTCAATATGCTGCACTGTATGTGGCATATGCTAACTTACACAATGGGGTAAAGATCCTACATGATGAGCTAGCTAGTTGACCTCAAGTCATGTGGCTTATATTCCTCCCGTGAAACAAAGAAAGATGGAATCTGGTGATGTGAATGAGACTAATGGGCGTCACTTCATGTTTGTAGTCCCTGTTTGTAAGACTAATTTTGTTTACCATTCTGTTTTGTGATGTTTATGCAACAAATGGATATTTACCCATGGGTTGGCCGAAGAAAATATCATGGAATTTCATGAATACCATGAAATATCATAATATTTTTAGACAACCAAACGCACCATAAGTCAAGCTGTTTTTGTGTGTCCATTTGGACGGCCTGATGAGTGGACTGGCATATTTTGTGCCAGAGAACATAAGACTGTGGGGTCCATGGGACGAATATTGGATGCTCTGTATGCATGACAAGTGAAGGGTGTATGGGCCATGACAGACTTGTAAAAGATCCAGGGCCTATCTGATTAAAAAAGAACCGTATGGCGGGCATGATATGGACCCTCTGATTAGTCTACATTAAACACTGAACTTAATCGTATTTATCAAGCGACACGTGATGGCTCACATGTGGTCGATAATGTCATTACTGTGGCTGTGGAAATTCATCTCGCGTTCTAGTCAGGGAAAACGACGGGGCTAAAGCTGTCGTACCTTTGTCCCATCTGTAGACCAACATTAAGTGCACTTCAAGTCCGACCCCAAACATTTCCGGCCAAGTCAAAAGAAAATATATCTACAATGCATTTCCTGATATTCGTTGGCCCAAGTATTACGCTGATCGTAATTTGGCGGACACCAAACCCTACTTAGGGCTGAAAGTCCAGCCGGTTGGATTGGGTTGGTGCTCAACCCTAGCCCAACCCAAGGTTCTTATTCCTCAACCCAACCCAACCTCGGGTTGGGAATTCTCAACCCAAGCCCAACCCAACCGGGCTCGGTTGGGTTGGTTGGGTGGATACATGCTAACATTTTTGTTATTACATTAGTCTATTATATTTCAATACACATCTTATTTTTTGTACCTATGATTTTATTAATTATATATGTAGTTATTTATGGTAAAGATCTTCATTTTTTTTTCTCAACAAACAAACTAAAATATAGGACGACTACTCCTTTAAAAGTCATGTTGTGTAGTACGCAATCTATTTGGGAGGGAAATCCGTCATATCTTGTTAACTTGAGTCATTGGAAATGACGTAGACCAATGAGACCCGATAGCACTGGAATTTCTTTTGCCTTCAACGAAGAGGATCTGCACTCAATTATAATTTAGAAGTAGTAACTTATATATCAATCGGGTTGGGTCGGGCAACCCGAGACCTCAACTCTAGTCCGACTTAAGTTTTATCGGGTTGGTGTTTATATAGCCCAAGCTTGAGACCAAACCCGATACATCATGCCCAAGCCCAACCAAATATCGGATCGGTCATGGGTCGGTCGGGTTGAACCGCCCAACTTTCAGCCCTATACTGTCTTATTTTCTTAATTACTAATAGAATTTAGAGGTATGTATACATTGCTAAGGCCAGAGTTTATACACCATTCCGGCTGTGAGTTTTTAAAAGCAGAGCTTATGGTTCAGAGATCCAAACGGTTGATATGGTTGTCATATATCAGAAATGTCCATGTCCATGTTCCTGTTGCTAGATGTGTGTAAGTAGTATAAACGCATTGAGCCACGTGTATTGGGCCTTGGCTCCAGCATGGCCCATGAAGGAAATAGCAGTGGGCCTTGGCTCGGACCTGACTGATGATGGCCATCAGTGCATAACTGAGATACAAGGTCCTTGGATCCCGCAAACTTCATCAGAAATTATATCCATCTAGCTCTGTTATGGTGCATAACTGAGATACAAGGTCCAACATGAGGTCCTGTTGTCCGATGGATCAGTTGGACCATTGCCTTCCCAACCAAAGACTGTTAGCAAATGGCCCTGACGGTGCCCAGCGCATTACATGTTCCAATGAATCAGGCTTGGGCCAGATTGTGTCAGCCCACTCTCTGGATACTATTCAATCATTGACCTATGGCCAAGATGTAGCAGGCCCAATTAATATCGGGCCTAAAACTCACTCATTAGTGGACCTCATTTGCAGCCAAACCCGAATCAAGGCAGGGTGAACTGGGGCCACGACAGGATGGGCCAGCCCCCCTTTGGCATACTACCTTGGCAAGGTACGCAACTATTGTCTCCATGAAAATGGCTTCTCCACCGGAGACGCTAACGATCATATCTCTCCTGACTGTGCTCTACACTCCAACCAAAATAAATGTTTATAATTTTAGGATAGGTACTATATTTGATCTCACCCAAAGGAGTAGAATGGTAAACGGATAGCCAAAATTGTAACTCCGCGTACTTTTCAGTACTCGGGTGTTACTGTATAACCTAACTTATGATAAATACAAGTCAGGCTTAAGTAAACATTCACGTTCATCCAAGTTTAAATCTGACCATTGAAAGCAGTCCGCACCTATGTATCAAGCTATCCATCCGTTAATCTTCGAGACAAACCACCTTGTCATTAGCGCACTCATTGTTAGGACTTTGGTCACCCCGATTGATGGATTAAACCATCCAGTAATCCGTTAATCTTCGAGACAAACCACCTTGTCATCAGCGCAACCCATTGTTAGGACTTTGGTCACCCCGATTGATGGATTAAACCATCCAGCAATAGTTAATAAGTATATTTTCTCAATTTATTATACTATAAACGTTACACAAACATAGATGTATATTGATAATTTATTTATAGGAATTTATGAAAATGTATCATGATAAATTACTTATCATATGGCAGTGTATGAAAATACATTATAATAAGAGTAATATATATATATATATATATATATATATATATATATTTAATGTACATAAAATATTATGAAAATAATATTATATTAACTAAACATAATGAATAATAATTTTACAATATATAATTGAATTATAAATATTAATGTAGTATTGAATATTTCTATAAACATGTATACAAAAAACTATTAGATATTTGAATAAAATTTTATGCTATTTAACGATGATATTTTAAATGAGACTGTATATTATGAATTTTATATTAATAAATAGGTGATCAATAACATGTATATGGTAGTATGGTAATATTAAAATATTATATATATACGAGATTTTAATTATTTTAATGACAAATAATATACCAAAGTAACGAAGTCGATATTGATATTAGTATTAGTTACTAATAAATGACGAAAGCCTTTCAAATGGCCCTTTAGGAGTCTTTAAACCGTTGACGTCCAACTTCGGGATCATCCGACCACTAGGTTGACAAGAAACCACCCTACGACTTCAAATCAGGTTGTGGGCCCCACCTAGGCATTTCATTGGCTTGACCTTTGGTCAAGGCCCCTGAATGAGGCCTTCCATGAGGTATGGATGGTGTGGATTAGTCACACTCATCACGGTGGACCCTACACACGGTGCAAGTGCACCACAACCACCCGTGCACGAAGTGCACGGGATATCCAGCGCTGGTTCGACCAGTGCTGACCTGCCATTTGCTTAAAAGAGAGATTTCTCTCTCTCACTAGTTTTAATAGCAACGGTTGGACGACCGTTTGGGACTGTTCAAGGCCCACCATGATCACCCAACTAGGTGATCTAAACCATCAATCGTGTTGGGCAGATTGCCCCACCCAAAACCATGTAGGCCCCACACGTAATGTCACATGCAATTGCACACAGTTCTGGGCGCGAACTGGCCTTACAAACACACCTTATCCAAAAGGAAAAACTGTTTCTCTGCCAGGCTGGCACGATCCGCGTGAGCCCTTCTCCCTCAATCTTAGCCATCCACATGGCCGAATCTGAGCCCTACAAAGCAGGGTTATCAAGCAAAGAAAGAGGGAGAGAAGCGATAGCTACTCGAATGCCGTTTTCTCCTAGCTTTGAACCCACAGCTCAAACCTCCATGGAGCTTCAATTCGAAGCACCCATTAGAATCTGTGCAAGGATTCAAACCACCTTGAAGACCCGTTTTGAGGAAATGCTCATCGAGTCGAGATCCACCATTAGAGAAGCTCGTCTTCCCCGAAAGTTTTCTTCGTCCGATGGCGCTGCTGGGTGCTGCGTTTAAAAGAAGGAAGAAAGAAAATGGAATGAGGAAGAATAGAAGGAGGAAGGGAAATGAAAAGCGGGCCCAGCTGTTGTACCGCTTCACCACGACCCGACCCGATCAAGCTTGAGTCCGGTCGTGCCGGACGTCTATTTCTGGACACTACAGTTGGAAGAAAAGGAAGTGGCAGAAGGAGAGAAGGAAAGAAGAAGACAAAAACAAAAAAGAGGGAGAGAGAAGAGAGAGAGAGAGAGAGAGAGAGAGAGAGAGAAGAGAGAAAATGAAGGAGAAGAAGAAAGAAGAAGAGGGAATCAGAAATGAGAGAGAGTGAGGGAAGGCAACCGGTGGTTACGCCCTCTTATTCAACTCGATTTGCTGCTGAGTCCGTCCCAACTCAGGGAGGTTGGGGGTCCATTTGTTGGGCTTCCAACAGAAAAATGAATGTGGAGATGGAGAGAAAGAAAAGGAGAAGAAAGAATATAGGAGAAACTAGAGAGAGAAAGAGAGAACCGGGTTAACTCAGTTTCAAAACGAGTCAACTCGCCATGTCAGCCTACTGACCCATTGGCTAGGTCCAGTCCAGGTATGGCTGGACTTTCCAGCAGGAGAAAGAGAGAAGGAGAGTGAGTGAGAGCAAGATAGATGTTTGTGTTGAGCCGAGTCAACGCAACTCAAACCGAGTCAACGGGGTGAGTCAACCTTCCTCCCCCTTTCTAATCTTGTTTTGTTGTACTGTTAGCATTTGTTACCATCGTTATTATTAGGTTTATGAATACTAGCAATGGTTGGCCATTAGTAGATCATTATGCTAAACTAGTTATTATAAATAGATTGTAATTATTAAATGGTAGTAGTTTAGTTATCACCCTAAATAATTATTTTGGATAGTAGATTGTACTAATCATGATGATTATTATTGCTACATTAGCTAACATTAATCATAACATTTGTGTTAATAAATATCTTATAAATATTAAATTAGCATTTATTAGGATTATTAATAGCCACTAGTGAATTACCTATACCTATATCGGTTAATACATGCAGATTACCATGATTAAATAAGAGTGTCTTAGTCTTCATTCTTAATTATCATCATCAATATTAGAATGTATTACTCCCACTACAATGACTAATAGTGTCACATTAATTAATATTAATTATATCATTAATGTTGATAGTTGTGCTCCGGTTACTAGATTAGCATGGTAATTAATCCTGTTACGAGTATTATTCGATCCATTGTATGATGATAATATTAATATAACTTGGGATTCAAATCGTAAAATCTAAAGACTAAACCCTAAGATGAAAACCCTAATTTTGCATTAAAAACCCTAACAGAGAACCCTAGGCTAGGATCTTAAACCCTAGGTAGTATGTAAAACCTGGATCTAATTGTACAAGTTCGTAATTTGTGGTAGGATATAATTCTAAGGACGCAAGCGTTTAGCGACACTAGAAGGCGATTCAAAGTATAAGGTGATAATTCTTCCCCTTGAGCTTTCCATTTTTCCATTAGTTTAAGTTATAGTCTTTATTTTAATTTATAATTGATATCTCTATTTCATAGTCACATATGTTAAATTGTTGGAATTGAATTGCTACATTACATGCTTAATGTTTATCCTGTATATTTAATTCATGCTATTGGATTACTTGTGGATTGCTTCTTGAATTTAAACTGGTACGTTAATGGGAAACCCCCACTTATAAATGTACACCTGTACTTGGGATGTAATTCGATTAATTTTGGTTGTAATGAACCTTCGACTTAATGGTTATTGAATGGTGGGGTGATTCGAATATTGATGTGGGCCTACCATCTAGGGGTTTACCCAAGTGGTTTTAAGCATGGTTTTCATCGCATGGTTTTAATACTTGCCCTACATGGTTTATTTTAATATCTACCCTAGGTGACTTGTTTCGATATCGCCCTATGTGGCTTTTGTTTGGTATTTGCCTTATATGGGTTCAATGTTTTATTTTGTGCAACTATGCGATGGTAAGCCCCATATACTAACTATGATTGGCCACTAGTCGATTGAGATTCATTAAACATCTTAAGATAATAGCCTCATGAGCTAGGGATGGTGGAATGGGACACTATGCCTAAGCTATGGGCCTATGCTGGGCTCTAAGCTCCCCGTAGTGACCTTTGAGCTTATTAAACCTACGATTGTTAAACGAACTAATAACGGTTGGGCTAATTATGCATTTTCATATATTATGGTCTTTTTTGGGTGATTAAATTCTCCTTGGGTGATCTATATATTATGGTCTTTTCCGGATAGCTGGTTCTCCTCGGGCGTACCTTTGCGTATTTTTCCAGGTGGCTAGTTCTCTTAGGGCGACCCTTACTTTATGGTCTTTTCCGGGTGATTAAATTCTCCTTGGGCGATCTATACTTTATGGTCTTTTCTGGGTGATTAAATTCTCCTTAGGCGACCTATATATTATAGTCTTTTTCAGATAGTTGGTTCTCCTCGGGCGTACCTTTGTGTATTTTTTCAGGTGGCTAGTTCTCTTAGAGTGACCCTTTATTTCGACAGTGGGATGTGCTCCCCATGTCAATGATGCATTCACGCATCCATGCATTTAATAAGACTGCATCATGTATTGTTTTGTATGCCTTGTCATGTTTTTATAACTATGTTTACCTAATGCGACGTTGTGTAATCTTGAGGGGAGTTCACACTGAGTTTGCCACTCATCCATCAAATAAATATAACCGTACAAGTAGCACAGGTGGCTTAAGTGACTTTCAGGTTTGGGCTGATGAGGAGCCAGGTTCAAGTGACAGGGTTGCATGACTGTATCTACCTTGAGAAGCTGAGGGGTCTTACAAATCAAATTTACTTCCATTCTACTATTTCTCATGTATTGGATCATGTAATTCTTGTATTTGTTAATTTTGGAGACATTGGTTTATATAAGTCATTATGGGCAACTCCTTGCATACTTCAAACATAAATGTAAACTTTTCTTTATATTGATTTGTCCATCCTACGCTCATCTGCTTACTCTGAATGCTATAAAAAATTATATATGGAATTTTGCTCTTTATAAGTTAACAGTCGGGTTTTTAGGAAATGTGTCATATAATCGGATCCTGAAAAGTCGGGGTGTTACAGTTAGTGTCAGAGCATAGTTTGGAAAAACTTGGTCTTAGGAAATGATCTTATACAAACTTTAAATGTTTCAAATTTAAATGTTTGAAATTAAAAATTGAACTTAGGTGAATCTCCGCTAGACTTAGAGAATTTTTGAAGAACGTAGAAACTCAAACTTAGTTTTCCCTCAAATAATTAAGATAGTCAGTTGAAATGATGTGGAATCCCTTATATGTAGAAGGAATTGAGAATACAGGGACCCAAAACTTTAGGCCCCCTAAAAACTTGTTTGGAGGATTGAAGAACTTAGGATTGAACGTAGGTTCCCCTTAGAAATTATTAGAATAATGAACTCATTTGAACTTCCCTTGTAGTTAGGAGAAATTGAGAATATAGAAATTCTAGACCTTAAGTCCCTGGCACACTGTTTGGATAATCTTAGGACTTAGAAATGGAACTTAGATTCCCTTGGAAATTTCATGTTTAGTCATTTGAACTAGAAGTTAAACTTAGGTACCATGGGAGGACAAGTTCTCACTAGGGTATACGTGTCATACCCCGAACTCGGACAGCCGGGTTCACAAAGTTCCCGATCGCCGATTCCGATGTCGACAGCCTCCATAGTACCCCATTCTCGGCTCCCAGCGCCTATACGCCAGATTCCGATCCTGGGATCCTACAAGGAGGATTTGTAAGTGATTTTTTTTAGCATAACCACAAGTGTACCCAATTCATAATAGCAACATCATCATCACATATCCACTATAATAAATCATTGATTATAATGTTGAAAGGCAATACATGCATATAATAAAATCTCCACAAAGCTTGGTCACACACTCCTACTCCTACTCAGCTACGACTGTCCAAGCGTCGCCTACACGCATCTATCGTGCATAAGCGTATAGAAAGCTTAGAGGGTGGTGCAAATGTGTACGCAAGATAAGTGTCAAGCACACAAATATTAAAGTAAGCGGGAATACTAGTAAGTCTGTAGAAATATTATCAACCCTATCCAGGATATGTAGTGTAAAGAGATAATGAGCCAATGCCATAAACTGAGAAAGTAATGTAGAAGAGCTATACAATGTGGAAATATAGTAAGCCAAATATCAATCGCCGAGAATACATTAAGATATAGAATACCTGATGATCCACGAATATCATCGACCTCATCTAGGTTATGTAGAAACATAGTAAACCAAATGTTGTGTGCTGAGGATGAGTCATATGAGAGTTATATGACGTAATACATGAATGTTATGGATCATACCAAGGCTATGATGTGATGCAAGGCCTATATAACCAAATGTCATATGCAATATGCAATGGGATCATGTCAGTCCCTATATCAAGGCCACACATCAGTATACTTATTCTCTGGGAAATCACCGGGGTCAGATGCACTACATGCTGGATGCGGCCTTCCAGGTCGCGCAGCCCAGCGAGCGTAAGAGACCTCACTACCCGCATATAGATAGCCAATCACCAACAAGGTTCGATGGTAACGAACCCATTTACGAGCTGGTCAAACTCAACCTAGCACTCCATCTCAACCGGCCACGCTACAGTAGGAGTCGCAGCCTAATGGTATAAAGCACTTGGGTGCTCATGTTTTCCACTTGGTCTCAGCGTTCAGGCATCTCCAGGTACCATGGAGGTTTAGGGGCTTTCACTCAAGGACATCCTAAGTGCCCTAAATGCTCAATAACATTTCTGGTGTCCCAATTGGCTATCCACAACATTTCTGTGGAGGCCACGACCCTGATGTTGCTTGGGCGTATGGTAGTCATATCACAAAGTGTTGAGATATATACGTCATATCATTTATTCGTGCAATAATCCGCCTAATGGAATGTGCTATGGTCACTCCTCATAACACGCATACATATAATGCATATGGCTTGTAACAGGAAGCTGTGCATGATTATCAAACTTAACAATGATTGACCATACAATCACAATGGGCCTCTCACATCACAATGGACCTCACACAACCACTTCGAGTCTCGTGCCATAGGCCTCATACTATCACAATGAGCCTCATACAATCACAATGGGCCTCGTAAAATCCTGACGGGCCTCATACAAACATAATGCTATGTTAATACATACCCAATGCATATACTAACATAGTCAAAATCAATGATCAACCTATATACTGCAAGGTCCATAGAAGGACAGGAGATCTAATTCATAACATGAGGATCGGTCCTCAATGGTGGATATACCAAATCTGATACCACCGATCCCACCATCTATAATGATGATGTACTGGCCTCATAACAAGGGTAGATCTAGATGGTCCACTCATGGGCCTAATGATGGGCTTCCAGGTTTGGGTACTTTTAGTAGCATTAGTGGGGACCCAAAGAATTGGGATAACCCAATAAGGTGGGATGGATCATAGTAATAATAGTGGGGACCCATCCATTTGGGCTAGCCCACAAAGGAGGGAATGAGAACAGGCCTAATCAATGGGCCCTAGGGAGGATCACAAGATGGACATTTAACCACCATTGCTCTTACAATGTAGACATTTAACCATCATTGCTCCCAAGGTATGGCCCATAGAATCTATCTCATGATGAGGGGCCCAAGGCTTATACTAACCAAGAGAACGATTGAGCAAACATAATTATAGTAGATTTACACATTACAATGGCCTCATCACATAGGCCTTTCATATATCGCATTGGGCCCCAACAACGGTCATAAATACATCATATTGGGCCTCTCTCAAGGGCCATAAACATATCATATTGGGCCTCATACAAGAGCCATAAGCATATCATGTTGAGCCTCGTTCAAGGGCCTCATATGCATCACATTTGGGCCACATCCCATAGGCTTCATACAAGGTTTTCAGGAAACAGCCCATGGCTCACACAAAAGCTGGAAAAATAAATGGCATTATCCGCAATATTCTACACATCATTTTGGGCTCCAAGTAATGGCCCAAGGCCTAAATACATCAAATGGGCTTCATGAGGGGCAGCCCATGGCCCAAAACATCATGGCCATGGATGACATCCTGCTCATGCATTATGTTGGACTTTATGGGCAATCCACATGCCCCAATTAAATAGCCAAGGTGTAACCAACATCCACCAATATGTGCTTTACAATTCAGCCCAAAATTAGGCAAGTTGGATGGGCAGCAAGGATTTTGTCACATATATCATATTGGGTCCTTATGGGGCGGCCCATAAAACCCAACAAAATAGATGGGCAGCATGTGCAACACATACATTATAACAGGCCCTCATGGGGTAGCCCGTGGCCAGGGAACTGATAAACAATATGCGTCCAATACACACATCAAGGTGGACCTCACAACTGTACAATGGGCAACCAACCATACAACAAATGGGGGCCCTGCACATCATAAGTGGCCTCACCAAAGGTGACTGGCATGAATATGGTACATTTGACATGGTACAGGCCAATTGGAATATGGAATCTAACTCATAATGGGGTCCACGGCCCATACACAAACTGGTAAACGGATGGATAACATGGGATGTCTACCACTCAAATCGTAAGGTTTGGCAATAGTCCTTTTAAGACATACACAAGGTGAACCTTACTAGGTAAAGATACAACCCACAAACAAAAAGGTCCACTCAAGATTTTGGGCACACCACTACCTAAGGGTTCACGTACAAGATTTAGATACTCTATTAAGTTCTTTGGGAAGGTGGTGGACCCCATATAAAATTTCTATCAAACAGATTTAAAACTACGTGGGGTCTGCTTATGATGAAGGAAAATATTTATATTATAGTTTTATGTATGAGTACCAAAACCCATGAGGCATCTGGCCTTGATAATGTATGCATAAGTTTCTCTGAAGGCCCAAACAATGGTGCTTAGGAGAGGTGCAGAAAATCTATGCAGAAATGGCTTTTGGCCATTTTTAGGCGTGTCCCACGATTAGGTGGGGCCGCCTTTTGGAATGCCATTAGGTGCCCTAGGTAACCCTATGTTTGTACTTCAAAACCTAAAAGGTCCAGTCTGCTGGATGTACACATACGATATTTGGCACAAGGCGAAACATAGGCATTTAAATTTTCTGCGCTAAACTTCCTTCACCACTATACCTAGCACCATTTTGAGATCCACTCCCCAATCAGGTGGGGTCTTCTTTGACCCAATTAAAATATTATCTCTCTGTTAAATGGTATATTTTGAAAGTTTCAAGTGGTGCTCAACTCGTATCTTGAACGTGGGTCCAGTGCATATGCCCAAAGTTGGTCTAAAACTTGGAAAATCATACGTGCATTTCAGAAGTGGATTTGTCCCATCTTTATGCCCAGATTTCAAACACTTGGGGTCCATTCTAGATGAAGTCGTAGGGCATACTAATAATCCAACATGTAAAAGAAACATCCCCCATAGTGGGCCTTGACGGATTTGCATACACGATTTTTGGCATAAGGCCGAACATGACCCACTGAAATTCCTGCACAGAAATTTCTAGACAATCGTCCTAGAACCTACTTTTAAACACCAGTTTTCCAGGTATTAGGATGGGCCATAAACCTCAGGTGGTAGCCTGCACATATCTGAACGTGGGGCCTAAGACTTAAAATCAAGTCAATCCGTGGCTTGTGTGGGCCTCACCGTGCACAACAGTGGAGAGGTTTACCCTCCTCCATTCAAGCATTCATAATCATTTGTTGGGCCCATCAAGCAGTGGTCCACAAATCCAACCCATCAATTATGTGTGTCCCACTAGATTAAGGGGTCAGATTGCGTTTAAGATGCATCCAAATTTCAAGTGGGCACTAGCGAGTGCTTTTATGTGTGTTAACATGTCATCACATGATTTTAGATGATGTGGGCTACCTGAGTGCCGTGTACAACTAATTCTTGGGATATCCCAATAATTAAAGGGGACCCATCAAATGGGCAGTGTGGATGCTCGATATACATCATGGTGGGCCTATGGCTGGGACCCACGGTCCCTGCCCATTGTTACATGCAGCAGGACACTGCAGCAGCAGCGTCAACATTTTTTTTTGTACTTACAGTTTTTTTCATAGGTGGGGCCCACATCCGGAGGATCCACTCCGCTGGTTGGGTCCTTCGGCTTGTGACGGGTCTAATACGCCCATATTCAACATTTTCGGTATACAGAAACATCACAGCGGGCCTAACAATTTATTATTATTAAAATAGTCTACTTGATGATGTGGCTCACCAGAGGTTTGGATTGGCTTCATCCTTCGGCTCAACACCTAAAATAGGCTGGGGAGTTGGATGGACGGTGTGGATACAACACATACATTGTGGTGAGTCCCACTATCCACGTGTGGGCAACGTGGGAAAAACACATACATCGTGGAGTCCCACGCCCAGGCTCCTGACGAACGACCTATATGAAAAACACATCCCTGACCTGGGTCGGACTGTATGCATGAAACACATACATCAGTGGTGGGTCCACACGTGTGACCCACCTTAGCTTTGGATAAAGCTGATATTTATTTTCCCTACATACAGTCCGGCAGCCCTTGCTGCTGGACATCCCCTGGCTGAACGGTCTGGATGAAACACACCATGGTGCGTCCCATGCTGTTGGATGGTGGATACTAACATATAACAGGGTGGGGTCCACGTGAGTGGGCCACCCTATTGGAAATTAAGGTAATATTTTTGGTTTCCCTCCAAATAGAGCCTGCCCAAAACGGACAACCAAATGCTCTGTTGGGTGGGCAGCATGGATAAAATACATACATATGGTGGGTCCCACCTGTAGACAATCCACCAGGAGGGTGGGACCTGTCCAGATGTGCCACAAAAAGGATGGACGGAGTGGATTAAACATAAACATCACCATGGGCCTGCGGTTGACAGATTTTTGCTACAGGTCCTGTCCCAAATAGGGACCACGTCCTAAAATGATCTCCTTAGATGGACGGTTGGGGGTAGAAAGCATACATCAAGGTGGGGGCCACACGTTAGTGGGCCGTCCCACTCCACCAAAGGACCAAGATGATTTGTCCCTACATCCACCCCTACATATCCAACTGGTCATGCAGACTATAAGAAGGGAACAACATGCTGTCCAGATTGCTGGACAGTTGGGAAGTGACGCATACATCATGATGTGGTCCACCTGGATGGGCCATGCACTCCAGATCAAGCTCAAATTCATGCATTCTCCCTTACATTTGAACCATGCAAAACAGGGCAGCAAGGTGGCTAATCGACGTCCAGAAAATGGAACAGTCATGCCGTCCCACCTGCTGGATGGTTTGGACCAACTGAGCACACACATCAGGTGGGCCACATCTACATGGAAAGAGAGAGAGAGAGAGAGAGAGAGAGAGAGAGAGAAGCACCCACCTAACCTTCTTCTTCCTCCCTAGCCTTCCAATGCACCTATGAGGCTCTTACAACGGTGGAGATCATGATCTAAAGGCTGGATTGAAGGGGATCTATAGTAGAATGTGGCTGAATTTTTGATGAGTTTCTCTCTCTAGCTTCGGACGTGCATGGCTACTCTTGCTAGGGGAGATGAAAATGAAGAGAGAAGGAGAGAGAGAAGAAAGAGAGATGTGTAATGATGACTTTGTAAGAGCCTTGGGAAGAGAAGAAAGCATGCTTGTACTTATTACATGTAAGTCATGCTCATAGGGATGATGTCATCAACCTAGTCTAGATGGGCTAGGCTATAGGTAGCTCTCATGGGAAACGATGAACCTAGGTTGGGTTCACCTAGGAAAATGTGCACGAGCACAAGGTGGGCCCCACGTCACGATCAATGGTCTCAATGATGCACGGCCTACAACTTTTGATCTACAACTCGAATTGATACATGAGATGCGGCGTTGGAACCGCAGCGACAACGTGGTCGCAAGGGTATGGATCTCGGGTCAAGCCAACTCAGATTTATAGGATACAACTCAGGGTCACGTGCAATTGCTATCTACGCATCGCAGGTTGTCGGAATTCAACCGAGAGGACCATGGGGCCTTAAGGAACGAAATGGCCACTAGGACACAGGCTTGACAATACGTAAGAATAAATAAGAACATTCCCTAAACTTGACTCCCAAGAAACGATTCTTAGAGACCTAGAGTTTGAACTCTTCTGGAAGTTTCATTAGCTGGAAATAACATGGTTACGATATTTAGCAAATGGAAAACCTTTACCTACCCTGTTGTACATTAGGTCAAGCATAAACATTCCCTAAGCTTAAGAGATCGTAATAGGAATTGTAATTTAAACTTCCCAATACGTCTCTTTACTTAGAAATAATATTTCCCACAAATCTTAGCACGTAAAACTAATTAGAAGTGAAGTTATAAAATTTTGGGTAAGTTTTCAACCCTAGACTGAACATATTGAGCCTAGATTTGAGAAATGGGGATAAGTTTAACAACTTTCAAACTAAAATTTTATGTAGAAACTCTGGTCTTGAAATTTGTGTTGAGTACTTAGGTAGTCAGAGTGCGCATTGGAAGCGTAATGGGCCATATGGTCTTATCCGTTATGAAGGTAGAAGAGCAATTGGTATCTCCCTAGAGTCTAGAATAATCGAAACCATGGGTTGATGGAACTACATTTAAGCGAAGTTGCACTATTTGATCCAAACCCCAAATCTTAGCAGATTCTAATGATCTTAATGCCCTGATCAGGCAAAAGATCGAGATTTACCAGGATTAAGGATTGATACAGAAAATCCTCTGTTATATGTAAGTAAAGGATTGACGTATCGGGCTCAAACTCACTACAACCATCTATCTGAGTTAGCTCAAAAAAAAAACCGATAGTGAAACTTTCTTTAAGGGGGGAGACTATAATGGTCCTTGTTCTACTGGTAAGTCATGATCGCTTGCACATACAAATAAACTTAGTGCTGCGAACTAGTAAATACATACAGACACTATAGGATAGATTGTTGTCCACATTCATAGTGGGAGTGCTGAATTTCGGGGGTGAAATTCTCTTTAAGGGGGGTAGTTTGTAACAACCCATACTTTTCAGTACTCGGGTGTTACCGTATAACCTAACTTAGCATAAATACAAGTCAGACTTAAGTAAACATTCACGTTCATCCGAGTTTAAATCTGACCGTTGAAAGCAATCCGCACCTATGTATCAAGCTATCCATCCGTTAATCTTCGAGACAAACCACCTTGTCATCAGCGCAACCCATTGTTAGTACTTTGGTCACCCCGATTGATGGATTAAACTATCCAGTAATAGTTAATATGTATATTTTCTCAATTTATTATACTATAAACGTTACACAAACATAGATGTATTTTGATAATTTATTTATAGGAATGTATGAAAATGTATCTTGATAAATTACTTATCATATGGCAATGTATGAAAATACATTATAATAAGAGTAATATATATATATATATATATTTAATGTACGTAAAATATTATGAAAATAATATTATATTAACTAAACATAATGAATAATAATTTTATAATATATAATTGAATTATAAATATTAATGTAGTATTGAATATTTCTATAAACATGTATACAAAAAATTATTAGATATTTGAATAAATTTTATGTTATTTAACGATGTAGTTTTAAATGAGATATTGTACGATTTCCAATTCATATATCTGTATAATATGAGACTATATTATGAATTTTACATTAATAAATAAGTGATCAATAACATGTATATGGTAGTATGTTAATATTAAAATATTATATTTATATATATATATATATATGTATGTATGAGATTTTAATTATTTTAATAACAAGTAATATACTAAAGTAACGAAATCGATATTGATGTTAGTATTGGTTAGTAATAAATGACAAAAGCCTTTCAAATGACCCTTTAGGACTCTTTAAACTGTTGACGTCCAACTTCGGGATCATCCGACCACTAGGTTGATGAGAAACCACCCTACGACTTCAAATCACGTTGTGAGCCCCACTTAGGCATTTCATTGGCTTGATCTTTGGTCAAGGCCCCTGAATGAGGCCTTCCATGAGGTATGGATGGTGTGGATTAGTCACACTCATCACGGTGGACCCTACACACGGTGCGAGTGCACCACAACCACCCGTGCATGAAGTGCACAGGATATATAGCACTGGTTCGACCAGTGCTGACCTTCCTTTTGCTTAAAAGAGATTTATCTCTCTCTCTCACTAGTTTTAACAGCAACGGTCGGATGACCGTTTGGGACCGTTCGTGGCTCACCATAACCACCCAACTAGGTGATCTAAACCATCCATCATGTTTGGCGGATTGCCCCGCCCAAAACCATGTAGGCCCCGCACGTAATGTCACATGCGATTACACACGGTTCTAGGTGCGAACCGACCTTACAAACACACCTTATCCAAAAGGGAAAACCGTTTCTCTGCCAAGCTGGCATGATCCATGTGAGCCCTCCTCCCTCAATCTTAGCCATCCACGTGGTCGAATCTGAGCCCTACAAAGCAGGGTTATCAAGCAAAGAAAGAAGGAGAGAAGCGATAGCCGCTCGAATATCGTTTTCTCCTAGCTTCAAACCCACAGCTCAAACCTCCATGGAGCTTTGATTCGAAGTACCAATTAGCATCTGTGCAAGGATTTAAACCACCCTAAAGCCCCGTTTTGAGGAAAGGCTCACCGAGTCGAGATCCACCATTAGAGTAGCTTGTCTTCCCCGACAGTTTTCTTCATCCGACGGCGCTGCTGGGCGATGCGTTTAAAAGAAGGAAGAAAGAAAATGGAATGAGAAAGAATAGGAGGAAGGGAAATAAAGAGCGGGTGTGGATGTTGCACTGCTTCACCACGACCCGACTTGATCAAGCTTGAGTTCAGCCGGGCCGGACGTCTGTTTCTGGACGCTGTAGTTGGAAGAAAAGGAAGTGGCAGAAGGAGAGAAGGAAAGAAGAAGACAAACAGAAAAGAGAGGGAGAGAGAAGAGAGAAAACGAAGGAGAAGAAGAAAGAAGAAGAGGGAATAAAAAATGAGAGAGAGTGAGGGAAGGCAGCCGATGGTTGCGCCCTCTAAGTCGACTCAATTTGCTGCCGATTCCATCCCAACTCAGGGCTTCTAGCAGAAAAATGAATGTGAAGATGGAGAGAAAGAAAAGGAGAAGAAAGAATATAGGTGTAAGACCCGTATCCTAGTTCATACTGTTCCGATGAATCCTGCGATCCTTTCCGTTGAAGTCCGGCAATCCACGACTGATAATCGACGTTGCTCACGACTGTAAGTCGTATCCCCTATATTCGAGTCGGTTTAATCTGAGACCTGTATCATCGCGACCGCACCGTCGCCGCGGTTCCAACACCGTGACTCACGCACCGATCCGATACCCTGACCAGAAGATGTGAGTCGACGTTTATTTCGAGGAAACGCCACATTTTCTCAATCCCGAGAGAATCTCTACACAATGTCAAATCAATCCCATCAATTAATCAATCACATCAATCAATCACTTTAATGTTAAGTACAAGCAACCCATGCTTCCTCTCTCCAAAGTCAACTCTTTCTCACCCTCTCTCTTACACACTCATATCTAGTCAAGTACTACATCCATCACCTCACATCACTCACTCACATCTCCTTACAACTCTCTCTCCCCCTCTCATTTCCCAACACATTCCAAAGCCAAGCAAGAGCACTCCCACGTCCAAGCTCCTAAGTGAGAGAAGAGAGAGTTTGTGTGGCCCACTATCCCTTCCCAAATCCATCATCCTAGCCATCCATTTCCCATCTCCACCATCAAAGAGGAGCACAAGGAGGGTGGCGTTCCAACGGACCGAAGAGATCAACCGGTGGGTGCTTATTAGGCTAGGTTTTTCATGTTTTTTTTTATGGACCAAGTGAGGCCTACTGATCAATGGTACGGATCTCACTTGGGACTCTAAGATGTGGCCGATGGCCCACCTTGATTATCATTTGATGTATGATTAGATGCAAGGGAGGGCCCATAGTGTCGGGGTCCCTCCATCACACGTGTGTCCCACCTTCTCTCTCTCTCTCTCTCTCTCTCTCTCTCTCTCTCTTTTTCATTTTCCTTTTCTTAAGATGATATGATTGTGTGGCCCACTTGGATGGACCCCACCACGAAGCGAGTATTAGACCTAAGTCATTTGTAGGTGAGGCCCACTTTATATGTGTTGTTCCACACCACTTAACCATGTGGTGGCCCACCAGAGGAGAAGGGCCCACCTTAACCATTCATGTATGACAGCACGTCCAGTGTCTAGGGGACGCTGGACATGAAAACAAATACAAGCTTGATTTCAAGCCTATGGGGTGGGCCACTTGTGTAGGCACCACCTTGATGTATATATTCGATCCATGCCGTCTATCCTCTCCCCCAACTCGTTTTAGGCGTTGAGCCGAAAAAATGAGACTGGTCTGAGAAATGGGTGGGCCCTACCTTAACAAAGATCAATTGCTATCGTTTAGAAGTATCTTAACCTTTTTAGACGCCAAAACGTACCCAATATTGGGCTTGTTGGCCTTGTTATGAGCCATGGGGACCAATGGCTGAGGCGGATTTAACTGATGCGGGTCCCACATGTGAAAAACCACGAGAATACGTGATTTAAAAAAAAATTAATAAGCAACAGCAGCAGCTGCTACTGCTGTCAGAGAGGACGCTAGGCGTCCAGGGGCAGGCAGGCGTGTAGGCAGGCCACCCACAGCCCAGCCGTGGGCCCCATCATGATGTATATTTACCATCCAAGCTGTTCAGTAGGTGGCCCACCTATTGAGGTGGGCGCCCTCCAAATTTTAGATCCATCCAAGACTCGGGTGGCCCACATCACAAGAAACAGTGTGAATTGAACTCTACCATTGAAACCCTTTTTGGGTCCAGAGAAGTTTCAGATCAAGCTGAAATTTGTTGTTCCCCTTCATCCTGGCCCGTGTGACCTTATCAATGGGTCGGATGGCGTATAAACATAATGGTGGGCCCCACATGGGACCCACAGTGATGTATGTGCCTTGCTGCCACCGTCCAGGCGGACGGTGGAAGCCTACCTTGATGTATGTGTTCGTCTGCGCCGTCCACGGTGGGACCCCCCTGCTGTGATGCGTGTGGACGGTGGCGTGTGTGAGTGTGCACGTGTGTGCATGTGTGTGTGTGCGCGCGTGTGTGTGTGTGTGGGTGTGTGTGTGCACGTATGTGTGAGTGTGTGTGGATATACATATATATATGTATATATATATAATATTATATTATATATAATATTGTATATATTTACTGTATAGAAATTATATATTATATTATATAATATATATATATATATATGATGGTGGGCCTCTATGGGCCCCACCATGATGCATGTGTTGCATCCAAGTCGTTCAACCATTTGGCCGTTGTTGAGGCCCACCTGGATATGTATTTATGGTCGTTGTTGAGGCCCACCTGGATGAGTACTTGTGGCCGTTGTTGAGGCCCACCTGGATATGTATTTATGGCCATTGTTGAGGCCCACCTGGATGAGTACTTGTGGCCGTTGTTGAGGCCCACCTGGATGTGTATTTATGGCCATTGTTGAGGCCCACCTTGATGTACATAAGGCCCATGCGATTAGGCCTATTCGAGGTATTTGTGGCCCGTTGTTAAGGCCAACTTTGATGTATATGAGATCCATATTACAAGGCCCATTATGATGTTTTCAAAGGCCCATGGGATATGGCCCATTGCAATGTACTTAAGGCCCATTGATGCGGCCCACTTGATTTATGAAAGGCCCATATGAGGCAGCCCATTTGATGTATTTGAGGACTTTGGGTCGAGGCCCAATGAGATGAATATAGGTCTATTGCAATGTGTGATTCCCCATGGTTTGTGTAATGATATTTATGGCGGACCGTGCCTTGGGAGCAATGTTGGTTTGACGTCCACATTGTAAGTACAATGTTGCTTAAATGTCCGCATTGTGACTCTCCCTAGGGCCCATTGATAGGCCCGTACTTGTTATGTGTAAGCCGTCTATGCCCATCTGCATTGTAAAGATAGTTCATTACTTTATAACATGCTTAGTATAATCTCATCATTCATGATCATACGCATCATATGCATGCTTGAGATGAGGGGTGGCTGATCATAGCATATGCCTTCGGGCAGACTGTTACGAGTTCCCTGATAGGCGGAGTTGCCCTACATGAGTGCATACTTCACGCAGGATGATTGCATGACTAGTAGTGTGATACATGCACTTGCATTTATGTGATTGTGATGTGCCTTAGCGACATCAGGGCCATAGCCTCCACAGACACACCGTGGGTGGCTGGATTGGATGCCAGAAATGTTTGGTTCTAGCATGCGGGCGCCATAGATGTCCCTGGGTGAAAATCCCTAAACCCGATGGTACCAGAGGTGACTCCAACGTCGAGACCGAATGGATGTACGAGCGCATGAGGGCTGAATACCAGTAGGCCGCGTCTCCCACTGTGTCGTGGTCGGTTGGAAAGGGGTGTGACCTTACCCGCTTGAGTGAGGGGGCAATTTCTAGGTTGAGTTTGACCAGCTTGAGGAATCGGTCCGCTATCGACGAGCCGGGCCCGATATTAGCAGGCGGATAGTGAGGTCTCTTTCGCTCTTCCAGTTGTGCGTCCGATAGGGGACTAAGCAGCCGGCGTAGAGTGTACTAGACCCGGTGATTATCCGGACTGATAATTGTATTGACATGAGGATTGGCATGCTTGAGCTGCATCTTGCATCGCATGGTCTTGGTATGGCCGATTGCACTCATATCTTGTACTGCATAGCCTTGGTACGGCTGGTTGCATTTATGTACTCATCAGTACGATTCTACATTACTTTGACCCTGCATTCTAAGCACGCTCATATTGCGCGCACACTTACACCACCCTCTAAGCTTTCCATAAGCTTATGCACGATTGATGCATGCAGGTGACGCCAGACGGCACTGTAGACTCGCCGATTGGAGCGTGCGCAAGAGCTTTGGAGTTTTTGTCATTTTCAGTATATTGTATTTCCCTTTCATACGCCTTGTACTCAAAAGTTTTTGTTCATAGTGAATTTCGTGATGGTGTTCTTGTGGATATTGTTCGTGGGTTATGCTTGTGGTTATGCTCATTACGAATCAAATTGATTATTAGAAATCCTCCTTGTAGCATCCGAGGATCGGAACCTGGTATATGGGTACCGGGAGTCGAGAATGGGGTACTACGGAGGCTGTCGGCGCCAGATTCGACAATCAAGAATTTTGTGAGCCCGGTCTCCGAGTTTGGGGCGTGACAATAGGAGAGAAAGAATATAGGAGATGGAGAGAAAGAAAAGGAGAAGAAAGAATATAGGAGAAACTAGAGAGAGAAAGAACCGGGTTAACTCGGTTTCAAACCGAGTCAACTCACCATGTCAGCCTACTGACCCATTGGTTGGGTCCAATCCAGGTATGGCTAGACTTTCCGACAGGAAGAAAGAGAGAAGGAGAGTGAGTGAGAGCAAGATAGGTGTTTGTGTTGTGCCGAGTCAACGCAACTCGAACTGAGTCAACGGGGTGAGTTAACCTTCCTCCCCCTTTCTAATCTTGTTTTGTCGTACTGTTAGCATTTGTTACCATCATTATTATTAGTCTATTAATACTAGCAATGGTTACCCATTAGTAGATCATTATACTAGAACTAGTTATTATAAACAAATTGTAATTATTAAATGGTACTAGTTTAATTATCACCCTAAATAATTATTTTGGATGGTAGATTGTACTAATCATGATGATTATTACTACTACATTAGCTAACATTAATCGTAACATTTGTGTTAATAAATATCTTATAACTATTAAATTAGCATTTATTAGGATTATTAATAGCCACTAGTGAATTACTTATACCTATATCGGTTAATACATATAGATTGCTATGATTAAATAAGAGTGTCTTACTCTTCATTCTTAATTATCATCATCAATATTAGAACGTATTACTCCCACTACAATGGCTAATAGTGTCACATTAATTAATATTAATTATATCATTAATGTTGATAGTTGTGCTACGATTACTAGATTAGCATGGTAATTAATCCTGTTGCGAGTATTATTCAATCCATTGTACGATGATAATATTAATATAACTTAGGATTCAAATCATAGAATCTAAGGACTAAACTCTAAGATGAAAATCCTAATTTTGCATTAAAAACCCTAAGAGATAACCCTAGGCTAGGATCTTGAACCCTAGGTAGTGTGCAAAACCTGGATCTAATTGTACAAGTTCGTAATTTGTGGTAGAATATAATTCTAAGGGCGCAAGCGCTTAGCGACACTAGAAGGCGATTCAAAGTTTAAGGTGATGATTCTTCCCCTTAAGCTTTTCATTTTCCCATTAGTTTAAGTTATAGTCTTTATTTTAATTTATAATTGATATCTCTATTTTATAGTCACATATGTTAAATTGTTGGAATTGAATTGCTACATTACATGCTTAATATTTATCCTGTATATTTAATTCATGTTATTGGATTACTCGTGGATTGCTTCTTGGATTTAAACTAGTACGTTAGTGTGAAACCTCCACTTATAAATGTACACCCGTACTTGGGATGTAATTGAATTGATTTTGGTTGTAATGAACCTTCGACTTAGTGGTTATTGAATGGTAGGGTGATTCAAATATTGATATGGGCCTACCATCCAGGGGTTGTACCCAATTTGTTTTAAGGATGGTCTTCATAGCATGGTTTTGATACTTGCCCTATGTGGCTTATTTTAATATCTGCCCTAGGTGATTTGTTTCGATATCGCCCTATGTGGATTTGGATTGGTATTTGCCCTATATGGGTTCGATGTTTTATTTTGTGCAACCATGCGATGGTAAGCCCCATATACTGAGTATGATTGGCCACTAGTCGATTGAGATTCATTAAACATCCTAAAGTAGTAGCCTCATGAGCCAGGGATGGTGGAATGGAACACTATGCCTGAGCTGTCGGCCTACGCTGGGCTCTGAGCTCCCCGAAGTGACCTCTGTGCTTATTAAACCTGCTGATTGTTAAACGGACTAATAACGGTTGGGCTAATTATGTATTTTCATATATTATGGTCTTTTCCAGGTTATTAAATTCTCCTTGGGCGATCTATATATTATGGTCTTTTCTAGATAGCTGGTTCTCCTCGGGCATACCTTTGCGTATTTTTCTAGGTGGCTAGTTCTCTTAGGGCAACCCTTACTTTATGACATTTTTCAGGTGATTAAATTCTCCTTGGGTCTTTTTCGGGTGATTAAATTCTCCTTAGGCGATCTATATATTATGGTCTTTTATGGATAGCTGGTTCTCCTCGGGCATACCTTTGTGTATTTTTTCAGGTGGCTAGTTCTCTTAGGGCGACCCTTTCTTTCGACAGTGGGATGTGCTCCCCAGGTTGATGATGCATTCATACATCCATGCATTTAATAAGACTGCATCATATATTGTTTTGTATACCTTGTCATGTTTTTATAACTATGCTTACCTAATACGACGGTGTGTAATCTTAAGGGGAGTTCACACTGAGTTTGCCACTCATCCATCAAATAAATATAACCGTACAGGCAGTATAGGTAGCTTAAGTGACTTTCAAGTTCGGGCGGATGAGGAGCCCGATTCAAGTAATAGGGTTGCATGACTGTATCTACCTTGAGAAGCTGAGGGGTCTTGCGGCTCAAATTTACTAGCATTCTACTATTTCTCATGTATTAGATCATGTAATTCTTGTATTTGTTAATTTTGGAGACATTGGTTTGTATATGTCATTATGGGCAACTCCGTGTATACTTCAAACATAAATGTAAACTTTTCTTTATATTGATTTGTCCATCTTACGCTCATCCGCTTACTCTAAATGCTATAAAAAATTATATATGAAATTTGGCTCTTTATAAGTTAACACTCAGGTTTTTGGGAAACGGGTCACATACTCGGGTCTTGAAAAGTCGGGGTGTTACAAAAATCAATCCTTGTAAGTGTTAGGTTAGCACACATGTATACAATTGTACCCATATATGGTATGACAACTCCAAGTGCAACGCTTTGATGTAGTAATAACTCGCTGAGACCGAGTTTGTACTTATAAGGATTTGCTATTGTGTGATTTCGAGAATATGTTAGAACTAAAAATAGAATTTAAACTAACTACTAAATTTTGGTTTTAAAGAGTAATTGTGGAAGAAACTATCAGAAATAAAATACTAGAGCATCAAGGGTCCACTTATAGCCATCTTAATGTTAATTTACTTGATTCAATTGCATCACACAACTAGAATCGAAGTCCTATTCTATCCAATCAGATAATAAAGTAGTTAAATCATCATGCGTAAGTTTCAAAATAGACTTGAACTTTCGTTGAATTGGTTCCCTCATAAAGTACTTGCGATATGATTGTAATATATTCAATGCATCTATTGTACTCGGAGTCAATGATAGATCAATGGATTTTATAGATCAATTCATTGCAAAACATGCAAAAACTATTCATAGTCTTCCTAAGTGTCCAAAGTGCCCAGAGTCGACAAATGATCAAGTTAAACTGAAAATACTTCTTTATTCAAACCAAATATCAATGAATTGTTCAATATATAAACCAAATAACTTGAATCAAAGTAAATTAAATATTAATAAGAACTACAAGCTTCACCTCTTAGATCTAGTTAAGAGATTAACTAACCATAAACATGATTGAACTAAAACTTAATCAGAAAAACATTAAAACTGGCTAGAACCAAAGGTTTTGAAAAGAGAGAGAACTCTTCGAAGCTCCACAACTCTTTACTCTACTCCTACCCTAATTCATCCTTAAGAAAGCAATAAACATCACTTTATATAGTTTTGAATCGCACCGACTTCAAACCAACCTTGAATTACACACTTAATCTCACCTTCAATGTCACTTCGATGGCTTCAAGCTCCCATCAAAGGGATCGATTGAAAATTAAAAACTGTCTAGCAACGAATCTTTAATTTCTATTATTTTTTTGATGGCATCGAACACTCCTTTGATGACATCAAGGAGTACATGAATATGTCCAGCAACAGAATTGGAAAATTCTTAATTTTTGTGATGGGATCGAGGGTGGCTTCAATGGAATTGAAGGTGTCATCAATGGCATCGAAGTGTTGATTTCTGCTACTCCGATTTTATACACTTTAACTCTTCGATTTTCTTTCTTCCTTGCTTAGTTTCCTTAGATCTTTGGTACTTGAATTCTTCAATGCTAACTTTTATATATCCAATCATCTACTTGATCATTCTTTGAGCATTAAATCATCACTTTAAACATCCTTTTCTCCTTATCTTTTCAAATTATCTCACAAGAGAAAACATGCTTAATTAGATTGATTAAGCACATCTACGTTCATAAAATTGAAGTATAATAGGAGAAAATATATAATATTTCACACTCAACACACATCCCAACCAGCATTTTGCTAGTCCCAAGCAAAAGATGTGGAAACTATTCTCCAAAAATCCAAATTTCAAACCTTTCTCAGAAAACAACATTCTGTGCAATCATATACGTATGAGTAAAATTCAAAGGTATAAGAAGAAAATACTGATAATATAGATCCTAATATCATTGATAAACTATTAAAGTTCTCCTTAAACAATTAATCAATAAAATGCATCTAAACATCAAGTTCTTAGTGTGCTTAGTGGCTTTCAACTTATAATCCATAAGAGTTAACCTTTTTTCCATAATGTTAACCACAATCATTACCTTAAAGTGGACAGATCAATATAAGTTATTGATTCCGAATTTATCTTATTTTCACTCATTTTTCTAGCTTTTTTATTTTACATTGATGACATTCACACTATTTTCATTCTTTTCCTTCTTCTTCATTAATTTCTCATTAAAATACATACCATAAGTAGCCAATTTTAATTTCACTATTTTTTAGTTGTTCCTTTTCCTTTTCCTTTTATATCAAGATAGGTTGGGAGTTCAAGTTAACTTCAGAGAATATGAGTTAGATGTGAATTGTGAACTATACTCAATTCATTAAAAAGAACTTATTCAAAAATTTACGAATTAAGTAGACTCTAGGTTTTCAAAATTTTATTCTATGTCTTATCATAATACTCAAAATATATTCAGATACACAAAATGTCAATTTTCAAAAACATCTTAGAAACTAAATTATTATTTTTTAATTAAGAGAAATTTGCTCAAAACTATATATATATATATATATATATATATATATATATATATATATATATATATATATATATATATATATACTTGATTAGATCTATATAATTTGACCCTCTAACCTAGAATTTACATTGTCCTCAATGTAAGAGATATGTAATAAAATTTATATGAGACAACAAAAAGAAAAGATGAATGACTTAGAGAGATAGTACCTAAGGAAGATCAATTAAATGGTATGAAGTCTTCATCATCTAAAGGGATAAAACAACAAAACTAAAATAATTATAACTATTTTAATCCTAATTCTAAGAGAGCAATAAATGGATAAATGGACCTTTATCAAACTAGAAGGTCTATCCTAATAGACATGATCAATCAGAGGGATGGACATATCCTCTGAATCAAATTTCTCGATGAATAGTTTAAGACGATGACCAGTCACTTTGAAGATGTTCATGAGATTTTCTATCTCGACAGCCCTATGAGGATAGAACGTTTTGACTTTGAATGGGCTGATCCAAAGAGATTTCAACTTACCGAGAAAAAGATGATGTCTAGAATTATACAAAAGGACTTTTTGATTTACCTCAAAATATATTCGAAGAATGTTCCTATCATGGAACACGTTCATTCCATTCTTATATATCCTAGAATTCTTGTATGCATCATTCCTAATTTCTTCATGTTCATTTAATTGTAATTTACACAATGAGCCGGCATTGTCCATATTGAAGTTGAAATTCTTTATCACCCAATATGCTTTATGCTCTAACTCAACCGGCAAGTAGCATGCCTTCTCATAGACAAGTCTAAAGGGAGACATCCCAATAGGGGTCTTGTATGTCGTACGGTAAGCCCACAATGCATCGGTCAATCAAAGTGACCAATCTTTATGATCCGGGTTAACCATTTTTTCAAGAATTTGTTTTATTTCCCTATTTGATATTTCGGCTTGACCGCTTGTCTGATGATGATAAGGGGTGCTCACTTTATAAAAAATTTTGTATTTCTTTATCAATACTTCTAATGGTCGATTGCAAATGTGAGATCCTCCATCGCTTATAATGACTCGAGGTGTTCCAAACTGGGATAAGATATTTTCTTTCAAGAATTTAATAACTGTGCGATGGTCATTATTCTGGCACATAATCGCCTTGACCCATTTAAAGACATAATCCACAACGAGTAAAATGTAGATATTTCCAAAGGATTAGGGGAATGGCCCCATAAAATTATTGTCTCAGCAATCAAATGCTTCAGTAATAAGAATAGGATTCAGTGGCATCGTATTTCCATGGGACAATCCACCCGATTTCTAACAACACTTGCATGCTTTGCAAAATTTGTGCATATCCTTGAAAATAGTGGGCAAGTAAAAGCCGCACTGCATAATTTTTGTTGTGGCTTTCTTAGCCGAAAAGTTGTCACCACATGTGTGGGAATGGCAAAAGGAGATAACATTTTGGTGTTCATTATCAGGAACACATCTCATAATGATTTACTCTGGGTAATGTTTAAATAGATGCGGATCATCTAAGAAGAATGTACGTACCTTGGCAAAGAATTTCTTCTTATCTTGCACAGTCTAGTACGTAGGCGTGATACTTGTGGTAAGATAATTAGCAATATCAGCATACCAAGCTAATTAGGAGACTTTAAAGAGTTGTTCATCAGGGAACATGTCATTGATAAGTGTCATCTTCATAAAATCTGATAAAACAAGCCGAGAGAGATGGTCAGTCACTACCTTCTCTACTCCTTATCTCATATTCCTATGTCAAATTCTTGGAGTAGAATGATTCATTTTAATAAATGGGGCTTAGCATCCTTCTTAGATAGAAGGTACTTCGGTGCTGAATGGTCAGTGAAAACAATGATCTTGGATCCTATCAAAGAGGACCTAAACTTATCTAAAGCAAACACTATAGTTAGGAGTTCATTTTCCATAGTGGAATAATTTACTTGAGTAAAATTAAGAGTTCTACTCGCATTGTATATAATGTAAGGCTTCTTCTCTTTTTTCTGGCCTAACATTGCCCCAATAACATAGTTGCTTGCATCGCACATAATCTCAAAAGGTAAACTATAGTCAGGTGGTTACATAATGAGAGTGCTAGTCAACATGCCCTTAAGCTTAGTGAAAGCCTTTCAGCATTCCTCGTTCCACACAAAGGGAGTATTCTTGTTAGGCCTGTGTCCTAATAACCATCCCGTACCGGACGATCTCGCGGTCTTCCCGGTCGAATTTCGGCGACCTGCGATGCGTAGATAACATTTGTGCGTGACCCTGAGTTATGTCCTGTAAACCCGAGTATACTCAACCGAAGACCTATGTCATTGCAACCACGACGACGTGGTTCCAATGCCGCGTATCGTGCGTCAATGCGACGCTTAGATCATGAGATGTGACTCGCGCATTATAATAGCTATGGACCGCACATGCGGGACCCACCTATCACAATGACAGTATTTCCTAGGTCATCATAGGGTGAAGTCATCACCCCATGCTAGGTAATAATTACTTACAAGCAATTATGGGTTTACTCTTCCCCATGAGTCAAACTTATCATTGCCTAGGAAAGACCCCTCTCTCTCTCTTATCTCTCTCCCTTCCTCTTTCTTCCCCATTCTCCATTGCAAGAGCCATGGGCGTCCCACCATTTGAGAAAAATCCAGCCCTCTTCGACCATAGATCCCCACCAATCCAACCTTTGGATCATGATCTCCACCGTTGTAAGAGCCTCATAGGAGCATTGGAAGGCTAGGGAGGAAGAAGAAGGAAAGGTGGGTGCCTCTCTCTCTCTCTCTCTCTCTCTCTCTCTCTCTCTCTCTCTCTCTCCCCCCCTTGCAGCTCACCTTGATGAGTGGATTAGATCCACACCGTCCATCAGTAGCAGCCACCTTGCTATCCACCAGTGGGCCACGTGGACGTGGGACCCACCTAATGCATGTCTTGTCCCATCGTCCACCAGGTCTAGACGATGGGAAAACACAAATATCAGCTTAGTCCTAAGCCCTAGTGGGCCACACTGATGTGGACCCCACCTTGCTGCGTGTGTGATGTATACACACGATCCATTTTTCCATATCATTATAGGCCATGGGCCCATCTACACTGGACAGATCCAAACCCAATAGACCGTCCAACCATGGGACGTCCAGTAGCAGAGGCTGCCAGACTGTATGAAGGGAAAACACTGATATCAGCTTGATCGCACAACACTAGTGGGCCACACTGATGTGGACCCCACCCTGATGGATGTAATGTACCCACACCGTCCACTAGAAGTTCATATCTGTCCAAGATCAAACAGATCCAGCCGTTCAGCCTACTAGAGGCTGTCTGGTAGGAAATTCTAATTTTCACCTTGATTTGCAGTGAGGTGGCCCACCACATGGACCCCACCTTGATATATACATGTATTGCATCCACACCGTCCATGAAAGGACTATCCCGACCCTAAGTCCTGAAAGTGCCCTGGTTTGTCAATTAGCGTGAGTGTTGAGTTAGCTAGACTACAGAGCCTCATAGGAAGATCAATTCAAAGCGTCTACCTCAACCAGATGTGTGTAAGCTAACCACAGGTAAATCAAATCCTCACATCCCATGTCCCAAAACACCAGGTATATAAAACCCTTAAAACAAGCTAGGACATCATAGGGTTTTAAGGTAAGAAAACTTTTTCAAAATCAAAAAATCTCTTAAGTTTTCTTACTTTGTCGATTTTATCGATACACATATCGATATGATCAACATGCGCTGTCGATGTCCTCAATGATAAATTGATTCCATCGGAATAAGGACAAAAGTGTCCAGCAACCACATATATATCTGAACGGATTTATCGATGTATCGAAATCATTGATACTTGAATCTCGAGTCCATCGAAGGTGACTCGATAATATCGACAGATAGATCTCCGGTGCCCCTGTTTTAACTTAAGAACATCATATGTGCATCGATATATCGAAGCCCCCTCGATACCTTCGAAATTCAAATCTCGATGATATCAGTCATGGGCGCGAAGATTTTCAGCAAAATATTTCAAGGTATTTTATCTATGATCGGGGGACACTCGGTAAAATCGATATTCAAATATCGATGATATCATCGAACAAGGAAAGAAACTGTCCAGCAAGCTTAAACGAAAATCCCTTGGATTTATCGAGCCTCTGCACAGCTATCGATATCATCGTCATTCAAATTCCGATGATATCAAAGGTCCCTCGATCATTCTTGTAAACCTGAAATATTTCAAAGCAAGTCTCTCTCATATTCAAATGACGAGGAATCGATCCTCACATCGATGAAATCGGAGTTTGAAATCTGATGACATCGACATGTGTTTCAATTCCCTCGACCAGCTGTCAAAAGGTTTTAATAGCGTATGATATTTGAGTTTGTGTCATCGAGCGGCCCGTCGATACAATCGAGAGTATACGCTCGATGATATCGAACCCGCTCAATAATATCGAACTCTATCATAAATATGACCATTTATATCCGTTAGAACCTTTTGCCAATATAAAGAGAACTTGTCTATTGTTGCTAGTAGAGAAAGAAGAGAGAGCTTTTGAGTGTTTAACCTTAGATCATATACCCAAAGCCCTTTCTCTCAGGGAAGTTCATCCTCCAATCCACCCTCATCATTGATATTCAATAGAGTAGATTGGGGAATGAACTTTCACATTCAAGGATCCTCTAGCTACCATCTTATTGGCAAATCATTAAGCTGGGATGCCTTGAATGTATAAATGATTGGAATCACTCTATCTTCCTTATAGGAAAATATTTAGGAGAGTAGGATTCCATCACAGCCTTGAACCAATCCGTCGCCATGTATTGGTACATCTTCTGAGTTACGGATCAAGGAAGCTGAAGATTCTTCATCAACAAGGAGGAGATCTTCGTCAACATGCTGAATGGGACTCATCCACTTATTTGTAAGTTATTAGAGTCTAGAGGACACTTGTGATCATTCTTTTTTAGGATTGGGTTTAAAGTGTTTCTCACCTCTTCAAGCCCTCGTAGGAGGCCTCCGGTGGGAGTGTATGTGGTGAGTGCATTGTGTTAACCCTTGCTCTATGGAGAGCATAAACAGTTAGGGTCTTGTGGAAGATCCTTGGCCAGTGTGCCTAAAAGTGGGTGCGTTGTGTTGACCCTTGCTCGTGAGAGCATAAATAGTGATGTTCCTTGTGTGGATCCTTTGCTAGTGTGCCTAAAACTGGGTGTTATGTGTTGACCCTTGCTCAGGGAGCATAAACAGTTAGCCTAGGTGCAGGTTGTAAAGGTTGAAGGTGAACCTGATTTAAAACCTTAGGTTTAAGGTGAACCACTGTGAAACCTCCTTAGTGAAATCCGATACACTCAAGGGTTAAGTGCGGTTACCAGGAGTGGAGTAGACAAGTAGTCGAACCACTATAAAAATGATTGTATTTGAGATTGCTATTTATTTATTTGTGTGATTTCCTTCTATATTTTCATATCTGATTATCTGAGATCACACCTCACACACACACAGTCATATCCATCATAAACTAGTTTGCATATTACTCATCTCTCAAATAGTTTGTGATTGGATCCTCTACCGGGCTTGGAAGCCAGTGGAGTTACGTTTGAGTAATCCTAAGCTATGCTTGTTATTAGGATTAGTGTGATAGGATTTTAATTTGGCATAAAATTATTAAAAAGTCCTATTAACCCCCCTCTAGGACATATTAGTATATTCTTACTTCAACTAAAGCGATCTTCACCGCTATTTCAAGTCCTGGTGGACTGCACCGCAGCAGCAGCAGTAGGGTCGTCCACCTGCTGACAGCCTAATTGAAGGGAAATAACATATATCAGCTTGATCTAAGGGACAAGGCAGTGGCCCACCCTTCTTTGGACATCAACACGTATGCATGCCATCCAGACCGTCCATCCGTTTTGATGAACGTGGGCCACCTTGATAAAGTATCCAGCCAGCCCATCCATCAGTAGAACGTCCAGTTCATCCAGACAGAAGAGAAAACACAAATATTAGTGTGATTCAAACTGGTGGGCCACTCTTACATGGACCCACCTTGATTTATGTATTTTGTCCCCACCATCCAGCTGTTTGGGATGGTGGGACCCACCAGAAGTATATGTTATATCCACATCATTCTAGTATTTTAGATAGTGGGTCATCTAGACTGTCCAGAGTATATGGGGCCTGCCTCAATGAATGTGTGTATCCACACCGTCTAACTAAGGATGGTGGGACCACCTTAATTTATGCATTTGTCCACACTGTCCAGCTGGGACGGTGGGACTCACTCTCTGCACGTGTGGAATCCACACCATCCAACAAAGGACAATGGGATCCACCGTGATATATATGTTTTGTCTCCACTGTCCACACGTGGGACATGGGACCCACATGATGTATGTATTGTATGTACACCGTCCAGGGCAGCGACCCACCCTGGTGTGTTTCATCCATGCTGTCCAGTGGCAACAGGTCCACCATAATGTGTAAGTTTCATACTCACGCCGTATAGCAGCCAACAGGCCCACTGTGATGTATTTTATCCCCACTGTCCAGCAACCGTGGACCCCACCGTGATGAATTTTATTTACACTATCCATTTTCCAGATGCTAGGGCAGGGCCAGTGGCCAGCTCGAGCTAACAGATCAGACCAGCAGGGCCCACTTGCTATTTATGCAAGGCCTACCTATTGTGTATATGCAGGCCCACCTGTTGTATATTTTATATCCTTGCTGCCCATTTGCGTTATACAAGAGGTCCACCTTGATGCATATACCATTTTTGGGCCATGGGCCCCATTACTATGTAAGGCCCACCTTTCTCATGTATTTGTCAGGCTGTCCAGTCCAATGGACCGTCCAAGTTGGTTGTGTGTTACTAGAGTTGCAACCCAGCAGCAGGCCCACCTTATTTTTATGAGTTTTATGTATGCTTCCATTTGGTGGGGCCCACTGCATTATTTATGGGCCACCATAAATTAATTGTTTTGCCCAAAGAATATATTTGCTGGACCCCAGTAGGCCCAGGAAGTTGGGTGGGTTGGATGTCCAGCAAAGGCTCAGATAATTCTACATCTAGTTGATTATTTTGAAGTAGTGTGG
Organism: Magnolia changhungtana; assembly: GCA_030180095.1. Classification (NCBI taxonomy): domain Eukaryota; kingdom Viridiplantae; phylum Streptophyta; class Magnoliopsida; order Magnoliales; family Magnoliaceae; genus Magnolia; species Magnolia changhungtana. Next base: position 7,322,084 of record JASAUF010000502.1, on the reverse strand, counting down.
CCCACCAGATTGAGGGTATTTTGAGTACTCTCTATGCGTGAATTTTTATGAGATTATGGGCCCCGTTTGTACCTTGTACGGACCACTAACCATCAGATTGTATGAGGACCCTGCTGTCCAGATTTTTGGACGTCCATGTAGGCCCAAATGGGCTGGACGTCCAGCCTTAGTGTCTCTCCACATGTTAGTGGTGCCCATCTATTGTGCTGGGCCTTATGGGCTGATTGTAAGCCCAACATAATGTATGTGATTAAATCCTTGTTGCCCATCCAACTTGCCTAGTTTTGGGATGATTTATAAAGAACACGTTGGTGCATATTGGTTATACCTTGGCTATTTAATTGGGGCATATGGGTTGCCCATGAGGCCCAACATAATGCATGAATAGGGTGTAACCTTTAGCCATGATGTTTTTGGGCCATGGACTGCCCCTCATGTAGCCATTTTAATGTATTTAGGCTTTGGGCTTTGCTTGAGGCCCATCATGATGTGTGGAATACTGTGAATGATATCCATTTATTTTCTGGCTATTGTGTGGGCTATTAGCTGTTTCATGAAACCCATGGGATGTGGCCCAATATGATGTTTGTGTGGCCCATGTATGGCCCAATATGATGTTTATGTGGCCCATATGTGCGGCCCATTGTAATGTTTGAGAGGCCCGTATGATGAGGCCCACTGTGATATATGAGAGGCCCATGTGGTGAGGCCACAATGATGTATGAGATAACATGAGAGAAGTCCATTTTATTCCCAGCCATTTGAGGGCTATGGGCTGTTTCATTAGGCCCTTGAGTGAGGCCCAATTGTGATGTATGATTCCACCAAGATGTATGTAATGATACTTATGTGGCCCACCCATTTTTTAGCTAGAATAAGGGTCGTGGGTCCTATTGTAGTTAGATTTTAGGTTCCAAATGGGCCACACCTTAGGAGCAATGGTGGTTAAATGTCCACTTGGTAAATGGTGGTTAAATGTCCCTGTTGTACACCTCCCTAAGACCCATTGCTAGGCCCATTCTCACCTCCTCTTAGTGGGCTAACCCAAATCATTAGGCCCCCATTGTTATTAGTATGACCCACCTCACTTTATTGGGCTAACCCAAAATGTTGGGCCCCCATTATGGATTATGCTTACACCATGCCTTATAGGGCCCACCTAGTGTTCATTGAATCCTTAAGGAGCCCAGATTGCTATGTGATGGGACGAGTAAGGAAGTCCACTCCTTAATCTTAGGCTCATTCTTGATATGAGTAGACCATCTATTTATCTAAGCCCATCCTTGATATGAGGAGGATACATCATCACCGTAGATGGAAAGATCGGTGGTATCAGATTTGGTATATCCACTGTTGAAGACCGATTCTTATGTTATGGATTAGATCTGTTATCCTTCTATAGACCCCGCCATATATATATATATATAGGGAAAAGGTACAATGTGCTCAAGCTGATTTTAACGCCCCATGAGGTTGAGCTATGTGGGCCCCACCATGATGCGTTTTGAACATCTACCCCATCAGTTAGATGCACCATTCCATCGTGGGTCTAGGTCTCAAAAATCAAGTCAATCCGTGACTTGTGTGGGCCACACCACATACAGAAGTGGGGAGGAGCCGCGCACCATTAAAACATTCATAACCATTTTTTAGGGCCCACTGAGATGTAGTTTGCAAATCCAGCTCATCCATTATGTGTGTCCCACTTGAATGAGGGTTCAGACCAAGTTTCAGGCGTATGTAAAACTCAGGTGGGCCCCACCAAGTGCTTTTATATGTTTTAACGGTGTCTTCACATAATTTTAGATGGTATGGCCCACCTAAGTTCCATATATCACTGATTTTTGGGATATCCTATAATTTAAAGGGTACCCATCAAATGCACGGTGTTGATGGTCGAAACACATCACGGTGGGGCCCACACACCTCGACCTCACGGGAGCTTATCGTCAGCTCGAGCGCATTGTACCTTTTCCCACATATATATATATATAAGGCCGATTATCGATTACGACTATGTTAGTATACGCATTGAGTATGTGCTAGTTATATGAGGCCCATCGTGATTGTATGAGACCCATTGTATGAGGCCCATTACGATTGTATGAGGCTCATTATGAAGGTGTGAGGCCTATCGTGATTGTATGAGACCCATTGTATGAGGCCCATTGCCATTGTATGAGGCCCATTATGATTGTATAAGGCCCATTGTGATTGTATAAGGCCCATTGTGATTGTGTGAGGCCCATTGTGATGGTGTGAGGCCCATTGTAATTGTATGAAGCTCATTATGCGAGGCCCATTGCGATTGTATAAGGCCATTGTGATGGTGTGAGGCCCATTGTGATTGTATGAGGCTCATTCTGATGTGTGAGACCCATTGTGATTGTGTGAGGCCGATCATTGTTATGTTTGGTAATCATGCGTAGCATGCATCATGACACATTTCATACGCATCATTTGCATGCTTATTATGAGGAGTGATTGACCATAACATATGTCATTAGGCTAGTTGTTTTCGGGACTCCCTGAGAGACAGAGTTGCCCCACATGAGCGCGTGGTACGCGCAGGATTGATGCATGACTGGATTGTATGACTTATGCATCTTGCGTTTGTGTGATATGATTTCTGTTGGCCCTAGCGACATCAGGGCTGAGGCTTCCATAGGCATACCATGGATGGCAGGATTGGACACTAAAAATGTTTTGGTTCGACATGGGGAGCGATAGATGTCCCTGGGTAAAAGTCCCTAAACCTGACGGAACTGAAAGATACTCTAATGTCTAAACCGAGTGGATGTATGAGCGCATGAGGACCAAATACCAGGAGGCCGTGTCTCCCACTATGTCAAGGTCAGTTGGATGGAGGTGTGGCCTTACCCGCCCAAGGGGAGGAGGCAATTGCTAAGCTTAGTATGACCAGCTCGTAAATAGGTCTGTTATCGATGTGCTGGATAGATATTGGCTAACTATTGGCCAGGCAGATAGTGAGGTCTCTTATGCTCACTTGGACTGCATGCCTGGGGGAGGGGCAGTGCCATTTGGAGCGTACTAGACCCCGGTGATTGTCCAGAGAGGAACTGTGGATTCAGATGAGGACTGACATGACTTATGATTACATCTTGTATATGACATTGGGGTTACTATAAGGGCCTATTTGATTTCACAATTCAAACATGAAATGGTCGAAATTACCCCTGTCAGAGATCTTTCCGCTGTTTGAATTTAAAGTGAGATTTCCTGCAGGATTTCTTCCTGCAGATGTGTTGCAATAGTCATTCACACTGGAACGAAATATAACATGTAATGTCTCAGTGCATGCATATGTAACGGCTGGGTATCTTGGAAGCTTCATGTAGGGTCACACCGGGAGCGACAAATGAGATCCACACCCTCCATCATATCAGGTGGCTGATGTTATCGTTAACCCTGGACGGTGTCACGATGTACGATGCTGGGCCTACTAGCTCCTTTAATGGTTGCAGTGGCCTGACGGATGGGGTCTAGAATATTGTGATCCACGTCGTAATGGTGGAAGTTTGATTTTTGGATTAAACAGCTGAATCCTTCTGTCGGAAGTACTGGTCGGAATGGATTGTGCTAAAGTCAGTTACGGTGGGCCATACATGAGATCAGACGGAGGGTCTTCCACCCAGCTACAAAGCTCCATCCTAGCCTACTCTTGCACTCAACTATCACCCGCACCCATCAGTTCTCACCAGTGACGTGCGTTTGATGGGTTGAAATATGAAGCTGTTCCATGGGAGTAAATAATCCTTATGCCTGCAAACCGTAATGTTATAAAAACATCATGACGTCCGATTTTTCAATCACCCTCCACCATCACGGGGCTCTTGGTATGTGTTTTTTCGATCTGGTTCGTCTTCTTCATTTTTTGGTACGAATGCAACGTACTTATCATCTTCTGTTGAAACAGGTGAAACGAGTTGTCGGTTTCTACAGGTCTTCATCCTCTCAATAGGTCTTCATCCTCTCAACAGGTCAGTTGAATCTCAAAACGTAGCCATAACTGGGTGAAACACATACATCATGGTGGACCCATTGAGCACTGACCATAATCCAATGGCGGGTGGCAGGGGATTAGCCAATCCATTTTCAAACCTTGTATGATCAAAGGATATGGACATGGGTTTGCAAAGGCCCCTGCCCGGACAGAAACGGATCTCATACTAAAGTTTCTTAGTACGATAAACTTACCGAATAAACTCTGTGGGGTCCACCATCATTTGCACATTTTATCAACTCCGTTAATCCATGTTAACAGTTTGATCTATGTCTTGAGCCCAAAAATCTTATATATCCAAATCTCAAGTGAACCTCACCATGGGTAACATGTGAATTGAAATTCTACCGTTGAATATTTTTGGGGCCCACAGAATTTTTGGATCAAGCTGATATTTGTGAATATCCTTTCATCCATATCTGAGTGATGTTTTGAATAGTTTGGATGAGAAATAACATCACCGTCGGCCCTAGCAAGGTTTCAACGGTGGAAGTCATTATACTAACTATTTCCTTCGATGTGGTGCACTTGACCTCTGGGCATGCTTAAATGTGAGACTCAACCATGAAAATGATCTGAACAAATGGATGAACGGCGTGGATAACCCACATACATTCATAATAGGGTTAAAAGTGTACTGTAACTCAGTACGCAATCCTACTTTCACCCAGACAGTTTTCCGTCCGGGTAGGGCGCTGTGGGGCCCACTTCAATGTACGTCTTCCAGCGACCTCGTTGATCTTCGTTAGTACATCATTCACAGGTAAGATCCCAACAAAATTAGGATCATTATGGATCACCTTTACAACTTTCTATCCACGCCGTCCAACTGATAGTGTATCTGTAAGTTAGTGAAAGGTTGCACTGACCTACGCCCATCCAGCTGATCACTGGCCCATAACTTAACGGTAGAAAATAAAGATGACAATGGATGAAGGAACATTATGGCCCACTCATCCATTCATGATAGGGCCCAAAATTTTCTGGATGATGAATCAATGGCTAAAATTACTCCTGGATTTATGGCTACGCCAACTCACTCAATGAAGATCACACGTGAGGAAATGATCTGGTCAGAAAACTGGCCCTCCATTGCACATTGCTGACTGCACCAGCCTAACTCTTGGAATATGGCACACATGATGAACGGTGCGAATTTCACCCACGGATGCTACCTAGTAGATCTGCAGATCAATTCTGCTTGATTTTTTTCAAATCCCCCCTAGCAAATCAACCATGGAACATGGTCCACCGGATCATCAAGTGGTTGGCCCATGTTCAATCATTATTTTAGAGCTGTTTCCCAAAATTGAGACAGATCCAAATCTCAAGTGGACCAGACCATAGGAAAATAGTGTTGATTTTGGGGGATGATGTTGTGTAGATACTGCAATCTCCGGACAATGGATCCAAGCGAATGGACAGAAGAGGAGATGAATATGTTTGCAATTATATTTGCATATGCCGCAGCAGCTATGGCAGCCAGTGAATATTGTCGCAAATATTTACTACGGAATCCACCAAGGCGTGGGGATAATGAACGAGCTTGGATCATCAACGGAATAATTAGGGCTACAGACAACGATTGCATCTCCCAGTTAAGAATGCGAAGGATGACTTTTTTCCACCTATGTTCAGTACTACGGGATAATAATAAATTAAAAGATGCGAAGCATGTAAGTATGGAAAAACAACTTATGATGTTTCTCCATACTTTAGGACATAATGTGCGTAACAGAGTCATTGGACATCAATTCATACGGTCTAGTGAAATGATGAGTCATTATTTTAACCGGGTTCTAGACGCAATAGTGTCTTTATACCCTGTTTATGTACAACTACCCGGATCAGAAACTCCACCTCGAATTACCAGCAATCCAAATTGGAATAACTACTTTCAGGTTAGTAATTTATCACTTCATTTGTAATTTCATCGTTGAAGCAAATAGCTTTTTCTCACCTTATAAATAATAATGACTTCTTTCATTAGATGCACCCGTAGGATTGTATTGGTGCTATAAATGGGACGTATATACCTGCCTTCGTTCCTAGTAATGAGAGTGGCGTCTACCATAATAGAAAATGGATCATTTCTCAGAATGTAATGGCGATTTGTGATTTCGATATGAAATTCGTCTACATGCATGCGGGTTGGGAGGGATTTGCTTCAGATGCACGCGTCTTACAAAGTGCCCTGACCAATGAACATGATCGTTTTACCGTACGTGAAGGAAAATATTACATTATGGATGCTGGGTATGCGCATTCTCTTGGATTTATGGCTCCATATCGAGGTGTCCGTTACCATCTCAATGAATATCGTACCAGGCGTAATCCTGCAAATACGAAAGAGTTGTTCAATTATCGCCATGCACAACTCAGAAATGTTATCGAGCATTGCTTTGGGGTATTAAAGTCTCAATTTCCCCTTCTAAAAATGGCTCCTCAATACCCAGTAGTGACACAGGTCAAGATTGTCTTTGCTTGTCGTGTCCTTCATAATTTTATTCGTTTATCGGGAGATGACGAAATTGTGGATACGGATAGTACATCAAGAGATGGTGATACAGGACATTCACCATCAACGTTGGAGAATGCTGCTATCGATGACCTACGCAATGTGCTTAATGCCCCTTAGACAGAGATGGATGCATGGATGGCATTTCATGATAGCATTGCACAGAGGATGTGGAACGATTATAGTACAGTGAGTCAAAGGGTATAAGTTACTTATCAATGTTGCTTTTTTGGAAAAAAAATTGATGTCCACAGAATCTTTTTGTTCTTTTGATGCATGTTACTCATTGTATAATTTGATCATCGCAGTCACAGGCAATATTACAATGAACATTTTGGCCACTTTAAAACTTCAGGTGGTTCCTCTCATTTCACTTTTCCTGGATTTTTTTGTTAGATACTTGAAGATTCATCCTCATCACCTCCAATGAATGCAAGATCTCAACCATCCATACCCACAAAACGGGCTACCGGATGTAATGCAGCAACAACACCAAGAAGGACACCAAAGAAGAATGCTGGAAAATCAGTAGATGAAGCGCATTCCCCTGGCGGTATACTACGCTGGACGGATGTCATGGACAACTATCTGATCGATAGTCTGGTGGAGCAAGTAGCGAATGGGAAGAAGAGTGGGCCTGGGTTTAAGAAGGAGACGTACACACCATGTGTTGACAACATCAGAGATAAGTTGGGGATCATTCTCACATCGAAGCATGTCATTAACAGCTTACGTACTGTCAAAAAATTGTACTTTACAATATGGGATTTGTGCAATGCGAGTGGTTTCAAGTGAGATGATAGTTTGAAGGTAGTGGTCGCAACGGATGATGTTTGGGTCGACTACATAAAAGTTTGTTATACAATATTATTTTTCACACTTTTAAATCAATTGGCGGTTTGTAATTTAGGCCGACTATTTATCTAGAAAACTTGACATTCAAATTTCTTGTTTTTTGTACAGTCACACCCATATGCACAACATGTTCGTGGTAAGCCGTGTTCAAGATATGATGACCTCGAGTACATTTTCGGCGACGATCGTGCCACTCGTAAAAGATGTGCAACTGGAAATTTTAATTTTGACGTGGGCTCTTTTGGTGGCTTCAGGAATCCTGATGATCTGATGACACAGACTGTGGACCTTAATTCCACATCAGTTGATCTTGGATCTGACGATTTTGGGGACAGTGGTCCAACTATCCATTGGGAGTGGGACTCTCATGAAGGTGCCACCATACCACATATGACTCCACCTGCAAAGGGAAACAACTCCAACACTTTAAATAGTAGTGCGAACTCCAGGAAGAGGGCGAGGTCTATGCGTCCAACTGATGTGATTGGTCACGGTTTGACCGACATGGCTGAAGCTCTGCAATCGATTGCAACAAATATGACAAAAGGAAAGAATTTCGCAAGAATGGCTGTTATCATTCCGGAGCTAGAGCAGTTGGATGGACTGAATGGGCAAGAAGTACTTCTTGCAACAAAGCTACTTTCCAAGGAGGAAGAATATGGGTCTGCTTTCCTTAACTTGCCTAATCACAAGAGGCTGGATTTTCTCCGGATGTTGCTGATGTCCAACCAGTGAAGCCATCGGTCACCCGTATAAGTTTGTTGAGGAGTTGTTGTTGAATGCTCCACTAAAAAACATTTGATGCATGTTTCAGTTTTCTTTTTGGACAATTTGACTTATCTTCTGATGCTACACCACCGGATAATTAACGCTTTACTTTACTGGTTTAATATCTAATATAGATAATACTCTTATCTGTCTTCTGTGTTGCTTGAAATTTACTATGTTTGATATTTCACGTTGCGCAACATCTAATAGGTCGATCCTTTACTATCACATGTTACATTACCGTCGACGTAGTAATTCCAATATAGTTTTACAGAAAATATAATGCCTACTTTCAGTTTCTCTAATGTCTCTCTTTACAACAATATGGAAATATGAATATGTTTTCTAACGGATAATGATTTTTTTTGTTAGATGGGAAAGGTGTATGTTGTTTTTAGGGGAAGAAGACCTCGTATTTACTTTACTTGGGAGGCGTGTAATGCCGAGGTAGATGGGTTCCACAGGGCGCTATTCAAATCTTACAAGTCGCAGGAATTGGCAGTCCATGCATGGGAGGCTTTTCATACAAAATTAAAGCATCCAGAGATGCCAAAAAGAGAAATCTCACCACTGACTAGTGACGATAATAGTGCAGTTATACATCAAGCTATGCCTGGTCAAGAAATCGATGTTAATCATATTAGCCATCATGATATCTTCTACAATGGAGCCTTGACTTCAACCCCTCCACCTCTGAAGGCGGAGCGCAGTTCAAATGAAGATGACGGTAGTGTAGTACTATTTCTACTAGGTGTATTGATTGTCATTTTGGCGGTTCTCCTCATCTCTCTGAACCATTAAACTTGTAGTGGTGGATGTCCAACATGCATTCACATGTATGATGTTGTTGTAGAACACGTTTTAAGTTTGCTGAGGACCTTGCTTTCTTGAGTTGGTAATTCGTAAGTGGTAAATTAATATATTAGGAACTGATAGAGCCTCAACCGTCGACACCTTCATGCTATTGGATTATCCACACCGAACAACTACTACAACATACTTACTGGGGAGCCATATGCAAGCATGGCCTACACATGATTCATGCCAACAATCCACCAAGTAGATCACCCCTCAAAATTTTGAGGCAACTACTGATCACATGACCTACAGTTACTAAATAACATGGACATAATTGTAAATTTAAGGTGAACATTGTGGCCCATTGGATGAGCATACTGGACTATTTTTGTACATGAATAGTACACGGGACAGTGGACAGTAAGCCACAACTAATTCATGGCGTGGATCAACAGATTGGATCACTGCAAAGTAGGCTCCAATTGTAGAACATGAAATCCCAAACCATTGGTGGGGCCCACAAAATTTCTGAATAAGGCCCCAGCTATGGCAGATCCAATGCTCAGGTGAGCCACACCACAGGGCGCTGTGGTGAAAATGTCATCCACCGTGATTTAAATTCGAGCAGCTAGCGGTATTTTTATTTCTCATCCAACCTGTTCAAGAGGTTAACGTATACGTGTACGCACGGGAACACAAATATCAGCTTGCATGAAACACCGTAGGCTCTAGAGAAATTATTAATGGTCGGTGTTACATTCCACTGTGTGGTCCGTATGAGAGTTGGATGTGGCAAATTTTTGGGCTATTGCCTTCCAATTTCATTACTAAACGGATGGACGGTGTGGATAAATTGCAGACAGCACGGTGGCTCCTCAGAGATGGATGGGACAGGGTAGTACCCAATCAGGGTCATGTACGAACTACGTCGTACTCCATCCATATCTTTTGCGAAGGCGAATAATACTACCCTCCATGTGGGCCCCGCCCGTACTCTTGCTCCTCATTTGTAAGCTAGAAATCAAACAGCGTCATTTGGGATTTCACCGTATTTACCGTCATCACTGTTGTAAGCAAACAGGATCACCCAACTAGTACTTCCGCCAGACAGCTTTGCAGGCAAAAATGTAAATAATGATTATTTACATTTACCTGTATTTACCACAGAGAAACGGAAATCAAACCGGCCCTAATTCTACATTACATGGCATTTACGAACTTACCAGTATGCTTCTGTATTACTTTGATATTGCATCCTGAGCACGCTTATATTGCGTATACACTTACACCACCCTCTAAGCTTTTTATAAGCTTATGCATGATAGATGCGTGCAGGTGTCAATAGGACGCAGCCGAGCTGAGGTAGGAGCGTGCAGTTAAGCTTGTGGCGATATTTCTGGAGACTTACAATCTATATTGTATTCCATTTATGCATTGTACTCAAAATTTTTTTATCATAGTGGATATGTGGTGACGTTTCTTGTTATTGTTGTGGGTTATGCTTATGGTTATGCTTTTATGGAACAAATTTATACTGAAAAATCCTCCTCGTAGGATCCCAGGATCGGAATCTGGTGTATGGGCACTAGGAGCTGAGAATGAGGTACTACAGAGGCTATCGGCGTCGGATTCGGCAATCAAAAATTTTGTGAGCCCGATTTTCGAGTTTGGGGTGTGACAATTCTTTTGAAGAAGATTGCACAAAAGACGAGAAATGAGACTAAAGTCCTTTATGAACCTTCGGTAAAATTTGGTATATCTTAAGAAGGATCACACATCACGTATGCTTGTGGGTGGAGGTAAGTTTGATATTAAATCAATTTTGGCTTTGTCTACCTCAATTCCATTGGACAAGATAATATGTCAAAGGACTATTCCCTTCTGAACCATGAAATGACACTTTCCCAATTCAGAACAATGTTCTTTTATTCGCATCTTTTCAGCATAAGTTTAAAATTATCAACGCATTCACTGAAAGATGTACCAAAAACAGAGAAATCGTCCATGAAAACCTCTAAGAATTGCCCACCATGTCAGAGAAAATACTCAACATGCATCACTGAAAAGTGAGGCGAGCATTACATAGTATGAATGGCATCCTTCGGTATGTGAAAGTGCCAAAAGGATATGTAAATGTGGTCTTCCTTGGTCTTCAAGGGCTATATCTATTTGTTTGTAGCTCGAATACCTGTCAAGAAAATAGCAATAGGAATGACTGGCTAACCTTTTTAAAATCTTATCAACAAAAGGTAAAGGAAGTGGTCTTTTCTTATGTTAGTATTCAATTTCCTGTAGTCAATGTACATTCTCCACCCAGTAGTGACTCTGGTTGGCATGAGTTCATTATCAGCATTGGCTATAATGGTGATCCTGGACTTCTTAGGTACCACCTGAGTTGGACTCATTCATTGGTTATCGAATATAAGGTATATGATACACACATCCAACAACTTTAACAATTCAACTTTAACCACTTCTTTCATATTTGGATTTAACAGACGTTGTGGTTTTTTAGATGTTTTTGCATTATCATCGAGGTGAATGCGATGAGTACAAAAAAAAGGATCGATTCCCTTAAGGTCTTGTAACGTCTTAGAAAATTCCGTATAAAGACCCGAGTACTACCTCATGCAGAAATCACTCAGGACCAAATCCTTTAGAAATTAGACGAGTTTAACTAAGTGTTAAACTAGATTAGCAATGAAATTCACTTGAATCACTTTAAATACGATCTGCAAGACCTAAAACTTGAAGAATCATAGACGGTAGGTTACTCTAAAATCGAGGATCAATCTCATTACCTAGTTGCTCTCGGGAGCACATTGAAACTCCGTATCGGATCTGGACCGCACGTCGAAAGTTCGATTACTACAAAATTATATAATTAGGACCACCTTACTGGGCTTAAAAACCATCTCGAAAATCAACTCCAGATAGTGTCCCAAGGCTATTCGCTTAAACCCAGAGCGAAGAGTGTGAGAAAACGTGGTTTTCTTTGGAAAATTAAGTCTAATTTAAATAATCTGAGACTTGTCGCTTGTGGGCCAGATATAGGCAATCAAACCGTTGGAATCTGACCCAAATACACCCTTGGATCAGGGAACATTTCCTATACATGTCCATGTACTTGTAACCCTGATCGAGTTTCGATGACCGTTGAAATGAAACTGGTCCGCCATGTGTGATCTGGGAACCCAACTGGAATGAAAACTGAACTCGACCTAGATCCATAGTCAGGGAGCTTAAGTCTGACCTTTGGCTCAAGGGGGGGCTCCGGAAGTGCTCCGTTAAGACAAAACAGCCTCCCTTTGGACATAACCTAAGTATATCATGGCCCTAGGGTCATTCCCATTAGTTCTGGGCCTATATAAGGACCTTAAACCCTCTCTCATTCACTCCATATGAATTTGAGAAAACCCTAGGAGAGAAGAGAGTAAAGAGAGAGAAAGTGTGAAAGAAGTGGGAGGAGATTCCTGTTACTCTATCCTGCCATTCTACATGCCTGACCGTCACTATCACATCGCTATTCCGGCGATTCTGACTTCGTTCTTAGGTAAGAAAACCTAACCTAATTTGTTCTAGGGTTTCAATTGTTGCAAGTGGCAAGATAGCTGACTTAACTTGTGATATAGGTTGTCATTTCATCGTTGATAAAGACCTAGAGTCTCTGAAGAGTTCGTTACGGTTCTACGGCATAAGGTGCGGACTATAGACACTTAAGTTATGGTTTTCAGCACTTTCAATGTCGGATAATGATATATTCATGATATGGGTGTTATTTCACATGTATAATGTGACATCTGTTTTGTGTTTCAGTTATGTACGTATTATGTAGAATTTCGCGTATTCCTTGTATGTGTATAAAATACTGTATACGTATAAAATCTAAAAATGTGTTTACCATGATTTACTGCCGTGTGTATATACTAGTTATGCGTGTGACGACTCTTCGGTGAAAGGATTCGTTCTAATACGTGTTTGGGCCAATATATGTTATGTAGGCTATTAAGTGTAGTCTAAGTGTTTGTGAAAATGCTTATATAAGTATGTACTTATTATAGTAGTGCCTTGAGTAGGTGTTGAGATAGGATTCTTAACTACCTTAGAGATGTGTATGATTTCCTCCATGCAAGTTCTTTAATTTAATCGCTTACTTATGAAATGTATGTGTTTGGATTTCCTGTTTACATTGTGTTTTATAATATGCCTGTTAACATGTTTGCCCTACTTGGTTAATTCTGCTCTGCCTACTCTACATGCTTTCTGGTTAAGGATTGAGTGTGATTGGGGCTATGTTATAGTCCAGGCAATTGGTAATAGGCTTGAAGTCGTGACTGAGATTCATTCACCACGTTGGACGTGTTTGACAAACCCGAGTCATACTAAAGTTGTCGGTAGTGGTTAGGCCACACGGAGAGCTTATGCACTTCATGTCGATCACCTTTGGGTGCGCTCGTACTAGTCGAGCCCGTCAAGTAACCCGATGTACCAGTGTATGTTCACCATGTATGAACACTATTGCTTGAATCTAAGGTATCGAACTCACCAGTGAAACCCTGTTTAACCTTAGTACCTTGATCCGCTAAGACTCATGAGCCATACATGGTGGTATGGGACATCGTGGTCGAGTTGTCGGCCTACGCCGGGGCGACTAGTCCACCCGTAGTGACCAGTGAGCAACATCGACTTGTGAGCCAAATACGGTGGTATGGGAGACTGTATTCGAGCTGTCGGCCTATACTGATTTGGTGACGAGCCCTTTGTAGTGACCTCGAGTATACTTTGAGTCTACGTAGTGGTGACGAGCCTTTCTGTAGCATCTAGAGTATAAACTAGGCCTGCACTGATTTGGTGACGAGCCCTTTGCAGCGACTTAGAACCGTAACATCGTATGAGATTTCCTAGGATTAACAACCCTAGAATGGATCACTATTTGGGAAATGACATAAGGGAGGTACCTTAGTTTCCCAACCCTGCTATATGAAAAGGACTAATAAGAACTTGGTAATTATATACATGCACTGCATTACGCGTGCGTTCAGGCGAAGTAGGTCAAGCATGAGGCAGTGTTGTTTATGCGCGAATGTGAGATGAAGTCGCTGAGAGAGTATAGGCTAGGGCATGCATCATACATTCATAGCATTCTTGCATTAACAAGAGTACTTAGGGATGTGTGAATTACCGCTTGATTGGATTGATAACATGTTAACCTTTACTTTATTGTTTCACTAAGTTGATCACTCACTCCCATGTTATGGGATAGTGTTTTAAACACCAACCAGACTCTGTCATGATTTCAGATGACGGCGTGACTCTTGAGACGGATCCTGACTACTATGATGATCAGGACGAGTTCTCTTATATGCAGTTCTCTGGTGGTTTCGCTTAAGCTATCCGGATTAACGGGGCTACAGGGATTATCATTATAGTTGTACTATTTTGACATTTTGATTTTTGAGACTATTACATGTATCCGGATTAACGGGGCTCTGTGATGTATTCATACTCTGGAGACTGATCATGATCTTTGACTTATAGACGTGTATTTATGTCTTTTAGTCTTCTGCTTGTGTTTTATAACTTGATCTAGAGTATGAATTACTATTTTGGTATAATCTTACTCATGATTAATGCACTAACACAGACAACATTGAATCATAAACATATATGTTGCATAAGTGATGTTTTGGAACTCGAGAGTTGAGTTGCTACTCGACCCCCCATTTTCAGGGCGTTATAAGTTGGTATCAGAGCATGATTTGGATTAAACCAGACCTGAGTTATGGTCACACAACGTACGCTGATGCAAATTCAACTTAGGTGAGTGCGAGAAAATGTAGAAACAGTCATAGGAGTCCCGGTTTCACCACTTAGCGAAGTTCACTGAAAGCGATCGCCGAGATCGAGTCCGTACGCATCCGTGATCATATGAGATGACCCCGGATAACTTCTAGACCATCTATTGATGGGTCAAGACCACAAATTACCCCACCCTAACCTTTAGAAATCGCTAAATGTGAATGTACATCAAATAGTATCCGAACTAGCCCGAATTGACTCAAAACGGGTGTGGGGCCCAAATCGGGCACTTCCGGGGGGACCCAGGGTGGAACCTGCATGCATTTGGGGCTAGGGGGCAGGAGGACCTCACCTAAATGGTGAGCCCTCACCAGTTTCTCCAGGGACCGGCGAGGCCTCGCCAACCAGCGGGCTCGGCCGGGCGGCCGTGTTTGAGGTGTAGTGTGGCCCCTGATGCTAGGGATTTCGATTAAAACCCTTCCTAGGTCACCCCTCCTTCATAAAATACCCTCCTAAGCTCTCCTTTCTCACTTAAACTTCAGATTTTTTACAAAAATCGCCCCTCCAACCTCTTCCTCTTTCGTTTTCGTGCATCACACTTATCACTCTGTCAAGACCCTCCTCCATTGCTGCCTACCCTCTCCATTCTCTCTCATTTGAGCTCATAAACCCCTCATTTGAGTCTCAGATTCGTGTACCCCCACTAACCCATCCTTTTTTGTTATCTTCCTTTTTATTTTCCTTTCATTTGAGCCTTTACACACCCCTTGGAGGCTCAAATCCATGGAGACCTAAAGGCTCCAACTTTTTTTTCCCCTTTTCTCCACTTTTTCATGGCCCTATTCGAGTTCTACGGCCATTTTCTCACTTTTCACCATTCTTTCTCTTATGGAAAAGAGAAAGGGTGCCGTAGATAAAGCCGAACCTAGTCGCCCTACTTGTTCAAGGAGACCGAGAGGCGCTACCGTAAGCACGGGCGTTGAACGTGAGCTGCAGACTAAGCGGGACCTTAATCCCTAGGCTCCTCTCCCAAGAACTCTACTGGCGGAGTTGTCCCATGGAAGATATGCGGCCCGTAGAGTCCTTTTCGAAGCTCAAGTTGACGAGAAGCTCTTTAGAGAGTATTTGTTATTGGAGCACCTGGGTGAAGTCGGGTGAGGCCCTGTGTTTGAGGGTACTTATCGTGTGAATGTGGGTACTGTCCGAGCTTTCTATGCCCATATTCGAGAGCCTACGCTATATCCCTTGCAGTTCAAGATCCCATTCGGAAGAGATCGGGAGGCCACAATTGACGCTGGCCTAATAGCTCGACTCATGAGAATACCGCTTGGCCAAGTTCACGCGAGCGAGAAGAATCTGAAGAGTGCGTGAGAAAGGGATCGATTGCACTTGCCCTCAGACTATATCGGCTTTTCCCCTGCGTATGTCCCTGCACATCCATCATTCCGACCCCCTGCACCACGATTTAGGCCACCTCAGCGACCTATGGTGCCTCAGCCCAACCGACCTCAGAAAGCACACGTTCTTGCACTTACAGCAGAAGAGCCAGAGACAGCACCTTCAGCACTTATGGCCTTCGAGATTACTGCACATGTCCAAGGTACTCCTGTTTTCTTATTAGTGTCATTTCATGTGTGGCAATTAAGCGTCTAGCTTTACATACTACTCCCACGAAGGGAGTGAGACTCACTACTGCTACTGGGACTTTTTCAAATGTCACATGGACGTGTGAGGGTTGCTCAGTAGACTTGAGTAGTAGAAAGACAGTATTCATTGACCTCATTGTCGCCCCACTATGGCACTACGACATTATCCTCAGTATGGACTGGTTCACCGAAATGAAGGCAGAGATTGATTACGATAATTGGGTGGTGACAGCCAACAGACCTGACAGTACGGTCTTTACTTTTCCAGTGCAGGTTAGTTAGCCATGTCGTGTTGGATGTTACATTGCTTTACTAAAGTATGTTGATGGGCCGACGTTAGGGAACATGCCAGTAGTTCAAAAATTTGAGGATGTGTTCAGGATGATCGTTGGATTACCTCCTCGGCGCGAGATTGATTTTACTATTGATCTTGTGCCCGGTGCGACCTCCATTTCATTACCTATGTATCAGATGCCTCCATGTGAGATAGAAGAACTGAGGAAACAGATTGATGGACTCGTAGAGAAGGGCTTCATATGACCCAGTGTCTCCTTGGAGAGCACCTATATTGTTTGTCAAGAAGAAGGATGGGTCGCTACGATTATATATTGATTACCGCAGGTTGAACCAATTGACCGTGAAGAACAAGTATCCCTTGCCCAGGATTGACTATCTGTTTGATCAGTTGAAAGGGGCGCGATACTTTTCAAAGATTGATCTACAGTTAGGGTATCATCAGTTGCGCGTCAAGGATGAGGATGTGCAGAAGACGGCCTTCAGGACCAGTTTTGGGCATTACGAGTTCCTCGTGATGTCGTTCGGTCTTACGAACGCGCTGGCCGTGTTCATGGATTTGATGAACCTGGTATTTAGGCCATTTCTATACCGATTTGTCATTGTGTTTATCGATGACATCCTGATATACTCTAAGAATCGGGAAGAGCACGAAGAACACCTACAAGAAGTCATAGATACTCTGAGGAAGAACCAGTTGTTCGCACAGAATAAGAAGTGCAACTTCTGGCAATAGGAAGTCAAGTTCCTGGGACATGTGGTGTCCAAGGAAGGGATAGTGGTGGACCTTGCTAAGGTAGTTGTGGTTAAGGACTGGAAGCAACCTGATTCGGTTACTGAGGTGAGGAGTTTTCTGGGACTCACTAGCTACTATCGACGATTCATTCGGGACTTCTCCAAGATAGCCAGACTGTTGTCTCAGTTGACATCGAACGATATGAAGTTCATTTGGAATGAGAAGGCAGAAGTAGCTTTTCAAGAGCTGAAGGACAGGTTGACGTCCGCCCCTGTGCTAGTATTGTCAGAGCAAGGGGTCAAATATACGATTTATACCGACGTGTCTCGAGTTAGCTTAGGCTGTGTCCTTATGCAGAAGGACAAGGTGATCGAATATGCCTCAAGACAGTTAAGAAAACACGAGGAGAATTACCCTACACACGACTTGGAATTGGCAGTCGTCATCTTTGCACTGAAGCTCTGGAGACATTACCTCTACGGAGAGGAATTCGAGCTTTTCCGCGACCACAAGAGCCTTCACTATATATTCACTCAGAGGGACCTAAATATGAGGCAGCGGTGATGGATGGAGACCTTGAAGGACTTTAAGTTCGAAGTTCCTTACCATCCTGGCAAGGCCAACCTTGTGGTAGACGCGTTAAGCCGCAAGAAGGCTATGGTATTTGTGGATCTGCTAATGATAGCAGAGTGGGATATGGTAGAGTTCGTGCGGGACTTCGAGTAGAAGCTCATCGTGGAGGAGCCATTTGAGTGTGTCACGCACATTCAGGTGCGACCACTTATTGATGACAGAATTATCGAATCCCAGAAAGACGATGAACGACTGATTGAGCTTAGAGAGCAAGCTAGCGATGATGAGAACTCCAAGTGGAGAGTTGGCACAGATGGGGGCTTACGATACTGTGGCCGCCTATGCATCCCAGACATTCATGACTTGAGACAGGAGATTCTCGAGGCTGCCCACAGATCGAAGCTTGCGATATATCCTGGTAGCACGAAGATGTATCAGGACATGAAGAGGTCGTATTTGTGGGACAACAAGAAGCTCCACATAGCAGATTATGTGTCTCGTTGTCTCAAGTGCCAGCAGGTCAAGGCTGAGCATCGCCGACCTCCTGGACTGCTTCAGTTCATGCCCATAGCTGAATGGAAGTGGGACTTCATCTCTATGGATTTCATATCGGGGCTACCGAAGACGAGGAAGGGACATAATTCCATCTGGGTGATCGTCGACCAGTTGACAAAGTCGGCTCATTTCCTTCCGATCAGAGTTTTGAACACTACAGACGAGTTGGCCAGATTGTACATTAAGGAGATAGTGCGTCTGCATGGAGTTCCCTTGGAGATTGTGTCGGACAGAGACACGCGATTCACATCTATCTTCTGGACTCATATCTAAGAAGCGATGGGTGTGAAGTTGAAGTTCATTACCGCATTCCACCCACAGACCAATGGGCAAACGGAGCGAGTGAATCAGATCTTGGAGGATATGCTACGGGCCTGTGTTTTGGACTTCAAGGACAGTTGGGATGACTGTCTCCCGTATGCGAAGTTCGCCTATAATAACAGTTTTCAGGTTAGTATTAGCATGGTTCCTTACGATGCCTTGTACGGGCGCCCTTTCTGAGCACCGTATTGCTGGGCAGAGGTTGGCGAGCGCAGTTTGATTGGCCCAGAGTTAGTACAGGCGATCTTAAAGAAGATCGACATTATCAAGCATCAACTTCTGATGGCCCAGATAGAAGAGTTATGCTGATACGATGCGGCGACCGCTTGAGTTTGAGGTTGGAGACCATGTATTCCTCCAAGTTTCTCCCATGAAGGGAGTCTTGCATTTTGGTAAGAAAGGGAAGCTTACACTGCGGTTCATTGGCCCATTCCAAATACTTGACTGAGTGGGTGTGGTGGCATACCGCCTGGCTTTGCCCACTCCACTTGCGGGTGTGCATAATGTATTTCATGTTTCCATGCGAAAGAAGTACGTTCCTGATCCTTCCCATATCATCAAATGGGAGCAGGTGCAGTTGAGCGAGGACGCTACTTATGTACTGCATCCGACGCGTATCCTAGACAGGAAGGAGCAGGTGTTGCATAACAAGGTCAACCCACTTGTGAAGGTACTGTGGACACATCATACTGAGGAAGAGGCTACTTGGGAAACTGAAGCCAAGGTCAGAAAGAACTACCCTCAGATGCTCAAGGAGTACAAAAAGGTATTAATTTCAAGGACGAAATTTTTCTTTAAGGAGAGTAGATTGTAAAGTCTTGAAAAATTTCGCACAAAGACTCGAGTACCACCTCAGGCAGAAATCACTCAGGACTAAATTCTTTATAAATTAAACGAGTTTAAATAAGTGTTAAACTAGATTAGCTATGAAATTCGCTTGAATCACTTTAAATACGATTGCAAGACCCAAAACTTGTAGAATCGTGGACGCTAGGTTCCTAAAATCGAGGATCAATCTCATTACCCAGTTGCTCTCGGGAGCATATTGAAACTCCGTATCGGATCTGGACCGCACGTCAAAAGTCCGATTACTATGAAATTATATAATTAGGACCGCCTTACTGGGCTTAACAACCATCTCAGAAATTAACTCCAGATAGTGTCCCGAGGCTATTCGCTTAAACCCGGAGCGAAGAGTGTGAGAAGACGTGGTTTTCTTTAGAAAATTAAGTCTAATTTAAATAATCTGAGACTTATCACTTGTGGGCCAGATATAATTAATCAGACCATCGGAATCTGACCGAAATACACCCTCGGATCAGGGAACATTTCCCATACATGTCCGTGTACTTATAACCCTGATCGAGTTTCGGTAACCGTTGAACTAAAATTGGTCCGCCACGTGTAATTTGGGAACCCGACTGGAATCTCGACCTAGATCCATAGTCAGGGAGCTTAATTCCGACCTTTGGCTCAAGGGGGGGCTCCGGAAGTGCTCCGTTGAGACGGAACAGCCTCCCTTTGGACATAACCTAAGTATACCATGGCCCTTGGGTCATTCCCATCAATTCTGGGCCTATATAAGGACCTTAAACCATCTCTCATTCATTCCATACGAATTTGAGAAAACCCTAGGAGAGAGAAGAGAGTAAAGAGAGAGAAAGTGTGAAAGAAATTGGAGGAGATTCCTGTTACTCTATCCTGCCATTCTATGTGCCTGACCGTCACTATTGCATCGCTATTCCGGCGATTCTGACTTCGTTCTTAGGTAAGAAAACCTAACCCTAATTTGGTATAGGGTTTCAATTGTTGCAAGTGGCAAGATAGCTGGCATAACTCATGATATAGGTTGCCATTTCATCGTTGACAAAGACCTAGAGTCTCTGTCGAGTTCGTTACGGTTCTATAGCATAAGGTGCGGACTATAGACGCTTAAGTTATGGTTTTCAGTGCTTTCAATGTCGGATAATGATAAATTCATGATCTGGGTGTTATTTCCCATGTATAATGCGACGTCTATTTTGTGTTTCAGTTATGTACGTATTATGTAGAATTCGGCGTATTCCTTGTATGTGTATAAAATATTGTATATGTATAAAATCTAAAAATGTGTTTGCCATGATTTACTGCCGTGTGTATATACTAGTTATGCGTGTGATGACTCTTCGGCGAAAGGATTCGTTCTAATACGTGTTTGGGCCAATATATGTTATGTAGGCTATTAAGTGTAGTCTAAGTGTTTGTGAAAATGCTTGTATAAGTATGTACTTATTATAGGTGCCTTGAGTAGGTGTTGAGATAGGATTCTCAACTACCTTAGAGTCTGGTTGGTGTTTAAAACGAGTTCTCTTATATGCAATTCTCAGGTGGCTTCGCTTAGGCTCTCCGGATTGACGGGGCTACAAGGATTATCATTATAGTTGTACTATTTTGACATTTTGATTTTTGGGACTATTACATGTATCTGGTTACTCAGTGATGTATTCATACTTTGGAGATCGATCATGATCTTCGACTTATATACGTGTATTTATGTCTTTCAGTCTTCCACTTGCGTTTTACAACTTGATCTGGAGTATGAATTACTGTTTTGGTATAATCCCACTCATGATTAATGCACTAACACAGACAACATTGAATCATAAGCATATATGTTATATAAGTGATGTTTTGGAACTCAGGAGTTGAGTTGCTACTCGACCCCCGATTTTCAAGGCATTACAGGTCTGCAATCGTCCATCCAAGGGCTCCTTTATGTTTCTTGTTAGTAGAGAGAAGCATACTCTCTTATTCCTCATCCAAGTGAGAAGAAATCACCAATAGATATGTTTTATCTTAACCCAAATAGGCATATTAAAGAATAGTGGGCAATTATTTTGGGTCAAGCTTCGGTGCCTTGATGCTAGATGGCAAAGGCTTTATCTCAGTTTGGGGCAATCTTTTAAATTCCAGCCTTCATCGGTTAGTTTCAAGTACCTATGTAGCATCAAGTAAAACATCCATCTCCACAATCATATCATCATCTAAATTAAGGGAATGTGTCAAACACGTCTCCAAGTTGTCAGAGTATAGGGTCAAATGTGTCCTATCTTCCACGAATGAATCAATCAAATTTACTTCGTGGGCATCATCAACATCCTTCGATTGTCTGCACATGTTGAATACATTCAACTCCAATGTCATGTTCCCGAAAGTTAGTTTCGTAATCACATTCTTGCAATTGATTATGACATTTGGTGTAGCTGAGAATGGTCAGACAAGGATAATAGGAATTTGAGTGCTCGTATCAATGATGGCATGTGTATCCATGATAATAAAATCCATTGGGTAATAGAATTTATCAACTTCGACAAGCACATCCTCTATCATTCCTCTTAGTATACGAACCGAACGATCAACTAGTTGAAGCGTGGGTTTTAATTCACCAAGACCAAGCTATTCGTAGACCAAGTATGGAATCAGATTCACACTTGCCCTCAAATCAAGTAGTGCATGTTCAATCTGATAATTTTCAATCACACATGAGATGGTTGGGCCAGCGGGATCTTTATATTTCTGGAGCACGTCTTGTTTGAGGATAACACTCACTTTCTTTGTCAAAAATATTTTCTTTTGAATGTTTTGTCGTCTATCGGTTGTGCTTAAGCCTTTTAGGAACTTGGCATATGATAGGATTTTCTTGATAGCATCCAACAAAGGGATATTGATTTTCACCCGTTTAAGAACCTCCAAAATATCTCGAGTGTTTGACAGAGGTTTTGGTGAAATCAACCTTTGAGGGAACGGTGCAATTGGCTTATACTGTTTTTCTGGTTCTTTCTCATGTGTAGTGTTGCTAAGCCCATCATTCCTCTCATATTTTTTCGAGTCTTAGGCTTCTCAGCCCTCGTCGGGATGTTATTGTCAATTACTTTTCCACTTCTAAGAGTAGTGATAGACTTAGCTTGCTCCACATGGTGGTTCGAAGAGCTTGGGTACTTAATTCACATTGTTGTTTTGGGTTAGGTAAAGGTTGGGCTGGAAGAGTCCATTTCTCCCTAACAGCTAGTTTTGACTTTACTCTTTGGATAAACGATACAAACACTACAAAGGATATTTTGATATTCTGGAATGCTTGTGACGTATTTTGCTTAAATTGCTCTTGATTTTGAAAGAATTTTTGAAGTGTATTCTCTTGGGGTCTTTTATGATTTAATAGATTGAAGCTTGAAGGAAAAGCAATGTGATGATTTCTCTTTGTATTGGCTGTGTGCCCATTCCTCCAACTGAAGTTTGGATGGTTCCTCCAGCTAGAATTATACATGTTTGAGATGAGGATGCTGAACATCATTTGATAATTGTTCACGGCATTGAAATGCTCGTGTAACAACCCTTGGAATGTAGGAATTGTGGGACAATCTTGCGTCAAGTGTACGTTACTAGCACAAATACCACAAACAACTTCAACGGTCTCATCGGGTTTGACCGTTTCTACTTTCTTCAGTTCCATGGCTTTAACCTTTCTTATGAGATTAGTCACCCTAGAATTCACATCATCCTCATCATTTAATATTTACATTTATCCATTCTCTATAGACTGAGTTGGTCTGGGATTAGTGGGCTTAGTTGAAGAATCCCATGACTGCACATTTTCAACAAGCATATTGAAATAATCCCATACATTATCGAGATCCTTTATAAGACCCGTATAAGTCCGTACTATTTCGTCGACCCCCGTGATCCTTCCCGTCGAAGTCCGGCGACCCGCGACGTATAATCAACGTTTGCGTGCGATCCTAAGTTGTACCCTATAGATTTAAGTGGGTTTAATCCGAAACTTGTATCATTGCGACCGCACCATCGCCGCGGTTCCAACACCACGTCTTGCATACTGATCCGATATCCTGACCAGAAGATGTGAGCCGGCGTTTATTTCAAGAAAACACTACGCTTTTGTAATCCTAAGAGAATCTCTACAACATATCTCATCAATCAATCAATCAATCACCTCATGTCAAGTACACACACCCATGCTTCATTTCTCTACAAGTCAAGCAACCACCAAGTCAACTCTCATGTCAAGTACACCATCACCTCACCCATCACTCACATCCATCACCCATCTCTCACTCTCTCTCCTTACAACCTCTTATCTCTCTCTCTCTCTCTCTCTCTCTCTCTCTCTCTCTCTCTTTCTCTTCACACATTTCCAAGCAACAAAGGAAAGAAAAATATGGACGTCCAAGCATCCCAAGTGTGAGAAAAAGTGATTTTGTGTGGCTCATTTCCTATCCCAAAATCCTTCATCCTAACCATCCATTTCTCATCCTCTCCATCAAAGTGAAGCACAAGGAGGTTGGCGTTCCAACGGACCGAGAAGATCGAACGGTGGGTGCTTATTAGGCTAGATCTTTCTATGTTTTGATGATGGGCCAAGTGAGGCCTACCGATTGATGGTATGGATCTCACTTGGGACCCTAGATGTGGCCGATAGCCCATCTTGATTTTATTATCATTCCATGATGGGGCCATTATCCATGGACCCCATCATGATTTTACTTTCTAGTCTAAAAAGGGGTCATCTAGACCTTACATCTTGGTGGAGAAGTGATCTCCACCATTGATCTTTGATTTGGTGGGCCCACATGCAATGGGACCCACTTGTTGTATGATTGAATGCAAGGGAGGACTCATAGTGGCAGAGCCCTCCATCACACGTGTCCCTCTTTCTCTCTCTTTCTCTCTCTCTTTCTCTCCCTCTCTTTTTATTTATTTATTTTGTGTGTGATGATTTGGCCGTGTGGCCCACCCGGATGGACCTCACCATGAAGCATATATTTTATCCAAGCCATCTGTAGGTGGGGCCTACTTCACATATGTGTTGTACCCACATCATCCATCATTTGGTGGCCCACCTGAGCAGGGCCCACCTTACATATATGTGTTGTGTCAAGCCGTCCAGCGTCTAGAGATGCTGGACGTGAACTGTAAACAAAAAAAAGAAGATTGTTTTTAGATTTTGGGGTGGGCCACTCATTCAGGCCCCACCTTGATGTATATTTTTAATCCAAACTGTCCATCCCCTCTCCTACCTCATTTTAAGCGTTGAACTGAACAACGGAGCCAATCTGAGGTTCTGATGGACCATAACTTTGAAAATAGTGAATTTCGCCATTTAAATTCACTTTAATTTTTCTACACACCGAAACACGTCGAATATGGGGCTCGTTTGATTTGTCTTGAGCTGTAAAGTGTAATCGCTGGAGCAGATTCTTCCGATGCGGGCCCCACGCATGAAAAACCCCGAGAAAACTAGATTTCAAACTATATATATATATAGGCAACAGCGTTTGCTGTTGCCGACTCACGCTGCTGCGTGCGCTGGGAGGCAGGGACCCACTGTGGTGTATGTGTTCTATCCGCACCGTCCACACCTGGATGGTGGGACCCACCATGATGCATGTGTTGCATCCAACCCATCCAACCATTTTGAAAGATAATTTTTTTGGCATGATAAAAAAATGAGACAGATCTAGGATTAGGTGGACCACACTATAGAAAATAGTAGGTTTGACCGTCCACCATTAAAACCCTTTCAGGTCAGTGTGACCTTATGATCAGATTGGATGGGACATAAATGTTATGGTGGGCCTTGAGAATTTAATGGTGGAAATCATTCTTGCCACTGTTATTTGAGGTGCGGTTCAATTGATCTTTTAATATGATGCATTTGTATATATTATATATACTTTTTGATTTATTTGTGGCTCGTTGTTGAGGCCCACCTTGATGTGTATGAGGCTGTTGTTGAGTCCCACCTTGATATGAATGTAAGGCCCATTGTGATGTATTCAAGGCCCGGGGGTTATGGGCCATTGCAATGTACATAAGGCCCATTGATGTGGCCCACTTGATTTATATATGGCCCATATGAGGCGGCCCATTTGATGTATTTAAGGCCTATGGGTCGAGGCCCAATGAGATGTATATAGGTCCATTGCAATGTGTGATTCCCTATGGTTTGTGTAATGATATTTTATGACGGGCCATGCCTTGGGAGCAATGTTGATTTGACGTCTACATTGTAAGAATAATGTTGGTTTAATGTTCACATTATAAATCTCACTAGGGCCCATTGATAGGCCCATGCTGGTTATGTGTAGGCCGTCTAGGCCCATCTTTGGTGTAAGGATAGTTCATTACTTTATAACATGCTTAGTACACTTCCATGATTCATGCGCATATGCATCATATGTATGCTTGATATGAGGAATGTTTGATCATAGCATAAGCAGTTGGGCTAAGACATTTACGGGACTCCTTATGAGATGGAGTGCCCCATATAAGCACGTGGTAACGCGCGATTGCTGTATGACTGACGGTGTGACTCATGCATTTCGCATTGTGTGTCGTGATTCACTGCACGCCCTAGCGACATCGGGGCTGTGGCCTCCATAGGCACATCGTGGATGGTCATATCGGATACTGAAAATATTGGCTCTAGCATTGTGGACATTTAGGATGTCCTTAGATGAAAATCTCAGAACCTTTTTGGTACCAGGGGTGCTCCAACGTCTAGACCGAGTGGATACATGAGCGCCCGAGTGCCGAATACCAGTAGGCCGCGTCTCCCACTATGTCATGGTCGGTTGGAAGAGGGTGTGGCCTTATTAGCCCGAGTGAGAGGGCTATAAGTTAGGCTGAGTTTAACCAGCTCGCAAACGAGTCTGCTATCGACAAGCCAGGTAGGTATTGGCAGAATACTGGTCAGGTGGATAGTGTGGTCTCTTCCACTTGCTTAACTGTGCAGCTAGGGAGGAGGCAGTCAGTGTGAGGTGTATTAAACCCCGGTGATATCCAAAGAGGAACTGTACTGATATGTGTACTTGATGAGTACTAACATGCTATATTGTATCTCGCATATGACATTTGGCTACATAGGCCTCGCATCGCATGACCTTAGTATGAGCGATAGCATTCATACCTTGCATCACATAAATTTGGTACGACTGGTTGTATTCATGGACTTACCGCATATTTTCGCATTACTCTGATATTGTATATTTGACACTCACCTTACGCACACACGTACACCACCCTTTAAGCTTTTGTAAGCTTATGCACGACCATTGCGTGCAGGTAGCGTTGGACAATAGCAGCACTGAGGAAGGAGTGCGCATCTGACTATTTTGGAGTTTTGATCACCTTGTATTTCCCTTTCTGCATTGTACCTAAAGTTTTTAATATAGTGGATATGTGGTGATGTTGTTTTGTGACTTGGTTATGCTTGTGGTTATGCTCCATTACAAAAAAAAAATCATACTGGAAATCCTCCTTGTAGGTTCCCAGGATCGGAATCTGGTGTATGGACGCTGGGAGCCGAGAATGGGGTACTACGGAGGCTGTCAACATCGGATTCGGCGATCGCAAATTTTGTAAGCCAGTTTTTCGAGTTGGGGCGTGACATCCTTATTCATGAATTCTTTATTACACATCATCTCTACGAATTGGCGCATGAATGAAGTCAGTCCATCGTAAAAAAAAAAAAAAGAAGCTTATTGCCCACTAAGTTTCATAGCCATGATGTGGGTGAGAATTTAGAAGATCCTTGAACCTTTCCTAGCATGTGATTTTCATGGGCTCACCATAATAAAACCCCTTTTGTGATTTTCACAGGCTATTACAAACAAAAACCCACTTTGTGATTTTCACGGGCTATCATAAATCAACCCACTAAGATTTTCACAGGGTATCTCAGAAAAACCTAAATAAAATAAAGTAAATGACATTGTACTTATCTTCAAATGTATATTCGAAAATGTAGTCAAGCTTGTAGGAAAGATCTTCTTTCTTGAATATAGATGAGGCAGTATTCGCTCAACCAAAAAGAATATAGGGTTCTAAAGTATTTTAAAAAATAAGAAACCCTAATGCTACGAATTCAATTATCTTAATTCTCAAGTGGAGTATAGACTACTCTCCAGAATGTAAGTGAGATTAGCTTAAGAAAGGGAATTGAATAAGCTTAAATAAATTTATAAATACCACACAATTAGCTTGACGAGGATCTGAGCTTCTCTCTCACTTATAGAAGGTTTAGAGTGATTTTTCGTTGTAGCTTAGAATGAGAGAAGGTCCCTATTTATAGTCAAAGGATATGGAAATTCGGCTAGCTTAAGAATAGGTTCAGCTAGCCAAATTCCACCGAATTCATTCTAACGGCTATCAGATTACATGGGATAAATTTTATCAAAAATTCGGTTATCCCAAGGTGAAATTTGGCTGGCTGAATTCTCTCAAAAATCCAAGAATTGCATTCCTAGAATTTGACCCGAACTTCACTTAGTCTAGTCGAACTTCAAGTTAGGCTAGCCAAACCAAGTTAGGCTGGCCGAATTTGCAACAGATTTTTGAATTTTAGCCCGAACCTAAAGTTAGGTTAGCCGAAGAAGTTAGGCTGGTCGAACTTCAGAATAATTATACAATAGATAACCCAAAGTATACAATTTTTAAAAGCACCTAATCTAAGGTCTTTCTAGGGTTATATCACCTATTAGTTGGAAAATACAAAGATCTTTTAATCTTGATAATCTTGAAATTGAGTGATGTCTTGAGATGATAAGCTGATCTTGAGCTGACTTGCATGTAGTGTAGTTACGATCTGACTATGCTTATGATCTGATCGGTATCACTGTGTATCTTTGTCTTACGAAATTTAACAACCTTATGTGTGTTAAATATGTAAGCACTTACAATTATAGTGAATAATTACAAGAAGATTGACATGAAACTCTTTAATATAGGGTTTAGGATGTGTGATTTGAGTGAGAAAATACCATCATTTATTTGCACAAAAAAAATCATCAAAATACCCAAGAACCGAATGCCATATATAAGAGTTTCAACTATAAAAATATAGAAAAAAACTCTCTCGATTGATTAAGCGATACCTTCAATCGATCGAACTCCCCTTTAATGGGATTGAAGACCAATTCAATGACATCGAGAAAATCCAGAAAATGGGCATTTAGTTGTTAGATGTTTCAAGGCACCTTCGATCATTTAAGCCTTGAGTTCAATCGATTGAACCCTGATGTTCGATTGATTAAAGGTTTACTCAAGAGGCATCGATGGTCTATCGATGAGATTGAGCTTCATTAAAAAATTAATGTTTTGGACTAGAATTTTTACATCAGCTTTACACTTCTTTTAGCACAACTTATCATGTTTCAGTTTTGCTCCTAAGGTTATGTGATGATCGATCATCATAGGGAATTCAAAAAATCTATCATGCCTTTAGTCTACAATAGATCAATGAATTTTACAGATAAATCCCTTGCAAAATAAATAGGTAATCAATTTTAGTCTTTCTAAGCATCCAAAGTATTCAGAGTCGATAATGGATTAAAGTAAACTAAAACTGAAACTTTATTCAAATCAAACTAATTGAATTGTTCAACATTCAAACCAAATAACTTCAATTAAAATAAACTAAAATATTAAAATCTACTGCAAGCTTCACCGCTTAGCCCTAACTAAGAGATTTAGCCAACCATAACCATGATTGAACTAAACTCTAAGAAAAACATGAAAACCAACTTAAAACTGAAAGATTAGCGAAGAAGAACGGTTCCGTAGATGCTTCACTACTCCTTGCTCTCTCTCTCAAACCCTAAATTGTACTGAAAAGAGCCTAGATTACCCCCTTAAATAGACTTGATTCCCACCAACTTCGAATTGACTTTGAATTTACGCAGTCGCATTCATTGTCGATGGGTCTTCGATGACATCAAACTCCCCTGGAACATATGTTGATGACATCAAAGATCTCCTTGAAGGATCGAGCAAGAACATGAAAACTGTCTAGTAATGGTTTTTCAAATTTTAGAAGTCCGTCAATGACATCGAGTAGGAACACGAATTTTTGTCTAGTGTCCATAATTTCTCAATTTATGCTTAATGGCATCGATCTCCCATCGAAGTCCATTCGATGATGGTATCAAAAATCACTCGATGGAATCGAAGGTTTCTGAATTTCTTCTATTTGCAACTTCACTTTGAATATTCAATTTTCTTCAATTTTGCACTTGGTTCCTTTTATCCTTTGGTACTTCAAATCCTTTTTCATGACCTTTAAATATTCAATTCTTCATTATGTTTAAAAAAAAAAAAAAAAAAAAAAACTCTAATTCCATCACTTTAAGCATATTTTCATCATTGGGTTCCGAATCACCTTGTATGTATGAAACACACATAAGCATATCAAATTAACACTCAAATTCAAAGAAGTGAATACAATTGAGAGGATAAATAAGAAATATTTAAGTCTCAACAACACATGAGAGAAGGGTGGTATGGGGGGATGATGTCACATAGCTGTTAAGATTCAAATATTGCATATTTTCCCTCATTTATATCATGGTTTTATGAATATGATACTGCTTAATGTTATATTTTATGCATGTTTGTGTTGCAAGGTGAATCTAAGAGCTTAGATTGAAAAGAATGCTAAAAGCATGGATTTAGTGCTCAAGAATCACCAAAGCAAAGAAGGGATCTTAGGAGACTAAGAATGGAGAATTCTCATGCCAAAAATCCAAGGAAACCAAGTACAAAGGATGGAGAAAAGATAAGCAAAAACACATGTTAATCAGCAGAAACAGGACAGTTCGTTCCCACCTAAGCCAATTTCAGTGCCACCGAAAGTGCACAAAATAATTCAACAAGAAAACAACTTAATTCGGTGCTTCGGTGCCACCCAAGCCAATTTCAGTGCCACCTAAGTACTCTGCACATACAATTTTAGATGCGATAAATTTCAGATATGATTTCGGTGCCACCAAAATCACGTAGAATTGTAACGTGGGACCGATGCAGATTGCGTAATTTGAGGCGGTTTGAGAAAATTCCAAGTTGGTGCGAAAGGTAAAGCTTCACAACTATAAATAGGAGTCCCTAGGACGTTCCTAGGCATCTTCTAGGGTTCAAGGAGTGGAGCCGCCATCTGAGAGTTCTTCTTCTTCTTCTTCTTTAGTTGTTTTTATACTTTGCTTGAGAGACTTTAGTTCTATCATGTTTATGGTTGGCTAAACCTCTTAGCTAGGTCTAAGAGGTGAAGCTTGTAGCGTGAATAGAATGTTTGCTTTGTTTTGATTCATGTTTTGTTGAACTCTCTTGGATTCTAGTTTGATTATAAGAAATATTTTTAGTTTTTAATGGTTTGTTGTAACAAATTACAATAAATCTGCGATAACTTTGAATATCTTCTTTTCCTCTTTGAGATTGTGGGATTGGTTAATCTTATTATTTACCATCGTCCCTTGAGCATAGTAGGGTGACAGAGTTCCTCCCATAATTCTTATCTATTGATGATTAGATCCATGAGAAGTTCAAAGATTCAATCATCTCTCTCTTTTTCCAATTGGATAGGATAAGACTCTAATTTCAATTGGATTTCCTGAATTAAACAAGGTAGCATCCTGATTGTTACAAGTGGATCCTTGGCACCCTAGTTACCACCTTTAAATTGATTGTTTAACTTTATTCACAATTACTCTTTTCAATTATTTAGATTTAGTTTTAGTTCTTCATCTAGTTCTAATTATAGTTAAATTCAGAATACATATGAGTTTAGTCCTTGTGGATTTGACCTCAGTCTCACTGAGATATTACTACATTGTGATAGAACAAGTATGGGGTTGTGAACAATGGCATGGTAGATTTTCCCTCACATGTGGGGCTAGGGAGGCATGTGTAAGTGTGTTATGTGTGACGTCGAACGCACCAACAGAGAGTCACATGGACACGCGGGTGGTACTACTATGATGACAAGGCAGTCAAAATGGTTGGGGTTTCAGGGTTACAGTCAGTCGGGTGTGCACTTTGCATGGCCAGTCTGGAGCTAACTAGGGGCGACAGACATCGTGCACACACATGTAGAAGGGTATGGAAGGGACAAAGTCTTACACCTCACTTCATGCCCACATCTAAAGCAACGTCTTTGACATTGGACGTTTACAATGTTTCTGATGTTGGAACCGTCCAACGACTGGACGTTGTGTGTGTGTGTGTGTGTGTGTGTGTGTGTGTCATTGTATACGGTCCATGTGTGGGAAATCCACTCCATCCATTAGTTTAGCCTTCTCATAGTGGGCTCAAGAGCTTTGGATCAAGATGATCTTTATATTTCCTCCATCTAGATCTAAATGATCTTATGAATAAGTTGAATAGCAAATAAGTATCACGGTGGGCCACACAAGGTGGCCTACACTGTCTCATAATGTGGCCCACTTATGGGCCCCACAAAAGCTATAAATATAAAGGAAAAGAGTGAAGAAATAGAGACGAGACCCAACCATTGGGTGGGCCCCGTCACTGTGGGGTCTACCATACAAATCTAACCACATCACGGTGGGTCTTACCCTTGTGGACCCACAAAATAAAATAATACAAAGAAAAAAGAAGAAGGGAATTTCATCCTCCCTTGCACTCACTATGACCAATGTATGGTTGGATTGAGCCGGATTGTCAATCGGATGGCTTGGATGACTCTTCCTAATCTAACTCTAAACTTCTCACAACTCTTTCCCTAACCTTTTCAATCTCTCTTTTCTTTCTTCTAATCTCTCCTAAATCTCTCTAATCCTTCATTCTTTCTTTCCCATCTCTTTCTCTAATACCCCTAAAGCTTTCTTTAATCTTTTCTTGCTTTCTCTCTAATCTCTTTTCTTCTCACTCTCTTGCTAGGGATTTGTGAAAATGTAAGGGGTTTGAGGCTTATGATAAGGTAAAGATTTTAGGATAGAGGGGGGTTTAGAAAGGGAGAGGGGTAGAAATAGAAGAGGCCGGATAATCATGAGAGGAGTGACTTAGCATGGGGGAGGCATGAGCTTGTTTGACTTATGAGGAAAGAGAGAGGGGTGTAATGGATTGATTGATGGATTGAATAGCCTCGGGATCTCAGATTGCACCAAATATTACAACTTCTAATCTGGGTATCAATGGGGCCTGCCACGTGCCGTTGGAATTGAAGTGCCTACGTGGTCCCAGGTATAAGTTTCGAGTTGTTGCCTAACTAAAACATGTTCACGATTAAAGCTCGCTGATTTCGTCTGTTTGAAATATGGCGACATCGAAAATAAAGTGTACAGCCGGCCTTATAGGAATGCGGGTCTTACGACATCCACTTTATTCATCTACTTTATCAGCTCATTTTATGGCATGAATCCAAAAATAAAGTAGATAAACATCTTAGTGGACCACACCACAAAGAAATAGTGGTGATTGAACGCGGCTCATCATAAGCTTCCTAGTTCCACCGTAACACTTATTTGTCATCCTTGGTAAGGCCGCAAAGTCATGGTTGATGGAAAAAAAAAAAACAGACAAACAAGTATTAGCTTGATCCGTAACTTTTATGGCCCACAAAAACATATCAAAGACACGGATAATAGAAAATAAAAATAAAAATATCAGTTTGATTCACTTTTATGGCCCGGAAAAAAAGATTTTAATAGTCCATCACCACTATTTCCTATAGTGTGGTCCACATGAGGTCTAGAATGCTTATTTTTAGGGCTCGTTTGGCCAGTCGGATTGGATGGTATTGGAAGGGATTGGAAGTAAAATCCCAGGATTGGCAGGACGTGCCAAACAAAGTTGGTGATCTGATCCCAATCCCATGGATCTTAAGACAATCCACTGGCAACACCATCATTACCTTTAAATCCCATCCAATCCACCCTAATCGGTTCAAATTTGCCTGGGATGCGTTTGGTTCGAGGGATTGGAAGGAACGGGAAAGTTTAATCCTGAGATTGGCCGGGCGTGCCAAACAGACTGGTTATAGCAATCCAGGGATAGAGCAATCCCATGGATCTCAAGACAATCCACTGGCAACACTATATTACCAAGAAATCCATGCCATCCACCCTAGTACCATTCAATCCCTTCCAATCCACCCGGCCAAAAGGGCCCTTAGTCTCATGCCCGGACAAAAGGGATGGACGGTGTTGATATACTGCACATAAAGCCAGGTGGGCCCATGGTCAGGGCCCCATCATGTTAGGTAAGGCTGGGGCCGCTGCTAATCCGCTCCCATTGTTCCCGTGTCACACTATACTCCAACGTGGGGGCACACTCACTAAGGTAGAAGATCGACGTTGCTAT
This sequence comes from Magnolia changhungtana, assembly GCA_030180095.1. NCBI lineage: Eukaryota > Viridiplantae > Streptophyta > Magnoliopsida > Magnoliales > Magnoliaceae > Magnolia > Magnolia changhungtana. The sequence goes on along the minus strand of JASAUF010000502.1, from coordinate 7,288,050 downwards.
TTTAAAGCACAGCAACGGTCCACGTAAATTGAAAAATTATAAATAAATCTGTCACACTTTTGGGTCATTCTCCGTATACACAGTGGGATTCAACAGACCAACCATTTGGATTACCAAGCCACGGCCCCACTTCCCACTTCCCAGGACTGAAAACACGTGTATACCGCAGAAGGATTTTGAAATCTTATCAGATGCATCACCTATAACCAGTTGGACGATTCAGCCCTTCTGTTTTTAGCTTCCCCGCCCCGCTTTTTAGTGGGGCGGTTTAGGTGCGGTTCCGGCCTCACCAAAGATGGTGCGGTCCTTACCGTGGGCCCCACATTGATGTATGTATGCTATATCTACTCCGTCCATCCGTTTCTTAAGAGCATTTTAGGCCATGAACCCAAAAATGAAGTATATCCAATTCTCATGTGGACCATACTATAGGAAACATTGATAATTGACCATAATGGGCTACGAAAGTCTTGGATCAAGCCGAATGTTTGTTTTATCCCTTCATCCAGGATTATGCGACCTTATCAATAGGTTGGATGGAAAATAAACATTATATAAAACTTACTGTGGTCCGTAGGAAGTTTTTAATAATAGGGCGTTCAATCAACACTGTTTCCTACAGTATGGTCCACCTGAGATTTGGATATTCTTCAGTTTTGGTTTCAGGAGCTAAAATTATCTGTCCAAACAGATGGACAGAGCGGATACAGAGTACATATATCAAGGTAGGCCCCACGGTAAGGGCCGCACCGCCTTGTGTGAGGCCGGGGCCGCACGTAATCTGGTCCCTTTTTAGGTGGGGTTCTTCACATTCATCTGCCTGCCATACATGCGGCTGTGGCCCCCACCAACGTTCGAAGGTTGGTGTTTCTGCTCTCGTTATCTTTTGTTTTGTATTCTCTTGCCTTTTCAACTAACCCTCTCTTTTTCTATTGCAATCTCACCTTTCCGTTTTCTTCCAGGAACTCAGGTGATGTAAGTCTACTTCGTTTATTCATGGGTATTTGGTTCTTTCTCATGACTGAGATTGATAGGCCATTTGGGCCTTTGTTATAATGTTGAATGAATTTGGAGAATTCCTGTTAGCATTTGTCGCCGGTCGGTCGAATCCCGATCAAGGTAAACGAATCGATGTTTCAGTTTTACTATCTTGAATTCAAGCGGTTTCCCTGAACACAGCATTTCTTATTGTTTAAAATTCTGTTGTTATTTGTTAGCATCTTTTTGGTTTACGTTTGAAATCAATTCCGTTCTGTTAGAGTTGTTTGGAGATTTCACAATGATTCCTGTGTGATTGCACTAATTGATATTTGGGTGTTTAATGAGAGGGATACAAATCACATGCATCGAACATAAGTGTCCCACTTGTGCCAAGTTGGGACATGCGTGGGAGATCTGGTCTGTTCATCAGATGGGCTGGACTGTGATTGTGAACTTTCACAAATATTCAGTCAATTCACTTGTTGGAGGGGCCACATGTTTACATTGAATGTGAGTTGTTGATTATCTAACTTGTTCATACATGTGTGGCCCATATGGAGAATGGAATTAGGCTGGCCTGATTTCTGGCACATGGTAGATTCACCGTGGGTCCATCCATTAGGATGTCCTGGGTCTCTCTCACATGCCGTGTGGCTGCATTTGGCATTCAAGCATTTGGTATTAGATGAAGGCACTTGCACCTAGCATTTCTCTTTGGATCATGAGTCTTGCATAGGTTTGATAAATGAATTGAAAGAGAAGGAATTGCAATCTTTTTCTACATTGGGTTGTGTCGTAACTGTAGAAATGGAATTTCTGTGGCACTTTTTGTATTCCATCTATGGCCATAGAGACATCGCAACAGAGCTTATGACAAACATTGATGCGATTGAGGCTACATTGCCTATATGGGCTATTTACCACATTGGGGTAGTCATATGGAATGAAAATCTTGTGGAAACAACATGATAAATGAGTTATGATTCTGATGTGGTAGATGGGCTGTTTCAATTAAGTATGATTAGGTGGACCAGGGAATCACATGGAAGAGCTCTCATCATGTAGGCAAAAATCTGGTGCGATAGTTGTTGTAATTGCAACAGGCATGGAGAACCTAAAAGGAAGAGGTGAATGTTATTGGTAATAGATCTGTGTCTATCCCAAAATAGACATGTTGAGATTGTAGTCATACTATCTATTTATGTAGTCGTTAAAAAGATGGAAGAGTCACATGTCTCTAGAGAGGCGTAATGTGCAGAATACTTAAAAAGACCATTTCTAGGTTCAAACCAGCATTGTGTCAGAGAATCACCGCAATGCCATCCATTCTGATGCGAGGGATAATATAAAATTGTGGATGGAGAGGTCCATGAGAAGTGTTTCCACCAGAGGTAGAAAGAGGATCAAAGGCGACAGAAACCACAAGGCCTGTTTCGCATTGGAGATTAATCTTGATTTGAATACTTGTCTCAAATTTGTTCATGGTTCTTGTATAGGTGTGGCGCTGGGATCTTCCAATAAGCAATCAATCGTTTGTCATATTTCTAACCAGGAATCATAATCTAGAAGGAATTCATTTGTTTTAGGGAGATTCTGAAGAGATCAGGAGAAATGATGTGTTGCCTAGAGACTTTAGAATGGTCTCCGCCATGTCCAATCATGTTCTGACCTCTCTTTTTGGGAAAGACATACCTTTAGGAGGATTGTAGCTGACCTTGTAGATGTATGTGCACCATTGATAGGGATGGTTACAGTCAGAATGCCAATGATCTAACAGCATAGATAATGGCATTTTTGTAACCAGAGAGACAGAAATTCAGGTTACCATTTCATGGGAAACACGATGAACAGAGGAGCAGGCAGTGTTGATGGACTCTGGAATGGCTTAGTGTTCCATTCTAATGATATCAAACTATCAAGGTGTTTCATTGTTTCAAGGGTCAATGTAGACCACTTAGTACTTTGTAAAAAAGTTACTATTCGTGTCTCAAAGAACGACTTTGCATTTGAGCCTTGGATTTTTATGGACCTCCTTTTGTTACAAGCCTTTGGATTTGCGACAAGGGACCAACATTTGCAAAAATAGGACGTCATTAATTGAAGTGCGAGGATCCTTATACAGAGAACACATGTGAGGCGAAATAAGGTTATTGCAATACATTAACGGACTAAGGTACAGATATCTAGCATGGCAAGGATTCTTTAAATCTGAAACTCTCAGGATACAGGAACAAATAGGATTGGTTAAAACACAATTACAACCATTCTAAATGTTTTCCACGTAAAATGAAAAGTTGGGTTTGTAGCCCCATTGGTGTGGTTTTACTATGAATCCTAAATGCTAGTAATTCTTGAATTCAAAACCCAGAAAAATCTGAGTTCTAAGTATTGGGGAAGGGTGAATCCTTATCCAGGCACTTTGTTGCAAGATCCTTCTAACTAGGCGCAGCTCTTGCTTCGAGTTGCGGTTCAGATTCTTGCTCCCGCGCCCTCTTCTTACCTATTTATACTAGTTTACATTTTGAAACAGATGCTTCCTTGTTCCCATACCCAAATTTTTTGCTGCTTCGCTTCACAGTTCGCCAACTATATCTTGGTATTAGATTCAATGGCACTAATGTTTGGAAGGAACCAAGCGTCACAGTACTAGAGGCCCAAGGTGCTCCAAATAATGGATTTGCAACAAGGGACTAATACATGCAAGAATAGGATATCATCAGTCAAACGAGTGTGAGGATCATTATATTTAGAAAGCATGCGGTGGTGAAATAAGGGTGTCGCAATCTTCAGATTGCATCTCCTGTTCCATTATAGTGTTTTGTTGAGGAACGTTTGGTATGGGCATGACTACTAATGTAGTACACTACATTAACTAAAGTACACATTGAGCATGACAAGGATCCTCTAAATCTGAAACTCTCAGGATATGCGAACAGCTAGGATTGGTTAAAAACTTAAAAATCATAATTACAACTATGCAAAAACTGCTTTTCTTGTAATATAAAAGTTGTTGTAGCTCAATTGGTGTGGTTTTTACTCCCAGTCCTAAATTCTAGTAGGTCTTGAATTCAAAAGGCCAGTAAAATCTGTAGTGGGAAGGGGGAATCCTTATCCAGGTATCAGATTCAATCACACTAGTGTTTGGAAGGAACCAAGCATCATGGTACTAGAAGCCAAAGATACTCCTAATAATGAGTAGGAAGACATACCTCTTGAAGCCAAGGGAAGTTTTGAATACAGGCCTCATGTTCAGGCATGTGGAGTCTTTATGATACTACACATCTCTATATTTTCATGCATGAAATAGTTCTGATATCATATGGAAAACTTTTAAATTTTGCATACTAATGTTTACTAGAGACGGAACGCAATGGGTCAGTGGCCCTAAGCATCTACATGCACCACATAAGAAGGCTTGAGAATCTGAAAGCAGCTGCATCATGTTTTATAAAATCATGGAGTGATGGTCCCTGAACTGGCATTCAGAATATAGAATTCGAAGTGACTCAACTCCATGTGAAAATGATTTGAAAACAGGACTTCAAACTGAAAATTGAAAAAGAGACTGAAAATTGAGAGAGAGAGAGAGAGAGAGAGAGAGAGAGAGAGAGAGAGAGAGAGAGAGAGAGAGAGAGAGAGAGAGAGAGAGAGAGAGAGAGAGAGAGAGAGAGAGAGAGAGAGAGAGAGAGAGAGAGAGAGAGAGAGAGAGAGAGAGAGAGAGAGAGAGAGAGAGAGATGGGTTCCCAACTGAATTTCTTGCTTAAGAGAGTTTTTTTTTTTTGTATTTACCAGGACATGCAAATCACAATAAAGGGAAACAGTAGGCATTCAAGCAGACTGATAAATACCATTTTTTTGGGATTGGGAAAAGAGATAATAACAGCTGCGGTTGGAGATTTTTCTGTAAAAATCATAGCTTAAAGAAGTTTGTGGGCCACAAGAATTCCTTTCAAATTCATGAACTTAAATCGGTCTGATTAGCTAATAACTGGATCATGATCTTGTCGTGGCATGTCTAAAATTCAAGGCTACAAGAAATAGCAAGGGAGGATGTTGATAAAAAAAAAGAGAGAAGAAAAAGAAAAGAAACAAGTGAGGAAGAAAGCTTGCTAAAAGAGTTGCTAGAAATTTGAAGGAACTCATGCTGTGGTAGATGCTATTGACAAATTCGCATGATAAACATGAATCATGATTGGACCCTTTGTATATCTGATATTTCACGTATTTAGGGCTGAAAAGATGAGGCTGATACATCGATATATGCAAAGTTACTAAGATGGCCTTAAGGTATTATATATGCTGAGTAAGAAACAAAAGTTTGTAGAAAGGTTATGGATGACCTGTTGAATGCATGCGCAGATTATATAACTATCTCAACAGAAATTGATTGATAATGACCTTTTAAGGACACAGAATTATCACTCAAAGCCACCAAAAATTTGAACTCTTTGCTAAAACCGTCCCTTTATGTTGCTTTTTAAACAGTTGTGTTGCACAGTTCGCACCAGTGTCATCTTTTTCCATTGAAGTTCTTTCAGTGAAATCTAGTTCATGATTTGAATTGTGGATTTAATGATGATTTTTATCCATCTGTGACATGCTAAGCCTTGATTTGAGGATGCTTTGGCAACTATGCAGATCAATTACAAGAAATCTTGAGTTATGCATGTACTTTGATGGTGTCTTTGTAACATTTCTAGGAATTGAATAATTGATATCAACCACATCTTCTCTCAGTAAAACATTGTGGCATTCAGCTTTTAACTCACATAAATTCATTTAAAGGGTCAGTTTTCCTAGTATTTTAAGAGTGCTTAGTCGGAACAAGGTGTGCCATATCTGTTTCGGTGGGCATATTGGTGCCCACTGAAATCTATACACATATTGGCAGCCAAGACGTCTCTCGTAACGGTCATTTTTTGTTTTACTAAAAAAAATTCAGAAAAATGTGCGGAAATCCCAAATATTTAGGGAATGTTTGGTATGCGGAATTACGTGGTATTGAATTGCATTTGGTGGGTTATAAATTCCATCCAATGTTTGGAAACGATAGGGAGGATTGGATTAATCCAAGTATTATATCATCCAGTCCTAGCAGGAGATATGGCGGGATTTCTGGTGGATTTCGAAATCCACTACATCTGTGGGCCCCACATTGATCATGTGTTTTATCCATGTCGTCCATCCACATGCACCCTTTACACATGACAATTGAGTTGCATATGCATACAAGTGACCGACATCGGTTGTGAAATTTGGTCCATTGATTATAATTCCATGGTCCACCAAACACAGGTTTCACTTAATACAATGTTTTTCCCAAAGGAAGAATTTGATACCAAACGTGGGATTGGATGGTCAAAATACGATGGTATTTCCAGAAGTATAATCATTTTGTACTAATGGTGTTAATTCCACTTAATGCAATTCAATACCACACAATCCTTCGTTCCAAATAGTTTAGAGGATTCCAAATATGTATTCATTTAAAAAAAAAAAAAAACATATTTATGATGGTGTAACGGTCCACTCATTGGTGAGAATATTGTCTTCGGCCAATTTGATGAATTTATGAACCTGAAAACCTTGGATTGATTTCAAAACTCCTATATTTAATTTCCTTAATATTTAATATTAATTATAAATATATTAGCATGAATATAATACCAAAACATCTCATATCTGCAGAGCATTACTATTATTTATGGTATTAGCGTATTACCAACTTGGCTACCTTGCGCACATCAGGCTGAATTGGTCCATAGATTTTCATCCCATCTTGTGATTTCTGTTTTGTTATCTGTAAGAAAAAAATAGTATTATTTGATTAACTCTTTTGCAATATGTACCTACCTTGATGGTTAGTCAGGAGATTTATTTTAAACACAAGTTTGATAGTGTGTGCTTTCCTGCTTGGGGAACGGTGTCTGTGGGTGAAGAAGAATTGACTCGTGTGAATGTGTATAGAAATACTTATCTTAGTAAAAACTCACCAATCAGTCAATCACCACTAATCAATCAACCACCAGAATGAAATTTTGTTTGCTTAACTTCCGTGTCCTCGTCATCATTTGGATGCGGTTGTTAAACGGGTGCTACATATCCATAATAACCAAAGTCGGAGGGAAAGAGCAGGTCAATAGAACCCGAGGATGATTGATCCTCACCAGGCATCTGCTGGGTTGAGCCCGACCCCGACCCTGAGTAAGAATATCCACCGGTGCCAAACGAAGCCCTACACTTGTAGTCATAGCTATCATGACTAGGCCCAACATAGACGTACTACTACTTATACTTATATTGCTAAGAGTGAGATTGTGGTGACGAATAACTTCTATTCGGATCTGGATATCTATATCCATATGGAACATTCCGACTAGGACTAGTCCTAAATGAAAGTGGCCCAATAGGTTCCGTATACTGTCCATGGTCATATTTATATTCATATCCATACTGTCCGTAAGTTGTTTGATGTAATCTTGGACCTCTTGGTGCTCCATCTCCTCTAGTGCCATTGGTGCCAGTCTCCCCATGATGCCCCTCCCCTTAATTGTATGGCGACTCAATACCCTTAAAAGTCCGGCCTCGTGTACCCTTTGATGCTCATTAAATGCACTATTTAGGGATGATTGTATAGTGTATTGAGCATCACTAGAAGTGGGATCAATAGGTGCGTCATTATTGCCATCACCCTCGGTTTTTCTATTGTTGCTTGCACTCTTCTACTAGCTCTAGTTCAAATCTACCGCTTTGGGTCCAAGATAGATGAATGACTCTCTTTCTACAGTTCGCATATCACTTGGCCATCTGCCTCAACTTCATTCACTGTACTCTTCTACTAGTTTATCCCTTTGTTCCAACCAAGACAGTAGTGGTCTTCCTCATCGTAAATGTTGTTTAAATTTATTGGACATAAGTCATCTTTGTCGAGCATATTCGCGACACATCTTCCATTCCATAATTTGCATCTAGACACGTCAGTTCAACGTCCTAATCTGCAATCTATTCATATTCTTTAAATAGATGAGTGCAAAACAACTCCAGTTCCTCCCGCAAGTAGAGGAGTGCCCTCATTAGCGATTCCATCATCTTGAGGACATTTGTGACCTTATTTGAATATTTGTTATCTTTGATGGTCGCCACAACATCAATTTGTGTCCCTGATGTCTCTGACTATGTTTTGTATCGAGTCATGCTTGCGATGCAAACATCTTCTCAACTCTCATCAATACTAGTACAAACTCTCAAGGGCCAAAGTTCGTCGCAAATCTAGTTACCGCAGTCCTAAGTAGCTCTCTCTTGTTCGTGAACTTCCTCATTATGACGATTAGTTGATTATGGTTATAGATGAATGTCATCACTTGTCTTCTCCTTTCGACCAATGTTGCGACACTCTTCTTCTTTCCAATATCTTCTAATATGAGATCGATGCAATATGCAACATGCGGTAACCAAAACATATGTGGTCTCTTCACTGTTAACATTCTTCTCGCAGACTCGTATGTTGCTTCGTTGTCAGTCATAATTTGCATCGCATTCTCCTTTCCAATCTCATCCATCATTGAATCCATTAGAGTGAAATATTTTCAACATGTTTTCTTGCATCCAATGCATTGATTGATTTGTGGAACACAATTCTCTAGTGCTAGTATATCATGAAGTTGATCATGCTAATTTGGCTAGGCCTGTCCAACTATCACACATAATCGTGCATCATCTGGTCTGCCATACTGGTCTAAAGGTAGCCATGTATGCCTTCATATCTTCATACTATTCTTTTATCCATTTTTCTTAATATCCTTAGTTGTGGGTGTCCTAACTCCTTCACATTCTTCCGCTGTTGCATCGTTTACCACTTGCCAGCATGGGGAGTTGGCAAATTTTGGGTGTATATTGCCATTTATGAATAGCTTAGTTTGTTGTCACCTTTTTAAACATAATCGGATTACATGAGGGTTTCCCAGGCTCAACAACATCCATGTCATCTGCTACGGGGGGAACATGTGAAGTCTGCTGTTTGCCGCTGAAGACACGCTGTAATCCATCAAACCTACCCCCACTCGCAATCACTCTGCCACTGTCCTCCCTGCTTCACGTATCCCCCAAACATGTGCCAACAGTCTTCTTCTTCATGAGCAGTTCACATGCTCTCTCTCTCTCTCTCTCTCTCTCTCTCTCTCTCCTAGCCATCATCACCTCCCTCCCACTTTGAATGTTCATCAGAGTCAACATTTACCTCATCACCAACACCCATATAATCAGGACCAAATACCTTTTGTCACGTTGTATAAAGAGCATCGTGCTTCTTTTTCTACATGACAACTCTTTTTCCATTTGACTCTACCAAATTTTGTTGCATCATGCTCATAATCTTTCTTGGCACGTTGTTGCATTCTGCGACTTGGCCCTTTTGATATGCCAAATGTTGGTTAAATCGCCTGATTCCACTTGTTATTACTTTACCAAACTAGTTGCGCTTCATTTGGTGCTTCGTACCACCCACTCTCTCATAATGTTGCAATCTATACCCCTACTTGTTGGCTAGTTATTTTCTTACAACTAAAGTGTAAACCAATTTTTTACTACTAAAGTGTAAAGTAAAGTCTAAATGAAAGTCTAAAGTGCTCAAGTAAAGTCTAAAGTCAACCCTAAATGAGAGCGAATCATGCTCCATGCTTGCCCAAAATATAAAACAAATAATCACTATTCACCCAAAATTCATTTGAAAATAAGAGAAAGAAGAAGAAGAAATGCTATGAATAATCCAAAATCAACATGCGGATGTGCAGATCCATTCATCCTCCATCAATTGAAACCATCCACACCCAACATCAATTAAAAAAAATAAAAATTTAACCCTCTTTTCTAAAAAGTCACTATTTATCTGAAATTGATTATTATTATTATTATTTTTTTATGAAATGCTATTAATAATCCATAATCAACACAAATATGTAAATCTACTCATCCTACATCAATTGGAACCATCCAAATCCAACATTGGTTAAAAATAATAATTCTTTAACCATTTCTGTGAAAAAGTCAATATTCATCTGATATTAATAATCCAAAATCTACACATGTATGTAAATCTTACTCATCTTACAGTAGGTGGAACCATCAATGCCCAACATAATTTAAAGATTTTTTTGTTTTGACCATTTTTCATAAAAAATCAATATTCATCTTATAAAACAAGGAAATGTGATCAATAGTCCAAAATCAATACATTGTTACGTACATCTACTCATCCTACATCAATTGGAACCATTCACACCCAACATTAATTAAAATTTTTTTTTATTTTACTATTTTTTAGAAAAAAAGGAACTATTCATATGAAAATAAGAAAAATAGGAAATGCTATCAATACATGGCTTTGTACATTTACTCATCCTACATCAACTGGAACCATTCACACACAACATTAATTAAAAAAATATTTTAATCATTTTTCTGAAAGATCAAAATTCATGGTTATGTACATCTCTACCATCCTGCGTCCAAAATCAAAATTCGAGATGGTTATGTACATCTTACCATCCTGCACCCAAATCATGGTTATGTACATCTACCATGCGTTCATTTTTCTGAAAGATCAAAATTCATCCGAAAGTAGAAAAAGGAAATGCTATCAATAGTCCAAAATCAATACATGGTTATGTACATCTACCATCCTGTGTCAATTGGAACCATCAGCATCCAATATCAATTTAAAAAAAAATATTTTTACCATTTTTGAGAAAAAGGCACTATTCATATCATATGAAAATAAGAAAAATAAAAAGATAGGAAATGCTATCAATAATCCAAAAATTAACACATGGTTATGTACATCTCTACTCATCGTATATCAATAGGAACCATCCACATCTAACATTAATTGAAAAAAGTAAAATTTTAAACCATTTTACCGAAAAAGTTAATATTAATTCGAAAAATTAAAAAATAGGAAATGCTATAAATAATCCAAAATCAACATATGGTTATGTATATCTTCTCATCCTATATCAATTGGAACTATTCACACCCAATATCAATTAAAAATAAATTATTTTATCATTTTTTCACAAAAAAGGCACCATTCAATCGAAAATAAGAAGAAAAAAAAAAGAGGAAATGCTATGAATAATCCAAAATCAACACATGGTTATGTAAATATACTCATCCTACATTTATTGGATCCATCCACACTAACATTAAAAAAAAAAAACGATTTTTTAAGTATTTTTAAATAAAAACTGCAATTTCGAGAAAAAAAAAAATCACCAAATCAGCCGCAAATCTACCAAGATGTGGTTGATTTAATGATTGAACGTACACTCAATTCAATTCCAACAAGAAATTAACAAAAAATGCATACATTCCCAAAAATGGCCTGTAGAGCTTCTATTTGCCAAAAATCGCTTGATTGAAGTGTTTTAATCTAAAATAACTAGTCAATAGTAGTTGAAATTTATGTGGCGATTTTTTTATTGGATTCATCCACACTAACATATAAAAAAGCGATTTTTAGGTATTTTTAAATAAAAACTGCAATTTCTAGAAAAAATAAAAAATAAAAAATCACCAAATCTGAAAGTGCCCTGATTTGTCAATGTACGTGAGTGTTGAGTCAGTCTGTCAAGTGAGCCCCAAATTGAAGATCACAAGATCAAAGACTCATCAATTGAAGAAGATCGAGCGCTCCACATAGGTAAACAAAGCCTCACTTCCCTAACCAAACCCTTGAGGTATATGACCCCATACATAAGAACCTAAACTTACCCACAACTGTTTTCGAAAATCCCTTGGTAAGCTTAGTTTAGAATATTTTGAGTATTGGAGGGAATATGAACTATACAGGTGAAACTTAATGTCCTGACGATTGCATCAATATGCAATCGAGGACAATTTCGATGGAATCGAACATGATTCGATTGCATCGAAATCAAGGCCAAATAGTCTAGCAACAAACTGAACATATGCTAGGTATTGTTGATTACATCAAATGAAGTTCGATGACATCGAAACTTATGTTTTGATGGCATCGAACCCACTTCGATTGAATCGGCCTTGGACTTTTTCCCTCCATTTTTGAAATACTCTAAGTGTTCCTCGATGTAATCGAACCTCCTTTGATAGCATTGAGAGCAAGTTGTCCCGTATCGGTATCGGTTGGCGTAACGATGCCCTTCAAAACCGATACGGATACGGGGGCATAACGGCGATACGGGGGCGTAATGGCCCGTAACGGCGTGATTTTTTTTTTTTGCCAAAAAAATATGGATTAAATCCGGAATATTCTAAGCATTCCAAATATGCATTCATTTATAAATTGGAAAATGTTTATGGTGGTGTAACGGTCCACTCTTTGGTTAGAAGTTGTATCGGACTGTCTGATTAATTTTTTAACTAGGTAACTTGAATTTGACTACAAAATTCATATATTTAATTATCTAAATATGTAATTTATATACTTAACAACTTGATATCATTTCTCCCAATAGTTCTTTAAAAAAATGAAATTAAATTGTGTAGATGGCGTTGCCAATTTAGGTGACTTGGAGGACCAATCTATTCTCCAAATCAGCCTCAAATTCATGCCATTTATTGTCATTATCCCACTTATAAATTGGTGGACATTTATTGGATAGTGAATCATAAAAAAATAAAAATAAAAATCAAAAGGCCCTATTTTAAAAAATAAAAGTCCACAAATTAACAATTAAAAGTATTCAAACAATTTGATTTTGGCGTGTGAGTTAGCAATTGCAGTCCATAATTTAATTGCCAAATTTTAAGTTAATATATGTCTCGTGTACAATTTTCTAAGGCTTGAATTAGGAGGGACTCAGATTGTAAAGTGCAGCACATGTATCAAAGTTTTTTGGGCCCCACCCGTGATGAATGTGTTATATCCACACCGTCAATTCATTTTGCCAAATAATTTTAGGACATGAGCCCAAAAATGAGGCACATCCAAAGCTAAGGTGGACTGCACCATAAGAAACAACAATAATTAAACGTTCACCATTAAAAATTTATTAGGGGCTAGAAAAGTTTTAGATCAAGCTGATTTGCCCTTCATCCACGTCCGTGTGACCCAATTAATAGGTTAGATTGAAAATAAACATTACAGTGGACCTTAAGAAATTTTTAATGGTGAGCATTCTATAACCACTATTTCCTTTGGTGTGGTCCACCTGAGATTTGGATATAACTAAATTTTTGGATCCTGACCTAAAATGACGTGGCAAAATGGATAGACGATATGGATAAAATATATACATCATGGTGGGGCTCACTCGGGTCTGATCAGATTGGACGGAAAATAAACGTTACCGTGCGCCTTACGAATTGTTTAACCGTGAAAATCATTATCTCCGCTGCTATTTTTGGTGTGGTCCAGATGATTTCCGGATATAATTCATTTTTTGGGTGGTGCTCTAAAATGATCTCTGAAAATAGATGAACGGTGTAGATGTAATAAATACATCACTGTGGAGTCCATATAACTTTGATCTCCTTTGAACCGTTTGTACAACTCGAAGCTCGAGGAGTGTCAGCACTCGTCTTTGCGTGACACGTACCTACAGCAGCTAGCTGCTGCAAATTAAAAAAAAAATGGAGAGAGGGAAACCGAAAAGAAAAAAAGAGGGAAAGACGAGAGAAAAAGAAAAAAGAGGGAAAGGGGGAAAGAAGAGATTGAGAGAGAGAGAGAGAGAGAGAGAGAGAGAGAGAGAGAGAGAAGAAGAAGAAGAACAGGAAGAAGCGCAGCCCTTGAATCGAGAAGAAGAAGAAGAAAAGAAAGGAAAAAAGATAAGGGTTTTTTTTTTTTTTTTTTTTTTTTTTTTTTTTTTTTTTTTTTTCAGTATTCAGAATACTGTTACGGGTTTGTAACGGCCGTTATGGCCCGTAACGGCCCCGTAATGGCCGATACGGGCACAAAAAATGAGATCGGCCGATACAACCCCGTATCACGTAACGGGTCCCACCGTTACCGTTATGTATCGGCCGTTATGGCCGATACGTAACCAATTTGGGATACCTTGATCGAGAGTAAGTTATCGATGGCATCGAAGTTCATTCGATTGCATCAATATAAGGACCAGTTTGTCCAGCGAGCTTTCAAGGAAGATCTTTTATCTTTGATTACATAGACGACCATTCGATGCAATCGAAATTCAAATTCCGATAGCATCGAAGGTCTGATTGATGACATCGAAGTAGGGGACAAACTGTCTAGAGAGTTTTTATAGGAAAATCATATTTCTCTCAATGACATCGAAACATGGTCGATGACATCGAAAAAGGCCTCAAACAGTCCAACAACCAAAGTGTATTTTTCAAGGGAATCCTGATGACATCGAACCATTCCTCGATGACATTGAAGTGCACGTCGATGACATCGTAGGTTGCTCGATGAGATCAGACAAAATTTGTCCTGCACCCAACTAAATATCTTGGTGCGGAAAGTCGATGCAATCAGAGAAGGTTTGATGACATCAAAAGAAACTTTGATGGCATCGAATACGCTTCGATGACATCGACAATGTCAAAATTTTTGCCTGTTTTTTTTACCATTGGGATTTGTCTTTATATACCGTTTAGGTTGTTTCTTGGACTTTTGAGCTTAGATTGAAGAGAGTTTTGAGAGACTAATTGCCATAGTTAATACCCTCATCCTCAAGCTCTCTTTCCCATAGGAGTTCATCATTCAATCCATTGCTCAAGCATTCATTGATATATTCAATAGCTTGGATTGAACTATGAACTCTAGCGTTCATTGATCTTTCAGCAGCACTATTTATAGGCAAATTATTGTGCTGAGATCTTTGAATGCTAAGCTCATGGGAGTCTTCTCTAAATCTTTAATGCATATCATTCATTAGGGAAGATAACTAAACCCCAAACCCAACAACCTTGCACCGACGATTGGAGCATCTACAAAATGGTCGCAGTTTAAGAGAATTGAAGATTCTTCCTCAATAAAGAAGACCATCTTCAGATTGTGTCAAAAAGGGGCTCACTCACTTATTTGTAAGTATAAAGAGTCCATTGAGTCTGAAACCCTTTCCTTGTGTAGGATAGGGTTTCAGAGTTTGAGTTGACAAACTTGCAAAGTCCTTTTGTAGGCCTCCGATGGGAGAATATGTTGTGTGTCCTTGTATAGGACTTGAAGGTTCTTGTGTAGAACCTTGGCCTGTGTGGCCTAAATTGTTAGGATATCTCGTGTAGGCTCCTAAGTAGTGTCTAATGCAGGGGCATTTCACATTGGGCTCGAGTGGGGTAGCTCGTGGGATGCAAGGACACACTCGGGGTGGGCGGCCCATGTGATTTGGGGCCCACGAGCCCACGAGGGGGGTTCGGCCGAAGTCCTAACCATGAGATGTGGGGCCCGGGCTATGAGATAAATGGATTAATTCGCCATACGCTAATAGTTCGAGCTTTTAGAGCAAGTGGTTAATTGTCTTACATCAAATTGGTATCAGAGCGGGAGGTCTCGTGTTCGAGACTCCTCACCGGGGGTGATTAATGTAGGGGCATTTTCACACTGAGCTTGAGTGGGGTAACTTGTAGGATGCGGGGACACACTCGGGGTGGGTATCGCATGTGATTTAGGGCCCACGGGGGAGGTCTCGTGTTCGAGACTCCTCACCGGGGGTGATTAATGTAGGGGCATTTCACATCGGGCTCGAGTGGGGTAGCACGTGGGATGCGGGGACACACTCGGGGTGGGCGGCCCATGTGATTTGGGGCCCACGAGCCCACGAGGGGGGTTTGGCCGAAGTCTTAACCCATGAGATGTGGGACCTGGGCTATGAGATAAAAGGGATTAATTCGCCATACTGTAACAGTTCGAGCTTTTAGAGCAAGTGGTTAATTGTCCTGCGTCAGTGTCCTTGTGTAGGACTTGTTGCCTTATGTAGGCACCCAAGGATGTCTTGGGTAGGCTCCTTGGTTAACCTTGTGTAGGTTGTGAAGGTTCATGGCTAACCTGATTTAAAACCATTGGATAGTGAAATCCGGTACACTATAGGAGAGTGCGTCTGCCGGGAGTGGAGTAAGCATGTAACCGAACCACTATATATCGCCGTGTTTGGGATTGTCTTTGTGCATCTGTTTAATTATGCTTGTATGATTCAAATGCTTAATTATAATGCATATTGAATGAATGTTTAGGATTGATAGGAATCACATCCTACACACACATATACACTATCTCTCTAGGCTAACTGCTTAACTTGCAAATCATGAGTAGCCTATGTGATTGGACCCTCTATTGGCTTAGAAGCCTTAGAGTTACTTTGCCTTACTTGGTTTAATTGATAAATCAATTTAAAGTTAGGCATTGTTTGCTTTTAATAAGTAAATACTTTTGAAAAGTCCTATTCACCCCCCTCCTTGGACACTTGGACATATCTCCATACTTCAACTATAGCAGTTTACTGCAATTTCAAAATCAACCGCAAATCTACCAAGTTGTGGTCGATTTTATGATTGAACGTACACTCAATTCAATTCCAACAATAAAAGAAAAATAAAAATGCATACATTCCCAAAAATGGCCCATAAAGCTTTGATTCACCAAAAAATTGCTTGATCGAAGTGTTTTAATCTAAAATAACTGGTCAATAGTGGTCAAAATTGACACAGAAAGGGTTTAGGAAGAGGTAGCAATCAACAGTAGTGGAAAAAGGAAAAAATCCAAGATTTAAAGAAAAAAACACCATTTTTCGACCGTTACGGTCACTGTAATGGCCGTTATGGTCACGTTTTTCCAATCCGCCCCATTATGACCACATATTGTGTAATGGGTCCACCGTAAATGATATGGTACTGATACGACACATCTAATCCTTGTTTTAGCTAATACATTTGGATCAACTTGCTAGATTACCTTGCCAGATTGTACCTTGGGCTCAGGGGAGGGGAGGAATGGAGGGAGATTAGTTCTCTTCTCCGTTAAAGATTCATAACGAAACGCTAAAACAAAAGATATAGTACACTACAGGTGCACCAACGTACATTTACAGTAGCACATCTCTAACACTCACCGCCAATCACCCTACATTTTCTGTTCCAAATCCCATGACTTGGATTTGGTCATTTGTGATCCGGATCATTGTTCATACCGGTCCAAAGTTATAGTTCCATACTCCTAGTGTAGATTAACTAGTAATGTCAGTTTATGTTCATAACATAGATATTTATACTTTGATTTATGCACCAATATGCATATATATTATCATGCATACAGGACCTATAAAAATACTATTCATCATTTCATATATAAATCATGGAGAAATGCTCACACACAACTACTTGTACATCCAAATAGTTGGTGTATGGGGCTCACCACGGTGTTTCTATGACATACCACCCATCCAACAAGGTTGTTCCTCCATAAAAATGGGATACCCCAAAAATCACGTCAATCCAACTATCAGGTGGGGCACACCATAGAAAACACAATGGCCAACCACCTAAAAAACTCCACATTCATGTGGGGCACGTCTAGTGGTTGGATCGACCTGATTTTTGGGGATCCCATTTTAACGGTGGGACAACCTTGCTGGATGGTCAAGATGTCGTAGAAACACTGTGGTGGGTCCCACACACCAACTATTTGGACATACAACTAGTATGTGAGTATTTCTCAAAATTACAATATCAATTTGCATGTAAAATTGTACTCTATTCACCTAATGCATGTCCTAGAGTGACCCTACCCCTAGCGTACCATGCGTTGGATGAAGTAGGATTTTGCCTTCTCTTACATGTACCATGTACTGGAACTAGTGTTCGAATTATCTTCGAAATTATCGAAATATCTCCGATATTACCTTTATCTCCAGCTCAGCGATACCGATAACACTGGCAGAGATACTGATAATACTAGTAGTATAAAAAATTTCAGGTATTAGCAATGTATCGCTAAGTATTGCCAACGTATCAATATTGCTAATGTAATCGCCAATATTTTCAACTACGTAAATTCTAGGTGTCGCTTGTATTGCCAATGCATCGATATTGCCAATGTATCACCAACATTTTCGTCTATGTAAATTCTAAGTAATGCTTGTATCATAAGTGTATTGATGATATTTCAATAATATCGCCAATGTATTGATATCATCAAAATTTGGTTTATTAGAAAAATATTTATTTCAAAAATTTTTTCATGGGCACATGGTTGTATGTAGTGTTCAATTTGTCATTGATAATATTAATAATATCTTGATATTATTGATATCGCAACACGCGCGATATTGAGACCACAATCTTTCGTTTCCTTTTCAATTGTTGATGATTTTTTGGTGAAATATCATGTGTTGTTGATATTTTGCAATATCAATGGATGTTTGGACTGTTAAATAGGGCGGATGGGATAGTTGGACTAATTTCTTACAATAGTAAATGCTTTTAAGGCCCCCATTAAATGGAAAATTGTTATATATGCATTCTCTTTGCAATTTTTTTTTTTTTTTTTTAAATTTTCAAATATTCAAATATGTACATTTTAACATGCCCTGAAGTTTCGCTGAAAATTCCACCATTTTCCCCATGTTTTCCCACATTTCCGGTTATCAACGATATTATCAGCGATATCGATATTGTTTCCGTATCCTTGGTCAACGAAACTTGTAGCGATACCGATACTTCGAATATTGACTGGAACAACCCACAATCTACTTGACCTTGAGTTGGAGCATAAATATCATACTTGCCTTGCTTGCCCACAATATCTCTAATCTGAATTGAAGCCTTTGTGAAGATGTCGGCCAATTGATTGATAGATTGAACAAATGACATTTTGAATACTTTTGCCATCATTCTCTCTAACAAAGCGACAATTGACTTTAATATGTTTGGCCCTCTTATGAAGATTAGATTATTAGCAATGTGAGTTGTAGCTTTATTATCTTGGTGAAGAGGAATAAGGGCACCAGCTTCAAAACCCAGCTCAAGTGGAAGGAACTATAACCACATAAGCTCACAAGTAGCATTAGCCATCACCTGATATTCAACTTTTGCAGATGACTAAGCAACAATCAGATAATCTACCAAATTTGCATCACTGTAACCACTTAATTCAGATGATTGTGATTTAGAATAATAGTTCTTTCCCTTGTTTTGCCTTTAAATATCGAAGAATGAGATATACCGCCTCTAAGTGATCAGCACAAAGGCATAACCAGTGTTCGAGTTGTCGGTATCGCTACAAGTTTCGCTGGCTGGAAATAAAGATATTATATCGTTATCGCCGATAATATCGCTGATAACCGGAAATGCAAGGAAAAATAGGAAAACATGGGGGAAATGGTAGAATTTTTCAGTAAAACTTTAGGACATGCCTAAATACACATATTTGGATATTTAGGAATAAAAATTTTTAGAAAAGAATGTATTACATGATAAGTTTTCATTTAATAGGACCCAAAAAGCATGTGTTGCCGTAAGAAATTACTTCAACAATAACCAAAATGAGTTTATATAATACAAATGCAACTATCATACAATAATTAAGATATGTAAAATTAAATGAACTCACAAAGCATACCTTTTTTGCCATCCCTCATCCCTACATGGAGTGATGAGGTGGCTTGTAGTCATCGTATGAATCTTGATCGTAGGACCCACCTCAATGTATGCATTATATATCCACGACGTTCATCTATTTTGCCGGCTTATTTTAGGGTGTGGACTAAAAAATAAGGTAGATACAAATTTTGTGTGGACCACGCCATAGGAAACAGTGGTTAATGACCATTAAAAACCTTTTACGGGCCACATAAGTTTTGGATCAAGCTGATATTTGTGTTTTTTTTTTTTTCCTTTCATTCAGGTCTGTTTGACCTTATCAACAGGTTAGATGGTCAAAAAATATTACTGTGGACCTTAGGAAAATTTTAATGGTGGGCATTCAACCACTATTTCCTGTAGTGTGGAAGACCTGTAATTTATATCTTAATTTTTTTGGATCACGCCTTAACAAGTGGGCCCTACAGGCACCCACACCATTGGTTCCGGGGTCACACCCAAGTTGCGCTCTAATGAGAATTAGGTGCAAACTCACACAAGACAGTGCAACCCTTAGTGTGGGGACTACCTTGATGTATGTCTTCTATATCTATGCTGTCCATCCAATTTTTAAGATTATTTTAGGGCATGATCCCAAAAAATGAAGTAGATCCAATTCTCAGGTAGACCCTACCTTAGAAAAAAGTGGTGATTGTCCATTAATGGGCCACAAAAGTTTTGAATCAAGCTGATATTTGTTTTTTTTTTCCTTCATCCACGGTCATGTGACCTTATCAACATGTTGGATGTCAAATAAACATCACATAAACATTATGGTGGGCCCAAGGAAGCTTTTAATGGTAGTGCATTCAATCACCGTTGTTTCCTAAGTATGGTCCATCTGAGTTTTGGATCCGCTTATGACAAAACGGATGGATAGTGTGGATTTAGAATAAATACATTATGGTATGCCCCCATAGCAAGGGCCGCACCTTCTTGGGTGAACCTAATCCACTCCCCCAAAATTGGGGCTCCACGATCCATGGGATGGAAGCAAGAACTTCTCATGATTGAAAGCTAGGTACGGCCAGGGTGAAGTTCCTGAGAAATCTACTCTATTTATCTACTTTGCCGGATCATATTAGGAAATGGGCCAAAAAATGAAGCAAATCCAAAACTCAAGTGGGTCGAATGACAGGAAACAACGGGAATTGAACTTCCACTGTTTCAGCCATAGAAGTTTTGGATTAGGTTCATAATTTTGTGCTTTCAATTTATCTAATTAGGAATGACCTTATGAATGGTACGGATGGCATATAAACATCATAGTGGACCCCAGGGAGGTTTCAACGGTAAGCATTTCCCTACCTATTGTTTCCTATCATGCGGCCCACTTGGAGTATTGCGGTTTCCTCAATTTTTGGACCATGTAATAACATGATTTGAAAAAATCGATGAACGGGGTGGATTTCTTAAAAACATCATGGTAGGCCCCACCTAACTCCCATGGCCGGAAGTTAAGCCAAAGGGTTTTACATGCAGTTAAGTGAGGTGCATTTAGTGAGTTGGGTGGACCTTGATCACAGGGCTCATCTAGATAATAATAAAAAGTTGTATATCTATACTGTTAATTCATTTTGGCAGATCATTTTAAGGCAAAGGACAAAAAATGAGACGGATCCAAATTTAAGGTGGACCACATGGCAGGAAACAGTGGTCATTGAATGGCCACCATTAAAAACTCATCGGGAGCCACAAAAGTTTCGATCAAGCTGATATTTGTGTTTTCCCTTCATCCAGATCTATGTGACTTAATCAACTAGTTGGATGGCAAATAACCATTACAGTGGGCCTTAAAAAGTTTTTAATGGTAAGCGTTCAATCACCGCTGTTTCCTTTGATGTGGTCCACTTGAAATGTGGATCTGACTCATTTAACGGCTCATGACCTAAAATGATCTTTCAAAATAAATGGCGGTGTAGATGAAACACATCACATCATAGTGGGCCCACAGAGCAGTGAAATATTAATCAGGACTTCACATCTCACGTGCGGTCATCCCGTAAAGGGGAGCTTCGGATGCGGGAAGCCATTTTGGGGAAACTATCTTTCGAAGCCCTCAAATCCCTCAAATCCCTAAAATTTCTCAAATTCTCTCCAAAATTTAGGAAATGTCCACCCATCTATGTAAGATTCTTTGCCAAAATTGCCACTCCTTTGAAATCTTTCATTTATTTGAAGAAAAAAAAGGAAAAATCATGGTTTTTAGTTTTTTTTTTACATATGGAAGAACGATGCACGAATTTCAATGATCGATCGACTGGTGTGCTACCTCCAAATTCTGAATCCTCTTTGAAAGGTATCGAAAATATCCTCTTACATGGATCGGAATGATTTTTCATTTTCTTCAAATTTTTTTTTTTTTCATTTTTTTTCATATTTACGCACTCCCGAAATTTTCGGTGGGTTAGCTATAGCGAATTTATCGCCGAAAAATCGCCGACAATTGGAAGAGATACGAAACTAGGGGGTTTTGGTTTCGCCGGCTTGGCGACACCGATAATATCAGAGATATTATCGATTTTTTGCCAACAATTTGAACACTGGGCATAACTAACCTTGAAGTAGGAGGAGATAGATGGTGCTCGATAGCCCTAGGTGATGCTTCTTTGTTCTTTCTTCGATCGTAAACTTTCAGTTACTTTCAACAGTGTCAGATTGATCTAGTAACAACTTGAGACCGGTTCCACAATCATTAGAAGAGAATATAAATTTACAAACGGCTCAGCACATGGAATATTGTCTTTTGAAGAGAAATACAGTGCGTCGTAAAAGAATTTAATATCTTTAGAAAAGTGTTATATGCTTGTCGCAAGGCAATAACACTTCTCGATAATTCACTATCCGCTCATCTACCCCCCCTGATGCAGGGACGTGATGGCCTAACCATAGATGCATGTATAATTAGGTTGAAGAGATTCAAATAATAAAATTAATCAACTAACTGTTATCAATTACGTCGATTAAGCAAATGTCAACACAAAGATGAAATCAGTTCGTCAGGATTATGCCCCTTAGCATAAAATCACCTAAACAGTAAAAAGGGAGGACCTAGGGATATGAGGATATCCCTGATCTAACATAAACTAGTCCACAGTCAAGTTTGGATTCGATTCTCCTAACTAGTCATCCCTCCTTTCCGTTCAAACCAAAAAAGGAATATACAGAGAGGAACGAAAGAGATGAAGAAGAGATGAGTTCGAGATAAAAGAGGGTACGAATTCTAGGGCATCAAAGAAAAGAAGACAATTGATTCTTACCTTTTCCTGCACCTTGAAGATCTATAAAGAAGGAAAATCTAAAACCGGGGTGGAATCCTCAACACCTAATGGTCAATCTTGAAACCCTAATATCTCTGGTAAAAGAGGAAGAAAACATACAAATTCTCATTTATTTACTAAATAAAATTGGGTTTCTCATAGTGTATATATAAGCTATGGAAAAATAAAAAGTGCACTAAAGTCCTTGGAAACAAGAAAAATAACAAAATGACGAAAAAAAAAACCAAGAAGTGCACTAAAGCCCCTGAAAACAAGGAAAAGAACAAAAAGACGTCTAAAACTAAAACACATGCGCGACAGGGTGTGAAATCTGCCCAATGGGCCTGAGGTTAGGGTGTGGTCATGCCGCTCCTACACTTGTGGCACGTCAAAAAATGGGTCCGATGGACCTAGCATCCATCCACATCAACTCCTCCGCTTTGGTACTTTGTCGGTGACGCCTCCTTTGGTACACTCTAAAGGGTGCATTGCTGATGTCCGCACCACCCCCCTCTTGCAAATGCAATTTATGCTGTTCTCTTTGCTTCACGTGGTCCTATAGAGCCCCACCAAAAGTTAATACCTTTGTTTGGCTTCTAGAAAGGCAGATGATCCTCATTATTAACAAGTTGCAATAAAGATCGGAGACTCACCAACATTTGCTTAATGTGCATGGAAAATGCTGAATTGATAAACCACCTCTTTATTCATTGCCCCTACCCCAATGGGGTGTGGTCTAGCCTCCTTGTTCTCTTTTAAACCCCTTGGGTAATGGCCAGTGTTGTTAAATCGCATAAGTGACTATATGCCATCCAACCTGTGTGATCGCTTATGCGATTGCACAATGTTTTATTTATTTTTATTTTTATTTTTAATTTTTAAATTTAAAAAAAGAAAAAGAAGAAGATCGAAAAATTTGGGAAAAAATCTGTTTTTTTCCCATAAAGACTTAACTACTCCCATTAATTTTCAAACTAATTTGTGTAATATTACCTATACTATCTAAGTTATTAATAACTAAAAATTAATAACAAATCAACAACTTATTAATAAAAACTTAATACTTTTAGTGATAAACAAAATCTACAAATTGCAAACTATAGATTTATTATATGCATTGTTCCCTCTCCCATTATGACAACTATAGATTTACTATGTACATTGTACTCTCTCCCATCATGGCACATCATCACCACCACCACCACCACCATCGTCAGAGTCATCTCCTTCAAACGTACACTTCATCATCTGTCCCCACAGGTTGCTCATCCACGTCTAATGGTCGAGCGTATTTTTCTTGTACTTATTCAATTTCATATCATCGTCTTCTCCTTGACTACTAGGCGCGGGCCTCATGCTACTACTCGCCTCTCCAACTCCTTTTCTCCGCTATTGAGAACCTTCAACAGGTGCCGATCAATAAGCCACGTCTTCAACTTGGGCCCATGTAAGGGACTCATTGGCAAAGACTCTATCCTCTGTCTCCACAAGCTACTCACTATCTGCCTCCAAATCATCTAGGCTAATAGGATCATAGAATTCAGGCTTTTCTCGCCTAGCCTGGAATCTTTCTCACAGCTTCTGATTATACTGGACGAAGACCAGATCATTGAGTTTCTTTTATTTGAGGCGATTTCTTTTTTCATGTGAATCTACATTAACATTTAGAATGTGTAATATTAGCAATTTGGCATTGAAATTTGAAATTGAAAGTGAATTATAGAACTTTTAAGTTGCAAAACTTACAAACTCGAATGTACTCTCAGTTGCACTCGCCACCGCTCGAATAACACGTAAGGTAAAGAATTCTCATGGTTAGCTTCTGTAGTGCTGAATCCCTCCTAGTCGGGTCAACTCCATACATAGACCACCAGTCAGCTATGCAAGTAAGTTTAAATTAGACATTTTCTCCGTTAGACTTCTTACATTGTAAGTTGTAGAACTTCATATAATTGCATACTTGGCAATTTTGTACTTCTATGCATGATAACAATCTCTCTTGACCAAATCCATGCATTCTTCAAGTAGAAGTCCAGCTCCCGAGAAATTTTATTTTGTTCTTCTTTGTCTGGAACCATTCTTTCTAAAGTGTCTAGAAATCTGACCATATGGAATGCGACTGTCGCAGTCCAATCGGCTGATGTAAAGAATACAGCCGGATTAAGGTTTAAAATTTTTATGTCCTTATAAGCTTCTCTCTCCATAAATTCTTGTATGGCCGATGTGTCATGTCTTTTTTTAGCATGCTTGTCCATATACTCCATGATTTCCCTATGGATTTCTGGAGTAACATTGGTACATTCTCTTGTATTTGCCCCCGATGTATGCACAAGGTGTTGTTTATGCTGGCCAATATCATCGGAACTTACGTATCCACATAGGTCACACACTACATAGGACTTATCACCGCACTTCGATAGTGCCTGTACTTCCAACCACCCGGGTCATTTAACTTTGGCCTCAAAGTAGAAGATTGGGAAGAAGACATGATGACACTATGTAGTAGCCTAGTAGGGTAGAGTAGTTGACCATAATGTGTGTATGAGACTATAAGTGTGTATTAGAGTCTAAGTACTAAACAAACAAAGTAGTAAGTACTACTAAGTATTATTTAGTATAGTAAGCAAGTACTTACTAACTACTAAGTAGTAAGGAAATGTTACTAAATAAAGTAAATAGTAAAAATACTTAGAGAGAGAGAGGGGGGGAGAGTGTCACTAGTATGGTTGAGGAGTTACAATCATGTGTGTGTGTGTGTGTGTGAGAGAGAGAGAGAGAGAGAGAGAGAGAGAGAGAGAGAGAGAGAGAGAGAGAGAGAGAGAGAGTGTGTGTGTGTGTGTGTGTGTGTGTGTCTTGACTCTTCTTGAGTCCTTGGAAGTTGGAAGTTGAAACTTAAAAGTCGAAAGTCTTGAAAGTGAGTTTCGAAAGTTGAAAACCTTTCTTCTCTTCAACTTGGAAGTCTTGAACTTGAAAGTTGAACTTGAAACTTGAAAGTCTTGAAGTCTTGATTCTCTTGAATCTAGATTCTAGAATCTTGATGCAAATGATCACACTCTTGAATCTTGAATCCGGGAAAATACAAACTAGAAACTAGAAATAAACTAGAAATTAAAAGTATACTAGAAACTTGAAATAAACTAGAAACTAGAAAATTAGAAATAAACTAAAATCTAGAAACTAGAAACTACAAAGTACCAACTAAAAACTAGAAACTACAAGTCTACAATTACAAATTTACAATTTAGAAATTCCAATGAAACAAAATAAAAGACTTTGTTGTTGGTTGACTTGAATCTTGAGTGTGTGCGCTTGCCACTTGAGAATTGAGACTTGACTTGACTCTTGAGTTGAATCTTGACTCTTGATAAATGATACTTCTAATGAAAGAAATCAAGAATAGATCACACATCACAAGTTAGAATAGAGATTAGAAATTAAAAAAAATTAGAATAAGAGATTAGAATAAAGACAATAGAAGAGAGAAAGAGATAGAGTGAAGAGTATAGAGTGATTCTTCTTCTTGCTTCTGGATCTTGAATCCTTGATTCTTGCCTTCAACTTCAAGTGAAAATAAATAGCAAAAAATAAAGATAAGAGAAATTATGAAAAGGATTAAGAGAGAATAAGCGCTTTAGAATGATGTATGAGAGCAAGAAAGTGTGTATTTAGAGTTTTAGTGAGTATATGTTGCAAATGGAGGGGGAAGTGCCTTTTTATAGGCAAAACTTCTAGAAAAAAAGTTTGAACAATCAGATTTCTGACTGTTGGAATGTATGCGAATGCGATCGCATACGCCATTATGCGATCGCATACCATCGCATATGGCATATGCGACCATCGCATATGCCATTATGCAATCGTATACTATTGCATATGGCATATGCAACCATTGCATATGCCATATGCATGGTTCTATGCGATTATGCAATCGCATATGACAACACTGGTAATGCTGTTCACCATTGAAGATGTCTTTGCTTGGCAAGGGGGAGGAGCTAGGAAGGAAATCTAAGCTAATTGGCAATCGGCCATAATGGTGACCCTTTGGGCTATTTAGAAAGAAAGGAATAACTGTTGCTTTAGGAACTCCAACCTGATTTCTAGGGTAGTCAGCTTAATTAAAAGGGAGGTGGCATATTGGTCCTCTTGCCTCCTAATTATTGATTCCAGTATTTTGTTTCGCTTTTTTGGGTTGTAGCAGGCTTCGCTTGTTTTCTTTTCTGCCTTCGGTGACTTCTTATTAATAGATTTCTATTGCTATTCAAGAAAAAAAACAGGCAATAACACTTGCACTCTTTTTTAGAGTTTGCATTACTAAAACGAATTTGGTTGCTTCTGGACCCTAGTTACAAATTTGGGCTATGAACATGCACAAAGCAAACAAACCCAGGCACCCATACCCTTTTTTTGAGTTTGCATTACTTACACAAATTTGATTGCTTGTGGACCGTGGTTGCAAATTTGGACTATGAACATGAACAAAACACACACGACCAGGCACCCAAGCACCTTGGGTGAGCATAGCTTCATTGCTATAGATTTTAACAACTTTTTTAGGAATATCCATCTCCACCATGATGGACCTAGTTAGTACTAAGAGATGACGATTTTTTCTCTCCTCCATGCCTTTTTGTTGAGGGTGCAAGGAACTAAGGTTTGGGATTTGATTCCATTTTCTACAAAGTATAGATGACTTAGTAGATGCAGGCATTGTCAATCCTAGAATATTTTTATCTTTGCATCAAGTTTAAATCCAAACCATTTTGTGGAACTTTAAAAAAAAAAAAAAACCATAGAGTGACTCATCTCTACTTTTCATAAGATATATCCAGGAAAATCAAGAGAAATCATCGATGAAAGATATAAAATACTATCGCCAAATACTGAAATCACAGGCATGGGTTAGAATGAGTAATATTGAAAAGGGGAGCTATCAATGTCCGGGGGGGGGATCTAAAGAATACAAAAATCTCAATCGCCTGAATATTAAAACCTTGATTTTAAATGATTCATAGGACAACCTTTACCTAAAATATTAGGCAGGACAATATTATTTCACGAATGTCTTTAAAATCAATCTTTCAAACTGACAAGAGAATATAAAATGATTACAACATTTACCACAAGAATGAAAATAAATAACATCCACCACAAAAAAATAAAGCATTCAGCACAAGGCACAAGGAGTTATAGTGGTTCGGTGCTTAAAACAACCACACCTACTCCACTCCCAAAATTACTTCCATCGTAATTTTGGCTTTTACTATAATAAGGTTTTCATAGGTTCACCTTAACAACCTAATACAGTAACTTGTATTTTTCATGGGCTATCACAATAAAAACCCCTTTTGTGATTTAGACGGGTTATCACAAATAAAAACTCCATTTGTGATTTTAACGGGCTATCACAAATAAAAACCCCTTTTGTAATTTTGACGGGCTATCACAAATAAAAACCCATTGAGATTTTCACAGGCTATCCCAGAAAAACCTAAAATGAAATAAAGTAAATAATGTACTTACCTTCAAAAGTAGATTCAAAGACGTGGTAGAAGCTTGTAGTAGATCAACTTCTTTCTTGAACGTAGATGATGTAGTGTTCAATTAAATAGAAAGAGTATAGGGTTCTATATATTTTAGAAATGAAAAAAACCAAATGCTACTTGATTCAATTCTCTTAGATCTCAAAGAAGAGTATAGATTTACTCTTTTTAGAATAAGATTAAAAATGATCTTGAGAAAGGGAATTGAATAAGCTAAAATTAAATTATAAATACCACACAATTAGCTTGCCGAGGACTCGAGCTTCTTTCTCTCTTGAAGAAGGATTATAGTGAATTTTCGTTGTAATTTAGAATGAGAGAGCCTCTATTTATAGCCAAAGAGGTTGGAAATTCAGCTAGCCTAAGACTAGCTTCGGCTAGCCGGATTCCACCAGATTCGTTCCAACGGTTATCGGATCGCGTGAGATAAGATTTATCCAAAATTTATTTGGCCCGAGGTCAAATTCGGTTGGCTGAATTTGCCAATCAGCTGGTCGAATTCCTGCAAAAATCAAAAGACTGTATTGTTGGAATTTGACCCGAACTCACTCGGGCTAGTTGAATTTCAAGCTTAGGCTAGTAGAACCAAAACTTAGGCTGGTCGAATTTTCAACAAAATTTGTTATTTTGCTCGAGCTTGAAGTTAGGTTAGCGGAGGAAATTAGGTTGGCTGAATTCCAGAGCAAAAACACTATTAAAACCCAAGTTTAATGATTTTTTGAAAGTACCTAAACCTAAGGTCTTTCTAGGGTTATACCACTTGTATTTTAGCAAATATATGGGACAACTTGTCTTGAACTTTAACTTGATCTTGTTTTGAATTTGGGCGTCGACTTCTTGAGAAGATGTGCCGATCTTGAGCTGATCTTCAGGCATGTAGAGTAGTTGTGATTCTATACTTGTGATTTGACCTTGAAGCACTTTCGTCTCACGAAATTTGACAATCCATGTGTGCTAAACATAAAAGCAGTTACAAATATAAACATTAGTGCTGTTATTATTACTCGAAACAAAAAGATGTTAAGCAATGCTTAGCAAAATGACTCATTTCACACCTAAAGGTCAAATTGGTGACAAATTTTATTCGCATTTTTTTTAATACTCTTTAAAAGTAAATGACTCAAATGACTATGCCATAAATATTCTTGTTCCTTATTAGATGACTCAAAGAGAAAAAAAAGGGCAACTAATCCATTTCCAATATCCATTTCCAATATCCAAAATGTTGAGATATGGAGCCACATCTGGGGGTCGCTCGACCAGTCGAGTGCCCTGCTCGACCGGTCGAGTGGCCCACTCGACCAGTCGAGGACTGGCTCGACTCAAAGTCCAGCGAGCAACAGTTTTTGGGTTTCGAGGTGCTCGACCGGTTAAGGCCCCTGCTCGACTAGTCGAGGGTCCGCTCGACCAGTTAAGCAGTCTTTTGCACGGACTGTGGATTTTTGAGTCGGTTTTCGCAAGGGTGCGAAAGGGAAGTTGCCTAAACTATAAATAGGAGTCCCTAGGGCTTTCCTAGGTATTATGAGAGTTATTCCAAGGTGTGGGTAAAGGGTTTTCTCTGTATTTCCAAGGGAGAGGTTAGTATATTGCCTTGTAATTTCATTTTTTCTTCATAGTGGAAGTTTGCATCCGTGGTTTTTTACCCTTGTTGGGGTTTTTTCCACGTATATCTTGTCTTGTGGTTTATGTGGAATGCTTTGATTCTTTTTCTAGTTTATATTTCTTCTTGTTTATCGTTTGTGGGTGAGACCGGAGATTGGATCTCGGTTCACTGCATTGTTGGCGTGCTGCGCAACAACTGGTATCAAAGTTGTTGGTTTAGTTCTATTGGGAGCGATGACGGAAGAAGGGAAGACTAGAATTGAGAAGTTTGATGGTTCAAACTTTGCCTTCTGGAAGATGTAGATGGAGGATTATCTGTATCAGAAGGACCTCTATATTCCTCTAGGAGGAAAAGAGAAGAAAGAAGAAGATATGACAGATGATGAATGGTTTTTATTGGATCGGAAGGCTTTAGGAACGATCCGACTCTTTGTCTAAGAGCGTCGCCTTCAATATATCCAAGATGAAGACCATAAAAGAATTAATGGAAGCCCTAACCACCATGTATGAAAAATCCTAAGCGTCCAACAAGGTTCATCTCATGAAATAGCTATTCAACATGAAGATGTCAGATGGTGGGAATATGGCTGAACATCTAAACGAGTTCAATATAGTCACGAGCCAGTTGGAATCCGTTAGCATTGTTTTTGAGGACGAGCTCAGGGCGTTATTGATCTTGTCCAGTTTATCAGACAGTTGGGATGGTTTAGTGATTACTGTGAGCAATTCTTCAGGGTCAACAAAACTGAAATTTGATGATGTGGCCGGTCTGATTCTCAGCGAAGAATTTAGAAGAAAGGCATCAGGAGTTTCAGGGGATTCAGGGAATGCTCTAAACGTTGAAGGAAGAGGAAGATCGTTGAACAAAGAAGGCAATAAACACGGACGTTCTAAATCGAGGAAGAAGTCCAAGGGACCGAAAGACAGACGGGTGTTGGTATTGCAGCAAGAAGGGGCACATGGAACGTAATTGCAGGGCACTCAAGAAAGAAGGAGGCTCTCAAGGTGGGAAGGATTCAGTGAATCTATCTGAGGAGAGTGACACAGAGGCGTTGTTCTTGTCTCTTGATGCGAGGAATGAGTCTTGGGTTATAGACTCGGGTGCTTCGTTTCATGCCACTTCATGTAAGGAAGTTTTGTGTGATTATGTATCAGGTGACTTTGGGAGAGTCTACCTGGGTGATGATGAATCATGCAGTATTACTGAAAAGGGAAACGTTCATATAAATCAGAAAGACGGAACGACTTTGAAATTGAAGGATGTAAGACATGTAACAAGTTTGAAACGAAACTTGATCTCAGTGGGGCAGTTGGCCGATACCGGTTATGTGACGACATTCACCAGTGATTCCTGGAAGATCACAAAAGGTGCCTTAGTAATATCTCGAGGCAAGAAGGAAGGTACTTTGTATGTGACTTCAGGAACGTATAGTTCACTCGCAGTCGCATCAACTGGAGTGAATGGGCAATTATGGCATCAAAGGTTTGGACATATGAGTGAGAAGGGGATGAAAGTGCTATTTTCAAAAGGGAAGCTACCAGGGCTGAAGTCTATTGACTTGGAATTATGTGAGGATTACGTGTATGGTAAGCAGAAGAGGGTAAGCTTCAATAAGATAGGACGTGCTCCAAAGACGCATCTATTGGAGCTTATACACACTGATATGTGGGGACCGGCACAGGTATTATCTCTTGGTGGCTCACGTTATTTTGTTTCTTTTATTGATGATGTTAGTAGAAAACCGTGGGTTTATTTCGTAAAGCATAAATCTGATGTATTTGATGTATTTAAGAAGTGAAAAGTAATTGTAGAAAACGAGACAGGTAAAACAGTAAAATGTCTCGGATCTGATAATGGGGGAGAGTACCGTGATAAGAGATTTGAGGAGTATTGTGCAGCGAATGGAATCAAATATCAGAAAATGATTCCAAGAACACCGCAGCAGAATGGTGTGGCTGAGCGCATTAACTGGACCATCCTTGAGCGCGCTAGGAGCATGAGGTTACGTGCAAGGTTGTCCAAGACCTTTTGGATAGATGCTGTGAATACTGCCGCATATCTCATCAATAGAAGTCCCTCAACCCCAGTGGATGGTGGGCTACCAGAAGAAACGTGGACTGGAAAAGAAGTGAACCTTGCACATCTCAGAGTGTTCGGTTGCACTTCATATGTTCACATTGATGTAGAGCACAGAAACAAGCTGGATGCGAAGTCC
Source organism: Magnolia changhungtana (assembly GCA_030180095.1). NCBI lineage: Eukaryota > Viridiplantae > Streptophyta > Magnoliopsida > Magnoliales > Magnoliaceae > Magnolia > Magnolia changhungtana. The sequence goes on along the minus strand of JASAUF010000502.1, from coordinate 7,255,881 downwards.
AGGAGGTGGACGTTTATAGGCTATTGGCAGCATGATTTTGGCTACAGGTTTTGGGATGCAGAAAACAGGAAAATCATCAGAAGCAAGGGCGTAGTCTTCAATAAAAAAGTGATGCATAAGGACTGTGCAGGAAAATAAGGCCAAGGAGAAAGAATTCGTAGAGTTGGAAGAGTTACTGGACACGGGTGTTACAGCGCCACAGCATGATCATGCACAGGAGCATTATGAGGCAGAGCCATAGACACCGGTTGTGAGGAGGTCTACTCGGGAGAGGAGACCCATGGTCTGATACTCACACTCACATTATCTACTGTTGACAGGTAACGGTGAACTAGAGTGTTTTGAAGAAGCATTACAGTCGGATACATGGGTTAAGTGGGAGCAGGCTATGGATGATGAGATGGACTCTCTTAAGTCTACTCGTACATGGGAGTTAGTCACTCTACCCAAGGGTAAGAAAGCTCTTCATAACAAGTGGGTTTACAGACTAAAGGAGGAGCACGATGGTTCGAAACGGTACAAGGCTAGATTGGTTGTGAAAGGGTTTCAACAAAAGGCATGTATCGATTTCACTGAAATATTTTCACCTGTGGTGAAAATGTCTACGATTCGCATGGTCTTGAGTATAGTGGATATAGAGGACTTACATCTAGAGCAGCTAGATGTTAAGACAACCTTTTTTCATGGGGACCTTGAAGAAGAGATATATATTCATCAGCTGACAGAATACGAGGCACCAGGAAAGGAGAACAAGGTGTGTAGATTGAAAAAGAGTCTATATGGCTTGAAGCAGGCCCCAAGGTAGTGGTACTAGAAGTTCGACAGTTTCATATCGGGAAACGGTTACAGGAGATGTCATGTTGACCACTATTGCTATTTGAAGAAGTTTGATACATCATTCTTCTGTACGTTGATGATATGCTTGTGGTCGGTTCAAGCATGAAGGACATCTCAGATCTCAAAAGACAACTGTCTAGAGAATTTGTCATGAAGGATTTAGGAGCTGTAAAACAAATCCTAGGCATAAGGATAAAGCGTGACAGAGAAAACAAGAAACAAGTTTTGTCACAAGCAGAGTACATAGCCAATGTACTTGATCGATTCAATACAGGAGGTGCTAAGCCGGTTAACACTCCATTAGCCAACCACTTCAAGCTATCTAAGAGCAAAGTGCAAAGATGCAAGAGGAACGGGACTACATGGCTAAAGTCCCATACGAGTCAGCTATTGGGAGTCTCATGTATGCTATGGTAAGCACGAGGCCAGGCATTGCTCAAGCAGTGAGAGTTGTTAGTAGGTTCATGAACAACCCCGGGAAGGAACATTGGGAAGCCGTGAAGTAGATTCTTAGATACCTGGTAGGTACTAAGGATGTAGGGCTATGCTATAGTGGATCGGAAATCAACCTACAAGACTACGTGGATTTAGATTTGGCAGGAGATATCAACAGCAGAAGAAGCACTACATGTTATTTCTTTACTCTGGGAAGTGCGGCAGTCAGTTGGGTCTCTCAATTACAGAAGATAGTATCAATCAGTACGACGGAAGCAGAATATGTTGCGGCTACAAAAGCGTGTAAGGAGATGGTGTGGATGCAAGGTTTCATGGAAGAGTTGGGTAAGAAGCAAATAGATTGCAAGCTGTATAGTGACAGTCAGAGTGCAATACACTTGGCTAAGAATTCAACCTTTCATTCAAGGACCAAACATATTGACATCAGATATCACTTCATACGTTCGTTACTAGAAGATGGATCGATTGCTCTAAAGAAGATTCATACAAGTGAGAATCCTGCAGATATGCTTACTAAGGCGGTCACACGAGAAAAGATGAAGCTCTGTTTAGCTTTGATTGGTCTTCAGGCTTGAAGACGGGGAGGTGGTGCACTCCGGATGAAGAAGACAGGTTTATGGCGATGTCTCCAAGTGAGAGATTGTTGAGATGTGGAGCCACCAGTTGAGGACTGGCTCAACTCAAAGTCCAGCGAGCAGCAGTTTTTGGGTTTCGAGGTGCTCGACCAGTTGAGGGTCAGCTCGACCAGTTGAGGTTACGCAGATTCGTTTCCGGATTTTGCACGGACTGCGGATTTTTGGGTCGGTTTTCGCAAGGGTGCGAAAGGAGGGGTCCCTAGGGCTTTCCTAGGTATCATGAGAGTTATTTCAAGGTGTGGGCAAAGGGTTTTCTTTGTATTTCCAAGGGAGAGGTTAGTTTATTGCCTTGTAATTTCGTTTTTTCTTCATAGTGGAAGTTTGCATCCGTAGTTTTTTACCCTTGGGGTTTTTTCCACGTATATCTTGTATTGTGGTTTGTGTGGAATGCTTTGATTCTTTTTCTAGTTTATATTTCTTCTTGTTTATCGTTTGTGGGTGAGACCGGAGATTGGATCTCAGTTCATTGTGTTGTTGGCATGCGGCGCAACACAAAATGTATAATATATTTTCTTTACCAGACACGAATTTGCTTACTCTCTGGTCTTGGATGACACAGTAAGAAGGGAAAAGAGTAACATTGTTGTCCCAACTGTTTTGTAAGAGAACTAACAAACAATGGATTATATGGAAGGATGGGACATGAACAACAGATGGTAAAGCAAGTAGGGAGTAAATTGATACACTCCCTTCCTAACAGCATTTGAAGGATCCATTGACTAATATTATGCTACTAGAGATGGGAGGATACGAAACAAAACCATTGTACTTACCTGTTATATGATTAGAGGCTCCGAAATCTTTGATCCAAGATGTGGAAGGTTGAGGCTGAGAAGCATGGACATGATTGACAGTTTCCAATGTACCTATACAAGAAGAGGACAAGGACGCTTTGAGGGCAGGCAACTGTTGTTGTAACTCACTAATTGCTTGGTCCCAGAAGTAGAAGGAAACTCCTTTTCAGCTATAATAGTATTGGCAGAGACATTCTTTAGCTTTGGACACAGATGTAGGATGTAGATCCCAACAATATTCCTTAACATGATGCCTTTTTTTCCACCGAGTGCATTTAAACCCTTTTTGCAGAAAACACCTGAATGCAACTTGAGCCTTTTCCTAAGGCACCTGGCATAGATGGTATATAATTCGTCACTAGATCATCTCCCATGGACCGTTGAATTTTTCCTACTAACTATTTTTGCTCTACTATTAGCCTCCCCTCAGACATAATTACATGCTGATTCGAGCAAAGAATTCAATTATCCTACATTGCTCGGTTTGTTTCTTCATCTCTTTAGAGTGGAAACGAGAGGCTGGAAATTGTTTAACTCTTCTCATTTTCCTTTCATCAAAGAAAAATCTTCTTCTAGCGACAGTTTTCCCTATTGCATATTGGTCAGGGTGTCCCGTATCCGTTATGATACGGCCGATATGTAACAGTAACGGCCCAGGCCGTTACGCGATACGGGGTCAAAACGGGCACCCCCCCAGATTCTGTGATCGTTACGGGCCATAACGGCCATTACGGCCCCGTAACGGCTGTTACGGGCCTAAAGAAGAAGAAGAAAAAAAAAAAACCATACCTTTTTTTTCCTTTCTTTCCTTCTTCTTCTTCTTCTTCTCGGGCTGCGACTTCGGCTGCGCCCCCCTCTCGTTTTCTCCTCCTCCTCCTCCTCCTCTTCTTCTCTCGTTTTCTCTTTCTTTCCCTCTCGTTTTCTTCCTCTTTCTCATTTTCCCTTTCTTTCCCTCTCATTTTTTCTTTTTCCCTCTCATTTCTCTCTCCCTCTCTCTTGGTCTCGAAAAAAATGAATGGGTGGCATGGCTATAAAATAGCCACCACCTTTTTTTTTAAAGTGGTTTGTGGCGCACGCCGCTTAGTGCACTTGCATTGTTTTAGTGCATGCGGCCCACCTTGATTTATGTACTGTATTATATATCCATGCCACCCATCAGTTTTTTCGGATCATTTCAAGGTATGGTCCCTAAAATGAAGCAGATCCAGATCTCAAGTGGACCGCACAGTAGGATTGAAGGCCCACCGTGCACTTGCATTGTTTTAGTGCATGTGGCCCACCTTGATTTATGTGTTGTATTATATATCCATGCCACCCATCAGTTTTTCCTGATCATTTCAAGGCATGGTCCCTAAAATGATGTAGATCCAGATCTCAAGTGGACCACACAATAGGATTGAATGCCCACTGTGCACTTGCATTGTTTTAGTGCATGCGGCCCACCTTAATTTATGTGTTGTATTATGTATCCATGCTACCCATCAGTTTTTCCTGATCATTTCAAGGCATGGTCCCTAAAATGATGCAGATCCTGATCTCAAGTGGACCGCACAATAGGATTGAATGCCCACTGTCAAAAACTTATTATGGCCCACTATAATGTTTATTTACCATCGAAACTACTGATAAGGTTGCATGGACTTGGATCAAGGAAAACAAAAGTCGCAGCTTAAAAATAAAAAAATATAATAATAATAATAATAATAATAATAAAAGTTTTAATTGTGGGAATTCAATCCCTACTGTGTGGTCCACCAAAGATTTGGATTTGCCTCATTTTTTGGACCATGCCCTAAAATGAGTTGGCAAAAAGGATGGACATCATGGATATACAATACATAAATCGTGGTGGGCCCTATGTACATGGCCGTAAAAATTGTCCATGAGGAATACATTAACTCAAAATTAATAAATTAAATTATGGTACTATTGTTGCCATGTCACAATTCCAAAATTAAATTATTTAAATGATTTTCACTGTTAATTTGCAAACACTTGTTTTTTCTGAAATAGGATCATTTGATATTTTTCATTCATCACTGTTCAATAAATATCCACCAATCCATTAGTGAGATAAGTGCTAATAGAATGCATGAATTTAACGTTGATTTGGGGCATCAAATGGTCCACCAAATCAGCTCTAAATCGACAACACTATTTACGTGAATATAATTTCAAATTTTTTCATAAGATTTATTGGGAAAAATTATATTAATTTGTTAGATATATGAATTATATAATTGGACATAAAGTCCCTAGATTGTATGTTGAAATAAAATGTACACAAGTCACAAGGTATGTAATACACCAATATCTACAAATATGAGATATTTTGGTATTAGATTCATTCTAATTAATTCATATTGATATTATATAGTTAGATAATTAAATATAAAATATCTATAGCCAATACTAGGTTATCTGGTTCATAGATTCATCAGATAGTCAGATACAACTTCTCACTAAAGAGTGGACCGTTACACTACCATAAACATGTTCCAATTTATAAATGAATGCATATTTGGAATGCTTAGAATATTTTGGATTTAATCCATATTTTTTCATAAGTTTTTGGTAAAAAAAATAAAATTTGCACCGTTATGGTTCTCGAAGATGAGCTGTAACGCTCCTCGAGCTCCGAGTTGTATGAACGGTTCAAAGGAGATCAAAGTTACATGGGCCCCAAAGTGATGTATTTATTATATCCACATAGTTCATCATTTTGGAGATATCATTTTAGATCATGAGCCCAAAAATGAGTCATATCCAAAGCTCAAGTGGACCACACCAAAAATGGTAGCGGGACAATGATTCTCACCGTTAAAACATTCGGAGGGCCCACCATAACGTTTATTTTCAATCCAAACCTGGATGAAGAGGAAACACAAATATCATATTGATCCAAAACTTCTGTGACACCCAAAAGGGTTTCAATGGTAGACGTTGAATCCCACATTGCTTTTTGTGGTGTGGTCCACTTGACCTTTGTATCTATCCTATTTTTTGTCTCAAGACTTAAGACGAGCTCGCTAAATGGACGTGCGGTTTGGATATAACTAGTGTTTTAAATATCGATGATGTCGGCCAATGTATCCTTCCATAACATTTATTTTCAATCCAATCCGTTCATAAGGTCACATAGACCTAGATGAAGAGGAAAAAAAAATATCATATTGATCCAAAACTTTTGTGACACCCAAAAGGGTTTCAATGGTAGACGTTGAATCTCACATTGCCTTTTGTAGTGTGGTCCACTTGATCTTTGGATCTATCCTATTTTTTGTCTTAAGACTTAAAGACGAGCTTGCCAAATGGACGGGCGGTTTGGATATAACTGGTGTTTTAAATATCGATGATGTCGGCTGATATATCCCACGATATATCTTGTATTCCACTTGTGCGATATAAAACGCACAGGTAGTGCTGATATATCCCACCTATTCGATCCGATGTGCAATTTTCGATTTTTGATCCTTTGATTTTTGTGTGCTGTAAATCACATTAAATCAGTGTCAAATGGTTACAAATATATGATTATTCATGTTTTCCATGAAAAATCATGGATTTGGAGCTTGGATTTTGAGATTTGGGGGAGATGGGCCAAGTTGCGGAAAATAGGGAAAAATAAAAATTTCTCGATTTCTTGCAAATTAGTTGCAATCTTTGTATCAAAACACAAAATCAAACATGTATGTAACCTGATCTAGTGATTCTTCTTTTGCTTTTGAATGTATTGCTTGTGTTTCCATACATGTCTTCTTACGTTTATAAATTATATGAATAGACTTTGAATATACTTGTATCAGTTCAGTTGGACAGTGCATGTATTAGAACCCCATACAAAGGAAACCCCTATTATGTGAAATCTTTTAATGCATTGATTTCTAAGTGTTTATTGATGTCTTTTTCAATAATCCTTGACGTTTCATTGAAAAATTCGACCAATTTCCCAATGTTCCCATGTTTCCCAACAACAACGATATATTACACAATACAACCGATATATCTCATGTGACAACCAATATGTATCCATATCCCATGGGTGAGATACATTACGTGATAACGATATTTAAAACATAGGATATAACAAAACCTCATGATGGGACCCACAAAACGTGGTGATGTCAACACACCAGCTAGGTCACCGGTGTGTGGTACACTAGCCAATCGGCTTCCGGCACATTGGAACCACTAATAATTTCTCCCATCAAGTTTCACCATAGCAATCACTAACCCATGGCCATCATGATGACTCTGTCCCATTGGTAAATGTGTATTTGATTGTTAGTCATGGTGCCATCTTTCATTCACAGGCACTAAACAATGGAGCGGATTGGTTGGTGTACCACACCACCGATCTAGCTGGTGTGTTGACGTCACTAAGTTCCATGGGTCCCATCATGAGGTGTGTTATATCCCGACCGTCCTTCCATTTGGCGGGCTTGTCTTAAGGCTTGAGCCAAAAAATAATACATATCCAAAGATCAAGTGGACCACACTGCAAAAAGCAGTGGGGGATTGAACGTCTACAATTGAAACCCTTTGGAGTCACAAAAGTTTTGGATCAATATGATATTTGTTTTTCCTCTTCATCCAGGTATGTGTGACCTTATGAGCAGATTGGATGGAAAATAAACGTTATGGTGGGCCTTGCAAATGTTTTAACGGTGAGAATCATTGTCCCCATTGCTATTTGTGGTGTGGTCCACTTGAGCTTTGGATATGACTCATTTTTGGGCTCATGATCTAAAATGATCTCTCCAAAACGATGAACAATGTGGATGTATACATCATTTTGGGGCCCATGTAACTTTGATCTCCTTTGAACTGTTCGTACAACTCGGAGCTCGAGGAGTGTCAGCGCTCATCTTTGCACGACATGTACCCACACCAGCCAGATCGGTGGTGTGGTGCACCAGTCAATCCGCTTCCCTAAACAACACTGAAAACATTAAAAAGAAATCCTTTCAACTAGCAATCAAATCCTCATCATCATTCCATTGTCAACACTAGTGGGAGTTGCATTTGGATCCGCAAAAGCTGGAAGTCTGACCAGTGTTGCTGGTATGACTGGAGGATACTGAGGAACCTATAGACAGCTTGTCTGGCCCATAGGGTTTCTGATTGTTCTGGTATGTCCTGTGGGACCTGCTGGTGGGGCCCATGGTGCCTGCCAGTGTGATTGTTGGGTACTGTGCAATCTCCTAACAGTGCTGGTGGGGCCTATGGGGTTTGGCGGTGTGACCAGTGGGGCTATGGGACTTGTTGATGGCATCAATGGAGCTTATGAGGCATGCCAGTGAGACTAGTGGGTTCCGTAGGGCCTATTGGCAGTGCCAATGAGTCCTATGGATGTCCAGGTTCTGATGGTTGGTCTTGATGGGGCCTGCAGGTGGCAGGGGGTGGGCCCTATGGCACCAATTAGAGGAACTGAAGGAAAGGAAGAAGGGGTAAAAAGAAAGAGGAAAGAAGGGGAAAGGAAGAAAGAAATTAGGAGGAAGTGTCTATGATTACTTTATTTATTTATTTTATTATTTAGCTCAGATCTTGCTCTGATACCATGTTTTAATCCATGGCAGTGGAAGAAAAGGAAAAAAGAAGTAGAGAGGAAATAGGGAGAAAAATAGATGGAGCTCAATTATCTTCTTGCTTGAGATCTTATCATAAACCAACATAACATACCCCTGACATAAAAGATATGATACACCACTGGTGCAGCAATGTAGGTGTATAATAATATCATATCTCAAACAGTTTTGACATTTCAGAATATAGTGATATGAATGTACTTGTTGGAACATGCTGGAATGTAGCAAAATAGCTGTACACTTCATTATTTCCTGCTATTGTGTTTTATGAGCATGAGTTTGCACTTTTAGGTGACAGAGTGGATCCGTGCTTGTGTTGGTGCATGAGAGAAAGCAAGGCACATATATGTTTTTAGTTGTATGTGTGGGTGCCCATCCATGCATTTGCTTGACCAAACTGACAGCGAAATGATGGATGATGGTCAGTGTGACCTCCAAAAGATGTGCATCTAGCTTCTCAATAAGATCGAGCAAGTCATGGTGCAAAAATGTGGTGGTATCTCATTGATTCCTCACTTGCTGACTTATCTTTTGCCAATTAATCCATTTCAACTGCTGATTTTCTGTTTGAACTTAATTGTCAATCCCTATGTATTGACAGGAAAAAAGGCTCTTGTTCACAGAGAGAGAGAGGACATAGTGTCAACATGAACAGAACATCTGTGCTTTATGAACAGAACGTTCGCCAGTCAAGGAACAGGACACTATCAACATGAACAGAACATCCATGCTTTATGAACAGAATGTTCGGCAGTCAAGGAACAAGGAGTATAGATGAAATGAGATTGTTGAGATGAATAAGTGGCAAGTCAAGGAATGTGTGGGGGCATGTGTGCGTGTGTTAAAAAAAAAAGTCTATAAAAAAAAAAAAAAAAAGGTCAAGGAATGATGAATTTAGAATTGAACTCATTCGAGGGAACTTACGAGTAGCTTCAATAGGTAGTAAGATTAAGGAAAGTAGACTTGGATGGGTTGCTCATGTGCAACGGAGACCAAGAACTACACCGGTTAGGCGTGAATTGGTAGAGGTAGTAAGAATAGATTTGATGACCTACTAACTTGGGATGTGAGCCTTGATAGAGTGGAATGGCAGAATGAGATTCGTGTAGCCTACCCCAATTAGTTGGGGGGTGAAGCTTAGATGGTGATGATATATCAATACAAGCATAAATATGAGTGGCCATATGCATTGGCATTTCTGAAAATTTACAACCCTAGTACAGATTTGAGTTCCATCAATACTTGAATAACATGAGAGAACTGCTACTAGTTTGTGATTGTTACTCTGTAATATGATAATCCATTTGTATATGCAACTAGTTTCAATATTAATATACAATTCATAAATTACATCATAAAATTGAATGATATCTGAAAAACAAGGATGATTATGATCCAAGCACGTCGAAGTTTCATTAATACACTTGACTTCTTTCACCATCTTTTGATCTTGACCTTTCAGATGGAAGTAAGCAATCCCCAACAGGGGCAGACTGTTGAAATAAGCAGTGATGTGCCTGTGGGAGCGCCAAGCTTGGGTGGGAGTAAGATTTGCAAAGGAGCAACATGTGGGTTCTCCGACTTGGAAACCAGCTCCAAAGATGTGAAAGAACGGTCTGCATCCATGCGGAAGCTTTTCATTGCAGTCACACTCTGCTTCATCTTCATGACCATAGAAGTAGTCGGCAGCATTAAAGCAAACAGCCTTGCGATCTTGACTGATGCAGCCCATCTGCTTTCAGACGTCGCAGCTTTTGCCATCTCCTTGTTCTCATTATGGGCGTTGGGATGGGAAGCCAACCCACACCAGTCATATGGCTTCTTCCGGATTGAGATTCTTGGCGCTCTGGTTTCCATTCAGCTGATATGGCTCTTGGCTGGGATTCTAGTATATGAAGCCATCATCAGAATCATCCACAACACAGGCGAGGTCCAGGGCTTTCTAATGTTCATCATTGCTACTTTTGGGTTGTTTGTTAATGTTGTGATGGTCCTCTTGTTGGGACATGATCATGGGCACAGTGACCATGGTGGTCATGATCATGACCATTCTCATGGCGTGGAGCAAGGCCATGGGATAACCGTTACCACTCACCATCATAATTCGGGGCAGTCCATCCGCAAGGTTGACCACAATCATCTCATCAATGGTGTGGCCCATTTGAATGATGGGGATCAGGATTCACCTCTGCTTAAGGATTCTGATGATCGCTGTGAACTGAAGGCGAACCCTGAGGGAAGCAAAGGGATGAAGCAGTGGAACATCAATATACAGGGAGCCTACCTTCACGTGCTCGGGGACTCCATCCAGAGCACAGGAGTGACGATTGGAGGTGCGATCATATGGTACAAGCCTGAGTGGAAGATCATTGATCTGATATGCACGCTCATCTTCTCCATAATTGTGTTGAGCACAACAATCCAGATGCTACGCAAAATACTCGAGGTGCTGATGGAGAGCACGCCGAGGGAGATCGACGCGACAATGCTTGAGAAGGGCCTTTGCAAGATGGATGGGGTGGTGGCCATCCATGAGCTGCACATATGGGCCATTACGGTGGGGAAGGTTCTATTGGCGTGCCATGACACGATAACACCGGAGGCAGATGCAGACCTTGTATTGGACAAGGTGGTGGGGTACATTAGGAAGGAGTACAACATCAGCCATGTAACCATACAGATAGAACGCGGGTGAGGACATGGCTGGTGGGCCCAGCATTAGGAGTCGGGCCATGATGAGAAATTGTGGGGTCCTCATCAGAATTGGTATGCACAGGATTCTGTAGATGCTGGTGCAAACCGTTGATGTGGTGAGGCCCACCTATGATCAATCATTCCACGGAAATCTTCCAATCTGGAAATACATCGGCCTACTAGAAATTTAAGAAAGAAGATACCGCAATGGTCCACATTGAAAGGCATGTATGGAAGGGTTAGCATCCTCCGATTTGAAAGATTTTCGGGGAATACCCCGTCCGTGGTGGAGCCTATCAGATCAGTGGTTTGGATCAATCAACCATGGGCCTCACATGTTAGAAATCCTTAATTCCTCCACTGTGATAGTTGGGTGCATTTGTTTCTAGTCAAGCAATTTTGCAAGGGGAAAATTGATACTCTGGAGAGAGTGATGGATGATAAGCAGGCACTTAGAAATTGCACACTTGGCATGTGTAACTCAAATCGAACTATCTAGATAGTGGACCCCACTTTAGATGCTTTATAAAACAAAAATTATATCGGGTCTACTCTCTAATTCATTTACTTGTGGATTAGTTGATATCTGATGGGCAGTCAAATTTAAAAATAACCAATGACTCAAGATTTATTTATTTATTTATTTATTATTATTATTATTTTTTAACACACGACACACACACCCCACACACTCACGCTGGTGGAATTTCACCACCTATGGGTACTCGAACCTTTGACTGGGAGTCGAAACTCCTGAGAGTCTACCACCCGGGCAAGAGTAAGGACCCAAATGACTCAAGATCAATAAAAGATATATATATTTTTTTTTTTTTTTGTGTGTGTGTGTGTGTGTGTGTGTAAATCATTCAATAAATATTATTTCAGGTATGTAACTTATCATCAGCAGGCTCCATCATTTGGGCGGTTTAATGTGAGTAACATATATACCATTTGTACTAATGCGAGTGCCTGAGCATCATCCATTATACGCAGCCTCAGTATCAAATAAACTCCTCTTTCTAGTGTGGTAAATAGGAACATGGGTGTATCTATCAACCATGGTGGGTGTAAATATCAAACCATATTTCAACTGTATAACCGAATGTAGAAATATGGGTGTATCTATGAGTAAGAGGGTGGATGCAAATATGGAATCCTGTTCTAAATCAATGACTCACATTTGCCGGATGTGGGCTGTTCATCAGAGGGGCCACTCCATGTATTTGCCGTGGACAGAGTGGCTTTACTGATACACTGGCCTGATTCATGGGCCACGGCAATTGCACGGTGGGTTTTGCATTTCTCATGCATTGGATACCAAAACATATCTAGCTTATGTGGATGGTGACAGAAGTATGCACACTGGAATCTCCAGTGCATTCCTCCCCGTGCGGTCCATATTTTCTCGTCTTTCGATGCTTGTTTGTTTGGGTACTCGCGATCGATAACTGATGATGTGGCAATGTGGGGCCCAGTTGATGGATCTTTTAGTCCTAATTGTGAGTGCGATCATTTAAAATGGTTTGATATTACTGGGTTGCAACTGAAGGTGTTGGGCTGCCCTTCATGAGCATGGCTTAGCGACCACATTCCGTTGGTACAATAATAGGGAAATTTGGTGCAGTAGGGAAAGGCTGCTTGGATTACAAAGTGCATCGGTAATGGTGCAATGATTGCAAAATATAATACTAGTCTTTTGAAAAGTAGGTAATTTGACCAATAATTTTCATATTTGGATGGGTATGATAAAATCATAATGATAATACTTTTACATTATGAAATGTAACATTAACAGACAAAAAAAAAAAAAAAAAAAGATTAATGTGCATGTTTAAAAAATCATCACACCAACCATTGAAACCTTCCTAAGGGCCACTGTAATATTATTTGGCATCCATCCTATTGATTAGGTCACACAGAACTAAATGAAGGAAAAACATAAATATTAACTTGATCCAAAACTTTTGCACCCCATAATAAGTTTTTAATGGCAGGCGTTCGATAACCACTTTCCTGTGGTGTGGTTATCATGTTGGGACCCATAGAGCACCATGGCTGTGATGATGCAATTGTGTCCCTCTTAATTCAAGTAAATGGCTTAGTTAATTGTTTGGGGTGGCCCACCTAAATCATGGATAGGCCTGATTCTTGGGCCTCAAGATTATATTTTTGTGTGGCATTTAATGGTTCATGTGGATTTTACATGAACCACACATGAATCACAGGTGAGCTTGATGTTTCAGCCCTGTACCTAACATGAGATGGCACATGTAATGGTTGGAGTGGATTTATTACTGTTAAAAGGGAGCTAGACTTTAGTGTCCAAAATAATGAACCTGTCCCGAACCGGACTAAACCTGTTTTTAAAACAAGTTTATTGTCCGAGTCTGAGAAATTGGACCGTGGTGTCCAAAAGAAAAAACAAACTGTTATGGTCGCCTGGGTAACATTGACAGCCCTAGCGCAAACGCTCAAAACGCCTGCAAAGTTCACATATAACCAATAAAAGGCAAAAATATACTCTGTAGCTAGGATCTTTTCTGTCTTGTAATTTTTTTTAACCAATATTTTTACATGGGTTGAGCACCATTGTATCAAAAGATCTGTAATCGTTGGGCAGTGGACCCCACAAAATGAAACACGGTAATGCATGAAAAGGAAGGGACGTGGGGAAGATAAAAGGATGAGGATCACAGCAGCACAGGCTGTCACAAGAAGATAACGATTCCTAGCTTACCAGTCCAATGCCTAATAAAACACAACATGGTTACAAAACAAAAAGGCCTCTCGTTTTCATGCCATGCGGCGTACGATAGACACCACTGCTCACTAATGAAGCGTGTCTTCTTGTTTGAGTAAAAATAAATAAATATTCCCACCTTTTTCACCGCATCTGCATTTCTTCTTCGGTTAAAATAGAAAAGATTAAAATCCCTTTCGCGCACCGTTTGGTACAATTAAACAAAGTGTGCGCCGTAAGCTAACCTGAGACGCGAATTTCCTACAAGCACCTGTAGGGAATCCCTGCAACAAGAATCCGTAAGGCCAACCGTGATGTCCTTATGATAGCGACTCAATACACAGTTGTGGCAACTCTTCTTAAAACCGTATACTAAAAACTTGTCAGATCAAAAAACTTAAGTGGGCCACACCACAAGAAACAGAGGAGATGGGACGGGGATGGCCGCCATTGAAACCTTCTTGTGGTCACTTGAGTTTTGTATCAGGACGAGATTTATGTTTTCACCTAGTGGGCTGTCTTATGAATGGAGTGGACTGCATATAAACATCACGGCGGCCCTAGAAAAGTTCATTGGTGGGCGTCCGATTCCCACTACTTTATGTGATCAGTCCACTTGAGTTTTGAATTTGCCTATTTTTATAATTATGTCATCTAATGGGCTGGCATAGCTAACGTAATGTAGGCTATGCAAAAGGTATTTGCTACGTGCAACTAAATGCCACACAGGTATCGAGGCGGGCCTCACAGGGTATTTTTGGTAGGGGCTCCCTCTGACAAGTGTTTCAGGAAGTTCACATGCTGGAACGGGACCTGAAAGCATTGAACCATCCTTTGGTGCGTGTCAGAGGTTAGCTTCCCCTTACGTGCGCAAGTTACTGTTATTTTTGAGGCGGAAAATTAGAAAATAAATCACTTAAAGATAGGCTTAAGGCGCGTTACAATGTCGCTATCTTTAAGGCGATATTCGCACCCTACTGGTGATTAAACCAATTTGCAAGATGGTTACACAAATCCGCCTCCAGGATACAATAAGCCTCTTCTCCAAGACCGAAGAAATGTGAGTTTCGCCTGCAAAACCGAAAAACCGCACCCGAACACACTTTTACAGCATACAATCTTGACTTCGTGTGTTACAATTTACCCCAAAACTGTTTGTAATTTACTGCCTGAAAAACTATTTGCAGTTTAGCGCCTGAAAACTGTATTTTTCCAAAGAACATCTAAAAACGAAATTGGAGAAGAAGAAGAAGATGGAGAACAGATTGTTGGAAATTGTGTATTCGGATTGACCCAGAGATGGGTTTATATAGAATCATAAGAGATGCTTAAGGCCCTTTTCATGAAAAGACATCATCTTCCCTTTTCATGAAAAGACATCTTCTTCCATGGTGTCTTTTCATCAATGGTGGTGTCTTTCCAACAATGGCATCCCTCTATTTCAAATTCAAAAGATGCTTCCTTTACCACGAGGCATCACCATTCACACCAACAATCACCAAAGTCACAACCCTTCTTATTCAATTTCTTTTTCTTCTTATTTTGAAAAAACCCAACAATCCCCCACTATTTTTCAAAATACAGAGGTCATGGTATGTAAGGAAAATATGTGCATAGGAGAAGGTGTCTTATGGACTTGAACCTTCACTTAGTGTAAACAAATCAAAGTTGAATCAGAATCCTTAGTGATTATGGTCTTGAACTAAGTATTCTATATGACACAACCGGACATGTTACACACACATATATTTCGATTGTCATGTGTTCTAAAATTATAGCACATTAACGGCCTTGTGCTCTTTCCTTGATTCACGAGTTCATGAGAGTAGCCAAAAACTCTCGAACATCAGGAAGCGGCCCCACTTCCAATACTCATATAGGTGAGTCCTTATGAATGCCCCTGTAACAATAGCACCCTTGAAAGAACTCATTAAGAGTGGCAGCTCATCCTCCTTTTTATCATTACAGGTACCCAGCACTGTACATACATCTAGGAATGAGACAGATAGAAAACGTACAGTGCTGCTTCAGCCACTTCCTGTGAGGTACTTTGCCCATTGAACCTATTAACTTAGGTCGGGTTTCCCTCATCCGGTGTCTGTGAAATTGGCTTAAGTCCCATTCCTCTTGATGTTCTACTGACAACATCCCTTGCCAGTCCCTTGGTGAACGGGTCTGCTAGATTCTGGATAGATCGTACATATTTTATTGTTATAACACCGTCACCAAGTAGTTGCCGCACAAAACTGTGCCTTAGACTAATATGTCTGGATTTTCCATTATAAGTCTTGTTATATGCCTTTGATAGTGTCGCTTCACTATCACAGTAGATAGAGACCGGTGGTAAAGGCCTTATCAATAATGGTATTTCTAATAACAGATTTCTTAACCATTCTACCTCTTTACTACTAGCTGCCAAAGCTATGAATTCAGATTCCATGGTAGAGTGAGATATGCAAGTTTGCTTCTTGGATCCCCAAGAAACGGCAACTCCTCCAAGTGTAAAAATTCATCCACTGGTAGACTTGGATTCATTAGAATCAGTGACCCAACTTACATCACTATACCCTTCAAGTACACTAGGGTAATCAGAAAAATGTAAACCATAGTTAATAGTTTTTCTCAAGTATCTGAGTACTCTAGAAACAGCATTTCAATGATCTAAACTTGGATTACTTGTAAACCTACTCAATTTACCTACTGTAAAAGTAATATCAGGTCGAGTAGAAATCATGGCATACATAAGACTGCCAATTACCTTGGAATACTCTAACTGAGAAATATTACGACCTTCATTTTTAATTAACTTGATATTAGAATCAAAAGGAGTAGAAACTGGGTTCTTATCATAGTGATCAAACTTTTTGAGTATCTTTTCAATATAATGTGATTGAGATAGAGTTATACCATTATTGTTTCTTAATATCTTGATACCTAAAATTATATTAGCTTCACCCATATCTTTCATGTCAAAACTAGATGATAAGAATCTTTTAGTGTTATTTATAACTTCTAAACAAGTACCAAAGATTAGCATATCATCTACATAGAGACATATAATTACTCTTTTATTATCAGAGAATTTTGAATATACACACTTATCTGATTTATTAATTTTAAAGCCATATGAGGTGACTACTTTATCGAATTTTTCATGCCACTGCTTAGGTGCCTGTTTAAGTCCATATAGTGACTTGATCAATTTACACACTTTATTTTCTGTCTCCGGAATTATAAAACCTTCTGGTTGCTCCATGTAAACCTCTTCATCGAGGTCACTATTTAAAAAGGCTGTCTTTACATCCATCTGATGAATTTCTAACTTATGAATGGATGCTAGAGCAACTAAAACTCGGATAGTTGATATCCTTGCTACTGGAGTATAAGTATCGAAAAAATCAATACCTTCTTTTTGTATAAATCCTCTAGCCACTAATCTGGCCTTAAACCTTTCTGTAGTTCCATCCGATCTTAATTTTCTTTTGAAAATCCATTTACAGCTTATTGGCTTTGATCCTGGGAGCAGATTCACAAGTTTCCATGTTCCATTTTGCAATATAGAATCCATCTCATCGTTTATAGTTTCCTTCCAAAAAGAAGCATCTTGAGATTTAAGGGCATCTGTTACTGGATCATTTTCTATGTTATATATCAACATGGTTTCCTCTGTTATGTTATCTTTATCTCATTCTATTAGTAGAAGGTAGAAATCGGGTCCAAAAGATATACTTGTTCTGATCCTCTTGGTCCTTCTAGGTTCTATGTCCTCTTTATCGAGACCGCTGATACCTTGATCAGGTATTTGAGAACTACTGCTTATACTAGGATCTTGAGGTTTTGTCTCTTTTCTAGTTATAGAAGAGAATGAGTTTTCATAAAACTCGGCATCTCTAGATTTTATTATAGTGTTTATTTGGATAGCATGATTAGATTCTACAACTAGAAACCTATAAGCCTTACTATTTTGTGCATATCCTATGAAAATACACTCAAGAGATCTCAACCCTATCTTGGGCCTTTTAGGATTAGTAAGCCTAACTAAGGCTCTACAACCCCATACCTTGAAGTATGAGATGTTAGGAATCCTATTCTTCCATAGTTCATACTGAAAAGGCCAAGCTATATGTCCTAGAGGGGGGGGGGGGGGGGGTGAATAGGACTATGCCAAATTTAAAATAAAATCAGCGGAAATAAAGTAAACCAATAGCCTTACAATATGAATCAATTCACAATGCTAAACTTTAAATCACCTTGATAAATAAGTGTTGAGAGATTGATACAAATTCAGTTCTAAGGACAACCTTACACCATAATAAACAAGGGCTTATGGTAGGACAACCTTATTTCTAGAACTTCTTTTGAATCAAGGACTCAATTTTAATATAAGTAAATGAAATAGCAAGGAATTGAAATTAAATGCAGAAGTATAAATCTAAATTATTACAACAATCCCCACACTTGCATGAAATGTAAATAATTACAACATTCACATCCACTTGTACATTCCACACAATCGAATGATAAAAGATATGAAAATTAAGCAAGCATTCAATCCACAAGACAAAGAGTTATAGTGGTTCGCCTGTGTGTACACCAACTGTTTTCCAACAACCACACGTAGTTACTCCACTCTAATATCCTCACACAGGGGATATTAGCGCTTCATTATCGAATAGGTTTTCACAGTTCACCAAAAACCTTTACAATTGTGTCTTTTTCACTTGGGCTTACACAATTCAAAAACCCTCTTTTCTCGAGTTTTCTGGTTTTCCTCGGACAACTAATACAATGAGATTTTTCCGCTCAACCTCAAACAAAACCAAGACAATGAGATTTTTCTCGCTTAACCTCAAACAAAACCAAAAGTAAATAAATTTTACAGAATTGTAAAATACCTGGATTTCTCCTTTTCTAGCCGCCTTGTAGAACCACTCAAGTAGATGATTGAATGTCAAAGTTCAATTTCCAATACTCACATTCATAAGGTTCTAGATTCTAATAGATTTTAGATTTAACTTGTTGGGCGTAGCTATATTTGATTTTGATTCCAAGAAGAAGGAATAAGATAATTCCTCTTTTCAAATAAGATTGGAATATCGAAACAAAATCAAATTAAATAAGCTAGCAAAAGGAATATTAAATAAGCACAATGTAGCTTAAAATAAACACGACTTATCTCGAGTGATCACTTGAAAATTCTTGAATTGAATCGAGTTGAAGTGTGAAAACTCAATTTCGTGTTCAATTTATAGAAGCAAAATCGTTCCTACGACCGGTCTTAGAAACCTTGGACCGTCGTAGCTCTAACAATTTTTGAAATATTGAGCGCGATCTTTGAAAGTCGTTCCACGACTGTCGTGAGTACCCTACGACGGTGTCGGGTCACCTACGACTGGTCGTATATCCCTACGATTGGTCGTAGGACCATAGATAAAGTTGCTGGATTTTGAGTCGTAGATCCACGACTGGTCGTGGACGAGTCGAAGCCACACCTACGACCGGTCGAAGGACCTCCAGGACTGGTCGTGGGCGTACCAAAAATTTCAAAAAATCTCCAACAACTTAGGACTGGTCGTGGAATTTCTTGGACTAGTCGAACCAATGCCAGGACTGGTCGAACAAGAGCTAGGACTGGTCGTAGAATAGAACAAGCTTATGTAGAATAAATATTTGATTTATGTATCCAAAGTGACCTACTTAAAGGGTCAACCTAAGGTCATTCAAACCTGAATCATGTCGTATGGACATTGAACTTCAACCATTCAACGAATGTAGTTTGTTTGAACCATATCAGGCTTGAGATCTTGAACTTGTTATAGCTTCAAACTTGAGATCTTCATCAGCATAACAACTACATCATGCATTGCTTATTAGTCTTGAAGTCATGAGACTTAAACATCAACATTGTAGCTTCTTGAGACTTCAACATGTAGCTTCTTGAACTTCAATATGTAGCTTTTTGAAAAGTTCAACTTGTAGCTTCTTGCAGTATTTATTCAGTGTCTTGAATTCATATAAATCATCATACAAGCACAGGACACAGATAGATGTTTTGACACATCACAAATTTGACAACCAAAGAAGCATGAGACCATAACACTTACAATCTCCCCCTTTGTCAAATTTGTGACAAAACACCCAAGTAATAATAATACTTCCAATAGACATAAGAGAAGTACAAACACAACAGGTTCACAATAGAAAAGCATGCATAGTTATATAGATATGTTAAGTAATAACTACCATCAAGTACAAACACAACAGGTTCACAATAGAAAAGCATGCATAGTTATATAGATATGTTAAGTAATAACTAGCATCATTTTCCCATAACTACCCCTGAGAAGCTTAACTCCCCCTGAGTAATAGCCTGAGTAATAGGAGCACATCATAAAAATAAATCAAAAGACTCCAAAACTTCTCCCCCTTTTTGACACAAAATGACAAAGGAAGAAGAGCATCAATAATAAAGAAAATAGGAGTTGATTCAAGAAAACATAGTGCATAATCCAAAAAGTCAGGAAAGTTCAGAAAAAAAAATATTACAGACCCATTAAAAATTCAGTCAGAACCAGAAGAGGGTGCAGGATTAGATGGATCAATTTTATGTAAACCCTTAGCAATCCGCCTCATATATTTGCGTAAATATGAAAATTGTGTGTCTTGGGTAACACGAATTTGAGCCACCTGCTCTTGAAGGGAATTCAATCTTTCATCAAAATCAGAAGGCTGAAAATCAGGATCATCAGCCGAGTCTGATTCAAGTTCTTCAAATAAATCATCCATATTCACGTCTTCAGGAAGATCACTAGCTTGAGCATTTCTGCTTCAAAGACCATCACACAAGATCCACTTGGCCTTCAGCCAATTCTAAATTCATCTTATTAAGATTGGAATTATTAAAAGGGAGATTATGGATAGGTTTTTCTCTAGTAGGCATAGCCACGAGCATATGATTTGCCAGCATAGTCAATAAATAACCAAAGGGTATATCACTGTGTCCAGGATGGTAACGAGACAGAATAATGGAATGACAAATTAAAGACGGTAGACATATTTTTGCACCAGAGACTACAGAATGCAAAACACGAACCATGAAAGCAGTGAGTTCGGTTTTATTACCAGATCGTGGATAAAGATTTGAGATGAATATCCTATGAAGTACTGCGTATGCGGTAACAAAAACCTTGAGGGAAGTACATGACCTTTATGAGTCCAATGAACATCCAAATTACATAAATCTCTAGTAAGCATTTTTCGTTCGATTAGAGAGACTGTCATGTAAAATATTAATTGAAATGCTCTCATCATTGACAGGTATTTCCATAATGTCAGCAATCAAATGTCGATCCACTAAAAACAATCCTTCTTGAGTATAAACTTTAAAAGTAAAATCCTCAAGAGAAAAATCACAGATACATGCAAACATGGATTGGGCAATGGACTGGTATGCAGCTCCACCCCAATGTAAGATGTTCTCCCATCCCACAGATTCCAACAGAGGAAGGATACCAAATGAAGCAATGTGATTAATATTAACATGACGCTCAACAATAACATTGCGCATACGCAAGTCCCGAGCATCAGAAGGATCATTTTCGGGAGAGCGAAGATGACGTTGTACAATAGAAGCTGATCTAGATGAAGAGGGACCTCGAGTAGTTTTCTTTTTACCTCTAGCATCCATTTTCAAAGAAGGATTTCAAGGAAACAATAAGATGCAAGATAGAAGAAATGAGGTTTAGATAGAACAGATTTTTCAAGATAAAACCCCAAACTTGCAAAGAACGACCAAATAGATTCCACAAGAATGAGATTTGAAACACTAATAGCAAGAATCTACAAAGAAAATGCAAAAGAACCACTAACCTTGAAGTATTATGAAGGTGGGTTCGACCGGTCGTAGCTAGAACCGTTGGAGGGTAAAAAGAAATGAAGAAGAAGAGTCAAAATCCCCAAATTAAAGTGAAATCCCGAGTTTCACGACTGGTCGTGTAAGTGCTCGACCGGTCGTGGCACGACCGGTCGTGTACACTTACGACTGGTCGAGTACAACATAAAATTTGTAAATTTTTTAAATAATTTTCAAATTTAAGCAAATAAAACATCAAAATTATGTACATTATGATACACCAAATCATGCAAATTCAATTTAAATTGCACATACCGAGATCAAACTTTAATTTATTAAACCTGCTTTTGTCAAGCGGTTTAGTGAAAATGTCCGCAAGTTGAGTCTCGGTTGAAATGTAATCCAAATATATTAATTTTTCTTCCACTAATTCATGAATGTAATGAAATCTAATGTCAATATGCTTAGTACGTGAATGCTGAACTGGATTTTTAGAGATATTTATTGCACTGGAATTATCACAAAATAAAATCATAGAATCCTGAGTAATTCCATAATCGCTTAATATTCGTTTCATCCAAACAAGTTGAGTACATGCATTTCCAAAGAAGAATGTATTCAAATTTCACCGTTGATAGCGATATAGAACTTTGCTTCTTGCTAAACCAAGAAACAAGACAATTTCCAATGTAGAAACAACCACCACTGGTTGATTTCCTATCATCAATGTTTCCAAATTTACACAAGATCTCATCTTGCAGGCTAATTGAACATTAGTCTCATGTGGATACCAGAGACCCAGTTTAGTAGAACTTGCGACATATCGCATAATCCACTTAACAGCAGTTAAGTGAGATTCTTTAGGATTTGATTGATAACGAGCACAAATACCAACACTCAAAGCAATATCTGGTCTACTAGCAGTCAAATAAAGCAAACTACCAATCAAACTACGATACAATTTAGGATCCACATCATTACCTGTAGAGTCTTTTGAGAGTCTCAAAGTTGTACTCATAGGAGTATCAAAATTTTTACCTTTCTCAAATCCAAATTTCTTAATTAAACTCTGAGCATATTTGGTTTGAGAGATAAAAATTCCATCAGGTTGTTGTTTTACTTGCAACCCTAGAAAATAGTTTAATTCTCCAACCATGCTCATTTCGAATTTAGACTTCATCAAATCTGCAAACTCAACAATCATGTTAGTACAGGTTGATCCATAAATAATATCGTCAACATATATTTGAACCATTAGAATATCATCGTTATGTTTCTTAACAAAGAGCGTCTTATCAACACACCCCATATGAAAATAATGACTCAGTAAAAACTTAGTCAGTTTTTCGTACCATGCTCTGGGAGCTTGTTTCAGACCATAGAGAGCCTTCTTAAGACGATACACATGATCAGTAAATTTAGGATCTTCAAACCCTGTAGGTTGTTCAACATATACCTCTTCATGTAAATCACCATTCAGAAAGGCACTCTTTACATCCATTTGGTAAATTTTAATCTTCCTAAAACATGCAATGGAGATAAAAAGTCTGATTGATTCAAGACGAGCTATAAGAGCAAATGTTTCATTATAGTCAATACCTTCAATTTGTGTATACCCCTGTACAACTAGTCTTGCTTTATTTCAATAATATTTCCAAGTTCATCGATTTGTTTTTGAAAATCCATTTTGTTCCAATAATATGTTTATCTTTAGATCTAGGAACAAGGTGCCGACATCATTTCGACAAATCGATTAAGTTCTTCTTGCATCGCAAGAATCCGCCATCCTACGATGCTTCTTTTACGTTAACCTGTTCAATCTGGGATGTAAAGCATACGTAGTTACATATGTCCTCTAATTGTCTACGAGTGCGCACACCAATGAGAGGGTTTCCAAGTATTTGAGAAGTTGGATGATCTTTAACAATCCTTAATTCTGGATTAGTTTCACTTGATGAAATTTCTTGTTTTTCAAGTATAAGAACTTCATCATTATTTGAACTAGGGACAGGTGTATTCAAAAGATCATCAATCACAACATTTATTGACTCTTGAATCACACCGGTCCTGTTGTTCAGAACCCGATATGCACGACTGTTTAAAGAATATCCTAAAAAGATCCCTTCATCACTTTTAGTGTCGAACTTTCCCAAATTTTCACGGTCACGCAAAATATAGCACTTGCTGCCAAAAACTCGAAAGTATTTGACAGAAGACTTTTTCTCAAACCACATTTCATAAGCCGTTTTATTATTAGATTTATAAATATAAACACGGTTAATAATGTAGCAGGCTGTATTCACTGCTTCAGCCCAGAGATTCCTAGGAAGCTTCATGCTATTTAACATAACATTTCCCATTTCTTGAAGCACTCTATTCTTCCTCTCGACAATACCATTTTGTTGAGGAGTTTTAGGTGCAGAGAATTCATGCGATATTCCCTAATCGCTACAAATTTCTCAAAACCGCTATTTTCGAATTCGGATCCATGATCACTACGGATCTTACTGACTTGAGAACATTTTTCAGTTTGAATCCATTTTATAATCTTTTTACTTCATCAAGGGTTTCTGATTTATCTTTCAAGAATGAAACCCAAGTGTATCTTGTGTAATCATCTACAATAACTAAGATGTACTTTTTGCCACCTCGACTTTCCGTTCTTGTTGGTCCTATAAGATCCATGTGGAGAAGCTCGAGTGGTCTTGTGGTGATATTGGAGTTCACCTTTTTGTGAGAGCTCCTAGTTTGTTTACCATACTAGCATTCACCACAAATCTTGTCTACTTTTTGCATCTTAGGTAGTCCTCTAATTAGTTCACTTTTGCTCAATCTGTATAAATTTCGGTAGTGTACATGTCCAAGGCGTTTATGCCATAATTCTGTCTCATCGGTATGGACCATGTAGCACGTTTGTTCAGATGAGCTACCATTGCTTACTATATAGCGGTTTTGAAGTTCTGCATGACCAGTTAATATTACTGAGAACCTTTTTCATTTATAATTTCACAACCTTGATTAGAAAATTTAACATTATGGTTGTTATCGCATATTTGAGATATGCTCAACAGTTGTGTTTTTAAACCCTCAACATATAAAACATTTTTAAATAAGGGAAGGTTATAGAGTTGAACCGTACCTTTGCCAATTATCTTGCGGCTTGCTACCATCACCAAATGTGACGACCCATCACCATATCTTTAAGATTGGTGAATAGAGCTTTGTCGTCATTGTCATATGTCCGAGCATCCACTGTCTAGGTACCATTTTGAATGGCTTGTAGCTTTGAAAGCGGTGTGAGCAACCAAACAGGCAACCTTAGGAACCCATTTCAGTACTGTTTTGGGTTTAGGAGAATAATTGGTCTTCTTTTGTTTGTAGTTATAAGAGTGACCTACTGAGTTAGATTTTAATAGCTCCTTAAGTAAATCAACAATTTTTCAGCTAGTGGGTTTCGAATCTGATTTATATAGCTGCTTTTAGGTTTTTGAAAAGTTTTTGTATTTTTAGAAAAAACTTGACTAGTACCTTTTCCTTTTGAGTTAGAAGTCTCTCCTTTCACAAAATTGGAACGAGTATTCTTCTGTTTAGGAGATGTGTTTTTATCATAGCCCAACCCGGATCGATCGCCACATTTTTTTGATCCGGATAATAATTTTTCTAATTTTGGATCACCTTGGGCATATCTCCATGTGTCCTTCAAACTCAGAAGAGAAGATACTTCATTTTTAAGTTTCTCATTTTCAGATTTCAAATTTTCAATTAGGGAGGTTTTGAATTCTAGATCACACTTTGATTTTTCAAAACAATCTGAAATTTGAGATTTTTCTAAAACAAGGGTTTCAAAACATTCTTTAAGTTTAAAAAACTTTTCTTTTTGAAGTTTAAGTTTGACAGCAATTTTACAACTTTCCTTATATAAGGCATTGTAAGCATCTTGAAGATCTTCATCATTTTCATGATCACTATCCAAATTTTCTTCACTTGTTGAATCATCGTGATCGGAAAAGGTAAACTTGGCTAGAGTCATAAGGGCCTTAAGTTCACTGCTCAACTCGGTTTCTGAATTTTCTGATTCAGAAGAGGCTTCAGAATTAGACGATTCATCCCAAGTAGCCAACATACCCTTCCTTTTGGATCTGTCCTTTTTAGGACCTTTGTTTGCTAAATGCCCATATTCTTGACAGTTGTAGCATTGACTATCTTTCAATGATTTCCAAGTTTTAGACTTAGGTTTAGTACGTTTCTTTTCATTTGCCTTTTGAAAATCGACTCTTTTCTTACTTTTGAAAATCTTATAAAACTTTTTCGCCAAAAGGGCCATATCATCTTCATACTTTTCTGAATCTGAATTTTCTTGAGTAATACTTTTAGATGACTTCAAAGCAATGGATTTACCTTTAGGAGCTTTAAAACTTAATTCATAGGTTTGTAAAGAACCAACTAATTCTTCTACCTTCATATTGTCCGTATCACGAAGTTCCTGGATTGCGGTTACCTTAGAATTGAACCGTTCAGGAAGAGAGCGTAGTATTTTTGCACATACTTTACTTTCTGGGATCTTATCGCCAAGACCCCACATTGAGTTAACAATGTCATTCAATCTAGTGAAAAAGTCCATAAACATTTCATTTTCCTCCATATGAATTTCTTCAAATTTAGTTGTGAGGAGTTAGACTTTAGATTTCTTGACAATTGATGTACCTTCGTGTATCATTTCTAAAATATCCCAGGCTTGCTTTACGGATCACAGATATGATTCTTTTGAACTCATCCAAAGGTGATAGTGCGCAAGTGATCGTGATTGCATTTAGTGCTTTAGCATTAGCACTACTCTCATTTTTCTCAAGTGTGGTCCATTGGTAATACGGTGTAATTTTCATAGATTTTGAACCATCAACACCGCCATTACTTCCATGGTAGGAGGATTCCATTCAGTCACTGTGGCTTGCCACACACTTTCATCCATTGATTTGAGGAAGATCCTCATTCTGGCTTTCCAATAGGCATAGTTGGAACCATCAAAAGGTGGAGGCCTAGTAATTGAAAGGCTATCAAAATTTGACATCTTTTTATAAAGCTTAGAACGTTAGCTCAGGAAATAAATCCAAATAAAAAGCAACAAAAATGAGTTATTAGGTTCTGATACCACTTAAAAAGGCCAAGCTATATGTCCTAGAGGGGGGGGGGGGGGGGGGGTGAATAGGACTATGCCAAATTTAAAATAAAATCAGCGGAAATAAAGTAAACCAATAGCCTTACAATATGAATCAATTCACAATGCTAAACTTTAAATCACCTTGATAAATAAGTATTGAGAGATTGATACAAATTCAGTTCTAAGGACAACCTTACACCATAATAAACAAGGGCTTATTGTAGGACAACCTTATTTCTAGAACTTCTTTTGAATCAAGGACTCAATTTTAATATAAGTAAATGAAATAGCAAGGAATTGAAATTAAATGCAGAAGTATAAATCTAAATTATTACAACAATCCCCACACTTGCTTGAAATGTAAATAATTACAACATTCACATCCACTTGTACATTCCACACAATCGAATGATAAAAGATATGAAAATTAAGCAAGCATTCAATCCACAAGACAAAGAGTTATAGTGGTTCGCCTGTGTGTACACCAACTGTTTTCCAACAACCACACAGAAAGCTACTCCACTCCTAATATCCTCACACAGGGGATATTAGCGTTCATTATCGAATAGGTTTTCACAGGTTCACCAAAAACCTTTACAATTGTGTCTTTTTCACTTGGGCTTACACAATTCAAAAACCCCTCTTTTCTGAGTTTTCTGGTTTTCCTCAGACAACCAATACAATGAGATTTTTCTGCTCAACCTCAAACAAAACCAAGACAATGAGATTTTTCCGCTTAACCTCAAACAAAACCAAAGTAAATAAATTTTACGTGAAATTGTAAAATACCCGGATTTCTCCTTTTCTAGCTGCCTGGTAGAACCACTCGAAGTAGATGATTGAATGTCAAAGTTCAATTTCCAATACTCACATTCATAAGGTTCTAGATTCTAATAGATTTTAGATTTAACTTGTTGGGCGTAGCTATATTTGATTTTGATTCCAAGAAGAAGGAATAAGATAATTCCTCTTTTCAAATAAGATTGGAATATCGAAACAAAATCAAATTAAATAAGCTAGTAAAAAGGAATATTAAATAAGCACAATGTAGCTTAAAATAAACACAGACTTATCTCAGAGTGATCACTTGAAAATTCTTAAATTGAATCGAGTTGAAGTGTGAAAACTCTGAATTTCGTGTTCAATTTATAGAAGCAAAAATCGTTCCTACGACTGGTCTTAGAAACCTTGGACTGGTCGTAGCTCTAACAGATTTTTGAAATATTGAGCGCGATCTTTGAAAGTTGTTCCACGACTGGTCGTGAGTACCCTACGACTGGTCGTGGGTCACCTACGACTGGTCGTATATCCCTACGACTGGTCGTAGGACCATAGATAAAGTTGCTGGATTTTGAGTCGTAGATCCACGACTGGTCGTGGATGAGTAGAAGCCACACCTACGACCGGTCGAAGGACCTCCAGGACTGGTCGTGGGCGTACCAAAAATTTCAAAAAATCTCCAACAACTTAGGACTGGTCGTGGAATTTCTTGGACTAGTCGAACCAATGCCAGGACTGGTCGAACAAGAGCTAGGACTGGTCGTAGAATAGACCAAGCTTATGTAGAATAAATATTTGATTTATGTATCCAAAGTGACCTACTTAAAGGGTCAACCTAAGGTCATTCAAACCTGAATCATGTCGTATGGACATTGAACTTCAACCAATCAACGAATGTAGTTTGTTTGAACCATATCAGGCTTGAGATCTTGAACTTGTTATAGCTTCAACTTGAGATCTTCATCAGCATAATAACTACATCATGCATTGCTTATTAGTCTTGAAGTCATGAGACTTGAACATCAACATTGTAGCTTCTTGAGACTTCAACATGTAGCTTCTTGAACTTCAATATGTAGCTTTTTGAAAAGTTCAACTTGTAGCTTCTTGAAGTATTTATGCAGTGTCTTGAATTCATATAAATCATCATACAAGCACAGGACACAGATAGATGTTTTGACACATCACAAATTTGACAACCAAAGAAGCATGAGACCATAATACTTACACATACGGAGTCTTACAAGTTTTAGAGTGAGGTATCCTATTGAAGATATAACAAGCAGTTAATAGAGCTTGTCCCCAAAATCCTGAACTTAAACACGCATTATTGAGCATAGCGTTTACCATGTCTATGAGAGACCTGTTTTTCCATTCTGCTATCCCATTTTGTTGGGGTGAATAAGGAGCTGTAATTTGGTGAATTATACCATGAGTTTTACAAAACTTCGAGAATTCTATAGATAGATATTCTCCTCCCCTGTCCGACCTTAGAATTTTAATCTTACGGTCTAACTGGTTCTCAACTTCTGCCTTGTATATCTTGAATTTTTGTAGTGCCTCATCTTTATTCTTCAATAAGTATACTAAGGTATAACGAGAGAAATCATTTATAAAGGTTATGAAGTACCTCTTTCCTCCTCTTGTTATTAAGCCACTCATTTCACATATGTCACTATGAACTAGGTCTAGGAGTTGTGATTATCGTTCCACCCTTGGAAACGATTTTCTAGATATTTTAGATTGTACACAAATACTACATTTGTCTTTAGGTTTTGTATACTTAGGAATTAGATTAAGATTAGACATATTATCCATTCTACGATAACTAATATGTCCTAATCTAGCATGCCAAACATCATGTGAATCGAGCATATAAACAGAAGAAGAATTTTCATTTATGAGGTTCAATTTGAACATTCCATTGGATACATAGCCCTTCCCTACATATATCCCATTTTTAGACACAATCAATTTATCAGATTCAAATAGGAGTCTGAATCCAAACTTAGTCAGTAGACTAGTTGAAATAAGATTCCTCTTAATATCCGGTACATGCAGCACATTGTTTAGAGTAAGGACTTTTCTGGAAGTTAGATTAAGACGTACCTTCCCTTTTCCTACAACCTTGCATGTGGAGGCATTCCCCATATATAGTTCCTGATTATCCCCCACTAATTCGTAAGAATTGAACATATTGTAATTTCTGCAAACATGTCTGGTAGCGCCAGAATCTACCCACCATTCAACATCCTCGTTCAACATATTAACTTCAGAAACGACAGCTGCCAGATTTATGTCTTCCGTCATATTGACTTGTCGTTTCTTTTCTTGCATTTTCTTTTTGTATTTTCGGCAGTCTTTCTTAAAGTGACCAGGGATTTTGCAAAAGAAGCATGGACCCTTCTTGGATGTGTTCTTTTTGAACCCTTGGTTATTAGTTTTGAGCCTATCATCTTTCTTGAAAGGTGTCTTCTCTAATTCCCAATTCACACTATTCTCGACTATATTAGCATTATTTAGGGCCTCTTGTTGTTCTTCATTTTTATCACGGACCCTAGATTCTTCTTCTATTCGAAGAAACATTATGAGGTCCTCTAAGGACATTTTCTCTTTTTTCTGTTTCAATGATTTTCTAGTATCCTTCCATTTAGTTGGAAGTTTAGCAATAATGGTGGATACTTGGAAAGATTCGTCGAGATTAGTGCCATCAACAATAAGTTGTTGGATGATGACCTGTAACTTATGTACTTGATCAAGGACAGGTTTTTCATCCAACATTTTGAATTCTAAAAACTAACTTACTAGGAATTTTTTGTTGCCTTCATCCTCTGACGTGTATTTGGTGAGCAGCGCCTGCCATAAATCCTTAGCAGTCTTCTTTTGACGGTAAACAGCGTATAACGAATCAGAAAGAGCGTTGAAGATATGACCTTTACATAGGTAGTCGTTACGCTCCCAACTTTGTCTCTTTTGAATTTGTTCTAACGTATCATCATCAGATGGTGGTGAAGGAGGATCTTGAGTGAGCACATGATCCAACTTGAGTGATGTGAGGAAGAGATGGACCCTTGATTGCCATCGAAGAAAATTTGAGCCGTCAAACGGCGTAATTCGAACAAAGTCAGGATGACCCATAGAAGAGGCCATAATATCGCCTTAAAATTGTTATTTTTGAGGCAGAAAATTAGAAAATAAATCACTTAAAGATAGGCTTAAGGCGCATTACGATGTCGCTATCTTTAAGGCGATATTCGCACCCTACTAGTGATTAAACCAATTTGCAAGAGGGTTACAGCAAATCCGCCTCCAGGATACAATAAGCCTCTTCTCCAAGACCGAAGAAATGTGGGTTTCGGCCTGCAAAACCGAAAAACCGCACCCCGAACACACTTTTACAACTTACAACCTTGACTTCAATGTGTTACATTTTACCCCCGAAAACTGTTTGTAATTTACTACCGAAAAACTATTTACGATTTAGCGCTTTAAAATCGTATTTTTCCAAAGAACATCCAAAAACGAAATTGGAGAAGAAGAAGAAGATGGAGAAGAGATTGTTGGAAATTGTGTATTCGGATTGACCTAGAGATGGGTTTATATAGAATCATAAGAGATGCTTAAGGCCCTTTTCATGAAAAGACATCATCTTCCCTTTTCATGAAAAGACATCTTCTTCCATGGTGTCTTTTCATCAATGGTGGTGTCTTTCCAACAATGGCATCCCTCTATTTCAAATTCAAAAGATGCTTCCTTTACCAAGAGGCATCACCATTCACACCAACAATCACCAAAGTCACAATCCTTCTTATTCAATTTCTTTTTCTTCTTATTTTGAAAAAACCCAACAGTTACAACGGATTTTAGTCTTTCCCTCGCTCATTTTAGCCTAAAATCCGTCACCCTCCACGCTGTACATTAGTTTTTCCAGCTCATGTCAGGGCATGGTCCAAAAATAATTCAAATAAAAATCTCAAGTGGACCACATCATAAGAAACAGTGGTCATTGACCATCCATCATAAAACTTCCCAGGGCATTAGTTTTTCCTGCTGATCTTAGGGCATGGTCCACAAACAAATCATATATATAGTGTAACACCTGTAATAAGAAACGAATCATGCAATTACGCAAAATTGCGCGCATCGATCGATCGACATCTATTAAGCAGTCCTCAGAGTACCACATGTTCGATTGCTCGAAAATGCTTAAAAGTGTCTAGAGAGTTTACAAGTATTTTCAAATATTGTTAATCGATCGAGATTATCCAAAACTGTTCAAAGACCAATTTGTATAGTTCGGAGTGCTTTCGATTGAACCCCTATTTCATGTATAGATTGTTGGAGCACAAAAATCAGAGAAAAAAAGAAGTGATAGAAATAAAGAAATCAAGGTAGGAAGAAAAGAAAGAAAGAAAGAGATAGAGATCTTTATGCAATGCAGTGTGGAGGCATTGTGCGTGCGCAACACATGTATTGTGCGGGCTAGGTAGAGGCCCATAGTGCGGCGTGCAGTAGGGCTTGCCACATGGCCGCACAATGGAGAATGATGATGCGGAAATTGAGGTCTACACGTGTGAATGCTTATAAATAACCCCCCCCTCCCATTCATTTGATTCATTCACAACTGCAAAGCTCTATAAGATTTTGAAGAATTTTGGGATTCATCTGAAGGATTTTAGGTATCTTATAGAAGAAGAAGAAGAAGAGGAAACAGGGGAGAAACCCTATTGCGTAGAGGTGTGCAACAGGGACCCCTGCGTGCCACATAATGGGCCTTGTGCGCATGCTATAGATTCATCATGCCTATATGCTTCGTAGAAAAAGGTGGTTTATAATAAAATTTTATTATTCCTTTCGAGATTATTATCTTAGAAGAATTAGAAGAGAAGTAGAGGGTTTTTGAAGGATTCTTAAATCCTCATAACTCCTTCATTAAGACGGATGCAATGTAAGTTGGAATGCTACCGAAATCATTATTAGAATTATTTCCACACACATCGTTATCACATTTGCTAAATATACTTTGTATTGGAATTAACGAAAACATGAGGATGTAAAAGAACTTTAGAATCAATAAAATATTTGATGATGATTGTTCTCTTATATTCATTTGTTTTTATTGAATAAGATATTCCAATCGCAATACATTCATTTCTTGTCGAAACAAAATAGCGACTCCACTAGGGATCTTATTAATTAATAATTTAAGGATTATAAAAGAACTATCACCATCGAAGGGCTCCACTATGGCGCCAAAATAGCAACTCTCAATGGGAACATCCTTCCCTTCATCTCTAATACAAAGTATATTTTGCTCAATTCGTATTACTAATGTATTGTCACTCTTTCAAGACCTTTGCCTTTTCTGATTACAATGACTTCTTCTTTAAGTAATACGATCTTCTACTTTATGCCTAATGGATTCGCTATTGAATATGTACAGATGTCATCTGAGACCTTTTCAGAGAAAATTCAACTGACCCTAACCTTGAACAACAAGATGAAAGTAATGACTGGAGTGATTTCTGTGCTACCAATTGTACAAAATAGTGAAAAAGAGTAGACACTAGTGTCATCCAAGAGAGTGAAATCTCGATCTCTTCCAGCTAGAAGTCTAATTCCATCACAGGTGATCGAGGGCCTGTTATTCGTAATGTTGCGAGAAAGAATGCCGCATTAGCTCCACCTTCACTATCTCCAAGACAAGAAAAAGTTGCTTCATTCACCACAGAGAATTTTACAGCTCTTCCAGTTATGGTTTTGCATTGGACTCAAAAAGAAAAAAAGAAAAGAAAAGGCACCCTGTGTACATGCGCAAGTGAATATGACTAATGTTGTACTATCTAGTTAAGAAACGAGTTTACAAGCAGTAGAAGTTAGTAATGAAGAAGTCAAACATTTAGAGACGTCTCTTGAATAGATAAAGGACAGGGGGCAACCGACAGTTGATGCATTATGAGAAGTGAATATGGGAACAGAGGAAGAACTCCAAAATTCTTACATAAGTGCCGGCCTATCAGAACATGAAACTGACCATTATGTCGAATTGTTAAAAAGAAATAGAGATATATTCGCCTGGACATATGTAGAGATGCCCGATTTGGAACCAACAGTGCCAATGCATCGACTTAATATCTTTAAGGATAAGAGGTCGGTTAAACATGCACAAAGACGACTCCATCCCAATTTAATACCCCTAATAGAAGAAGAGGTGAATAAGTTGATTAAAGTGAGATTTATAAGGGAAGTTAAATGAAATAGCGGTGAAGACCACTTGAGTTGAAGTTGGAATATGTCAATATGTCCTAGAGGGGGGTGAATAGGACTTTTTAAAGATTTATGAGTTATTAAAAATCCTATCACTCTAATCTTAATAAGTATTCAATTTTCAGGATTACTCAAATATAACTCAACTGGCTTCCAAGCCTAGTAGAGGATCCAATCACAGAACTATTCAAATAATAAGCATGAAGCAGTTATAGTTTATGATGGATGTGACTGTGTGTGAAGTGTGAGCAGATATGATCAAGCATAAGAATCAATCACAGACATAGTCATTTTTATAGTGGTTCGACTACTTGTCATCTCCACTCTCGGCTGCCGCACTCAACCCTTGAGTGTACCGGATTTCACTAAGGAGGTTTTCTAGGGTTCACCTCAAACCTAAGGTTTTAAATCAGGTTCACCTTCAACCTTTACATGAAGGTTTCTACTCGGTTCACCTCTAACCCTGAAATTTTACCGGTTCACTCCTAACTAGATGTTTATGCTCAATATAGAGCAAGGGTCCACACAATGCACCCGGGAGTTTTACTGGTTCACTCCTAACCAGATGTTTATATTCTCCATAGAGCAAGAGTCCACACAACGCACCCACCATGTACACTCCCGCCAGAGGCCTCCTTGAGGACTTCAAAGGGTGAGAATCACTTAAGACCTAATCCTAGAAATGAATGATCGCAAGTGTCCTCTTGGACTCTAGATACTTACAGATAAGTTGATGAGTTCCGTTAAGCACAACGCCGAAGATCTCCTCCTCTTTGTTGACGAAGAGTCTTCTACTTCCTTGATCCGCAACACAAAAGATATACCAAGACTAGGCTTAGGGTTGGGTCAAGGTTAAGATGAAATCCTACTCACTAAAGGTTTACCTATAAGGAAGGTAGAGTAGTTCCAATTTTATGCATTCAAGGCATCCCAGCTTAATGATTTGCCATTAAGGTAGTTGCTGAAGGATCCTTGAATGCGGAAGTTCATTCCCTAATCTACTCGATCGAATATCAATGATGAGAGTGGATTGGAGGATGAACTCCCTTGAGAGAAAGGGCTTAGGGTATAAGATGTAAGTTGAAACACACAAAAGCTCTCTCTTTTCTCTCTTACAGCAATAAAAGACAAGTCCTCTATATATAGGCAAAAAGTTCCAACGGATATAAAACGGTCACATTTATGACAGAGTTCGATATTATCAAGCAGGTTCGATATCATCGAGCGTATACTCTCGATAGCATCGATGGTCTGCTTGATGACTCGGACTCAATGTCATATGCTTTTGAAACTTCTTACCAATAGGTCAATGAATCGAAGCTATTGTCGATGTCATTGGATTTCAAACTCAGATTCCATCGATGACAAGTTCGATTAATCGACACTTGAAAAATGAGAGAGACTTGACTTTGAGATATTTCAGGTTTTCATGAATGATCGGGGGAACTGTCGAGATCATCGGAATTTGAATGTCGATGATATCGAGATCAAATTTGATGCATTGATAAATCCAGCGGATTTGTCTTTAAGCTTACTGGACAATTTATGTCCTTGTTCGATGCAATCGACCTGGTGTTGATATCATCGATATTTGAATATCGATTCTATCACCCGATCATAATTAAAAACAACCTAAAATATCTGCTGTAAGAAATGCGTGCCCACTATCGATATCATCGATGGACCTCCGATCTTATCGATATTTGAATTCAGATCATATCAGACGGTCATCGATATATCGAAGGAATTTGAGATTTTCATTAAAAAACAGGGGTGACGGAAATCTGTTTGTTGATCTTATCGAGCCACTTCCGATGGACCAGAGATTTTTAGATATGTTGTGACGTTGCTGGACATATTTAGTGCTTTTATCGATGATATCGATAGGTGTATCGATACATCGATAAATCTGTCCAGATGAATATTTAGTTGCTGGACATTTTGGTCCTCTCATCGATATATCGTTAAGGTATCGAGGACATCGACAGAGTAGGTTGATCATATTGACTGTGTTTCGATAAGATCGACAGGACAAGAAAACTTAGAGATTTTCCTATTTTGAAAAAGTTTTCTTACCATAAAACTCTATGATTTTCTAACTTGTTTTTAAGGGTTTTCTTCACCTGGTGTTTTGGGTCATGGGATGTGAGGCTTTAGATTTACCTATGGCGAGCTTGCACACATCTGGTTGAGGCAGACGCTTGAATCGATATTCCTATTAGGCTTTGTAGACACTCTGACTCAACACTCACGTAACTTGACAAACCAGGGCACTTTCAGTTAAATACCCCAAATGGATCTCTAACATTGTCCCTGTGAAGAAAAAGAGTGGACAAATTACAGTATGTGTCGATTTCAAAGATTTAAATGAAGCATATCTGAAAGACGACTTTCCATTGCCTATAACAGAGTTGCTAATAGATAACATAACGAAATATGCGGTCATGTCCTTCATGAATGGATATGTTGGTTATAATTACATATGCATGGCACTTGAAGATGAAGATGCTACAATATTCAAAACATCTCTAGGAATTTATTGTTATAAAGTTATGCCATTCAGACTCAAGAATGCCGGAGCTACGTATTAGAGAGCGATGCAGAATACTTTATAAGACATGATGTATAAACAAGTTGAACGTTATTTTGACAATTTAATAGTTTGATTGACCAATCATGAAGAGCATCGAGAGTACCTATCCTCTGTTTTCTGCCAACTCAGGAAGAAACAATTGAAAATGAATCAGCAAAATGCGCATTTAGTGTATCATCAGGTAACTTTCTTAGATTTGTTGTCAGGCATCAAGGAATCGAAGTCGATCCAGAAAAGATCAAAGCTATTCAGGAAATGCCACCCTCGAAAATGTTAAGAGAACTCAAAAGTTTACAAGAAAAGTTGGTGTATCTTCAACATTTCATCTCGAACTTTGCCGGAAGATGCCAATCATTTTCTCATCTCATGAAAAAGGGAGTAGAATTTGTATAGGATCAAGCATGTCAGAATGTATTTAATTCTATCAAAGAGCTATTGAAATAGCCTCTGGTGCTGACAACACCTGTAAAGGGCAAACCTTTGATTTTATATATCGTTGCATGCGAAAACTCGTTAGGAGCTCTGCTGGCTCAGTGTAATGAACAGGGAAAAGAAGCACCCTCTCTTACTTGAATAGGACTCTGATAGGAGCGGTGTAACTATTCACCTATCGAGAAAATATGCTTGCCTTGGTATTCGCCATACAAAAATTGTGACATTATTATCTTTCCCATGACATAACTTTGATCTCGCGAACAGATCCAATAAAATATCCGATGACAAGACCAATACTATCTGGGAGATTAGACAAATGGATGTTGTTTCTCTTTAAATATACAATCACTTATGAACCGTTCAAAGAAGTAAAAGGATAAGCAATCGTATGTGTTTTGGCAGCACATCCGATTCCAAACAATGAAGAAATTTCTGATGAATTACCAAACGAACAGGTACTGTTAGTTCAACCACTTAACTCACGAAAAATGTACTTTGATGGTGCTTCTCGAACATCAGGAGTAGGAGCCGAAGTAATATTTATCTGTCCCTAGGGTAGTTTACTGCCATATTCTTTTACATTAAGTCTGACATGTACTAATAATGAAGCTGAGTACAATGCTCTCATCATAGGATTGAAAATAGCTCACGAGATGAAAATAAAAGTTTTACGAATCTACGGAGATTCTAAGTTAGCAATAAACCAATTAACGACAAATTTTGAAATAAGAAAGCCAGAATTAATACCCTACTGTCGATGAGCATAACAATTATTTGAAGGTTTTCATGATGTTGAGATCAAGCACATACTGCGACATAAAAATGCAAGTGTAGATGCATTGGCCAGTTTAGCCGCAGCTCTTTCTTATCACAATAGGAGTCCTCTCTGGATAACAATTGAGGAATAAAAAATTCTGCCATCAGTAGAGCTCTTAAACGAAGTCGTTGAATCACTGACAATATCTTGTTTAGAAATTACTATTGAAGATTGGCGTCAACCTTTCATTGATTATCTTAAATATAGGATTCTACCAGAAGATTAGGTTCTGAGATCACAAATTAAACAGAGATCTAAAAGGTTCGTTATGCATAATGAAATACTCTATAGAAAATCTTATAATGAGATGTTGCTATGCTGTCTGGATACAGAAAAAGCCAATCATGTATTACGTGAAGCACATTCAAGGAATGTGGAGCTCATCAAGGAAGTTGAAATTTATTCTATCGCGTGCATCATATGGGATATTATTGGCTTTCTATGTTCAAAGATGAAATAGTTTATGCGAAACGATGTCATGAGTGCCAAGTGCATAGTGATATTATACATGTGCCCCTAGAAGACCTACATCAGTCAGTGACTTCACGGCCTTTTGCAGCCCGGGGATTGGACATTATTGACCTTATTAATTTGTCATCGTCAAGAGGACGTCAGTATATTCTGGCAACAACATATTATTTCTCCAAATGGACGGAGGCAGTTGCCTTGCACAACATCAAGGAAAAAGATGTCACCGATTTCATCTGTCATGCGATTATATATCACTACGGAATTTCAAAGAAAATTATTACCGATAATGACACTCCTTTCAAGAATAGAAACATAGAAAAACTATACCAAAAGTTCGGTATTCAGCATTCATCTCAACACCTTATTATCCCAAAGCCAAATGATTGACAGAAGCTTTCAATAAAATAATAGTCAAAATTTTAAAGAAAATTGTCACGAGAAACAAACGAGATTGGGATGAAAAATTGCAAGAAGCCTTGTGGGCCTATCAAACGAATCATCAAACAATGACGAAAGCTACACCCTATTCATTAGTCTATAAGGTCAAAGCCGTTATTCCAATTAAGATGCAGGTTGTGTCATTTAGGGTGATAGTTCACGAATCAATAACAGATGATAAAAATGCCAAAATAAAGCTTATGGAATTGGATGCCTTGGATGAAAAGCAATTAGCAGCACAACAATTATTAGAATTATATCAAGCACGGATATCTACCGCATTCAATAAGAAAGTCAAATACTATTTGTTCAAGAAATTAAGGTGACACAATGTAAATGTTAAAAAGGCTCATTGTAGTTACTCACAGAGCATGGTGCAAATTTGATCCCAAATGGAATGAGTCGTATATCATTATAGAATTCTACTCTAAAGGAGCCTATCAAGCAGTAAATCAAAAAGGACAATGCATTGGAATATTTGTCAATGCTCGATTCATTAAGAAATATCATCCCTGAAAGATGAGCAAATTTTGATTGCGAAAGATTATCAAGAGAATCTGTCCTAATCAAAAGGGGGCGAAATAACTACAACTCCATGACTACGAGAAGTTCTCTATTAAGCACATGTATTCTCCAGATTTCTCTCTAAATAAAGAACTGATTCACGAACATGTTATCTCTCATGAAGCTTCATAAAATCCCTTTTCAGTCAGGCCTTTTCAGTCAACAATTGATGATAAAACGACAATCAAAGAATCTGCGATAATAACAGACGACTTTCAAACTGCCAAAGAGTTACCGTCTTATATAAAGCATCGCTGATTATTGGTTCATCATAGGTTATTGCCATTATCGCAAATTATTATCGGTTATTGCCATTATCGCAAATCATCACTGATTATGGAATATTATTATGAAGCATCGATGATCACTGAGAAATTGTCTATTATTGATATTATTGCAGATCATCACTGATATTGTCGCGAGGCTGATATTACTATCAAGTTGATATTATCGCCGAAATGAACTATATTATCGCCAACCATCGATAAAATGATATTATCGACAGACGAATACCATCCTCTACTATTGCGATTAATGATATTGCCAACTATCAATCATCGCCGATTACGCCGGATTAATTATATTATAGGAAAGTAGTCTTTATATCCATTTGTTTTAGTTCTAGGTTGTATTGGGCAACTAACACAACACAAACCTGATAAATACTTGCTTGACAACTGGTGTGATTATCTCACTAAAATCCATACCCTCCTTCTGTGCATACCCCTTCATAATTAATTTCATCTTATATATATCACGTCTCTTCTAATAAATTCACTTACAACCAATCACTTTATGCCTAATGGAAAGCTCCGTCAACTCTCATGTCTCATTCTTGTGCAAAGAGTCCATCTTGGCTTACATCGCCACCATCTACTTCTCAGCATCTGGATCATTCATTGTTTTTGTCACGCCCCAAACTCGGAAACCGGGCTCACAAAATTTTCAATCGCCAAATCCAGTGCTGACAACCTCCGTAGTACCCCATTCTCGTCTCCCAGCGTCCATACACCAAATTCTGATCTTGGAATTCTACAAGGAGAATTTTTCATTGTATATTTAACTTATAATAAGCATAACCACAAGTTTACCCAAATCACAAAGGCATCATCATCATCACATATCTACTAATATAAGCATTTGAATATAATGTTGAAAGGGAAATACATATGTCAAAAATCAAAGCCCCAGAAGACTGCTGCACGCTCTAAGCTCAATGCGGTTGCAACCTAACATCACCTGCATGCATCTATCATGCATAAGCTTATAGAAAGCTTAGAAAGTGGTGTAAGTGTATGCATAAGATAAGTACCAAGTATTTAATGCAATGCCATAATCATACAATGTCAAAAATATTGACAAGATCATGAATCATATGATAATAGAGTAAGCGAAGATACTGTCAAGTCCATGAGTCGTATAATATCAAAGTACGCAATACAGATCAGTTATGCAAATTAAGAGTCATAGACAGCCAAATATTAGATGTCGAGGGTACAATGCAATATATAAATCCTGCTAAGTCCGTCTGGGCCATGTAAGTACAAAAACATAACAACCCAAAATGCCATATGCCTGTGGATGTAATATGCGATGCAAATGAAATGACCAAGCTAGAGTGTGAGGTCATGATAATAGTACGTAATATTGCAGGCTACGGGGCCCATCACAAGGGACTTCTATCCAAACCAGTCCTATACCAAAATTTGAATAGTCAGACTCAATGTGGTAAACACCTGATCTCAGGTTAGTCGCGCACCCAACCGAAATCCTGGCCATACGAAGGTACACGTAATAAATAATTGTGCACCACTAGCTTGAGTGGATAGTGAATGAATGAATGAATGAGTATGCAATTCCTGCTCAATAAGTCCACATATCAGTACGGTTCCTCTCTGGGGAATCACCGGGGTCTATTAAACTCTAAACCAGATTACCGCCCTATCGCTCGCAACAAGGTGGGTGGAAGAGGCCTCACTATCCACCTGCCAATATCGGGCTTGGCTTGTCGATAGCGAACCCATTCCTCGAGCTGGTCAGGCTCGGCCTAGCATTGCCCCCTCTTCTCAGGTAGGTAAGGCCGTACCCCTTCCAACCGACTATAACACAGTGGGAGATGCGGCCTAACGGTATCCGGCCCTTAGGCGCTCATGCATCCACTCGGTCTAGACGTTGGAGCAACCTCTGGAACCAAAAGGGTTCTGGGAGTTTCACCCAGGGATATCTATAGCACCCCATGTAGAACATATTTTTGGTGTCCCATTTGGTCATCCACGATCTGCCTGTGGAGGCTACGGCCCTGATGTCGCTAGGGTGTACGGTGGTCATATCATAAAATGTAAGATACATGAGTCATACCATCCAGTCATGCATCAAACCGGTGCGTACTGTGCGCTCATGTGGGGCAACTCTGCCTATCAGGGAGTCCCATAACAACCGACACTATTACATATGCAATGGTCAATCATTTCTCATAAAAAACATGCAAATGGTGCATATGGGCATGTATCATGATGCTATGTTATCACATACTCATAATCGGTATCAATAACCAGCATTGACAATCGACATTTACAATGTGGATATTTAACCAACATTACCCCTAAGGAATGACCCATATGGAGCCTAACATACAGTGGACCCATGGCCTCACATAAGGGCCAAATATACAACACTCGGGCCTCACTCAAGAGCTTAATACACACCACGATGGGCCTTTCATATGAGCCTAACATACATCACAATGGGCTCCATCGCCTGGCCCTCAAATGCATCACAATGGCCTCATCACATAGGCCTCAGCCTCATCACATAGGCCTCATATATATCACATTGGGCCTTAAACACGGGCTGAATACACATCACAACGGGCCTCAAACACGGGCCGAATGCACATCACAATGAGCCTCAAATACAGGCTGCATATACATCTCAT
This sequence comes from Magnolia changhungtana, assembly GCA_030180095.1. NCBI lineage: Eukaryota > Viridiplantae > Streptophyta > Magnoliopsida > Magnoliales > Magnoliaceae > Magnolia > Magnolia changhungtana. Next base: position 7,213,827 of record JASAUF010000502.1, on the reverse strand, counting down.
TGGGCCTCAATAATCAGAATCGGAATTGACAATCGGAATCAGCCTTGATAATCGGCCTAGACAATAAGAATCAAAATCAGCCTCAACAATCAGCCTCGACAATCAGAATTGGAATTGGCCTCAACAATCGGAATCGGCATCGACAATCGGAATCGGTATCGACAATTGGAATGAGCCTCGATAATTGGCCTCGACAATCGGAATCGGAATCGGCCTCGACAATTGGAGTCGGAATTGACAGTCGGAATCGGCCTCGACAATCGAAATTGGAATCGGAATCGTCCTCAACAATCGGCCTCGACAATCAGAATTGGCCACGATAATCAGCCTCGACAATCGAAATCGGTATTGATAATCAGAATTGGCCTCGAAAATCAGAATCGGTATCGACAATCGGAATCGACCTCGACAATTAGAATCGGAATCGGCCTTAACAATCGGCCTCGACAATCGGAATTGGAATCGACAATCGGAATCGGCCTCGACAACTGGAATCGAAATTGGCCTCAATAATCAGCCTCGACAATCGGAATCGGTATCGACAATTAGAATTGACCTCGATAATCCGCCTCGACAATCGGAATCGGAATGGCCTCAACAATTGGCCTCGACAATCGGATTTGGAATCGACAATCAAAATTGGCCTCGATAATTGGCCTCAACAATTGGAATCGAAATTGTCCTCAACAATTGACCTCGATAAGAGAAATTGGCCTCCACAATTGGAATCGGAATCGGCCTCAACAACCGGAGTCAGCCTTGACAATCGAAATTGGTATCGACAATCGGAATCGGAATTGGCCTCGACAATCGAAGTCGGAATCGGAATCGCCTCGACAATTGGAATCGGAATCGGTCTCAACAATCGGCCTCGACAATCGAAATCGGCCTTGACAATTAGAATCGGCCTAACAAAAGGCCTAAGGGAAGTCACAATGTGGACATTCAACCATCATTGCCCATCAATGTGGACATTTAACTAACATTGCTCTCAAGGAGTGGCCCACATAGGGTCGAACATACAGTGGGCCCACGACCTCACACAAGGGCCTAATATACATCATCATGGGCCTCACTCAAGGGCCCCAAATACATCAAATACACCGTATCAAATGGGCCAAGTCAAATGGGCCGTATTAAATGGGCTGAATCAAATGGGCCGAATCAAATGGGCCAAGTTAAATGGGCCGAATCATATGGGCCAAGTCAAATGGGAAGTCAAATGGGCTATATCAAATGGGCCAGATCAAATAGGCTGGATCAAATGGGCTGAATCATATGGGCCGAATCATATGGGCCAAGTCAAATGGGCCGGATCAAATGAGCCAAATCAAATGGGCTGAATCAAATGGGCCGAATCATATGGGCCAAGTCAAATGGGCCCAAACCAACCACACCATTCATCTATAGCTAGAGATCATTTTATAACATTATCATAAAATGAATCATATCCTAAGGATCATTTGGACCATACCACAAATGGCAGTGGTGATAATGATTTCCACTGTTGAATTCCAATGGGCCCAACCATAGGGTTTATTTCCCATCTAGCCTATTCATAGAGTCACAGAGACTTGGATTTAGAGGAAAAACAAATATCATGTTGGTCCAAACTCTGTAGCCCAAGGGTTTTAATGGTGGACGTTCAAGCCCATTGTTTTCTGTAATATGGTCCACCTGATAACTTGATCTGTCTCATTTTTCTCCTCAAGCCCTAAGACTAGCTCACCAAATGGATGGACAGTTTGGATGGAGCACATCCATCAATGGTGGGTCCCATCGTCCTAGCATATGGACTGTATATACAGCATCGACGTCATGGTGGGTTACTGCATGGACGGTGCAGATTAAAAACATCATGGTAGGCCGTACCTGACATCCATGCTACTGGACCGCTAGGCCAGCAGCCCAACATTCAGCAGATGAACAGTATGGATACAACACATGCATTAAGGTGGTGTCCCACGTGGAATACACCATCAGCCATCAGGACGGTGTATATACAACACGTCACGTGCTGATGGCAATACAACAGATATATAGCTACGGTAGGTACGCTGGTCAGCCAACCAACAACAAAGGTGGGTCCCACGTGGGGCCCATAGAAATATTCTTTAAATATTTTATATATATATATATATATATATATATATATATATATATATATATATATAAAAAGAAGGGGGGTGAAGTTAGATCTACCGTCCAGACCTTTGGACATCTGGACGGTGTGGATAATAATACTCATATTAAGGTGGTCCACCGTCCAGAAGCTAGACGCGTGGACAAAGCACATACATCATATCAGGGCCCCACCGTCCCTTGCTGGACGGTGGTGGATGACACGCACATAACAGGTGCATCTGGACGTCGACAGTAACCCACTACTGGACGACTCAAATATACAACGCATATAAGGTGGACCCCACCAACAGTTTTAGATCAAGCAAATATCTGTGTTTTCCATCCAGCATCCAGGCAGGACGGACGGCCTGGATTCAACAAATGTATGAGGGGGTCTCACCATCCAGATGTGCTAGACGGTGTGGATTTCTCACACACACCAAGGTGGGTTGTACCGTGATGGATGACATACACGCATCAGGTGGGCCACACGTACCATCAACACCATAAAAAATGGAAAAAAAGGACAGAGGGAAAAGAAGGGAGAGAGATCGGTTGTGGGAGGGGCCCCGCCACTATGGGCCCCTCTTTACAATGCATACATTAAGATGGGTCGCATCACCATATGGGCCCTTAAATCACAAAATCACAACATAAAATCACCCACCTTTAATCATCGACTTCTTCTTCTATTAATGCATCCTAGAGCTCTGGGGGATGCATTTCAACGGTGGAGATGATCTTTGGATGGTGGGATTGGGTGGTAGGGAGGTGGGCCACACCTAGCTTTCTCCTCTCCCTTAGACATTGGATTTTCATGGGAGTTTGCTTGAAAATGAAGAAATGAGAGAGAGGGAGAGAGGATGGGATGTAAAGAGAGAGAGAGGGATGGGTGAGTGAGTGATGGGTGATGGGTGTACTAAACATGTATGGGTTGTAAGAGAGAGAGTTGACTTTAGGGGAGGGGTGGTTGTGCTTGGGGATGGGATGGTTGTACTTGACATTAGGTGATTGATGTGCACTTGATTGATGGGACATGTTGTAGAGATTCTCTTGGGATTACAAACGCGCGGCGTTTTCTTGAACTGAATGCATGCCCACATCTCCTGGCCTGAGTATCGCCTTGGCGCGTGAGACGCGGCATCGAAACCGCGGTGATGGTGCGGTCACTAGGGTATACGTCTTGGGTTGAGTCGATTTTGGAATAAGGAATACGGCTTAGGGTTGGCGCAAATGCGGATAACAGATCGTAGGTTGCCGAAGTTCAAAGCCTACAAAATGGTACGGGCTAGGATACGGGCCTTATAGCTTTCTGGAAGGTGGACGGATTCCCCTCATACTTAATGAGGGTGAATGCAATATTTGAGACATCTTTGTATCTTGCTAGTAATTTACGATCTCATGGTAGAGATGGCTGCTCCACCTGCTCTTGTACCTCTTCTTGCGGCTCAACTTCTTCCTGTGTATCATAATTTTTTATTTTAAAGTCAATTACCACTGACTCTCTCATTTTCTTGTGTTCATCCTTACGAAAAAGAAATCCTCATCAAACTTGACATCACAACTAATCATGATTTTCCATTTGACCCAGTCAAATAGCCTGTATCCCTTCACCCATCACCATAGTATAAGAAAGTACATTTCTTCGCCCTTTGGTCTAGTTTATCTCTCTCGTTTAATGGTACATGAGAGTAAGCATTGTAACCAAATACACGTAGCCCTAAGTAGTCTACATCACTCCATACTTATGAAATTTTACAGTTAATCGACATAGATGGAGATCGATTGACTAAGTAATAAGTTGTGTTAACGACCTTAATCCATATCTCCTTACCTAACCCCGTATTGCTCAACATACTTTAGGCTTTGTAACGACTCGAAAAATCCCGTACAATGGCCCGAGTACCACCTCAGGCAGAAATCACTTAGGACCAAATCCTCTAGAAATTAGACGAGGATTAACTAGTGTTAAACTAGGTTACATACGAAATCCACACTAATCACTTTAAATACAATCTGCAAGACCCAAAACTTGTGGAATCATTGACACTACATTATCCTAAACTCTAGGATCAATCTCATTACCCGGCTGCTCTCGGGTGCATCACGAAACTCCGTATCAGATCTGGACCGCACATCGAAAGTCCGAATAATACGAGTTTATAGAATTAGGACCGCCTTGCTGGGCTTGACAACCATCTCGGAAGTTAAATCCAGATAGTGTCCCAGGGTTATTCGCTTGAGCCTGGAGCGAGGAGTGTGAGAAAACCTAGTTTTCTTTAGAAATTAAATCAAATTTAAGTAATCTGAGACTTGTCGCTTGCGGGCCAAATATAAACAATTAGACCGTCGGAATCTGACCCAAATACACGCTCGGATTAGGGAATATTTCCCATACATGTCTGTGTACTTGTAACCCTGATCGAGTTTCTGTGACCATTGAATAAAACTGGTCCGCCATGTATGATCTGAGAACCCGATTGGAACGAGAACTTAACTCGACCTAGATCCATAGTCTGTGAGCTTAAGTCCGACCTTTAGCTCAAGGGGGGGCTCTGAAAATGCGTCGTTGATCTGGCACAGATGCCCTTTGGACAAAACCTAAGTATACCTTGGCCTTGGGCCTATTTCTGGCAAGTTTAGGCCTATATAAGGACTTTAAACCCTCTCTCATTCTCACCATATGAATTTGAGAAAACCTAGGAGAGAGAAGAGAGAAAAGAGAGAAAGTGTGAGAGAAGTGGGAGCATCTTCCTGTTACTCTACCCTGTTATCATACGTACTTAACCATCTCGATCTAATTGCTATTCCAGCGATTTTGACTTCATTTCTAGGTAAGAAAACCCTAACCCTAACTTATTTTAGAGTTTTTATTGGTACAAGTAGCAAAGTAGCTAGCTTACCTGGTGATATAGGTCGTCTTATCGACGTTGACGAAAGCGTAGCGTTTCTATTAAGTTCGTTATGCTCCTACGGAGTAAAGTGCGGACTGTAGACGTATAGGTTATAGTTTTCAAAGCTTTCAATGTCAGATAATGATAGATTCATGATCTGGGTGTTATTGTACATGCATAATGCGACGTTCATTTTGCGATTCAGTTACGTATGCAAATTATGACGTATAGTGTATTCTGTATATTTGTAAAAAAAATCGTATACGTACAAATTTTGAAAGTGTGATTGCCATGATAAAGTACTGTATGTACATGCTATATATGTGTACTACTTACTCGGTGAAAGAATTCGCCCTAAAACATGTTTTGGCTAATATACGTTATGTATGTTAATAAGTGTATTCTAAGTGTTTGTGAAAATGCTTGTATGAGTAAGTACTTAGATGATTGTACTTTAAGTAGGTGTTGAGATAGGATTCTCAACTACCTTAGAGATGTATATGATTTCCTCCATGTTGGTTGTTAATTTAATCACTTATGAAATGTATGTGTTTGTATTTCCTGTTTCTATTGTGTTTTATAACATGCTTATTCATATGTTCGAATTACTTTGTTAACTCTGCTTAGACTACTATACATGCTTTCTGGATAGGACTTGAATGTGATTGAGACTATGATTTAGTCCAGGCAATCGGTAATGAGATTGTATTTGTGGCTGAGATTCATTCACCACGTAGGATGTGTTTGACGAACCTGAGTCATACTTCAATTGGCGACAGTAGTTAAGCCACACGAAGTATTTATGCACTTCATGTCATTCAGCTAGTTGTGCGCTCATGCTAGTCGAGCTCATCGAGTAGCCCGATTTGTCTAATGTATGTTCACCATGTTTGGACGCTACTGCTTGAACCTAAGGTACCAAACTTACCAGTGTAACCCCGTTAACCTTAGTACCTAGATCCGCTAAGGCTCATGAGCTAGGCATGGTAGTATGGGACACCGTGGTCGAGCTGTCGGCCTACGCCGGGGCCACGAGCACCCCGTAGTGACCAGTGAGCAACCCAGACTTATGAGTTGAATACGGTGGTATGGGACACTGTATGGAGTGGTGTAACGATTACGTGTAATAGCCCTGACAGCCCTTTGTAGTGACCTCGAGCATACTCTGAATCTGCGGAGATTTGACGAGCCTTCCCGTAGTAAATAGAGTATAAACTAGGCCTATATTGATAAGGTGTGGGGGAGCGGTGTAACGAGTGCGTGTAATAGCCCTGGCAGCCCTTTACAGCGACCTAGAACCGCATCATCGTATGAGATTATCTAAGACTGACGACCCTAAAATGGATCATTGTTTGGAAATGATATAAGGGAGGTACCTTAGTTTCCCAATATTGCTATATGAAAAGGACTAATAACAATTCGGTAATCATGCTCATAATATAGCACTGCATGTGCCTGGCGTTGTGGAGCACTGAGGGATGAACGCATGCCACGGACGTAAGATGATGTCGCATGAGGGACGTTTAGCAAGGGCATGCATCATGACTGCATTCCATACTTGCATTAACAAGAGTAATTAGGAGTGTTTGATTGTATTGCTTTATCATTACTACTTGACTAAATTGATAACATGTTAACCTATGCTTTATTATTCCACGAAGTTAGCTACTCACTCCCACGTTACGGGACAGTGTTGTACACACCAACCAGGCCCTGTTTTAGATGCAGGTATCGACGAGACGCAAGAGGTTGTGCCTGACTACTACAATGATCAAGACGAGTTCTCCTACATGCAGTTCTCTGGAGGCTTCGCTTAGGCCATTCAGATGACGGGACTATAAGGTTTACCATTATAGTTGTACCTTTTTTGACATTTTGATTTTAAAACTAATACATGTATATGGTGACTCAGTAAGGTGTTCATACTCTGGAGACCGATTGTGACTGTATCTGGCTTTATATGCATTTATATACATCTTTCAGTCTTCCGCTTGCGTTTTATAACCTGATCTGGAGTATGAACTACTGTTTTGGTATAATCCCACTCATGATTAATGCACTAACACATAAAACATTCAATCATAAGCATTTATGTTGCATAAGTGATGTTTTGGAACTCGGGAGTTGAGTTACTACTCAACCCCCGATTTTCAGGGCATTATAGGCTCTCTCTCTAAGAGAGTCCGATTCATTTATTCCGCTACACCATTCTGCTCTAGCGTGTGTCTAACTATGTTATGTCGCACGATCTCATCATCGTTACAAAAATGGTAAAATTCATTTCAAGTGAATTCTCTACCATTGTCTGTCCTTAAGACTTGTAATTTTTACCCTAATTATTTTTCTACTATCGCCTTCCACACTTTGAAGGTATTGAAAACATCGAATTTACACTTCGTAAAGTACAACCACACCTTCCTAGAGTAGTCATATATGAATTATATAAAAAATGATGACCTCCCTCTAAAAACCACAGACGATGACCCCCATACATCAAAATGAACATAATCTAGAACAATCTTACTAACATATTTTCCTTATTTAAAAGACAACAGTGATCGCTTGCCATATTATACAATGGTTGTATATATTTAAATCAACACTTTTAAAAATAGGAATCAGGCATCGATCATAAAGTACCTTATGAGACCGGTATCCTAGCCCGTACCATTTCGTAGGCTTACGCGGTCCTCCCGATCAAATTCCGATGACCCGCGACGCATAGATAGCAGTTGCACGCGACCCTGAGCTGCATCCTGTATATCTGAGTTGCCTCAACTTGAGACTTATACCCTTATGACCACGTCGTTTTCGTGGTTCCGACGTCGAGTCTTGCACGTCGATGAGATACCCTGGCCAGAAGATGTGGGCCCATGTTCATTTAAAGGAAAATGCCATGCGTGTAAATTCTGAGAGAATCTCTACAACATATCCCATCAATCAAGTCAAGTACATCATCCATACCCCATGCCACCTCACCCTATCACAAGTACAAGCACCCATTCCCTCTTTTCCCTAAGTTAACTCTCTCTCCCCACCCATTCCTCTTTTACACAAAATTCAAACTAACCCATGCCTTTCCATCCCCTTTCTTACAACACCCACTCCACCCATCCCTTATCAATCAATCACTTCTCTCTCTCTCTCTCTCTCATTCTCCCATGCAACCCCATGAGCACCCCACGTCTAAGCATTTCCATGGGAGAGAGGAGAAGCTCATGTGGCCCACCTCCCTACCACCCAATCTAACCGTCCAATCTCCATCATCCTCCATTAAGATCGAAGTCAAGGAGCATAGGAGTCTAAGGAGCTAAAGAAGGAGGCCAAAGGAGGGTGATCCACCGTTGATTTCAAAATTTAGGGCCCACTTATTGTGGGACCCACATTGATGTATGCATTGTAGAGAGGGGCCCATAGTGGCGGGGTCCCTCCATCTCACTGTTTCTCTCTCTCTCTCTCTCACTCTCTTGTATGGATGATGGTGGTGTGTGTGTGGCCCACCACAAAGTATATATTTTATCCATGCCATCCACCTTCGTGGGACCCACTTGATGGATGCATTGGACGAAAGGAAGGAAAAACACAAATATCAGCTCCTTCTTGAGCTGGTGGGCTCCACATGTGGGACCCACTTGATAAACAAATTGGCTAGTGGCTATTGCCATGTGGGCCCCACCTTATTTGAGGTATGAGTTTTATCCACATCGTCCATTAGGGATGGTGGGATTTCACCATAGAATTTCGCCCAACACGTTGGACTATTTTGTTTTAAAAAAGGGGAATATATATAAAATATTATATATATATATAAATATAATCGTATATATATGAGAGGTGGGCCCCACGTGTGACCCACCCATTTGGATGGAACGACTGGGGTCCCAGACGTTAGTAAGTGGTGGACCCCATCATTTTGTAAGGTGCCATCCACACTGTCCAGCACGCTGGACGGCTGGGATCCACCATAGATGTATATGTTTTATCCATCGTCCATCTAGACGGTGGCAGATGGGGCTCACCACTGATGGGTGTATTACATCCAAACCGTCCATCCGTTTGACGTGCTCATGGGCCCCACTCTGATGGATGTGTTCCATCCAAATCGCCCATCTATTTGGCGATCTCGTTTCAAGGCCTGAGACCAAAAAAAAGACAAATCTGGTATTAAGTGGACCACACTACAGAAACAGCAGGATTGAACGTCTACCATTGCAACCCCTTTTGGGTTACGGAAGTTTTGAACCAATATAATATTTATTTTTCCTCTAAGTTTAGGTCTTTATGACCTTATGAACTGACTGGATGGAAAATAAATGCTTTAGTGGGCCCTCTTAATTTTAACAGTGGGAATCACTATCACCATTGTTATGTGTGGTATGGTTTAGATGATCTCTTGATATGATTCATATTTTTGCATAATACTCTAAAATGATTACTAATAATAGATGAATGGGGTAGCGGTATGGCCTGTTAATGCGGCCCATGTGATGTATTTTGGGGCCCATTCGGTGAGGCCCGATGCGATGTATTTGGGGCCCATTTGGTAAGGCCCGATGTGATGTATTTTGGGCCCATATGATAAGCCCCGATGTAATATATTTTGGGCCCATTTGGTGAGGCCCATTGTGATGTGTATTAGGCCCATGTCATGTGGCCCATTGTGATGTATATTAGGTCCAAGTCATGTGGCCCATTGTGATGTGTACTAGGCCGATGAGTGAGGCCCATTGTGATGTATTCAAGGCCCATGTGATGCGGCCCATCATGACGTGTATTAGGACCATGTGGTGCGGCCCATAGTGATGTGTATGTAGCCCTTATATGAGGTCCATTGTGATGTATATTAGGCCTTTGTGTGAGGCCATGGGCCCACTTTATGTTTGGCTCTATGTTGGCCACTCCTTGGGAGCAATGTTGGTTAAATGTCCACATTGATGGGTGATGATGGTTAAATGTCCACATTGTGACCTTTCCTTGGGCCCTTTGTTAGGCCGATTACCAATTTCAATTGTCGAGGCCGATTGTATAGGCTGATTATCGAGGCCGATTAGCGATACCGATTATGAGTATGTGACAGCATAGCATCATGATACATGCCCATGCGCATCATCTGTATGTTTGTTATGAGATGTGGTTGACCATTGCATTTATGATTGGGCAAGTTGTTATGAGACTCCCTGATAGGCAGAGATTGTCTCACATAAGCGCATGGTATGCATAGGATTGATGCATGACTGGATTGTATGATTTATGCATCTCGCATTATGTGTTGTGATTACTGTACGCCCTAGAGACATCAGGGCCGTAGTCTCCACAGTCATGTCGTGGATGGCCAGATGAGACACCGAAAATCTATTACTAGCATCGGGCCTCCATAGATGGCCCTGGGTGAAAATCCCTAAAACCTCTTGGTACCAGAGGACGCTCTAACATCTAAACCGAGTGGATTACATGAGCGTCCGAGTGCCGAATACCAGTAGGCGACGTCTCCCATTGTGTCGTGGTCGGTTAGAAGGAGGTGTGGCCTTATCCACCTGATTGTAGTGGGCAAAACTAGGCTGAGTTTGACTAGCTCATAAATGGGTCCGCTATCGATGGGCCGGGTAGGTAGTGGTTGACTACTGGCCAGGTGGATAGTGAGGTCTCTTCCACTTACCTTATTGTATGCGATGGGGCGGCAATCTGTTTTGGAGTGTACTAGAACCCAATAATGATATCAGAGATGTACAATACTGATACGTGGACTTATTGAGTAGGAGTTGCATACTCATTCATTCATTCGTTCACTATCCACTCAGGCTGGTCGTGCCCAACTAATTATTGTGTACCTTTGCAATGATAATGATTTCGGTTGGGACGCTCGACTAACCTGAGGTCAAGGGTTTACCACATTGAGTTTGGCTATGCAAATTTAGGTATGAGACTAGTTTGGATAGAAGTCCCTTGTGATGGACCCCATAGCCTGTGATACTACGAACTATCATCCTGACTTCACACTCTGGCATGGTCATTCCATTCGCACCGCATATCGCATTACATCCGTGACATATGACATTTTGGGTTACTATGTTTTTGCATTTATACGGCCTAGATATGACATTTGATATTTAGCTCTTTATCACTCCTCATTTGCATAGCTGATCTGTATTGCATACTCTTATATTATATGATTCATGAACTTGTTAGTATTTCCGCTTACTCTGATATCGTATGATTCATGATCTTGCCAGTATTTTCGACATTGTATGATTATGACATTGTATTTGTGTGCTTGGCAGTTATCTTACGCACACACTTTCACCACCCTCTAAGCTTTCTATAAGCTTATGCATGATAGATGCAGGTAGGTGGCGTTAAGTTTCAGCAGCATGGAGCTTGGAGCACACAGCAGACTTCTGAAGCTTGATTATCGACATATATATTTCCCTTTCAACACTGTATTCAAATGTTTATATTAGTGGATATATGATGATGATGTTGCCTTTGTGATTTAGGTAAACTTGTGGTTATGCTTATTACGAGTTAAATGTATATTGGAATCCTCCTTGTAGGATCCTAGGATCGGAATATGGCGTATGGACGCTGGGAGTTGAGAATGGGGTATTACGGAGGCTGTCGGCACCGGATTTGGTGATTGAAAATTTTGTGAGCCTAGTTTCCGAGTTTGAGGCGTGACATACCTTCATACCATGCTCACTCATATGGCCTAGATGAGCATGATACAATTGTACTAATGTGAACTCTGCTACAGACGCTACATCTCCACTTGGTATAGTATTCCTGGTCAACTTGTAAAGGTTATCACTCCACTGCACTTTTATTACTATGAGTGACCCCTTTGAAACCTTCAAGACACGATCAAATCTAATGAACTTGCACACAAGTGCATTGAGAGCCCCAACAGATATCAGATTCTTTCTTAGCTCATAAACGTGTCTCACATCCGTCAGGATACACTTCATTCCATCAAACATTGTAATGCGCACTATTGAGTGAGAAATATTGTATATTCTCCCTTATTATGCATTAGTTTTATAAGCATAGATATGTTTAATTGATCTATTTACATATGTTTTTCTATGCGAAGTTATTTGGAGAGCTAAGATGAAAAGAATGGTTAAAGAGAAGATTTAATGCTCAAAGAACGAACAAGGACTTGAAGATTTGGAGGTGATTAATGAAGAATTCAAATGCCAAAGATCCAAGTAAATTAAGTACAAAAGAGAGAGAAAAGATTGGTAAAATCACAAAGTACATCAATAGAAATAACAAATTGTTTGGTCCTACCCGAGGTTAGTTCAATCTAACCGAATGTGTATAAAATAGTCTAGTAAGGAATTGTGATTTTAGAAAGAAATTTGGCTCAACTGAAGCCATGTTCGATGCCATCGAAGGAGATTTCAGTACGACATAAGGAAGACAGAGACTTCATATATATTTTGGTGAAATTCAGTTGTAGCCAAGTGAAAATTCGGTGCGACCGAAAGCATGTTCAACTGCAACTGAAGGCTATCATCGGTGCGACCGAAGCATAACAAAAGTGTGTAAAATTAAAGTTGGTTTCGAGTCAGTGCAAAATTTTCCTATTTAAAGGGATAAATCTAGCATTCCAAAATAAGAATTATGGTAGAAGAGATAGAGTAAGGAGTTGTGGAGCTTCTATGGTGTCCTCATTCTCTAATCCTTTAGTTCTTCAGTTATATATTTTTCTTTTGAGTTTTAGTTCAATCATGCCTTTAATTGGATAAATCTCTTAGATAGGGCTAAGAGGTGATACTTGTAGTTGTTTCATTATGATGGTATTACTAAGGTCGAGGAGTGGCCATGATGTGATATGGGTGATTATGGACTGACTCACTAAATTGACCCATTTTGTCTTAGTAGGCGCAATGTACTTGATGAATAAATTTTACAACTTGTATATCAAAGAAATAGTATGGCTACATGGGATTCTAGTATCCACTATTTCATATCGCAATTCGAGGTTCACCTCGTGATTTTGGAGAAACTTTCAGGAAGCTTTGGGGACACCGCTAAATTATAGTATAACATTTTATCCTCAGACGGACGGGCATACTAAGAGAGTAAATCAAATTTTTGAGGACATGCTGCATGCTTATGTTATGAACTTTCAAGGAAGTTAGAGTGATCATTTGCATCTGGTAGAGTTTTCATGCAATAACAACTATCAAGAAAGCATCAGTATGGCATCATTAGAAGCATTGTACAGAAGGGCATCTACGTCTCCCAGTTGTTGGTTAAAAGTAGGAGGGCAAGAATTGCTTAAGTCAGAAATGGTTAAGGAGGTAGCTGAGAAGATCGTGGTAATATGAGAATGGTTGTGCACCGCTCAGAATCATTAGAAAACCTATGCAGATAATAGAAGAAGAGACCTAGAGTTCAAAATCGGCCACCACGTGTTCTTAAAGGTGTCACCTACGAAAGGCATTATGTGATTTGGAAAGAAAGGAAAACTAGCACAATGTTTTATTGGACCATTTGAGATCCTAGAAAGAGATAAACCCATCGCCTACAGATTAGCAATATCCCCATAGATCGCTAGCATTTATAATGTTTTCATGTATCTATGCTTCGAAAATACGAAAGAGCCATGGCCCATATGACAAATTGGTAGCTATTAGAGATATAAGAAGATACATCATATGTTGAGAGACCTATGCAAATCTTAAACAGGAAAAAACATGTAAGGTCCGTATCCTAGACCGTACCATTTATTAGACTTCCGCGATCCTCCCTATTGAATTCCGGTAACCCGCGACTAGTAGTCGACATTTGTGCGCGACCCTAAGTCTCATCTTATAGATCTGAGTCGACTCGAATCGAAACCTATACCCTAGTGATCAAGCCATCGCCGTAATTCTAACGGCGCTTCTTGTGCACCGATGTAATACCTAGGAGTAGTGGGCCTGTGTATATTTCAAGAAAACGCCGCGTGTTGCGAATCCTAAGTGAATCTCTACCGAATCTATCACATCAATCAATCAAGTGCAAGTCAAGTACAACCCATCACTCCACCTATCTTACCCATCCCTGTCTTACATAAGCCATCCCCAAAGTCAACTCTCTCTTACACACACTCATCCCTCTTTTACACAACCCATTCCTTTTCATCCCATCACATCCCCTTTCCCACTCATTCTCTCTACCATTTCCAAGTAACCAAAGAGAGTAACTATCCAAGTAAGAGAAGCTCCAAGGATAGCCAAGTTTGTGGCCAACTCTCTACCCCTTATCTCTCATCTCAACCCTTCAACCTTCATCATCCTCCATCAAAGAAGAAGCCAAGGAGCTTATCATTCCAAAGAACTAAGAGGAAGTGGAATTGGTGGGTGTTTTGTAGGATTAGATTGCGATTTTGATGATGGGCTAAGTGGGGCCTACTGATTGATGGCATCATCTTGTTTTGGACCCAGGTGTGGCTGATGGCCCACCATGATTCATATGTTCATCCCATGATGGGGCCATTCTCCATGAACCCCATCATGATGTTTATTTTTTTATTGTAACAAGGTCATCTAGACCTTGATCTTGTGGGTGGGAAAGGGATTTCCACCGTTAAATTTTATGATTTGAGGGCCCACATTCGGTGGGACCCATTTGATGTATGTGTTGTAATGCTTGGAGGGGAGCTCATAGTGGCAGAGCTCCTCCCTCACACACACACACATCTCTCTCTCTCTCTCTCTATTTCCTTGTTGATGGCCCACCATCATGATGCATGGATTTTATCCATGCCATCAACCAAGTAGACCAAAACGAGGCCCACGTTGCAGCTGCCTTGTTGCCTGTTTTTGAACAGGCCTAGATGAAGGGAAAACGCAAATATCAGCTTGATCTGTGGGGTGTCCCACCCACTTGGACCCAACCATGATTTATGTATTTTATATCCAGACCGTCCAGGGCGTCTATCGAAGACTTGTAGATAATATCGAGAAATTCAGGATTTTTTGTCAAACTCGTTGGACATTCTGGACTGATCTTCGATACTATTGAAGACCTGTCTATAATATCGAAGGACATATCGAAGACCCTTAGATAATATCGAAATTGCGTAAATTTGAGGCAATTTCTAAAATTTTCCAAGTCAGTGCGAAAGGAGGTGCTGTAAAACTATAAATAGGAGTTTCTAGGGCACTTCTAGGGATCATCTAGGGTTTGAGTGGAGCAAAAGCATGGAGAAGCCATCGTCAAGAGTTTTTCTTCCCTTTTTCTTAGTTGTTTTTATGCTTTTATTAAGAGATTCTAGTTCAATCATGTCTATGGTTGGCTAAACCTCTTAGCTAGGGCTTAGAGGTGAAGCTTGTTGCATGATAGGATGTTTCTATTGCTTTGATTCATGCTTATGATGAACTTACTTTGATTCTAGTTTGATTATAAGGAATACTTTCAGTTTTTAATGGTTTGTTGTGACTCAAATTACAATGGATCTGTGATAGCTTTGAGTATGTTCTTTTCATGTTTTGGGATTGTGAATCTAGGAAATCCTATTGTTCACCATTGTCCTTTAGGCATGGTTGGATGATGAAATCCTCCCTAACTTTCACAATTCTCTCGGATTGATTATGGGATTGGTAAATCTTGTTGTGAGCCATTGTCTCATGGGCACGGTTTTGTGATGGAATCACTTCTAGTTCTCACACTGCTCTTCCATTGAGAATTAGGTCAAAGGAAGTTTAAATTTGATTTTATTGAGATATCTTCCAATTGGATATGATAGGACTCCGATTCCAATCATGTGACTTGAATCAAGCATAGATCTCCCTGATCTCTACAAGTGGATCCTTGAAAACCCTAGTTTTCCACCTTTGAATTTCTTAAGTTTTTCATTATATCTCTTACAATTACTTTCAAATATTTCAGATTTAGATATACATCTTCTTCTAGTTCTAGTTTTAGTTACTTTTAGAATACTTATGAGATTAGTCCCTGTGGGTTCGACCTCAGTCTCATAGAGATTATTACTACATCGCGACCCTACACCTAGGGTTGTGAACAAGGGGCTGAAGTTCCTTGGAAACGTGGTGATGAGGGAGGGTGTTGCAGTGGACCCCTCAAAGTTAGATGTAGTGCGTCAGTGGAGCCAGCCTAAGAACACATCCGAGATCCATAACTTCCTTGGTTTAGCATGATATTTTTGATGCTTTATTGAGGGATTCTCTCATATAGCAGCACCGTTGACCAGGTTGACCCAAAAGGGCACAGAGTTTGTGTGGAGTGACGCCTGTGAGCGAGCATTTATAGAGCTAAAGGATCACCTCACGTCTGCTCCTGTCCTCACTTTTCCCTCTGGGAGTGATGGATTTGTAGTGTTTACTGATGCTTCGCATATTAGCTTGGGTGCTGTCCTGATGTAGCACGGGAAGCCAGTGGCTTATGCATCTCACCAGCTTAAGGTCCATGAGTTGAACTACCCCATACATGATTTAGAATTGGTAGCAGTCGTCTTCGCACTGAAGGTGTGGAGGCACTATCTCTATGGGGTAAGGTTTGAGCACTTCTTTAACCACAAGAGCTTGAAGTATCTCTTCTCTTAGTTCGAGTTGAACATGCAGCATAGGCGTTGGATGGAGCTCCTAAAGGACTATGATTTCGATCTTCAGTAACACCCGGGCAAGGAGAACGTGGTGGTGGATGCCCTTAGCCGTTAGCCACGAGGCCTGGTGGCGCACATGATGATTCAGGAGTGGAAGATGCTCGACGATATTGCATCGTCTTACTTCAAGTTTGACTTGCGGTCTTCTATCATACAGTTATCGAGCCTCTTAATTCAACCCTCTCTTGTCACAAGGGTGATCGAGGTTCAGCAGTCAGACGAGTCACTTCATAGTTATCAAGCAGAGGCGGCATCTGAGAGTCAGTCAGATTGTCAGATTAGTTCTGATGGTGGACTTTGCTTCAGAGGCCAATTATGTGTGCCAGATATTCCTGAGTTATGTAGAGATTTTATGACCGAGGTACATCGATCGAGGTTTTCTATCCACCTTGGCTGGACGAAGATGTACCAGAATATGAGTCGACAATATTTTTGGGCGGGCATGAAGCACTATATCACCAGTTTTATGGTCGAGTATGACACTTGCCACCATGTTATGGCCGATCAACAGAGACCCCCGGGTCTGTTGCAACCATTGAGCATCCCAACGTGGAAGTGGGAGTACGTATCCACAAATTTCATTATGGGCTTGCCGAGGACTCAGCTAGTCATGACGCCATCTGGGTTGTCGTGTATCATTTGACGAAGTCGGCACATTTTGTCGCGATTCGTGCAACCTGCCCTTTGGACCAGCTTGCTAGATTGTTCATTGATGAGTTCGTGAGACTGCACGATATACCAATTTCGATTGTTTCTAATCGGGACACAAGGTTCACATCTCAGTTTTGGAGGAGCTTCTTGAAGGTGATGGGGCCTGTTGTGTAGCTCAGCACTGCCTATCATCCACAGACAGATGGGCAGACCAAGAAGGTCAACCAGATCCTTGAGGATATGCTTAAGGCCTGCGTGATTGGCTTCTCGGGTAGCTAGGATGAGCACCTGTGATTATCTAAGTTTGTGTATAACAACAACTATCAGGCGACCATTGGCATGACTCCTTTCAAGGCGTTATATGGTAAACCGTGCAGATCTCCGAGTTGTTATATCGAGGTTGGAGAGAAGCGTCTCCTAGGTCCCAAGCTTGTGCAGCAGACATTAGAGATCATCGATATCATTAGGTAGATGATGCGCACAACTCAGAGCTGAAAGAACAGTTTTACTGATCGTCAGCGTCGTCCCTTAGAGTTGCCGTTAAGGACCATGTATATCTCAAGGTTTCACCCATGAAGTGTGTGGTTCATTTTGGAGTGAAAGGCAAGCCTGACCCAAGATTCATTGGACCTTTCGAGATCACTAGGCGCGTTGGCGCTGTGGCCTATCGGCTTGCCTTGATATCTCAATTGTCTGGAATCCATAATGTTTTCCATATATCTTTGTTGAGGAAGTGTGGGTCAGACATCATTCCTGCTATTGATTGACAGCCGTTAGAGTTTCGTGAGGACACTTCTTACATTGAGCAGCCAATTCGTATCCTTGATCGGAAGGAGCAGGTACTCTGAGCCAAGGTCATTCCCTTAGTGAATGTGCAGTGGGGTCATCATAGCGTAGACGAGGCATCTTGGGAGTGCAAGGCTGAGATTCCCATCTCTTCGATGATTGATTATATTTTGTATGTTGTCTCTGATTATATGATGTTGGGTTTTCTCTTCCCTTATGAGTTATGTCTAATTGCATGATAATGTAAATTTCGAGGATGAAATTTTTTTTAGGAGGGGAGAGTTGTAAGGCCTATATCCTAGATCGTACCATTTCTTAGACTTCCACGATCCACCTCGTCGAATTTTGGTAACCTGCGACTGTAGTTAACATTTGCACACGACCCTAAGTCGCATCTTATAGATCTGAGTCAACTTGACTTAAAATCTATACCCTAGCAACTGCGTCGTCGCAGCGGTTTCACTGCCTCGTCTTGCACACTGATGTAATACCCAGGCTAGGAGTAGTGGGCCTGCGTATATTTCGAGAAAACGTCCCGCATTGTGAATCTCGAGAGAATCTCTACCCAATCTATCACATCAATCAATCAAGTGCAAGTCAAGTACAACCCATCGCTCTACCCATCACAGTCATCCCTCTCTTAGACAAGCCATCCCCAAAGTCAACTCTCTCTTACACACACCTATCCCTCTCTTACACAACCCTCCCTTTTCATTCCATCACATCCCCTTTCCCTCTTCCTCTCTTACACAACCCTCCCTTTTCATTCCATCACATCCCCTTTCCCTCTTATTCTCTCTACCATTTCCAAGCAACCAAAGAGAGCAACCGTCCAAACAAGAGAAGCTCTAAGAATAGCCAAGTTTGTGGCCCACTCCCAACCCCTAATCTCTCATCTAAACCCTTCAACCTTCATCATCCTCCATTAAAGAAGAAGATAAGGAGCTTAACATTCTAAAGAACCAAGAAGAAGTGGAATCGGTGGATGTTTTGTAGGGTTTGATTGTAATTTTGATGATGGACCAAGTGGGGCCTACCGATTGATGGTATGGATCTCACTTTAGACCCTAGGTGTGGCCGATGGCCCACCATGATTCATATGTTCATCCCATGATGGGGCCATTCTCCATGGACCCCTGCATGATGTTTATTTTCCTATTATAAGAAGGTCATCTAGACCTTGATCTTGTGGGTGGGAAAGGGATTTCCACTGTTGATTTTTATGATTTGAGGGCCCACATTCGGTGGGACCCATTTGATGTATGTGCTGTAATGCTTGGAGGGGAGCTCATAGTGGCGGAGCTCCTCCATCACACACACATTTCCTCTCTCTCTCTCTCTCTCTTTCCCTGTTGATGGCCCACATCATGATGTATGGATTTTATCCACGCCGTCCAACCAAGTGGACCAAACTGGGGCCCACGTTGCAGCTGCCTTGCTGCCTATTTTTGAATAGGCTTAGATGAAGGGAAAATGTAAATATCAGCTTGGTCCGTGGGGTGGCCCACCTACGTGGACCTCACCATAATTTATGTATTTTATATCCAGACTATCCAGCAGGCCCGGACGGAAGGGACGTCTATAACAGCTGGGTCTCCCAGCTGGTGGGCCACCCACGTGGCTCCACTTGTGTATATGTTTTATCCTGCACCGTCCAATACGCTGGAAGGTATGTCACACTCCATACTCGGTGACCAAACTCATAAGGAACTCGATAGCCGACTCCGGCCGCAACAGCCTTCGTGGTACCCCATTCTTGACTCCTGACACCAAGTTCTGATCCTGGGATCCTACAAGGAGGATATCCATAGCATAAATCTAATCCAATAGAGCATACCCAAGATCATAATATAGTAACCAGAAAAAGTAACCATAGGAACGCATCACACATTCCACTAAGAATTAAAATTTTATACAGGTACATAGGCTCAAAGGGAAATACATAAGTTGGAAAGAAGGAAAAACTACAATAAGTCCTAAGCATGCTCCAACATGTTCCTCAGCTACTGGGACAACCTAAGATCTCCTGCATGCATCAAACATGTATAAGCTTATAGAAATCTTAGAGGGTGGTGTAGGTATGTGATACCAGTGCTGAAAAAGAAATATAGAGAATGCGACATGAACCATGAACGATACCAACGCCGCTAGCCATACCAAGGCTAAGCTATGCAATACATGAGTACTGGGTGCCATCCTAAGGCGATGCAACATAAGGCTTACGTAGCCAATGCTGTATGCAGGGTGCAATGCAATCATGGCAGTCCTCATATCAAGTCCACATATCATATACAGTTCCAATATAGGGGAACCACCAGGGTCAAGTACACTACTGGTTGACTGCCGCTCTCCAAGACCCGCACAGTCAAACGAGCGTAAGAGACTACACTACTTGCCCGTGGACAACCAATTACCAGCAAGGCTCGACGGTAGTGGACTCATTCATGAGCTGGTCAAACTCAACCTAACTATTGCACCCTTACTTAGGCGGGTAAGGCCACACCCCATCTCAACGGACCACACTACAGTAGGAGATGCGGCCAAAAGGTATAGGCACTCGGGCGCTCATGTTTTCCACTCGGTCTCGATGTCGAGGCGTCTCCTGGTACCATGAAGTTTATGTGCTTTCACCCAAGGACATCCTACGTGTCCTAAATGCTCAAGAGGTACTTTTGGTGTCCAATAACGGCCATCTATGATGTACCAGTGGAGGCATCGACCCTGATGAAGCAAGGGAGAATAATATCATGCAATGTAATGCCAGATGCATGAATCACGCATATCAATCATGTATCATCCCCAAGCATCGAACGTACTCAAGAGGGGAACTCCATCTCTCTGGGAAGCTATCATATAATGCCCAATGACACAACCATGACCACACACACAATGTCAACCATGCATACAATGATGTACATGGGTCATGAATATGAATCTAGATACACCATGTGGCGATGTACAGTGTAGTACACTCCCCTAAACCATGAAGGGACCAAGTCCAGGTACTTAGACAATTTCCCTAAGGAATCAACCTCTAGTGGGGGCCCAATAATCTGGGGTAACCCACAAGACTTAAGCATACAAAGCTATAGGCCTAAATGATATAGATGGGCCTAACAAGAGTCTAAGGCGGGCATTCAATCACACTTAGAAGGAAGTGGGCCTAGAGGGGTCCATAATGGGGACATTCAAACACCATTTTTCCAAAAGGCATTCCAACAATAAACTATACAGATATAAGGCCCAAGGCCCACATTCACGATAAAAATAGGTGGCCACATACATAAATCCCACATAATGAGCCATAAGAAAAAAATGGTCCAATCTACCTACAACAATATGGGCCAAAAGAAGGGAATTAAGGCCCAAGTCTCAATGGCCACCGAATCCATGCATTAAGTTGGACTTGGTGGGCAGCCTATTAACACAAGTACATGGCCCAAAGTCAAATCTAAGTTGGCTAAAACGGGCCTCACAACATCAGCCCAAGAATTGGTAATATAAGTGGGCAATCAAGGGCCTAATTTCACCCTTATCTTAGCCCACAGGTCCAACAAAATGGTGGAAAACAGCCCATACACATGGCTAGGCCAAGCTGGGACATCCTAGCCCAATTTGCACCCGCTGGATGTCCCAAAAATCTGATCTAAGTTGGGGTCCTCATATGATCACTAAAGGTGACCCAAAAATGCACTAATTAAGCCTAAAAATTCTAAAATATAAGCATGCAACATATACCCAAGTTTCTCAATATGGTGTGCCCCACATCCAATAAAATTTTAGCCATAACAATGTACATTTAAGGCCCCTTGATGGACTTTCAGCCCACCCAACTTCCTGGGCCTGTTGAAGACCAGAAATTGGTCAAACTATGTGGAAAATAATCTTATGAAGGCCAACAATACTCACAGGGGGGCCCACTAGATGGAGAGTGTGTATTCATAATAAGCATCCCATGGGTTGGGCGGTCCAAGCCTTGGACGGCCTAGACCAATACATACATCAAGGTGGGCTCCATACGCCCTAAGGTGGGCCTCACAGGGGACGTCCACCAAGGGTGGACCCTCCCACGTGGGCCACCCAAATGGGGAAACGACATGGAGGAAACATGCCATCATGGTGGACCTGCACGCTGGGGATGGCCAGCCCATGTTGGACGTTAACCTAGCTGGATGTCTAGCAGGGCTGCTGCCCCAGCTTGGTGGCCCTCAAAATCTAGGCTTAATTGGCCCCTAAAACATCAGAGGTGGGCCCTAATACTGCTACCACAAAGTCCAATGGGTTGGGGCCTAAAAACTTCTACCATGGCAAAGAGGACAACAAGGTTTCTGAAAAATCTGCTACTACATATTGCTATCTTCAACTTGAGCACTCCATTAGAGTGGGTCTAGGGACTCTAAAAATTTGGAAAATAGGGGACCAAGATCCCCTAATATGTATACATCAAGATGGAGTTCAGAAAAGTGGCCCACCTTTACTAGAAAAATTTATGAATTTCAGTTTCCATCAGACTGTATTGCTGGACTGTCAGACAGAAATCTGGTTGTCCAACCATTTTGGCCCACTCTTTTGGATACCCAAATGAGGTCATATGAAGGTGAAAATTGGCATGCATATAGGTGAGGTCCACGCCTTCAAGAATAACATATCAAATGGGACCAAAAACCCCATAAAATATCCTAAAATCTGAGCTCAAGTTAGCCTAAAAATCTATCCAGAAAGTTTCTGGACAACAACATATTGCTGAAATAAAATAAATGCAAACACCATAAAATGGAGAAATCATTCCATAAAAATCATGGTATGGACCACCCCAGTGGGCCACATAAACATCCAGACATCTCCATCAATAAAAACCAATTGCAAGTACCCATTTTGGGTGCATTTAGGGTCTCAACGTCCATGGAGTGGACTGTCAAGGACGTCCACTCCTCTTGGACGGTCTGGATGGTTCCAGGCCACAAGGTGGGTCACACACATCATGACCAGAGGTATATACAAGGGAAAAATAAAGAATCCAGCCATAAGGGAAGGGGCTCCTCCACATTGGGGCTCTTCCCCTCATCACACAATCACACACATCCACTATTACATGATTTACAAGGATCTACAAGAGCATAATGCTTCCTACTCAAGATCTATGGTGTAGATGCCATGTCGACCACGGATCAAGGGTCTAGATGACCCAAGGATCCCTAAACATAAGAAGAAAAGACCATGTGGGGGTCCATGGAGGATGGCCCCTTGCATGAATCATGCATGCACAAAGGATGGGCTATGAGCCACATCTATGAAGACCTGGGGGCCACCACCATCATTTGATGGGCCCCACATGCTCCAAGATGAAAGGAAAGAGGAAGAACAACTATGAAACCAAAGAAATTAGAAATCCCTATTTAAAGAACACCCACCTCAAGATCTATCTTCAATCCTTCACCACTATGATCTTCTAGCTCCAAGGAAGGGATTTCTGTGGTGGAGATGGGTTGGGAATGGTTAGATTAGAGGGGATTAGAGAGAAAGGGAGTTGGAGAAATGGAGAGGGTGGGAACATTGGAGGGGTTCTAGCAAGAGAGGAGAGAAGGAGAAATGAAAGAGAAATGGGATTGCTTGGGAGATGTAGCCAAGATGAATGATTAGTTTCTCTAAAAGAGGCTAGTCATAATGGCCTAGATAAGATAAATGAAATGATGGGCATGGGAGAAGCAACCCATGCTTGCTAGGGGCTAGGTTATAGGGTAGGCTTTCTAGCACATATGCCTAGGGATGACATCATCATGCATGGAGAAATGTGCAATGCTAGGGTGGGTCCCACCAAATCACACATCAATGGTTAAAATAGAACCCGGCCCATAACTTATGATGTACATGTCTGATTCACACATGAGACGTGACATTGGAACCGCGGCTTTGATGCGGCCGTAATAGGATAGGTTTCGAGTTGATCCGAGTCGGGTCTACATGACCGGACTTAAGGATGATCGCAAACACTATCCGTAGGTCGTGGGTTATCGGGATTAAACTGATTGGACCGCGAGACCTAAAGGAATGACATGCACACTCGGGGTAGGGTCTTACATGGTGGGACTCCACTATGATGTTAGTGTTTTATCCATGTTGTCTTGTACAGGGACGTGGGACCCCATGTGATGTAGTGTTTCATCCACGCGTCCATCCGCTGGACGTGGGGCCCACATGATGTATGTGTTGTATCCTCCTCACCTTCCATTTGGATGTGGGGCCTGCCGTGATGATGTGGTGTCCACATCGTCCAACAAAGGATGGTGACACCCACCAGATGTATGCAGTTTTTCCACTATCCAGTGGCTGGACGTGGACCCACCTGATGTAGTGTTTTATCCACACCGTCCAGCCACGTGGACTATGCGATCCACCTTGATGTAAATGTTTCATCCACCCCGTCAATTGCTGGACGTCCGAGCAGGGCCCAATGCTGTACATAAAAGGCCCACCTGTTGTACACGCAGGGGCCCACCTATTATATGAGCAGGGCTCGCCAGACGTATATGCAAGGCCCACCTTATGGTATATATAGGCTGCCCATCCATTTTTCTTGGATTATGAGCTACCCCATTAGGCCTATGTGATGAGGCCCAGAATGATGTATATGAGGCCCATGTGATGAGGCCCAATGTGATGTATGTGGGGCCCTTGTGTGAGGCCCAGTGTAATGTATATGAGGCCCTTGTGAGGCCCAATGTGATGTATATGAGGCCTTGAGTGAGGCCCATTATGATGTGTATGATGCCTATGTGATGAGGCTCAATTGCGATCTGTGATGCCACTATGATGTATGTGATGATGTTTATGATGCCCATCTTTCCTAGTTAGTATAAAGACCATGAACCCCATTATAGGATAGGATCTAAATGGGCATCACCTTGGGAGAAATGGTGGTTAAATGTCCATATTGTGAGAGCAATGATGGTTAAATGTCCACATTATAATCCTCCCTAGGCATGTTGTTAGGTCCATTTGCATCGCCTCTTAGTGGGCTAACCCAAATTGATGGGTCCCCCACTGTTATTAGCATAACCCATCTCACTTTATTGGGCTAGCCCCAAACCATTGGGCCCCCATTAATACTAGTAGTGTTATCCAAACCATGAAGCCTACCTTACGTGCTATTAGATTTGGTATATCCACTGTTGAGGACAGATCTTGATGTTTTGGATTAGATCCACCGTCCTTCTATGGACACCGCCATGTATATAGGCCGATCATTTGTTTATAGCCATGATAGTATACTTCACATGGTTGGACTCACTGAGTATGTGCTAGTATAACATCATGATACATGCTCATATGCATCATATGTATGCTTGGTATGAGGAGTGATTGATCATATCATATGCCATTAGGTGAATTATTTATGAGACTCCCTAAGAGATGGAGTTGCCCCTCATGAGCGCGTGGTACGCACAAGATTAGTGGATGACTAGATAGTGTGACTCATGCATCTTGCATTTATGTGACATGATTTCTGTATGCCCTAGCGACATCAGGGCCGTAGCCTCCACAGGCATAGCATGGATAGCAGGATTGGATATCGAAAATACTTGCTCTAGCATGGGGGAGCCATAGATGTCCTAGGGTGAAAGTCCCCAAACACTTATAATACCGAGATGATGCTCCCAATGTCTAGACCGAGTGGATGCATGAGCGCATGAGGGCCAAATACCAGATGGCCACGTCTCCCACTATGTTGTGGTCGGTTGGAAGGGGGCATGGCCTTACTCGCTCGAGTGAGGGGGCAATGACTAGGCTGAGTCTGACCTAACTTAAAGAATGAGTCTGCTATCGACGAACCGGGCTCGATATTGCCATGCAGATAGTGAGGTCTCTTCCACTTACCCAGTTGCCGCTTAGATAGGGCGACAAGCTGGTATTGAGTGTACTAGACCTCGGTGATTATCCAGAGATAAACCATACTGACATATGGATTTAGATGAAGACTGACATGCTTGTGTTACATCTTGTATATGACATTTGGCTAAGTAGGCCTTGCATCGCATAGTTATGTTACGGTAGATAGCATTTATGGATTTGGCAGCACCCTCTCATTCATTGACTTGCCAGCATTTTCTTTCCATTCATGTACTTACCAGCATATTCCACATTACTCTGATATTACATACTTTGTACATACCTAGCACACACTTACACCACCCTCTAAGCTTTCTATAAGCTTATTCATGATCGTTGCATGCAGGTGATGCTAGGACGCCGCAGCAGCACTTAGTTAAGAGCGTGTTGCTGAGTTTCTGGACCCTTCAATATCTCCATTATATTTCCCTTATGAAAAGGCCAAGCTATATGTCCTAGAGGGGGGGTGAATAGGACTATGCCAAATTTAAAATAAAATCAGTGGAAATAAAGTAAACCAATAGCCATACAATATGAATCAATTCACAATGCTAAACTTTAAATCACCTTGATAAATAAGTATTGAGAGATTGATACAAATTCAGTTCTAAGGACAACCTTACACCATAATAAACAAGGGCTTATGGTAGGACAACCTTATTTCTAGAACTTCTTTTGAATCAAGGACTCAATTTTAATATAAGTAAATGAAATAGCAAGGAATTGAAATTAAATGCAGAAGTATAAATCTAAATTATTACAACAATCCCCACACTTGCTTGAAATGTAAATAATTACAACATTCACATCCACTTGTACATTCTACACAATCGAATGAAAAAAGATATGAAAATTAAGCAAGCATTCAATCCACAAGACAAAGAGTTATAGTGGTTCGCCTGTGTGTACACCAACTGTTTTCCAACAACCACACATAAAGCTACTCCACTCCTAATATCCTCACACAGTGGATATTAGCGTTCACTATCGAATAGGTTTTCACAGGTTCACCAAAAACCTTTACAATTGTGTCTTTTTCACTTGGGCTTACACAATTCAAAAACCCCTCTTTTCTGAGTTTTCTGGTTTTCCTCAGACAACCAATACAATGAGATTTTTCTGGCTCAACCTCAAACAAAACCAGTACAATGAGATTTTTCTGGCTTAACCTTAAACAAAACCAAAAGTAAATAAATTTTACAGAATTGTAAAATACCTGGATTTCTCCTTTTCTTAGCGTTCTTTCTAGAGAACCAATCGGAGTAGATGATTGAATGTCAAAGTTCAATTTCCAATACTCACATTCATAAGGTTCTAGATTCTAATAGATTTTAGATTTAACTCGTTGGGCGTAGCTATATTTGATTTTCATTCCAAGAAGAAGGAATAAGATAATTCCACTTTTCAAATAAGATTGGAATATCGAAACAAAATCAAATTAAATAAGCTAGCAAAAAGGAATATTAAATAAGCACAATGTAGCTTAAAATAAACACAGACTTATCTCAGAGTGATCACTTGAAAATTCTTGAATTGAATCGAGTTGAAGTGTAAAAACTCTGAATTTCGTGTTCAATTTATAGAAGCAAAAATCGTTCCTACGACTGGTCTTAGAAACCTTGGACTGGTCGTAGCTCTAACAAATTTTTGAAATATTGAGCGCGATCTTTGAAAGTCGTTCCACGACTGGTCGTGAGTACCCTACGACTGGTCGTGGGTCACCTACGATGGTCGTATATCCACGACCGGTCGTAGGACCATAGATAAAGTTGCTGGATTTTGAGTCGTAGATCCACGACTGGTCGTGGACGAGTCGAAGCCACACCTACGACCGGTCGAAGGACCTCCAGGACTGGTCGTGGGCGTACCAAAAATTTCAAAAAAATCTCCAACAACTTAGGACTAGTCGTGGAATTTCTTGGACTAGTCGAACCAATGCCAGGACTGGTCGAACAAGAGCTAGGACTGGTCGTAGAATAGACCAAGGTTATGTAGAATAAATATTTGATTTATGTATCCAAAGTGACCTACTTAAAGGGTCAACCTAAGGTCATTCAAACCTGAAGCATGTCGTATGGACATTGAACTTCAACCATTCAACGAATGTAGATTGTTTGAACCATATCAGACTTGAGATCTTGGACTTGTTATAGCTTCAAACTTGAGATCTTCATTAGCATAACAACTACTTCATGCATTGCTTATTAGTCTTGAAGTCATGAGACTTGAACATCAACATTATAGCTTCTTGAGACTTCAATATGTAGCTTCTTGAATTTTAATATGTAGCTTCTTGAAAAGTTCAACTTGTAGCTTCTTGAAGTATTTATGCAGTGTCTTGAATTCAAATAAATCATCATACAAGCACAGGACACAGATAGATGTTTTGACACATCACAAATTTGACAACTAAAGAAGCATGAGACCATAACACTTACAATCTCCCCCTTTGTCAAATTTGTGACAAAACACCCAAGTAATAATAATACTTCCAATAGACATAAGAGAAGTACAAACACAACAGGTTCACAATAGAAAAGCATGCATAGTTATATAGACATGTTAAGTAATAACTAGCATCATTTTCCCATAACTACCCTTGAGAAGCTTAACTCCCCCTGAGTAATAGCCTGAGTAATAGGAGCACATCATAAAAATAAATCAAAAGCCTCCAAAACTTCTCCCCCTTTTTGACACAAAATGACAAAGGAAGAAGAGCATCAATAATAAAGAAAATAGGAGTTGATTCAAGAAAACATAAGTGCATAATCCAAAAAGCATGTAAAGTTCAGAAAAAAAAATATTACAGACCCATTAAAAATTCAGTCAGAACCAGAAGAGGGTGCAGGATTAGATGGATCAATTTTATGTAAACCCTTAGCAATCCGCCTCATATATTTGCGTAAATATGAAAATTGAGTGTCTTGGGTAACACGAATTTGAGCCACCTGCTCTTGAAGGGAATTCAATCTTTCATCAAAACCGTAAGTGAAAATCAGGATCATCACCGAGTCGATTCAAGTTCTTCAAATAAATCATCCATATTCACGTCTTCAGGAAGATCACTAGCTTCAGCATTTCCTGCTTCAGCACCACTGCTACCAGCATCCACTTGGCCTTCAGCCAATTCTAAATTCATCTTGTTAAGATTGGAATTATTAAAAGGGAGATTATGGATGGGTTTTTCTCTAGTAGGCATAGCCACGAGCATATGATTTGCCAGCATAGTCAATAAATAACCAAAGGGTATATCACTGTGTCCAGGATGGTGACGAGACAGAATAATGGAATGACAAATTAAAGACGGTAGACATATTTTTGCACCAGAGACTACAGAATGCAAAACACGAACCATGAAAGCAGTGAGTTCGGTTTTATTACCAGATCGTGGATAAAGATTTGAGATGAATATCCTATGAAGTACTCTGTGTCTGGGTAACAAATATCTTGAGGGAAGTACATGACCTTTATGAGTCCAATGAAATTCCAAATTACATAAATCTCTAGTAAGCATTTTTCGTTCAGATTCTGAGAGACTGTCATGTAAAATATTAATTGGAATGCTCTCATCATTGACAGGTATTTCCATAATGTCAGCAATCAAATGTCGATCCACTAAAAACAATCCTTCTTGAGTATCAACTTTAAAAGTAAAATCCTCAAGAGAAAAATCACAGATACATGCAAACATGGATTGGGCAATGGACTGGTATGCAGCTCCACCCCAATGTAAGATGTTCTCCCATCCCACAGATTCCAACAGAGGAAGGATACCAAATGAAGCAATGTGATTAATATTAACATGACGCTCAACAATAACATTGCGCATACACAAGTCCCGAGCATCAGAAGGATCATTTTTGGGAGAGCGAAGATGACGTTGTACAATAGAAGCTGATCTAGATAAAGAGGGACCTCGAGTAGTTTTCTTTTTACGTCTAGCATCCATTTTCAACGAAGGATTTCAAGGAAACAACAAGATGCAAGATAGAAGAAATGAGGTTTAGATAGAACAGATTTTTCAAGATAAAACCTCAAACTTGCAAAGAACGACCAAATAGATTCCATAAAAATGAGATTTGAAACACTAATAGCAAGAATCTACAAAGAAAATGCAAAAGAACCACTAACCTTGAAGTACTATGAAGGTGGGTTCGACCGGTCGTAGCTAGAACCGTTGGAGGGTAAAAAGAAATGAAGAAGAAGAGTCAAAATCCCCAAATTAAAGTGAAATCCTGAGTTTCACGACTGGTCGTGTAAGTGCTTTCGACCGTGTGCAGGTAACCTGACACGACGTCCGTGTACACTCACGACTGGTCGAGTACGACATAAAATTTGTAAATTTTTTAAATAATTTTCAAATTTAAGCAAATAAAACATCAAAATTATGTACATTATGATACACCAAATCATGCAAATTCAATTTAAATTGCACATACCGAGATCAAACTTTAATTTATTAAACCTGCTTTTGTCAAGCGGTTTAGTGAAAATGTCCGCAAGTTGAGTCTCGGTTGAAATGTAATCAAATATATTAATTTTTCTTCCACTAATTCATGAATGTAATGAAATCTAATGTCAATATGCTTAGTACGTGAATGCTGAACTGGATTTTTAGAGATATTTATTGCACTGGAATTATCACAAAATAAAATCATAGAATCCTGAGTAATTCCATAATCGCTTAACATTCATTTCATCCAAACAAGTTGAGTACATGCATTTCTAGCAGCAATGTATTCAGCCTCAGCTGTTGATAGCGATATAGAACTTTGCTTCTTGCTAAACCAAGAAACAAGACAATTTCCAATGTAGAAACAACCACCACTGGTTGATTTCCTATCATCAATGTTTCCACTTCACCAAGATCATCGCATACCCTATTAATTGAACATTAGTCTCATGTGGATACCAGAGACCCAGTTTAGTAGAACTTGCGACATATCGCATAATCCGCTTAACAGCAGTTAAGTGAGATTCTTTAGGATTTGATTGATAACGAGCACAAATACCAACACTCAAAGCAATATCTGGTCTACTAGTAGTCAAATAAAGCAAACTACCAATCAAACTACGATACAATTTAGGATCCACATCATTACCTGTAGAGTCTTTTGAGAGTCTCAAAGTTGTACTCATAGGAGTATCAAAATTTTTACCTTTCTCATTCCAAATTTCTTAATTAAACTCTGAGCATATTTGGTTTGAGAGATAAAAATTCCATCAGGTTGTTGTTTTACTTGTAACCCTAGAAAATAGTTTAATTCTCCAACCATGCTCATTTCGAATTTAGACTTCATCAAATCTGAAACTCAACATCATGTTAGTACAAAGGTTGATCCATAAATAATATCACAACATATATTTGAACCATTAAAATATCATCGTTATGTTTCTTAACAAAGAGCGTCTTATCAACACACCCCATCCGAAAATTATGACTCAAGAAAAACTTAGTCAGCTTTTTCATACCATGCTCGGGAGCTTGTTTCGACCATAGAGAGCCTTCTTAAGACGATACACATGATCAGTAAATTTAGGATCTTCAAACCCTGTAGGTTGTTCAACATATACCTCTTCATGTAAATCACCATTCAGAAAGGCACTCTTTATATCCATTTGGTAAATTTTAATCTTCCTAAAACATGCAATGGAGATAAAAAGTCTGATTGATTCAAGACGAGCTACATGAGCAAATGTTTCATTATAGTCAATACCTTCAATTTGTGTATACCCTTGTACAACTAGTCTTACTTTATTTCGAATAATATTTCCAAGTTCATCAGATTTGTTTTTGAAAATCCATTTTGTTCCAATAATATGTTTATCTTTAGGTCTAGGAACAAGGTGCCAAACATCATTTTTGACAAACTGATTAAGTTCTTCTTGCATCACAAGAATCCAGTTTTCATCCGACAGTGCTTCTTTTACGTTAACTGGTTCAATCTGGGATGTAAAGCATATGTAGTTACATATGTCCTCTAATTTTCTACGAGTGCGCACACCAGTGAGAGGGTTTCCAAGTATTTGAGAAGTTGGATGATCTTTAACAGTCCTTAATTCTGGATTAGTTTCACTTGATGAAATTTCTTGTTTTTCAAGTATAAGAACTTCATCATTATCTGAACTAGGGACAGGTGTATTCAAAAGATCGTCAATCACAACATTTATTGACTCTTGAATCACACCGGTCCTGTTGTTCAGAACCCGATATGCACGACTGTTTAAAGAATATCCTAAAAAGATCCCTTCATCACTTTTAGTGTCGAACTTTCCCAAATTTTCACGGTCACGCAAAATATAGCACTTGCTGCCAAAAACTCGAAAGTATTTGACAGAAGGCTTTTTCTCAAACCACATTTCATAAGCCGTTTTATTATTAGATTTACAAATATAAACACGGTTAATAATGTAGCAGTATTCATTGCTTCAAATTTCAGATTCCTAGGAAGCTTCATGCTATTTAACATAACATTTCCCATTTCTTGAAGCACTCTATTCTTCCTCTCGACAATACCATTTTGTTGAGGAGTTTTAGGTGCAGAGAATTCATGCGATATTCCCTGATCGCTACAAAATTTCTCAAAACCGCTATTTTCGAATTCGGATCCATGATCACTACGGATCTTGCTGACTTGAGTACATTTTTCAGTTTGAATCTATTTTATAATCTTTTTCACTTCATCAAGGGTTTCTGATTTATCTTTCAAGAATGAAACCCAAGTTTTAGACTTAGGTTTAGTACATTTCTTTTCATTTGCCTTTTAAAAATCGACTCTTTTCTTACTTTTGAAAATCTTATAAAACTTTTTCGCCAAAAGGGCCATATCATCTTCAGACTTTTCTGAATCTGAATTTTCTTGAGTAATACTTTTAGATGACTTCAAAGCAATAGATTTACCTTTAGGAGCTTTAAAACTTAATTCATAGGTTTTTAAAGAACCAACTAATTCTTCTACCTTCATATTGTCCGTATCACGAAGTTCCTGGATTGCGGTTACCTTAGAATTGAACCATTCAGGAAGAGAGCGTAGTATTTTTGCACATACTTTACTTTCTGGGATCTTATTGCCAAGACCCCACATTGAGCTAACAATGTCATTCAATCTAGTGAAAAAGTCCATAAACATTTCATTTTCCTCCA
Organism: Magnolia changhungtana; assembly: GCA_030180095.1. Taxonomy (NCBI): domain Eukaryota; kingdom Viridiplantae; phylum Streptophyta; class Magnoliopsida; order Magnoliales; family Magnoliaceae; genus Magnolia; species Magnolia changhungtana. The sequence goes on along the minus strand of JASAUF010000502.1, from coordinate 7,180,727 downwards.
TATGAATTTTTTCAAATTTAGTTGTGAGGAGTTGGACTTTAGATTTCTTGACAATTGATGTACCTTCGTGTGTCATTTCTAAAATATCCCAGGCTTGCTTTGCAGTATCACAGGATATGATTCTTTTGAATTCATCCGGTGATAGTGCTTGTAGTAATTGCATTTAGTGCTTTAGCATTAGCACTACTCTCATTTTTTTGAAGTGTGGTCCATTGGTAATACTGTGTAATTTTCATAGATTTTGAACCATCAACACCAGTTATTTCCATGGTAGGAGGATTCCATTCGATCACTTGTGGCTTGCCACACACTTTCATCCATTGATTTGAGGAAGATCCTCATTCTGGCTTTCCAATAGGCATAGTTGGAACCATCAAAAGGTGGAGGCCTAGTAACTGAAAGGCTATCAAAATTTGACATCTTTTTATAAAGCTTAGAATGTTAGCTCAGGAAATAAATCCAAATAAAAAGCAACAAAAATGAGTTATTAGGCTTTGATACCACTTGAAAAGGCCAAGCTATATGTCCTAGAGGGGGGGGGGGTGAATAGGACTATGCCAAATTTAAAATAAAATTAGCAGAAATAAAGTAAACCAATAGCCTTACAATATGAATCAATTCACAATGCTAAACTTTAAATCACCTTGATAAATAAGTATTGAGAGATTGATACAAATTCAGTTCTAAGGACAACCTTACACCATAATAAACAAGGGCTTATGGTAGGACAACCTTATTTCTAGAACTTCTCTTGAATCAAGGACTCAATTTTAATATAAGTAAATGAAATAGCAAGGAATTGAAATTAAATGCAGAAGTATAAATCTAAATTATTACAACAATCCCCACACTTGCTTGAAATGTAAATAATTACAACATTCACATCCACTTGTACATTCTACACAATCGAATGAAAAAAGATATGAAAATTAAGCAAGCATTCAATCCACAAGACAAAGAGTTATAGTGGTTCGCCTGTGTGTACACCAACTGTTTTCCAACACACACAGTAGTTACTCCACTCTAATATCCTCACACAGTGGATATTAGCGTTCACTATCGAATAGGTTTTCACAGGTTCACCAAAAACCTTTACAATTGTGTCTTTTTCACTTGGGCTTACACAATTCAAAAACCCTTCTTTTCTGAGTTTTCTGGTTTTCCTCAGACAACCAATACAATGAGATTTTTCTGGCTCAACCTCAAACAAAACCAGTACAATGAGATTTTTCTGGCTTAACCTTAAACAAAACCAAAAGTAAATAAATTTTACAGAATTATAAAATACCTGGATTTCTCCTTTTCTTAGCAGCCCGGTAGAACCAATCGGAGTAGATGATTGAATGTTAAAGTTCAATTTCCAATACTCACATTCATAAGGTTCTAGATTCTAATAGATTTTAAATTTAACTCGTTTGGCGTAGCTATATTTGATTTTGATTCCAAGAAGAAGGAATAAGATAATTCCACTTTTCAAATAAGATTGGAATATCGAAACAAAATCAAATTAAATAAGCTAGCAAAAAGGAATATTAAATAAGCACAATGTAGCTTAAAATAAACACAGACTTATCTCAGAGTGATCACTTGAAAATTCTTGAATTGAATCGAGTTGAAGTGTAAAAACTCTGAATTTCGTGTTCAATTTATAGAAGCAAAAATCGTTCCTACGACTGGTCTTAGAAACCTTGGACTGGTCGTAGCTCTACCAGATTTTTGAAATATTGAGCGTGATCTTTGAAAGTCGTTCCACGACTGGTCGTGAGTACCCTACGACTGGTCGTGGGTCACCTACGACTGGTCGTAGGACCATAGATAAAATTGCTGGATTTTGAGTCGTAGATCCACGACTGGTCGTGGACGAGTCGAAGCCACACCTACGACCGGTCGAAGGACCTCCAGGACTGGTCGTGGGCGTACCAAAAATTATGAAAAAATCTCCAACAACTTAGGACTGGTCGTGGAATTTCTTGGACTAGTCGAACCAATGCCAGGACTGGTCGAACAAGAGCTAGGACTGGTCATAGAATAGACTAAGCTTATGTAGAATAAATATTTGATTTATGTATCCAAAGTGACCTACTTAAAGGGTCAACCTAAGGTCATTCAAACCTGAATCATGTCATATGGACATTGAACTTCAACCATTCAACGAATGTAGATTGTTTGAACCATATCAGACTTGAGATCTTGGACTTGTTATAGCTTCAAACTTGAGATCTTCAGCAGCATAACAACTACTTCATGCATTGCTTATTAGTCTTGAAGTCATGAGACTTGAACATCAACATTACAGCTTCTTGAGACTTCAACATGTAGCTTCTTGAATTTCAATATGTAGCTTCTTGAAAAGTTCAACTTGTAGCTTCTTGAAGTATTTATGCAGTGTCTTGAATTCATATAAATCATCATACAAGCACAGGACACAGATAGATATTTTGACACATCACAAATTTGACAACCAAAGAAGCATGAGACCATAACACTTACAATCTCCCCCTTTGTCAAATTTGTGACAAAACACCCAAGTAATAATAATACTTCCAATAGACATAAGAGAAGTACAAACACAACAGGTTCACAATAGAAAAGCATGCATAGTTATATAGATATGTTAAGTAATAACTAGCATCATTTTCCCATAACTACCCTTGAGAAGCTTAACTCCCCCTGAGTAATAGCCTGAGTAATAGGAGCACATCATAAAAATAAATCAAAAGCCTCCAAAACTTCTCCCCCTTTTTGACACAAAATGACAAAGGAAGAAGAGCATCAATAATAAAGAAAATAGGAGTTGATTCAAGAAAACATAAGTGCATAATCCAAAAAGCATGTAAAGTTCAGAAAAAAAAAATATTACAGACCCATTAAAAATTCAGTCAGAACCAGAAGAGGGTGCAGGATTAGATGGATCAATTTTATGTAAACCCTTAGCAATCCGCCTCATATATTTGCGTAAATATGAAAATTAAGTGTCTTGGGTAACACGAATTTGAGCCACCTGCTCTTGAAGGGAATTCAATCTTTCATCAAAATCAGAAGGCTGAAAATCAGGATCATCACCAGAGTCGATTCAAGTTCTTCAAATAAATCATCCATATTCACGTCTTCGGAAGATCACTAGCTTGAGCATTTCTGCCTTCAATGACCACACTTGCTACAAAGATCCACTTGGCCTTCAGCCAATTCTAAATTCATCTTGTTAAGATTGGAATTATTAAAAGGGAGATTATGGATAGGTTTTTCTCTAGTAGGCATAGCCACGAGCATATGATTTGCCAAGATAGTCAATAAATAACCAAAGGGTATATCACCGTGTCCGGATGGTGACGAGACAGAATAATGGAATGACAAATTAAAGACGGTAGACATATTTTTGCACCAGAGACTACAGAATGCAAAACACGAACCATGAAAGCAGTGAGTTCGGTTTTATTACCAGATCGTGGATAAAGATTTGAGATGAATATCCTATGAAGTACTCTGTGTCTGGGTAACAAATATCTTGAGGGAAGTACATGACCTTTATGAGTCCAATGAAATTCCAAATTACATAAATCTCTAGTAAGCATTTTTCATTCAGATTCTGAGAGACTGTCATGTAAAATATTAATTGGAATGCTCTCATCATTGACAGGTATTTCCATAATGTCAGCAATCAAATGTCGATCCACTAAAAACAATCCTTCTTGAGTATCAACTTTAAAAGTAAAATCCTCAAGAGAAAAATCACAGATACATGCAAACATGGATTGGGCAATGGACTGGTATGCAGCTCCACCCCAATGTAAGATGTTCTCCCATCCCACAGATTCCAACAGAGGAAGGATACCAAATAAAGCAATGTGATTAATATTAACATGACGCTTAACAATAACATTGCGCATACGCAAGTCCCGAGCATCAGAAGGATCATTTTCGGGAGAGCGAAGATGACGTTGTACAATAGAAGCTGATCGAGATGAAGAGGGACCTCAAGTAGTTTTCTTTTTACGTCTAGCATCCATTTTCAACGAAGGATTTCAAGGAAACAACAAGATGCAAGATAGAAGAAATGAGGTTTAGATAGAACAAAATTTTCAAGATAAAACCCCAAACTTGCAAAGAACGACCAAATAGATTCCACAAGAATGAGATTTGAAACACTAATAGCAAGAATCTACAAAGAAAATGCAAAAGAACCACTAACCTTAAAGTACTAAGAAGGTGGGTTCGACCGGTCGTAGCTAGAACCGTTGGAGGGTAAAAAGAAATGAAGAAGAAGAGTTAAAATCCCCAAATTAAAGTGAAATCCTGAGTTTCACGACTGGTCGTGTAAGTGCTCGACCGGTCGTGGCACGACCGGTCGTGTACACTCACGACTGGTCGAGTACGACATAAAATTTGTAAATTTTTTAAATAATTTTCAAATTTAAGCAAATAAAACATCAAAATTTTGTACATTATGATACACCAAATCATGCAAATTCAATTTAAATTGCACATACCGAGATCCAACTTTAATTTATTAAACCTGCTTTTGTCAAGCGGTTTAGTGAAAATGTCTGCAAGTTGAGTCTCGGTTGAAATGTAATCCAAATATATTAATTTTTCTTCCACTAATTCACGAATGTAATGAAATCTAATGTCAATATGCTTAGTACGTGAATGCTGAACTGGATTTTTAGAGATATTTATTGACCGAATTATCACAAAATAAAATCATAGAATCCAGAGTAATTCCATAATCGCTTAACATTCGTTTCATCCAAACAAGTTGAGTACATGCATTTCCAGCAGCAATGTATTCAGCCTCAGCTGTTGATAGCGATATAGAACTTTGCTTCTTGCTAAACCAAGAAACAAGACAATTTCCAATGTAGAAACAACCACCACTGGTTGATTTCCTATCATCAATGTTTCCACCTAGTCAAGATCTCGTGTACCCGGCTAATTGAACATTAGTCTCATGTGGATACCAGAGACCCAGTTTAGTAGAACTTGCGACATATCGCATAATCCGCTTAACAACAGTTAAGTGAGATTCTTTAGGATTTGATTGATAACGAGCACAAATACCAACACTCAAAGCAATATCTGGTCTACTAGCAGTCAGATAAAGCAAACTACCAATCAAACTACGATACAATTTAGGATCCACATCATTACCTGTAGAGTCTTTTGAGAGTCTCAAAGTTGTACTCATAGGAGTATCAAAATTTTTACCTTTCTCAAATCTAAATTTCTTAATTAAACTCTGAGCATATTTGGTTTGAGAGATAAAAATTCCATCAGGTTGTTGTTTTACTTGCAACCCTAGAAAATAGTTTAATTCTCCAACCACGCTCATTTCGAATTTAGACTTCTTCAAATCTGCAAACTCAACAGTCATGTTAGTACAGGTTGATCCATAAATAATATCGTCAACATATATTTGAACCATTAGAATATCATCGTTATGTTTCTTAACAAAGAGCGTCTTATCAACACACCCCATCTAAAAATTATGACTCAGTAAAAACTTAGTTAGTTTTTCGTACCATGCTCTGGGAGCCTGTTTCAGACCATAGAGAGCCTTCTTAAGACGATACACATGACCAGTAAATTTAGGATCTTCAAACCCTGTAGGTTGTTCAACATATACCTCTTCATGTAAATCACCATTCAGAAAGGCACTCTTTACATCCATTTGGTAAATTTTAATCTTCCTAAAACATGCAATGGAGATAAAAAGTCTGATTGATTCAAGACGAGCTACTGAGAGCAAATGTTTCATTATAGTCAATACCTTCAATTTGTGTATACCCTGTACAACTAGTCTTGCTTTATTTCGAATAATATTTCCAAGTTCATCAGATTTGTTTTTGAAAATCCATTTTGTTCCAATAATATTTTTATCTTTAGGTCTAGGAACAAGGTGCCAGACATCATTTCTGACAAACTGATTAAGTTCTTATTGCATCGCAAGAATCCAGTTTTCATCTGACAGTGCTTCTTTTACGTTAACCGGTTCAATCTGGGATGTAAAGCATACGTAGTTACATATGTCCTCTAATTGTCTACGAGTGCGCACACCCAAGAGAGGGTTTCCAAGTATTTGAGAAGTTGGATGATCTTCAACAGTCCTTAATTCTGGATTAGTTTCACTTGATGAAATTTCTTATTTTTCAAGTATAAGAACTTCATCATTATCTGAAATAGGGACAGGTGTATTCAAAAGATCGCCAATCACAACATTTATTGACTCTTGAATCACACCGGTCCTGTTGTTCAGAACCCGATATGCACGACTGTTTAAAGAATATCCTAAAAAGATCCCTTCATCACTTTTAGTGTCGAACTTTCCCAAATTTTCACTATCACGCAAAATATATGCACTTGCTTGCCAAAAACTTGAAAGTATTTGTGAAAGGCTTTTTCTCAAACCACATTTCATAAGCCGTTTTATTATTAGATTTACAAATATAAACACGGTTAATAATGTAGCAGTCGTATTCACCGCTTGCTTGAAATTTCAGAGATTCTAGGAAGCTTCATGCTATTTAACATAACATTTCCCATTTCTTGAAGCACTCTATTCTTCCTCTCGACAATACCATTTTGTTGAGGAGTTTTAGGTGCAGAGAATTCATGCGATATTCCCTGATCGCTACAAAATTTCTCAAAACCGCTATTTTCGAATTCGGATCCATGATCACTATAGATCTTGCTGACTTGAGAACATTTTTCAGTTTGAATCTGTTTTATAATCTTTTTCACTTCATCAAGGGTTTCTGATTTATCTTTCAAGAATGAAACCCAAGTTTTAGACTTAGGTTTAGTACGTTTCTTTTCATTTGCCTTTTGAAAATCGACTCTTTTCTTACTTTTGAAAATCTTATAAAACTTTTTCGCCAAAAGGGCCATATCATCTTCAGACTTTTCTGAATCTGAATTTTCTTGAGTAATACTTTTAGATGACTTCAAAGCAATAAATTTACCTTTAGGAGCTTTAAAACTTAATTCATAGGTTTGTAAAGAACCAACTAATTCTTCTACCTTCATATTGTCCGTATCACGAAGTTCCTGGATTGCGGTTACCTTAGAATTGAACCGTTCAGAAGAGAGCGTAGTATTTTTGCACATACTTTACTTTCTCGGGATCTTATCGCCAAGACCCCACATTGAGTTAACAATGTCATTCAATCTAGTGAAAAAGTCCATAAACATTTCATTTTCCTCCATATGAATTTCTTCAAATTTAGTTGTGAGGAGTTGGACTTTAGATTTCTTGACAATTGATGTACCTTCGTGTGTCATTTCTAAAATATACCAGGCTTGCTTTGCATATCACAGATATGATTCTTTTGAACTTATCCTGATAGTGCTGCAAGTGATTGCATTTAGTGCTTTAGCATTAGCACTACTCTCATTTTTCTCAAGTGTGGTCCATTGGTAATACGGTGTAATTTTCATAGATTTTGAACCATCAACACCAGCACTTCCATGGTAGGAGGATTCCATTCACCATTGTGGCTTGCCACACACTTTCATCCATTGATTTGAGGAAGATCCTCATTCTGCTTTCCAATAGGCATAGTTGGAACCATCAAAAGGTGGAGGCCTAGTAATTGAAAGGCTATCAAAATTTGACATCTTTTTATAAAGCTTAGAACGTTAGCTCAGGAAATAAATCCAAATAAAAAGCAACAAAAATGAGCTATTAGGCTTTGATACCACTTGAAAAGGCCAAGCTATATGTCCTAGAGGGGGGGGGGGGGGGGGGGGAATAGGACTATGCCAAATTTAAAATAAAATCAGCGGAAATAAAGTAAACCAATAGCCTTACAATATGAATCAATTCACAATGCTAAACTTTAAATCACCTTGATAAATAAGTATTGAGAGATTGATACAAATTCAGTTCTAAGGACAACCTTACACCATAATAAACAAGGGCTTATGGTAGGACAACCTTATTTCTAGAACTTCTTTTGAATCAAGGACTCAATTTTAATATAAGTAAATGAAATAGCAAGGAATTGAAATTAAATGCAGAAGTATAAATCTAAATTATTACAACAATCCCCACACTTGCTTGATATGTAAATAATTACAACATTCACATCCACTTGTACATTCCACACAATCGAATGAAAAAAGATATGAAAATTAAGCAAGCATTCAATCCACAAGACAAAGAGTTATAGTGGTTACTTTGCAGTGTACACCAACTGTTTCCAATGACCACACATAAAGCTACTCCACTCTAATATCCTCACACAAAGGGATATTAGCGTTCACTATCGAATAGGTTTTCACAGTTCACCAAAAACCTTTACAATTGTGTCTTTTCACTTGGGCTTACACAATTCAAAAACCCCTCTTTTCTCGAAGTTTTCGGTTTTCCTCGGACAACCAATATAATGAGATTTTTCCTACTCAACCTCAAACAAAACCAAGACAATGAGATTTTTCTGGCTTAACCTCAAACAAAACCAAAAGTAAATAAATTTTACAGAATTGTAAAATACTTGGATTTCTCCTTTTCTTAGCAGCCCGGTAGAACCAATCGGAGTAGATGATTGAATGTCAAAGTTCAATTTCCAATACTCACATTCATAAGGTTCTAGATTCTAATAGATTTTAGATTTAACTCGTTGGGCGTAGCTATATTTGATTTTGATTCCAAGAAGAAGGAATAAGATAATTCCTCTTTTCAAATAAGATTGGAATATCGAAACAAAATCAAATTAAATAAGCTAGCAAAAAGGAATATTAAATAAGCACAATGTAGCTTAAAATAAACACAGACTTATCTCAGAGTGATCACTTGAAAATTCTTGAATTGAATCGAGTTGAAGTGTAAAAACTCTGAATTTCGTGTTCAATTTATAGAAGCAAAAATCGTTCCTACGACTGGTCTTAGAAACCTTGGACTGGTCGTAGCTCTAACAGATTTTTGAAATATTGAGCGCGATCTTTGAAAGTCGTTCCACGACTGGTCGTGAGTACCCTACGACTGGTCGTGGGTCACCTACGACTGGTCGTAGGACCACAGATAAAGTTGCTAGATTTTGAGCCGTAGATCCACGACTGGTCGTGGACAGTCAAGCCACACCTACGACCGGTCGAAGGACCTCCAGGACTGGTCGTGGGCGTACCAAAAATTATGAAAAAATCTCCAACAACTTAGGACTGGTCGTGGAATTTCTTGGACTAGTCGAACCAATGCCAGGACTGGTCGAACAAGAGCTAGGACTGGTCGTAGAATAGACCAAGCTTATGTAGAATAAATATTTGATTTATGTATCCAAAGTGACCTACTTAAAGGGTCAACCTAAGGTCATTCAAACCTGAATCATGTCGTATGGACATTGAACTTCAACCATTCAACGAATGTAGATTGTTTGAACCATATCAGACTTGAGATCTTGAACTTGTTATAGCTTCAAACTTGAGATCTTCATCAGCATAACAACTACTTCATGCATTGCTTATTAGTCTTGAAGTCATGAGACTTGAACATCAACATTGTAGCTTCTTGAGACTTCAACATGTAGCTTCTTGAACTTCAATATGTAGCTTCTTGAAAAGTTCAACTTGTAGCTTCTTGAAGTATTTATGCAGTGTCTTGAATTCATATAAATCATCATACAAGCACAGGACACAGATAGATGTTTTGACACATCACAAATTTGACAACCAAAGAAGCATGAGACCATAACACTTACACCTTATGCATTATACTCAAAGTTTCTGATTATAGTGGATATGTAGTGATGTTGTTGGTTGTTGTTTGTAGGTTATGCTTATGGTTATGCTTCTTATGAAACAAACTTATGTTGAAAATCCTCCTTGTAGGATCCTAGGATCAGAACCTGGCATACGGGTGCCAGGAGCCGAGAATGGGGTACTACGAAGGCTGTCGGCATCAGATTCGGCGATCAAGTATTTCATGAGCCTGGTTTTTGAGTTTGGGGCGTGACAGGAGTTGGTATCAGAGCATAACTTGGGAGTAACTGAGAACAGCATCACATATCTGTTATGAGCTTTGGACAATTAGGTCCCGAGTGCATAACCTTCTAGTTTAGTTCCTTAACGTTTGAGCCTCCGAGGGTTCTCAAGGCTGATAGGCACCTTTGTTCTTTTATGTAGACCATGCCGCCTAGGTGAGGCACCCGAGGCGCCCGAGCAGCTACTGCTCCACCACCCATAGTTCCCGTTCCCCCACCTGAGCCTCTTGTTCCCCCACCCGAGATTCCTGCAGATCCTGCACCTCTGTGCAAGACCAGCGCAGCCCCTACTGTATCAATTGTGCCGACTAGTTGCAATAGATGCTTCAGCTGTGACAGCCGCCCTCCGTGGGCAGGGTAGGCATTCCACTGAGACCCTAGAGCAGGCAGAGAAGGAGTGTACGAGCACCGTACTACATGATTTTTTTTAGCTTGATCCCCGCGATTCTAGGGAGAGCCCGATTCATCAATGGCAGAGAGATGACGCTCCCAAGTAGAGAAGATGTTTGAGACCATGAGATGTTCGACCCAGTAGCGGGTCCCATTGGCAGTGTATCTACCTGAGGGTGAGGTCGAGCATTGGTGGGCCTCCATCGCCTGTGCTGCAGGGCCTGACTTTGTTTAGACACGAGAGGATTTCATTGACCGATTTGACCGGAAGTTTTTCCCTGACCATATCCGTCAGCAGCGTGCACTGGAGTTCGAGACTATGGTGCAGGGGGATATGACCATAGCATAGTACGAGGCTTGTTTTGTTGCACCGTCCAGATTCACGCCGTACTTAGGTGATGACGAGGGGTGGAAGGCCCGCCGTTTCGAGAATGGCTTGCGTTATGGTCTTTGAGGCTGTGTTATCGGCCATATGCTCCAGACCTTCGAGGAGGTTATTCCGAGGGCCTAGGTTTATGAGGTTGGGTAGGCCAGTTCGCAGATTCACCATGATCAGAGGAGAGAACGGAAGAGGCAGCCCCCTCCGAAGGCTTCTAGCAGCAACAACATTGATAACAGTAGAGGCGCACGACCCACCGAGCACCAGCGACACCTTCAGCACCACGTCCGAGGCAGTTCGCCAATGTCTATTATGGTTGCGATGGGATAGGACCCCGTAGGTGTGACTGTCCCCGCCCTCAGCAGTAGCAGTACCAGCCGAGAGCACCACAGAAGCCTCCACCATAGCAACAACGATAACAGCTCTTACCACCGAGGCCCCCACAATTACAGTAGAGAGCACCACTACAACCTCCAAGACCACAGCAGCTGAGGCAGTTGTTTTGGCCACAACAGCAACAACAACAGCACAGACCTCAGAGGGGACATGCACCTCCCCAGCTAGCTCAGGTTAAATTCTACGAGGCCCAGCCGGACCCACAGTCGTCAGGAGGGGTCATTGAGAGTATTCTTCCCGTCTCTACATGCATCGCTTGAGTATTGTTTGATGCTGGTACTTCACACTCTTTCATGTTTGAGGATTTTTATCGTTCGACTGAATTGTGGGTAGATTCTGCCCGTGAGAGGTTGTCAATGTCGACACCCCTAGGGAGAACCGCAGTGTTAGGCAGCATCTATTTGTCTTGCCCTATTTTGGTAAGGGAGACCTTTTTGCCCACCGATTTGTTTGTGCTACCGATGTTGGAGTTCGACGTCATCCTAGGTATGGATTGGCTCGTTGAGTACCACACCATTTTGGACTATTCCGCAAGGACTGTCACATTCTGTATACCCAGCTTGCCACAGTTCCAGTTCGTAGTTGAGCCCAGAGGAGAGCCGCTATCTTGTTTGATGTTGTGTGCCGTAGAGGAGCCTGCAGTAGGGAGCATTGATCAGTTGCTAGTTGTTTATGATTTCCTCAATGTATTACAGGAGATTCTGGGGTTGCCATCGCTCCGGCATATGTAGTTTCAGATTGTTCTTGTGCCTGGTACTACGCCTATTTCATATAACACTGATGGAATTATGGGAGCTGCAACAGTAGTTGGACGAGTTGCATGACTTCGTTGTCATTCGTCAGAGCAGTTTACCATGGGGAGTGCTGATACTATTCGTCAGGAAGAAGGATGGCTCGTTGAGGCTCTATGTGGATTACCGCAAACTCAATCGGGTCACGATCAAGAACAAGTATCCACTCTCGAGGATCGACCATTTATTTGATCAGCTACAGGGTGCACAATTCTTTTCGAAGATTGACCTATGGTCCGGTTATCATCAGATTCGGGTCCGAGAGGAGGACATCCTGAAGATAGCTTTCAGGATGCGCTATGGTCACTTTGAGTTTCAAGTCATGTCCTTTGTGTTGTCCAATGCTCCAGTCGTTTTTAAGCAGTTGATGAACGAGGTCTTCCATCCATATCTCGATTAGTTTGTTGTGGTGTTCATCGACGACATTCTGATCTATTCAAGAAATCACGAGGACCATGAGCAGCATTTAGAGGTTGCATTACAGACCCTCCGTGCCCAACAGCTCTATGTAAAGCTGGAGAAGTGTGAGTTTTGGCAAGAGGAGGTGAAGTTCCTTAGTCACGTGGTGACGAGGGAGGGTGTCGCAGTGGACCCCTCGAAGATAGGTGTAGTACATCAGTGGGGCTAGCCCACGAACACGTCTGAGAGCCGTAGCTTCCTTGGTCTAGTAGGATATTATTGACGCTTTATTGAGGGATTCTCTCATATCGCAGCACCATTGACCAGGTTGACCCGGAAGGGCACAGAGTTTCTGTGGAGTGACGCCTGTGAGCTAGCATTTATGGAGCTAAAGGACCACCTCACGTCTGCTCTTGTCCTCACTCTTCCCTCTGGGAGTGATGGATTTATAATGTTTACTGATGCCTCGCGTGTTGGCTTGGGTGCTGTCTTGTCACACCCTGAAATCAGGCACCTGGGTATATCCGACCCTGATTCCGTACCCGCAGGCAAATAACCTCATATAAAAGCATTAAAAGATACAATACCTATTTAGGCAAAACAATAAATGAGGAGATTTAATAAACAAAATATTTCAATGTAAATTCAAACAAAAATGAATGAATGAAATCAACATATGTTATACTCCATAATAACATGTGCGGTTTATTCTTTTTAACACCAGGGCCAGTTTACACTGGTTGGCCAACACCCGTGCCAATATAACACCTAGCCTGACAATGAGAACCTTTCGCATGACATGCTCACCCATTCAAAGGGCACTTGGTGAGGGACCCATTTGTACGTTAGCTGGTCAGACTACTACCCTACCAAACCTGGCAGTGGGAACCTTTTACAATCCTGACATGCTCACCCACCTATTACGCTTTAGGGATTTTCAACCCAGAGGGCTTGATCGCCTCACCTATTTTCTGGTGTTTCACAACTATAACGATGCATGATTTTAATATTGCACAAATCAAATATTTCTAAAAACATTTAACGACTCATATTGATCAATTCATAATACGTGATGTGCACAATTTATTAAATTTAAAACAAAATTGTTAATCAATGTAAATTGCATATACATGACTAAAGTTCTACCCAAAAATAAAAATAAAAATAAATAAACTTGCAATATAATTTATTTGATTTAAGAATCCAAAATTTATAAACTCAAGATTTTTGCAATAATATTATGTCAATAAAATAAAGACAATTGAACGACAAAAATTAAAATGACATGTTTAAAACTATAGTATGCAATTAAATAATAAAAATTTAAACAAACAACAAGATGGGCACGTAAGATCAAATTATTTGAATGAATGAAAAATTAAATAAAAAAAACATTATTATTATTATTATTTTTTTTAAATATCAAGTGAGAGAAAAAACTCACCTTTTTTTCTTAAAAAGTATTTTATTTTCTTTTCTTTTCTTCCTCTTTCTTCCTTTTTCTCTCTCCTCTTTTCTTTCTTCCTTTTTCTCTCTCTTCTCTCTCTCCCTCTCTTTCCAACGTGAATGTCCAGCAACCCTTTTTTATTATTTTTTTGTTATATCTCTCCCTCTTCTCTCTCTCTCTCTCTCTCTCTCTCTCTCTCTCTCTCTCTCTCCTCACTTCTCACTTTCTCTCTTCATCTCAACTTCCAACATTCACACCAAGTGAATAGTCACCCCTCCCTCTTTATAGTGCCTTTTTACACACGTTGCACAAGCACAATGCTTCACATGCATTTATACTTCCGTTTTGCATATCTTTTCATCACGTTTTTCTTTTGTTTATATATATATTTTTAATTTGAAACGTGGGCTGGTTAAATGCACACATGCACCATGCATCTTATGTGCACCGCATGCATGTGCCACATGTATGTGTAAGTTATGATGCATGCATGGGCTGCTTGTGTGTGCGTGAGAGGTATGTATGTGATGTGTTTGGTGTATGTGTGTAGTTGTGATGTATTCAATGGTGAATAAGTGTATGATGTAGATGGATGGACGGATTAATGCATGCATAGATGTATGGATAGATATATGCAGATGAGCTGTTATACGATCGATGGCTAGACTCCAAGGTGTACCTGTGGATGGATAGGTAGGATTCAGATGCAAAGGCAAGTGTTCCGATGATTTTCAACATATGGACAGTTTGATGGTTGTATTGTTGGATGGATGGTTAAACATATGGTTGAATTTATTAGTTAATAAATAGTTGGATTGGATATGTCCAAATCAATGGTTAAGATTGAACCAATTGATCTTGTAGATCGATGGTCACATCGGACTAATTAGGTACGTCGATCAATGGTTAAATTTCGACGGTCAAGATTTATTTGGGTTATTACATGTCTTGATGCAGCACGGGAAGCCAGTGGCTTATGCGTCTCGCCAGCTCAAGGTCTATGAGCTGAACTACCCCATGCATGATTTAGAGTTGGTAGCAGTTATTTTCGCACTGAAGGTGTGGGGGCATTATCTCTATGGGGTCAAGTTTAAACTCTTCTCCGACCACAAGAGCTTGAATTATCTCTTCTCTCAGTTCGAGTTGAACATGCGGCAGAGGTGTTGGATGGAGCTCCTGAAGGACTATGATTTCTATCTTCAGTACCACCTGGGCAAGGCGAATGTGGTGGCGAATGCCCTTAGCCATCACCCACGAGGCCAGGTGGAGCATATGATGATTCAGGAGTGGAAGATGCTCGAGGATATTGCAGCGTATGACTTCGAGTTTGACTTGCAGTCTTCTATTGTTCAATTATCGAGCTTGTTGATTCAACCCTCTCTTATCGCAAGGGTGATCGAGGCTCAGCTGTCAGACGAGTCATTTCAGAGTTATCGACCAGAGGTGGCATCCAAGAGTTAGTCAGATTGACAAATTGGTTCTGATGGTGGACTTCGCTTCAGAGGCAGATTATGTGTCCCAGATATTCCAGAGTTACGTAGATATCTTATGACCGAGGTACATCGATCAAGGTTTTTTATCCACATTGGCTTGATAAGATGTACCACGATATAAGTTAATAATATTTTTGGGAGGGGATGAGTGCCAGATCGCTAGTTTTATGGCCAAGTGTGACACTTGCCACCATGTCACCGCTGATCATCAGAGACCCTCAGGTCTGTTGCAGCTGTCGAGCGTCCCGACGTGGAAGCGAGAGCACATATCCACAGACTTCATTATAGGCTTAGCGAAGACTCAGCGCGGTCATGACATCATCTGGATTGTCATAGATTGTCTGACGAAGTCGACACATTTTCTCGTGATACGTGCAACCTGGCCTTTGGACTGGCTTGCCATATTGTTCATTGATGAGATCGTGTGACTGCATGACATTCCAATTTCAATTGTTTCTAACCAGGAGTCGAGGTTCACGTCTCAATTTTGGAGGAGCTTGTAGAAGGCGATGGGGTCTGTTGTGCAGCTCAGCACCGAGTATCATCCGCAAACCGATGGGCAGACCAAGGGGATCAACCAGATTCTTGAGGATATTCTTCGGGCCTGTGTGATTGACTTCTTGGGTAGCTGGGATGAGCACTTACAATTGGCTGAGTTCTCGTATAACAATAACTATCAGGCGACCATTGGTAGGCATTATATGGCAGACCATGCAGATCTCCGAGTTGTTGGACTGAGGTTGGAGAGCAGCATCTCTTAGGTCCTGAGCTTGTGTAATAGACATTAGAGATCATCGATATCATCAGGCAGAGGATGTGCATAGCTCAGAGCTGATAGAAGAGTTTTGCTGATCATCGGTGTCGTCCCTTAGTGTTTGCCATTGGGGATCATGTATATCTCAAGTCTCACCCATGAAAGGTGTGGTTCATTTTGAAGTGAAAGGTAAGCTTGCCCCGAGATTCATTAGACCTTTCGAGATCACTAGGTGCATTGCAGCCATGGCCTATCGGCTTGCCTTGCCATCTCAATTATCTAGCGTCCACAACATTTTCCATGTATCTATGTTGAGGAAGTATGGGTCCGACATTGTTCCTATTATTGATTGGCAGCCATTAGAGGTTTATGAGGAAGCTTCTTACATTAAGAAAATAGTTCGTATCCTTGATCGGAAGGAATAGGTCCTCTGGACCAAGGTCATTCCCTTGGTGAAGGTGCAGTGGGGTCATCATAGTGTAGACAAGGCGTCTTAGGAACGCGAGGCTGAGATTTAAGAGCACTATCCCCATCTCTTTGATGATAGATTGTATTTTATATGTTGTTTCTGATTATATATGATGCTATATTTTCTCTTCCCTCTTGAGTTATGACTAGTTGTGTGATAGTGTAAATTTCGAGGTTGAAATTTTTATTAAGAAGGGAGATCTGTAAGGTCCATAACCTAGACCGTACTATTCCTTAGACTTCAGTGATCCTTCCCATTGAATTTCGGCAACCCACGACTTCTAGTCGGCATTTGCGCCAACCCTAAGTCGCATCTTGTAGATCTGAGTTGACTCGACTTAAAACCTATACCCTAGCGACCGCGTTGTCGCCACGGTTCCAATACTGCCTCTTGCGCACTGATGCGATACCTAGGCTAGGAGTAGTGGGCCCCCCATATATTTCGAAGAAATGCTGCTCGTTGCGAATCTCGAAGGAATCTCTATCCAATCTATCACATTAATCAATTAAGTACAAGTCAAGTACAACCTATCACTCCACCCATCACACCCATTCCTCTCTCACACAAGCCATCCCCAAAGTCAACTCATTCTTACACACACCCATCCCTCTCTTACACAACCCATCCCTTTTCATCCCATCACATCCCCTTTCCCTCTCATTCTCTCTACAATTTCCAAGCAACCAAAGAGAGCAACCGTCTAAGCAAGAGAAGATCCAAGGATAGCCAAATTTGTGGCCCACTCCCTACTCCTAATCTCTCATCTCAACCCTTCAACCTTCATCATCCTCCATAAAAAAAGAAGCCAAGGAGCTTAGCATTCCAAAGAACCAAGAAGAAGTGGAATCAGTGGGTGTTTTATAGGATTAGATTACAATTTTGATGATGGGCTAAGTGGGGCCTACTGATTGATGGCATGGATCTCACTTTGGACCAGGTGTGGCTAATGGCCCACCATGATTCATATGTTCATCCTATGATGGGGCCATTCTCCATGGACCCCATCATGATGTTTATTCTCCTATTGTAAGAAGGTCATATAGACCTTGATCTTGTGGGTGAGAAAGGGATTTCCACCGTTGATTTTTATGATTTGAGGGCCCACATTCGGTGGGACCCATTTGATGTATGTGTTGTAATGCTTGGAGGGGAGTTCATAGTAGCGAAGCTCCTCCCTCACACACACATTTCCTCTCTCTCTCTCTCTCTCTCTCTCTCTCTCTCTCCTTGTTGATGGCCCACCATCATGATGCATGGATTTTATACCTGCCGTCCAACCAAGTGGACCAAACTGGGGCCCGCATTACAGCCGCCTTGCTGCCTGTTTTAAAACAAGCCTAGATGAAGGGAAAAAGCATATATCAGCTTAGTCCGTGGGGTGGCCCACCCACGTGGACCCCACCATGATTTATGTATTTTATATCCAGGCCCGTACCGTAGGGACCTCTATAGTAGCCGGGTCTCCCAGCTAGTGGGCCACCCACGTGACTCCACTTGATGTATATGTTTTATCCTACATTGTCCAGTATGCTGGACGTTGGGACTCCACCATGATGTCAGTGTTCTATCCACACCGTCCTGTACGGGGACATGGGACCCCATGTGACGTTAGTGTTTCATCCACACCGTCTGTCCACTGGACGTGGGGCCCACATGATGTATGTGTTTATCCTCCTCATTGTCCATCTGGATTGTGGCCTGCCTTGATGACATGGTGTCCACACCATTCAATAAAGGATGGTGGGACCCACTAGATGAATGCATTTTATCCACTATCTAGTGGCTGGACGTGGACCCACCTGATGTAGTGTTTTATCCACACCGTCCAGCCACGTGGACGGTGGGATCCATCTTGATGTAAATGTTTCATCCACCTTGTCCATCGCTAGATGTCTGAGCAAGGCCCACATGCTTTACATGCAAGGCCCACTTTCTATACACGCAGGGGTCCACCTGCTGTATGAGTAGGGCTCGCTAACCATATGTGTAGGTGTCACTCTCCAGACTTGGAAACCTGGCTCACAAAATTTTCGATCACTAAATTTGGTGCCGACAGCCTCCGTAGTACCCCATTCTCTGCTCCCGACACTCATATGCCAGATTTCTGATCCTGGGATCCTACAAGGAGGGATTTTTTTTCTACATAATTTTTTTAACCATAAGCATAACCCAGATACAAACAACAGCCTTACCACATCCACTATAATTAAAAGCTTTGAGTACAGTGCTTAATGGAAAATACAATATAGATAACAAGCCTCCAGATATCGCCACAAGCTCGGCTGCATGCTCCTACCTTAGCTCAGCTGTGTCCTATCGACACCTGCATGCATCTATCATGCATAAGCTTATAGAAAGCTTAGAGGGTGGTGTAAGTGTGTGTGCAATACAAGCGTGCTCAAGGTGCAGTATCAAAGTAATACAGAAGCATACTAGTAAGTTCATAACTACCATGTAATGTAGAATCATAACAACCCAAATGTCATATACTAAGGGTGGAATGCAATATGCAATGCAAAGGAATAACAATGCTGGAGTGTGTAGTCGGGATGACAGTACATGGTATCGCAAGCTGTGGGGTTCATTACAAGAGATTTCTATCCAAATCAGTCCCATACCTAAATTTGGATAGTCAGACTCAATGTGGTAAACTCCTGATCTCAGGTTAGTCGCACGCCCCAACCGAAATCCCGGCCATTGTGAAGGTACACATAATGATTTGGTTGCGCATCACCAGGCTTAGTGGATAGTGGATAAATGAATGAATGAGTCAAATGCTGAGTATGCAAACCCCTGCGCAGTAGCCTACAAGCATAGTAGCTTGTTAACCACTGGCAACTTGCCCAGTCCCTTACGCCCTACCCACTTCAGCGTCCGTCCACATGTACCCGCCCATGTGTACAATAGTAACGGGGTGTCATAATACCAGTACCGAACATCTCTGGGATCATCACCGGTGGACTAGTACAATGTTGTTAGCCATACCAAGGCTATGCGATAAAGGCATGAATGTTATCAGTCCTACTAAGGCTATGCGATGCAAGGCATGATTGCTATCGACCGTACCAAGGCTGTGCGATGCAAGGCATGAATGCTATTGGCTGTACCAAGGCTATGCGATGTAAGGTATGAATGCTATCGGTCACACCAAGGCCATACGATGCGTTGGAAAGCCTATATAGCCAATGTCATATGCAAGATGCAATGCGATCATGCTAGTCCTCATATCAAGTCCACATATCAGTATAGTTCCTCTCGTGGAAATCATCGGGGTCAAATACACTACCTATTGACTGCCGCTCTCCTAGCCGCACAACCCAATGAGCCTAAGAGACCTCACTACCTGCCTGTGGACAACTAATACCAACAAGGCATGATGGTAGCAGGCCTATTTACGAGCTGGTCAGACTCAGCCTAGCTATTGCCCCCTCACTTAGGTGGGTAAGGCTACACCCTCTCCCAACTGACCACGATACAGTGGGAGACGTGGCCTAATGGTAAAGGCACTGGCGCTCATGTTTTCTACTTGGTCTCGGCGTTAGAGCATCTCCTGGTACCATGAAGGTTCTGGGACTTTCACACAAGGACATCCTACGTGCTTATAGTGTTCAAACTAATATTTTCGGTGTCCAAATCTAGCCATCCATGATGTGCCTGTAGAGGCTACGACTTTGATGATGCTAGGGCGAATAATAACCGTGCCATGCAAATGCGAGATGCATGAATCATACCAATCAACCATGCATCAGTCCTACGCATACGACGCGCTCATGTGGGACATTCCCCCCTATCAGGGAGTCGTATAAACAATTAGCCCAATGACACATACTATGCTCAATCACTCCTCATAACAAGCATGTAGATGATGCATATGGGCATGTATCATGAAGTGTACTGAGTATGAATATAATCACATACATCATGGTGGGCCTGTATAAGGTAGCCCATGGCCTGTATTAATGAATGGGTGGTGTGCATATAATCACACACATATGGTGGACCTCACGGGTTATAATTGGGCCTCACCCATACAATGGGCCTCATACAAGGGCTCATACATCATAAAAGGCCTAATTACATGGGCCTCATATGACTAAGATGGGCCTCATATAATCATAATCACAATGGGCCTTAAACAATCCCAATGGGCCTCATAAAATCATAATGGGCCTCATACAATCACAATAGGCTGCATAAAATCATAATGGGCCTCATACAATTCTAATGGGCCTTATACGATCATAATGCTATTCTACCACATACTTAGTGCGTGTACTAACATAGTCGTAATCGATAATCGGTTTATATGGCGGGGTCCATAGAAGGACAACAGATCAAATCCATAACATGAGGATCGGTCCTTAATAGTGGATATACTGAATTCGATATCACCGATCCTTCCATCTACGGTGATGATATACTCTCCTTATATCAAGGTTGGGTCTAAGTGGCCTACCTAAAATCATAAGGATTCGGAATGAGCTTCCTTCACCATACTATTATATGACTCGCTGAATGCCTTAGGGGGCCCAAATAAGTCCTAGATGGACTTCAAGATTAAAACAATCCTACTAGCAACCAGTGGGGGCCCAATATGAATAAATGGATCATTCAATTATCAATGGGGTTCAATGATTAGGGTCAACCCACTTAGAGAAGGATGAGAAAGGGCCTAACAAAAGCCTAAGGTAAGGTCACAATGTGGACATCTAACTATCATTTCCCATCAATGTGGACATTTAATCAACATTGCTCCCAAGGAGTGACCCACCTAAAGCCAAACGTATACTGGGCCCATGGTCTCACACGTGGACCTCATACATAACATAATGAGCCTCGCACAAGGGTCTAAAGAAAACAACCCAAAGCCCTCAAATGGCTGGGAATAATATGGACTTCTCTCATGTTATCTTATACATCGTTATGGCCTCACCACATGGGCCTCTCTTATATCATAGTGTGCCTCATCATATGGGCTTCACATATATCACAGTGGGCCTCATCATATGGGCCTCTCAAACATTACAATGGGCCACACATACGGGTCTCACATATATCTCGTTGGGTCACATCCCATGGGCTTCACATACATTACATTGGGCTCAACACATAGGCCTTATGGGACAGCCCATGGCCAGAAGAATAGATGGGCAACATGCATATACACATAACTCATGGTGGGCCTTACAAGGTAATGGGGCCCACGATCTTAAGGATAAATGGACAGTGTGTGTAACACACATTTATCATGATGGGCCTGCATAAGGTAGCCCATGATCCTAAGAATGGATGAACGACATGTATATGACACATATATCATTGGTGGGCCTGCCTAAGGCAGCCCATGATTGGGCACATATGTAGGGTGGGCCTCTCAAGACAGCGGGGTCCACGACCCTAAACATGGTTGAACAGTTTACATATAACACGTACATCATATGGTGAAGTTGCACTCTCCTCATAACACGGTTAAGTCTAGGTACTTAGACAAATCCTCAAAATGAAAGATACATACTACTAGTGGTGGCCCAAAGAGGGGGGGGGGGGGGGGGCAATGTCTAAGTAAGCTATACTATGGGCCTAAGGGTTAGGAATGGGCCTAAACAAGGTTTAAGGTGGACCTCCAACCACCAAGGATAAGAATGGACCTAATAAATTGGACTAAGGTGGACATTCAACCACCAATGGGACTAGAGGGGTCCACAATGAGGACATTTAACCACCATTGTTCCCAAGAAGGTGGCCCAATCAAGATAGCTAACTAAACCAAGGCCCAAGGCCTAAAAACTACTATAAAAGTACAATGGGCAGTCATACATTCACATTACAACACATAATGGGCCTTAAGAGAATGGCCCAAAGTCCTCATGTATATCACGGACTCAATACATAGCCCAAGTACCATCATTATAGGCCAAATGGAGCATTTATGGCCCATCTCTCATATGCCACTAGATCTATGCATTAAATGGATCAAATGGGCAGCCCATAAGCCCAAGGATATAAGGCCAAGGCCTAAATTATTTATGTGGGCCTCACAAGATCAGTGCATGACTTGGCAAGGCTTAACCAACAAGTTATAAAGTGGGCCTTACAAGTCAGCCCATACCATGGATTTAAGAGTGAGCATTCAAGGTTGATTTGCTCAAGTTGGGCACATAGATAGCTCATTGGGCCTATAATATGATAAGGTTAGCCCTTGCACAATACTGGGCTCGAATGGAGGATTTCCAGCCCATCTGGGCCTATTGGACCATAAAAATCTAGATTATAGTTGGTCCACAACATACTTAGAATGGGCCTTATAAAGCATTAATTAAGCCCAAAAATATGCCAAAAAATAGACTGATTATGTGTGTACCCAACACTCCATTTGGTGGGCCACATATCCTTCAAAACATCCCAACATGAATCATACAACTTCTAGTATATTGCTGGATTTTCAGCCCTCCCAGCTTCCTGGGCTTGCTGAGGTCCAACAGGTGGAATTTATAGAAGAAAATAAATTTAGTGATGGTTCTTAATAATCATAGTGGGCCCCAACAGATGGAGAGCATGGATACATCACTCAAAAGAAGGTGGGCCTACTGCTGGACTGCAAGTCCAGCATCACCATCATACAGGCTGGACGTCCAGGTGGGCCTGGGTGTCCCAAGGGCCTAGACGACCTAGAATAACATACATCAAGGTGGCTCCATGAGTGGGTGTCCCTCTAAGGAGTGGTCCACACACCAGTGGGCCACCCCAGGGGAGGACAGCCTGGAAAAAAAAAACATACATCAAGTTGGCCTCATGGTGGGACGGCCGGCCACCCCTTGGGCGTCCTAAGGGTGGGACGGCTTGCCCCTTCCATGGTCCAGGTGCGCCCCACTTTGGGCCTCACACAAGGGCCCTACATACATCACATTGTGCTCATCACATGGGCCTCATATACATCATTTTGGGCCTCATCACATGGGCCTCAAAGTGGTGTATGAAAATCAGATTTTTTCTTGTTTTTGAAAATTCTGTAAAATTTCTTAGCAAGTAAAGCCATATCATCTTTTGTATCCTCAATATAGAATTAACACAATTATCTTTTAAAACAGATTTAGATGATTTAAGAGCAATGGACTTACCTATAGGAGCTTTAAAATTTAACTCATACGTTTGGAGAGAACCAACTAACTCCTCAACCTTCATTAAATCAGTCTTACTTTGGAATTAAACCTCTCAGGAAGAGATTGCAGTATTTTAGCATAGACCTTGCATTTTGGGATTCCATCTCTTAGACCCCACATGTAATTTACTATATCATTTAATTTTGTATAGAAGTCCACGAAGGTTTCATTTTCTTCCATACGAATTTCCTCAAATTTTGTAGTGAGGATTTAAACTTTAGATTTCTTGACTATAGTAGTTCCTTCTTGTGTCATTTCAAGAATATCCAGGCTTATTTAGCTGTATCACATGAAATGATCCTTTTCAATTCATCAGGTGATAGAGCACAAGTAATGACATTTAAGGCCTTAACATTTGCACTGCTTTCACTTTTCTAAGGTGTAGTCTATAAATAGAATGGAGTTTCTTTCATGGACTTAATTCCATCGCTGCTTAGAACTTCAGACATAGGTGGTTTCCATTTAGTTACAGTGGCTTGCCACACGCTTTCATCTAAGGATTTAAAAAAAATTCTCATTCTGGCTTTCTAGTATGCATAGTTAGAGCCATCAAAGGCTAGTGGCCTGGTAATAGACAAGCTATCGAAATTTGAAATAATGAAAGCTCTAGATCTTTAAACAAAAAGAACTTAACCCAAAAATATGAGCAACTTAGCTTTAATACCACTTGAAAAAGGCGAGCTTAACAGTTCTAAGGGGGGGGGGGGGGATGAATAGGACTATGCCAAATAAAAACTTAAAGTACTAAAATAATAAATAAATCAGAATAAATCACAGATCTCAATAGTACTAGTATTGAAAAATTGATTCAAACTTAGTTCGCAGGATAACCTTATACTAAAAACAAAGTTTTAGGTAGGACAACCTGATTTCACGAACATTTTGTAAGGATTAAGACTTCAAACTAAGCAAGAGATAATAAACCTATCTATTACAACCATTCACCACAGAAATAAAAATTAAACATTCACCACAACACCAGGAGTTATAATGGTTCGGTGTGTACACCAATTGTTCTCAAACAATTGGTGTGTGTACACCAATTGTTCTCAAACAACCACACCTACTCCACTCCCAAAAATCACAACCCACGTGATTTTGCGTTCACTAAAAACAAGGTTTTCACAGGTTCACCTTAAAACCTATACAATTGTGATTTTTAGAAGGGCTATCACAAACAAAAACCCCATACTGAGATTTTCTAGTTATCTCAGTCAAAACCAATACATGAGATTTTCTGGATATCTCAAAGAAACCAAAATACAAAGAAATAGAATGGTACTTATCTTCTCTTTGAAGACGTTCTTGATGTAGCTTGTAGAACTGTTTCACTTGAAGTAGAATGTTCAATGTTCAGTAACACAAACAAGGGTTCTGGGTTCTAGATTGATTTTAAATTAATTCAAACCAAAGGTTACTTGTTTGAATTCCTCAGATCTCAAAAGAAGAGTGATTACTCTCTTTAAAACAAAAGATTCATGAAAAAAGATCAAGGAATTAAAACAAAAAAACTATAAAAACAAAATATTAAAATACCATGCAATAGCTTGAAGATATTGGGGACTTCTCTCTTTCTTGGTGAAGGCTTTTCTTAGCTTGAATAAATAATTTCAGAATGAGAGAAGGCCTCTATTTATAGATAAAAATGTTGTTTCTTCGACTTGTCTTAGGTCTCCTTCGACTCATTTAAGATCTAACAAATTTTCAAATTTTGGGCGCGATCAGATAAAACTGTTCTTCGACTGGTCGAGGGCCCTCTTCGACTGGTCGAGCATGGGCTTTAATTGGTCAGGGGTGTTAAAAAATAGTTGTTGGACTTCGAGTCGAGCAACCCTCGACTAGTCGAAGGTCCCTCTTCGACTGGTCAAGAAACCACCAGAAATATCTATTTTTAGATTTCAAACTTGGACTGGTCGTAGATTATCTTAGACTGGTCGAGCCACAACTTAGATTAGTCGAACCAAGGCCTAGACTAGTCCAACTTAAGCCTAAACAAATTATAAAAACCGATATAAGTTTGTCTTTAGAAAGCACCTAAGTCTAAGGTCTTTCTAGGGTCTATTATACCTGAGAAGACTGGACATTGAAATGTAAAGCTTGAATCTTCTTCTTGATTCTTCAATAAAACATACTTGATCTTCTCCTTGAAGTGTAGTGGAGTTGATCTTCTACTAAAATAGTAAAACTTGAACTCAGTTTCAGCTTGACCTTTCCAAAAGCTTGAACTTTCTAACTTCCAGATTCACTTGAAGGTGAACATTCCATCTTGATTCACTTGAAGGTGAACTTCCCATCTTGATTCACTTGAAGGTGAACTTTCCATCTTATAAGTTGTTTTGTCTCATCGAAATTTGACAAACAAGAGTGTGTCTGGCACTTACAGGTAGCACATACACTTTCAGGAGATGTTTTTGCTAGCTCCAAGATCATTGTCGATCTACCTAATTTGTGTGAGCTAGTCACTTGAGCCGGTACTTATTTTACTTTTGCTAGTGATTAACAAATTTGATATTGTATGTGGGTTATGCCCTAATTGCCAGCTGGATGAGTATCCCTAGGTTTGTGAGTATGTGCATGCATTCATGCATTTAAACAGTACCATTGTAACATTAATTAATGCAATGTATACTTGTCAAAGGTTAGGCAAATCCACATGGATGACCTTAACATATTTGCACCGTTCATTAAGTTATGTGGGTCATATTGGGACATCTAGCCAAAGGTAAGGCAGATCCAAAGCTTATGTGGGCCACATCTTCAAATCTTATTATATAATTGAGAATTTTTGTTGATCTGAGGGTCATATTCTTTCCAAATCTAATCATCAACATAGCTAATGGTTCATAATCATATTTAGGGTAAATTCAATAGTCATTTATGCAGTTAGTTGCCCCTACATCTGAATTGAATGTGTGATCATGAGTTTGAATGGTTGATTTATTCCAGGAAGTTCATCGACGGTCCAGAAGTCTCTTAGATGAATTTAATAACAAAATGTGATGATCAGGTCCATCACCGTACGATATGAGGTCTAAACCCAATGATCGATTTCGAATCCCGTAGTTGATCTACAATCTCAACGGTTGGATCTTATTATCTATCAATGCAATTGTTTTAGACTCATTCCTTAATAGTTCTAGGTATCCTAAAGACAATATAAGTAGAGATCTAACCACTGATCCTATGCTTAGAGGGTCAGATGACTCGATCTATGGATGTAGGTTACCCCTAACAGTCAAGTTTAGGCTAGAGTGTGTGAACGTTCACATAAATTGGGTTTGCGTTTATACTAAATTAGGTCCCCTCGATAACACCTGAGTACTGAAAAGTACGGAGTGTTACATTCTACCCCCCTTAAAAGAATTTCATCCCAAAATTCCACACTCTTATCATGAATGGGATCGAGGGTAACATCTTACAGAATATTTTTGTTTTCATTATTTAGGCAAATACAGAAGGATGATTGTAGTAGGTTTAACCCATCCGACGGCTTGAAGCATGTCGATCCCATAGGGATGGACACACTTGATGTGAATCTTGAAACTGTGGTAAAGACCGCTTTAGTAGAAGTAGAATTAGGTCAAAGTGTCCTAGGAGGGGGTGAATAGAACTTTTATAAAATTTCATGACAATTTAAAATCCTATTACCATTATCTATCTAATATGCAAATGTCGAGATATCATCAATTTAACTCTAATGGTTTCCAAACCAATTAAAGGATCCAATCACAAGACTGAGCAGAATCTAAATAGTATATAACCTTAGTCTAAGATGGATTGAATGAGTGACTGTGTGTGGAATGTGATACTTATCAGTTCTAAATAATCATGTCATCATACATCATGTGAACATTAGAAATAAACACCATAAGAGAGTATGCAAATAACATTCCCAAACACAGTCGTTTTCAAATCCTTGAGTGTACCAGATTTCAGTAACAGAGGTTTCAAATCAGGTTTACCTTAAACCGGTACAACCTACACAAGGCTGACTCTAGGACCTACACGAGGTACCTAACATGTCTTCATGAGACACAAGTTTATGCCCCACACAAGGACAAGGGTCAACACACAACACCTAGGTTTTATGCCCTACACAAGAGCAAAGGATCCACATAAAGAACCTAGGGTTTTAGGCCACACAGGCCAATGATCTACACAAGGACCCTAGAGTTTATGCCCTACACAAGAGCAAAGGTTAACACACAACACCTAAGTTTATGCCCTACACAAGAGCAACGGTCAACACATGACACCCAGGTTTTAGACCACACAGGTCAAGGACCTATATTAAGGACCTAAGTTTATGCCCTACACAAGAGCAAGGGTCAACACACGACACATAGGTTTTAGACTACATAGGTCAAGGACCTACACTAAGGACCTAAGTTTATGCCCTACACAAGAGCAAGGGTCAACACACAGCGCCCAGGTTTTAGATCACATAAGTCAAGGACCTACACTAAGGACCTAAGTTTATGCTCTACACAAGAGCAAGGGTCAACACACAACACCCACATGTATTCTCCCGTCGGAGGCCTCATATGAGGACTTGAAGGGGTGAGAAGCACCTGTGACTCAATCCTACACAAAATAATGATCAACAGAGTCTCTGAACTCTAATGACTTACAGATAAGTAGATGAGCCTCGTTAAGCATGTTGATGAAGATTCTTCAGCTCCCTTGATCTGCAACACTTGATGATGCTCCAATAGATGCGACTGGTTGGGTCAAGGTTATGTTGGAATCTTACTCTATTAAATATTTTCCTATTTTTGAGAAGGAGTGATTTCAAGCTTTCAAGCATTCAAGGTATCCTAACTCAATGATTTGCCATTAAGATGGAAGTTTAATGATCCTTGAATGGGGAAGTTCATTCCTCAATCCACTCTATTAGATATCAAAGATGAGAGTGGGTTGAGGGATGAACTCCCTTGAGAAAATGAGCTTGCGGTAGATGATATGCAATAACTCTCTCAAAGCTCTCTCTATTTTCTCAATCCAGGGTTTGTGCATTCAAGTAATTCCAGCCTAATGATTTTCCATTAAGAGGTTGCTAGAGGATCCTTGAATGCTGAAGTTTATTCACCAATCCAATCTATAGAGTATTCAATGAATAAGAAGGGATTAGGGAATGAACTTCCATGAAAAAAGGGTTAACGATGGTAGGTAAAAATTTACCTTCTTGGAACTCTCTCTTATTTATCACTAAACAACCTAAGGCAAGCTCTCATTAAATAGGCAAAAAGTTCTAACGTAAATAAAACAGTCATATTTTTGACAGAGTTCAATATCATCGAGCAAGCTTCGATATCATCGAGCGTATACTCTCGATAACGTCGAATGACCGCTCAATGACACAAACTCAATCTGTCAAATGCTTTTTGAACCTTTTTGCTAACTGATCGATGATATCGAGTATGCTTCGATGTCATCGGATTTCAAATTTCAATTTCATCGACCCATGGTTTAATTCCTTGACATATAAAAACATGAGAGAAGACTTGCCTTTAGAACTGAACATGCATTGATATCATCGAGCATTCCTCGATATCATCTGGTTTTGAATATTGATGATATCGATACTAGTTTCGATTCATCGATCTTTTTAAGGAATTTTCCTATAAACTCACTGGATAATTTTGTGTCCCAATTCGATGACTTCGACCTGGTCTCGATATGATCGATCTTTGAATATCAATATCATCGAGTGATTCTCTATACCTCGAACATTTAAAAGAATTTACCTGAAAGCTTGCTGGATAGAGTTGTGTCCCAATCCGATATCATTGAAGGTCCATTGACATCATCGAGATTTGAAATTCGAAGATATCGAGGCTCTCTTCGAGTCATAAAAAATCACATGATTTTCCTTAACTGCTTACTAGACACAAACTGACTAGATGTCAATTTTATCGAGTCGGTTTGATGAACTCGATATTCAAAAGTCGATGATATCGATCCTGTCATCGATTCATCGAGACTTTAGCCCAAGTTTCATTTTGGTTGCTAGACATTTGAAGTCCTCGTTTCGATAACATCGAATGATTTTTGAGGACATCAATAACAAAGTCCGATTTCATCGAAGCTTGACAAAGGCTGAAAACTTAGAGATTTTCCTGATTTTGTAAAACAGTTTTCACACTTTAAACCCTATGCTGTTCTAACCATTTTTAAGGGTTTTATATATCTGGTGTTTTGGGACATGGGATGTGAGGCTAAGTTTACCTTTGTAGAGATCTGAAGCCACATCTAGTTAAGGCAGACGCTTGAGTGATCTTCCTATGGGGTTCACTTGTCTTGCTGACTCAACACTCACGCTAATTGACAAAATAGGGCACTTTCAAATCTTCCGTTCAAGGATGATTTTGCATCCTTTACATTTCTCAAGTAGATTGTTTTCAGGGCGGGGAGTGGCGGACCGAGGGCCTTCTTGTCGTGGGACTAGAGATGCAGGCGAGGTGGGTTCTAATGGAGCCCTAACCTAGGGCCTCGATGCAAGTTTTTTTTTATTCTTTTAGATCGAGATGTCTCTCTTTGCAATAGAGCTTTGCCCTTGTCATTAGGCATTGCAAGCTATGAAGATACCAATAGAAATACCCAAAGAAAATCTCAAATTTGATAGATACCCTAAGGAAAAATGGAATGGAGAGGGCAATGGATACCTTACTGATGATTTAGAGGATGATTCCTTCGATTTTGAGAGGGATAAGAAGGAGAAATGCAATTTTTGCAGTTGATACAATATGGAACCCGGTCGGCAGAGTGAAGAAGAACTGAGAAAAAAAATTGTGCGCCTGGCTTTAAATCGGAGTTCGTAATACTTTGATGTTATCAAAGTGTATTCGATTGCATCAAAATTTGAATTTTGATGCCATCGAAGTCCTCCAATGTCATCGAGATGCTTCGATGACTGAACTTCCCATGGTAGACTTCAATGTCATCAAATTTGCTTCAATGTCATCGAACGTGCCTCTTCAATGTCATCGGATGTCCCATCAAAGCTTAGATAGATTGCCTAAATTTTTAGTTTTAGCATGCTTCGACTCAAACTAAGAGATACATAAATATTTACCTTTAATGCAAAATTTTTACACTCAAATAAGGACACAATAATAAAAAATTACAAAAATAAAAATACACAAACACATTATGTATACAAAAAAGTGATTAATCAGGAAAAAATCCTCATATATGACAATTATAACTGTTTTACTGATAATGTACTTAGATTGCACATATCCCAATGGACTTTTAGAGATATCCAAATCTATTAGCATCCAGGGGTTTTGTTAGTGTATCGGCTAGTTGTCTCTCGGTAGGCACCTTATCCAATAGTATGATGTTTTCTTCAATGAGTTCACGTATAAAGTGATGTCGGATATCTATGTGCTCGGTTCATGAATGTTGGACCGAATTTTTGGATATTTTAGTGGCACTAGTATTATAAAAAATAGTGTCATAGTGTTTTGCTCAATCCCATAATCCATCAACATTTACTTTATCCACAAAACTTGGGCATAACAACTACTGGTTGCTATATATTCTACCTCAGTGGTTAATATGATATTGAGTTTTTCTTTTTCCTGTGCTAAGATACAAGACAATTCCCAATATAGAAGTGACCATTGCTGGTTGATTTCCTATATGTATACTTATGGCCTAGGAAGCGTCTGAATACCAGGCAATTGTTGTAAAAGTGTCAAACGGGTACCAAAGGCTGAAATCTGTGGTCTCAGCCACATACCGAATTATCCTCTTCACAGCGGTTAAGTGGGATTCTTTAGGATCATCATAGAATCTAGCTCAAGCTCCTACACTAAATGAAATGTTCAGCTGACTCACTGTGAGGTATCATGGTGTGATAAAATTATTGGTCCACACTTCTGCCGTTAGATCTTTAGATAGCTTAAGTGTGGTGCTCATGGGAGTATGATGTGTGCGACCAGACTTAAGACCAAAACGTTTCACCAATTCCTTTGCATATTTAGTCTGGCTAATGAATATCTCAATTTGCAATTGTTTCACTTGTAATCCCTAAAAGAAATTGAGGTCACCTACCATGCTCATTTCAAATTCAAATTGCATTAATTAAGTGAATTCATGAGCCATATATTCACATGTGAAACCAAAAACAATGTTGAAAAGGCCGAGGTAAGAGTCCTAGGGGGGGGGGGGGGGGGGTGAATAGGACTATGCCAAATTAAAATTTAAATGCGGAATTAAGAAAGAAATAGAAAAAGATAGCACTTATCAATTTGAAATAGCAGAAATGAATAGCAACCTCAAATGCACAAGTATTGAGAGGTTGATACAGATATTGTTCTAAGGACAACCTTACACCAAAAACCAAAGGCTTATGGCAGGACAACCGGATTACTAAAACGTTCTATGTATCAAAGTCCCAAACCAATACAGAGGAATAAAGAATAAAATAAAAATAAATATCTACTGCTATTACAACATTCACCACATGTGCAGAAAATAAATTACAATCATTCACCACAAATGCACAATAATAAACATTCACCACAACTCCAGTAATTATAGTGGTTCGCTTGTGTGTACACCAACTATTAAAAAATAGCCACACAACTACTCCACTCCCAATATTCTCACCCATGGGATATTGGCTTTCACTATGAAATAGGTTTTCCAAGGTTCACTTAAAACCTTCACAATTGTGTTTTTAAAGGGCTACCACAATTAAAAAACCCACTCACTGAGACTTTTTGCTATCTCAGTCAAAACCAAAAATGAAAGATTTTTTGGCAATCTTACAAACCAAATACAAAAAATTAAAATTATACTTATTTGAAGAAAGTACTTCGTTGTAGCCTGGTAGAACTACTTCTTTGGAGACATAGAATGTTCAACGTTCAATCTCTCAAATGATAGGGTTCTATGTCTAAATGAATTTTAAATTAAATCCAACCTTAGGCTACTTTGGATTCAACTTCTTGGATCTCACAAAGGTTAGATTCAAAAATTCCCTTTAATATTAGAAATATCAAATAGAATGAAATCAAGAGATCAAAGAATTGAATAACCAAAAAACCTATTAAAATAATTTATAAATACCTCACAATAATGGGGACTGAGTTCTTGGAGTTGTGACTTTAATATCTTTTGGAATGAGTTATGAAACTCTGAAAATCATCCTCAATTTATAGGCAAAAATACTGTTCGCTCGACTGGCCTAGTGGTCGGTTCGACTGGTCAAAGGACCAACAACATTTTAAAATTTCTAGTGTGATCAGATAAGATCGTTACTCAACTGGTCGAATGGCTTGCTCGACTGGTCGATCAATGCACTTAACCGGTCAAGTGGGACCAAAAAACCTTGCCGGACTTTGAGTCGAGTATTGCATGACTGGTCGAGCACTGTTCACTCGACTAGTCGAGCAGTGTTCACGACTGGTCGAGAGTCCAACAGAAAATTTTGAAAAATCCACAACAACCTTAGACTAGTCGAGAAAATTCTTGGACTGGTCGAGCTAGTGTCTGGACTAGTCGAACCACGACTAGGACTAGTTAAAAAATAACTTATAAAATTATCAAATGACCTATGATATAAATGCAAATTGTATGACCTATCATAAGGTCAATCTAGGGTCAAACAAACCTTATATGTGAGATTGAATCATCACATATCATTCTCTTGAAGTAGTTGAAGCTTAAAGACTTGATTTAGTATTTGAACTTCTTGATGTTGTTCTTGAACCTCTTGATCTTGTACTTAAATGTAGACAAGATTGGCAAGGATGACATAAAGTTGATCTTACAATAACAACTAAATAAGATACAGATTCCAAGAGGTTTTGGCACTACAAAATTTGACAAACCTAGGAGCTAGATAAGATAGCATTTACAAACTCCCCCTTTGTCAAATTCATGACAAAACAAACCAAGACCAAGGAATCATGCATCAGTTGGATCAATAAAGAATCAAGCATTAGTTAAAAACTAGTCAGCAAAAATCAGCAAACCAATACTCCCCCTTAATACATTACTCCATAGAATCCAAGAGAAGAGAAGAAATCATTAAATAGACATACCAACACAAATTCTCCCCCTTTTTGGCACAATATGACAAAGTAAAGAACATATAAAGGATAAAAATATAAGAGTAGAATGAGAACAATGACTAATGAGAGCAAGAAGTAAGTTCAAGATAACATAAGCATTGTCAAGATAACCATTAAAACAAGTCCACAATAACAGGAAAACATATCCAAGTATATAAAGTTAAGAGAAATCCAAGTATAAAAGTTATTACAAATCAGAAATTCAACACTAATATGAACTAGAGGAAGGAGCAGGTATGGAAGGATCTATTTAATGTAGTCCATTGTTAATGCGCCTAAGATATTTGTGCATGTATTGAAATTAAGTTTCTTAGGACACCTGAATACCCTCTACCTTTTCCTCATGGGATCACAAACGCTCATCAAAGTCAGAAGGCTGAAAATCAGGATCAGCCGCAGAGTCTGATTCAATCTCATCAAATATGTCATCCATATTGACATCACTGGAGGCAAAGCATCCTCCTCTTCAGTTGCTTCAGCTGCTCCTCCATCACCTACATCAACTTGGCCTGAAGCCAACCTCAAGTTCATCTTATTTATGTTCGAGTTATTGAAGGGAAGATGGTTAATGAGAGCTTCTCCAACAGGCATAGCCACTAGACTATGGGTGGCTAAGACAGTCATAAGATAGACAAATGGTATATCACTATGACCTGGATGAAGACAGAACTGAATCATGATGTAACAGATAAGAGATGGAAGACACACAGAAACACCAATAACAATAGAGTGAAAATTAGGACCATGAAAGTAGTGAGCTTAGTCTTGTTACCAGATCTAGGATATAGATTCGAAATGAATATACGATGGAGAACCCCGTATTTAGGTAACATAAATTTGGAACTGAGTGCATTCCTGGAACTCCATTCCGCATTCATATTGCATAACACTCTAATGAGCAATCTCTTCTTAGATTCAGACAGTTTTGGTACAAGAGTAGTAATGGGAATATTGTCATCATTAACTAGAAGATCCATCAATCCAGAGATTAAATGATGTTCCACATCAATAGGACCTTTTCTAGCAGTAATTGTAAATGTTAGATTCTCAGAAGAGAAGTCAGTTATGCAAGCATACATGGCCTGCACAATGGAACGGTATGTCAGACCGCCCTAATTTAAAATGTTATCCTATCCTACAGTTTGAAGGAGGGGAACAATGCCAAATGGTTCTAAGTGATTAGAGTTGATTGTCCGTTCAACAATCACGTTGCGTAATCGAATATCGCGCACATGCTCAGGATCTTCTTCAGGTGACTGAAGATGGCACACTGTGATTGGAGTGGAACGAGAAGAAGGACCACAAGAACCTTTCTTCTTATTTCTACTTTCCATTGTAACAAGAAAGATAAGGAATACAAGCAATGTAAGAAAAGAAAGAAGGGTTTTAAGAAAATCAGATTTTTAGCTAGAAAATCCAATAAACCACTATAAACCTTGAAATAAACAACAAAAACAAGGAAATGGAAGAGCAAAGAACTCAAATTTACAAGGAAATCGAAAAAGATGCATTAACTATGGAGGAATCGAAGGTGGGTTCGATCAGTCGTGGTAGGGTTAGTTGGGGAAGATAAAGCAAATGAAAAAAGAATGCTTTTTAGGCAATAAAAACCCCCAAACTCGAGCGAGTCGACCAGTTGAGTACATACTCGACCGGTCGTGTAACGACTGGTCGAGTGTGTACTCGATTGGTTATGCGCCACAAAAATGCAGCAATTTTCACTATTTTTAAAATTTAAAAATTTGTAAAAATATATAAAATAAAAACATGCAATATATTACAAATAAACACATGCAATTTAGATCATATTGCACATACCCATATCCAATTTCAACTTAGCAAACCCATTTCTGTCAAGCGGTTTTGTAAATGTCTGCAAGTTGATTTTCAGTCTGAATATAATTCATAGAAATAATCTTCTCTTCTACTAACACTAAGTGAAAAATGAAAATAATGACGGATTTCGAGATGGTTCTGGACCGTCTCTAAAATTGCTTGGTTTAAAGACGCTTTAGAGACGGCCGTAAACCGTCTCTAAAATTTTAGACGGCCCCTGATTATCCTTAATATTGTCTTAAAAACTCGAACGTCCATGGATCATTTAAGATAGCAGTTGATCGTCTTATATGCGATCATCTGAGACGATCATTGGCCGTCCGCATTAGAGATGGTCTTTGACCGTCTTATATGCGGCCATTAGAGACGGTCGTTGGCCGTCTTTTACTTATAATCTGAGACTGTCAAAGACCGTCTCTATTAGAGATAGTCCTTAGTCGTCTTATAGCCTTGCCAAAGACCGTCTCTATTAGAGATTGTCAAAGACTGTCTCCATTAGAGATGGTCAAGGACCGTCTCTATTAGAGATGGTCCTAAACCATCTCTATTAGAGATTGTCAAAGACAGTCTCTATTAGAGACAGTCCTAAACCATCTTATAGCCCTGTCAATGACCGTCTCTATTAGAGATTATCAAAGACCGTCTCTATTAGAGATGCTTTACTTTAAGAAGATAAAAAAAATTATGAATTTTGAAAAAAAAATAGTCGAGAAGCTTAGAAAAATAACTAACAATGTTTAAGAAAAATTTAAATTTTGAAAAAAAAAAACTGTAATTTTATAAAAATCTAGATCTTGAAAAAATAAATTAAGAACTTTGAATAATGTTGATAATTTTGAAAAAAAAATTCGATAAAAAATTTATATTTTGAAAAAGAAAATTTAAAAAATTAAACAAAATTGTGAAAAAATTGACAAATTGTAAAAAAAAATATATATTTTTTTTTAAAAAAAGAAAACTAGATTTTGTATTTTGACAAGAAAAATTAAAAAGTTATATAACAAAAGTGAGATTTAAAAAATGATATTTTGAAAAAGAAAATTTTAAAAATTGAACAAAATTGTGAAAAAATTGACAAATTGTAAAAACATATATATTTTAAAAAGGAAAACTAGATTTTGTATTTTGACAAGAAAAATTTAAAAGTTATATAACAAAAGTGAGATTTAAAAAATGATATTTTGAAAAAGAAAATTTAAAAAATTAAACAAAATTGTGAAAAAATTGAAAAATTGTAAAAAAATATATATTTTAAAAAAGAAAACTAAATTTTGTAAAAAAATGTTAAATTTATTTATAATAAAAATGATATTTAGTTAAAAGAGTAAAAAAAATATACATTTTGAAAAAAAAATGTTAAATTTATTTGTGAAAAATAAAATTACTAAATTATTAGGCACATCCACTAATTGAACCTTTAATCATTTTTGGACAATCAAATCAGTTCAAATTGAAGAGTAAATAACTTTAGATGTTTAAATCAAATTTCACTGAAATTGTTAATCAATCTTGTATGCCTAATATCTTTCTCATATGTAGCATGATTGAGGTGAGTAGCTAGTCAAATCGAGAGTATTGATTAGTAAAATAGAGTGAATGGACTAGACATGTAAAATGGGCCAAATATTCTGGTTACAATGATGACCCAACTTACTGACCTCGTGAGAACCTAAGAATTGATGTTAGTAAGTTTTGTGGGCCCCATCATGATGTGTGTCAAACATCAACACCATGGATTTGATGTGTCCCCTTTAGGTTATGAGATATCTCAAAAATCATTGGTAAATGAAGCTCAAGTGGGCCATTCCATTTAACACTGTGTGAAGACATCCTCAAAAATATAAAAGCACTTGGTGGGGCCCACATGAGTTATGGATGCGGTTGAAAACAAGAAATTTCATCAAGTGAAACTAATCCTGAATTAAGGACTGTTAAAGATCATCCAACTTCTCAAATACTTGGAAACCCTCTCACTGGTGTGCGCACTCGTAGACAATTAGAGGACATATGTAACTACGTATGCTTCACTTCCCAGATTGAACCAGTTGACGTAAAAGAAGCACTTTCGGATGAAAACTGGATTCTTGCGATGCAAGAAGAACTTAATCAGTTTGTCAGAAATGATGTCTGGTACCTTGTTCCTAGACCTAAAGATAAACATATTATTGGAACAAAATGGATTTTCAAAAACAAATCTGATGAACTTGGAAATATTATTCGAAATAAAGCAAGACTAGTTGTACGGGGGTATACACAAATTGAAGGTATTGACTATAATGAAACATTTGCTCCTGTAGCTCGTCTTGAATCAATCAGACTTTTTATCTCCATTGCATGTTTTAGGAAGATTAAAATTTACCAAATGGATGTAAAGAGTGCCTTTCTGAATGGTGATTTACATGAAGAGGTATATGTTGAACAACCTACAGGGTTTGAAGATCCTAAATTTACTGATCATGTGTATCATCTTAAGAAGGCTCTCTATGGTCTTAAACAAGCTCCCAGAGCATGGTACGAAAAACTGACTAAGTTTTTACTGAGTCATAATTTTCAGATGGGGTGTGTTGATAAGACACTCTTTGTTAAGAAACATAACGATGATATTCTAATGGTTCAAATATATGTTGACGATATTATTTATGGATGAACCTGTACTAACATGACTGTTGAGTTTGCAGATTTGATGAAGTCTAAATTAGAAATGAGCATGGTTGGAGAATTAAACTATTTTCTAAGGTTGCAAGTAAAACAACAACCTGATGGAATTTTTATCTCTCAAACCAAATATGCTCAGAGTTTAATTAAGAAATTTGGATTTGAGAAAGGTAAAAATTTTGATACTCCTATGAGTACAACTTTGAGACTCTCAAAAGACTCTACAGGTAATGATGTGGATCCTAAATTGTATCGTAGTTTGATTGGTAGTTTGCTTTATCTGACTGCTAGTAGACCAGATATTGCTTTGAGTGTTGGTATTTATGCTCGTTATCAATCAAATCCTAAAGAATCTCACTTAACTGCCGTTAAGCGAATTATGCGATATGTCGCAAGTTCTACTAAACTGGGTCTCTGGTATCCACATGAGACTAATATTCAATTAGCCGGGTACACAGATGCTGACTGGGCTGGAAACATTGATGATATGAAATCAACCAGTGGTGGTTGTTTCTACATTGGAAATTGTCTTGTTTCTTGGTTTAGCAAGAAGCAAAGTTCTATATCGCTATCAACAGCTGAGGCTAAATACATTGCTGCTGAAAATGCATGTACTCAACTTGTTTGGATGAAACGAATGTTAAGTGATTATGGAATCACTCAGGATTCTATAATTTTATTTTGTGATAATTCCAGTGCAATAAATATCTCTAAAAATCGAGTTCAAATTCACGTTTAAGCATATTGACATTAGATTTCATTACATTCGTGAATTAGTGGAAGAAAAATTAATATATTTGGATTACATTCCAACTGAGACTCAACTTGCGGACATTTTCACTAAACCGCTCGACAAAAGCAGGTTTAATAAATTAAAATTTGATCTCGGTATGTGCAATTTAAATTGAATTTACATGATTTGGTGCATCATAATGTACATAACTATGATGTTTTATTTGAAAATTATTTAAAAATTTTTGCAAATTTTGAGTCGTACTCGACCAGTCGTGAGTGTACACGACCGGTCGTGCTACGACTGGTCGAACACTTACACGACCAGTCGTGAAACTCGGGATTTCACTTTAATTTGGAGATTTTGACTATTCTTCTTCATTTCTTTTTACTCTCCAACGGTTCTAGCTACGATCGGTCGAACCCACCTTCATAGTACTTCAAGGTTAGTGGTTCTTTTACATTTCTTTTTGTAGATTCTTGTTATTAGTGTTTCAAATCTCATTCTTGTGGAATCTATTTGGTCTTTCATTGCAAGTTTGGGGTTTTATCTTGAAAAATCTGTTATATCTAAACCTCATTTCTTCCATCTTGTTGTTTCCTTGAAATCCTTCTTTGAAAATGGATGCTAGAGGTAAAAAGAAAACTACTCGAGGTCCATCTTCTTCTAGATCAGCTTCTATTGTACAACGTCATCTTCGCTCTCCCGAAAATGATCCTTCTAATGCACGGGATTTGCGTATGCGCAATGTTATTGTTGAGCGTCCTGTTAATATTAATCACATTGCTTCTTTTGATATCCCTCCTCTGTTGGAATCTGTGGGATGGGATAACATCTTACATTGGGGTGGAGCTGCATACCAGTCCATTGCCCAATCCATGTTTGCATGTATCTGTGATTTTTCTCTTGAGGATTTAACTTTTAAAGTTGATACTCAAGAAGGATTGTTTTTAGTAGATCGACATTTGATTACTGACATTATGGAAATACCTGTCAATGATGAGAGTATTCTAATTCATATTTTACATGACAGTCACTCAGAATCTGAACGAAAAATGCTTACTAGAGATTTATGTAATTTGGATGTTCATTGGACTCATAAAGGTCATGTACTTCCCTCAAGGTTTTTGTTACCCAGACACAGAGTACTTCATAGGATATTCATCTCAAATCTTTATCCACGTTCTGGTAATAAAATCGAACTCACTGCTTTCATGGTTCGTGTTTTGCATTCTGTAGTCTTTGGTGCAAAAATATGTCTACCTTCTTTAATTTGTCATTCCATTATTTTGTCTCGTCACCATCCTGGACATAGTGATATATCCTTTGGTTATTTATTGACTATGCTGGCAAATCATATGCTCGTGGCTATGCCTACTACAGAAAAACCCATCCATCATCTCCCTTTTAATAATTCCAATCTTAACAAGATGAATTTAGAATTGGCTGATGGCCAAGTGGATGCTGGTAGCAGTGGTGCTGAAGCAGGAAATGCTCAAGCTAGTGATCTTCCTGAAGACATGAATATAGATGATTTATTTGAAGAACTTGAATCAGACTCGGCTGATGATCCTGATTTTCAGCCTTCTGATTTTGATGAGAGATTGAATTCCCTTCAAGAGTAGGTGGCTCAAATTCGTGTTACCCAAGATACGCAATTTTCATATTTACGCAAATATATGAGGCGGATTGCTAAGGGTTTACATAAAATTGATCCATCTAATCCTGCTCCCTCTTCTGGTTCTGACTAAATTTTTGATGGGTCTGTAATATTTTTTTTTACTGAACTTTACATGCTTACTGACTTTTTTAATTATGCACTATGTTCTCTTGAATCAACTCCTATTTTCATTATTATTGATGCTCTTCTTCCTTTGTCATTTTGTGTTAAAAAGGGGGAGAAGTTTTGGAGGCTTTTGATT
This sequence comes from Magnolia changhungtana, assembly GCA_030180095.1. NCBI lineage: Eukaryota > Viridiplantae > Streptophyta > Magnoliopsida > Magnoliales > Magnoliaceae > Magnolia > Magnolia changhungtana. The sequence goes on along the minus strand of JASAUF010000502.1, from coordinate 7,139,841 downwards.
TATTTGAATTTAATCTTTATGATGTGCTCCTATTACTCAGGCTATTACTCAGGGGGAGTTAAGCTTCTCAGGGGTAGTTATGGGAGAATGATGCTGATGCTAGTTATTACTTATCATATCTACATAACTGTGCATGCTTCTCTATTGTGAACCTGTTGTGTTTGTACTTCTATTATGTCTATTGGAAGTATTATTACTTGGGTGTTTTGTCACAAATTTGACAAAGGGGGAGATTGTAAGTGTTATGGTCTCATACTCCTTTGGTTGTCAAATTTTGATGTGTCAAAACATCTATCTGTGTCTTGTGCTTGTATGATGATTTATATGAATTCAAGACGCTGTATAAACACTTCAAGAAGCTACAAGTTGAACTTTTCAAGAAGTTACATATTGAAGTTCAAGAAGCTACATGTTGAAGTCTTAAGAAGCTACAATGTTGATGTTCAAGTCTTAAGAAACAACTCATGACTTCAAGACTAATAAGCAATGCATGAAGTAGTTGTTATGCTGATGAAGATCTCAAGTTTAAAGCTACAACAAGTTCAAGATCTCAAGCGTGATATGGTTCAAACAATCTACATTCGTTGAATGGTTGAAGTTCAATGTCCATATGACATGATTCAGGTTTGAATGACCTTAGGTTGACCCTTTAAGTAGGTCACTTTGGATACATAAATCAAATATTTATTTTACATAAGTTTGATCTATTCTACGACCAGTCCTAGCACTTGTTCGACCAGTCCTGGCGTTGGTTCGACTAGTCCAAGAAATTCCACGACCAGTCCTAAGTAGTTGAAGATTTTTCGAAATTTTTGGTACGCCCACGACCAGTCCTGGAGGTCCTTCGACCGGTCGTAGGTGTGGCTTCGACTCGTCCACGACCCGGTCGGGAAGCTACGACTCAAAGTCCAAAGAACGTAATCTATGGTCCTACGACCGGTCGTAAGATCTACGACCACGTAGTGACCCACGACCGGTTGTAGGATACTCACGACCAGTCGTGGAACGACTTTCAAAGATCACGCTCAATATTTCAAAAGTCTGTTAGAGCTACGACCAGTCGAAGGTTTCTAAGACCAGTCGTAGGAACGATTTTTGCTTCTATAAATTGAACACGAAATTCAGAGTTTTCATACTTCAACTCTATTTTATTCAAGAATTTTCAAGTGATCACTCTGAGATAAGTCTGTGTTTATTTTAAGCTACATTGTGCTTATTTAATATTCCTTTTTGCTAGCTTATTTAATTTGATTTTGTTTCTAAATTCCAATCTTATTTGAAAAGAGGAATTATCTTATTCCTTCTTCTTGGAATCAAAATCAAATATAGCTACGCCCAACAAGTTAAATCTAAAATCTATTAGAATTTAGAACCTCATGAATGTGAGTATTGGAAATTGAACTTTGACATTTAATCATCTACTCCGATTGGTTCTACCGGGCTGCTAAGAAAAGGAGAAATCCAGGTATTTTACAATTCTGTAAAATTTATTTAGTTTTGGTTTTGTTTGAGGTTAAGCTTTAAAATCTCATTGTATTGGTTTTGTTTGAGGTTGAACTGAAAAATCTCATTGTATTGGTTGTCTGAGGAAAACCAAAAACTCAGAAAAGAGGGGTTTTTGAATTGTGTAAGCCTAAGTGAAAAAGACACAATTGTAAAGGTTTTTGGTGAACCTGTGAAAACCTATTTGATAGTGAACGCTAATATCCCCTGTATGAGGATATTAGGGGTGGAGTAGCTTTTTGTGTGGCTATTGAAAAACAGTTGGTGTACACACAGGCGAACCACTATAACTCTTTGTCTTGTGGATTGAATGCTTGCTTAATTTTCATATCTTTTATCATTCGATTGTGTGGAATGTACAAGTGGATGTGAATGTTGTAACTATTTACATTTCAAGCAAGTGTGGGGATTGTTGTAATAATTTAGATCTATACTTCTGCATTTAATTTCAATTCCTTGCTATTTCATTTACTTATATTAAAATTGAGTCCTTGATCCAAAAGAGGTTCTAGAAATAAGGTTGTCCTACCATAAACCCTTCTTTATTATGGTGTAAGGTTGTCCTTAGAACTGAATTTGTATCAATCTCTCAATACTTATTTATCAAGGTGATTTAAATTTAGCATTGTGAATTGATTCATAATTGTAAGGATATTGGTTTACTTTATTTTCGCTGATTTTATTTTAAATTTGGCATAGTCCTATTCACCCCCCCCCCCCCCTCTAGGACATATAGCTTGGCCTTTTCAAGTGGTATCAGAGCCTAATAGCTCATTTTTGTTGCTTTTTATTTGGATTTATTTCCTGAGCTAACGATCTAAGCTATATAAAAAGATGTCAAATTTTGATAGCCTTTCAGTTACTAGGCCTCCACCTTTTGATGGCTCCAACTATGCCTATTGGAAAGCCAGAATGAGGATCTTCCTCAAATCAATGGATGAAAGTGTGTGGCAAGCCACAGCGACTGAATGGAAACCTCCTATCATGGAAGTAACTGGTGTTGATGGTTCAAAATCTATGAAAATTACACCGTATTTCCAATAGACCACACTTCAGAAAAATGAGAGTAGTGCTAATGCTAAAGCACTAAATACAATCACTTACACTATCACCTGGATGAGTTCAAAAGAATCATATCCTGTGATACTCGCAAAGCAAGCCTGGGATATTTTAGAAATGACACACGAAGGTACATCAATTGTCAAGAAATCTAAAGTCCAACTCCTCACAACTAAATTTGAAGAAATTCATATGGAGGAAAATGAAATGTTTATGGACTTTTATACTAGATTGAATGACATTGTAAACTCAATGTGGGGTCTTGGCGATAAGATTCCGAAAGTAAAGTGTGTGCAAAAATACTACGCTCTCTTCCCGAACGGTTCAATTCTAAGGTAACCACAATCCAGAACTTCGTGATACGGATAATATGAAGGTAGAAGAATTAGTTGGTTCTTTACAAACCTATGAATTAAGTTTTAAAGCTCCTAAAGGTAAATCTATTGCTTTGAAGTCATCTAAAAGTATTACTCAAGAAAATTGATTCGAAAAGTCTCAAGATGATATGGCCCTTTGGCGAAAAAGTTTTATAAGATTTTCAAAAGTAAGAAAAGAGTCGATTTTCAAAAGGCAAATGAAAAGAAACGTTCCAAACCTAACTCTAAAACTTGGAAATCATTGAAAGATAGTCAATGCTACAACTGTCAAGAATATGGGCATTTAGCAAACAAATGTCCTAAAAGGACAGATCCAAAAGGAAGGGTATGTTGGCTACTTGGGATGAATCGTCTGATTAAAAGCCTCTTCAATCGAAAATTCAAACCGAGTTGGCGATGAACTTAAGGCCCTTATGACTCTAGCCAAGTTTACCTTTTCCAATCACGATGATTCAACAAGTGAAGAAAATTTGGATAGTGATCATGAAAATGATGAAGATCTTCAAGATGCTTACAATGCCTTATATAAGGAAAGTTGTAAAATTGCTGTCAAACTTAAACTTCAAAAAGAAAAGTTTTTTAAACTTAAAGAATGTTTTGAAACTCTTGTTTTAGAAAAATCTCAAATTTCAGATTGTTTTGAAAAATCAAAGTATGATCTAGAATTCAAAACCTCCCTAATTGAAAATTTGAAATCTGAAAATGAGAAACTTAAAAATGAAGTATCTCCTCTTCTGAGTTTGAAGGACACATGGAGATATGCCCAAGGTGATCCAAAATTAGAAAAATTATTATCCGGATCAAGAAAATGTGGCGATCGATCCGAGTTGGGCTATGATAAAAACACATCTCCTAAATAGAAGAATACTCCTTCCAATTTTGTGAAAGGAGAGACTTCTAACTCAAAAGGAAATGGTACCAATCAAGTTTTTTCTAAAAATACAAAAACTCTTTAAAAACACAAAAACAACTATATAAATTTCAAAAATCAGATTCGAAACCCACTAGCTGAAAAAATTGTTGATTTACTTATGAAGCTATTAAAATCTAACTCAGTAGGCCACTCTTACAACTATAAACAAAAGAAGACCAATTATTCTCCTAAACCCAAAACAGTACTGAAATGGGTTCCTAAGGTTGCCTGTTTGGTTGCTCACACTGCTTTCAAAGCTACAAGCCATTCAAAATGGTACCTAGACAGTGGATGCTCCAGACATAAGACAGGCGACAAAGCACTATTCACCGATCTTAAAGATATGATTGATGGGTCAGTCACATTTGGTGATGGTAGTAACTGCAAGATAATTGGCAAAGGTACGGTCCAACTCTATAACCTTCCCTTATTTAAAAATGTTTTATATGTTGAGGGTTTAAAACACAACCTGTTGAGCATATCTCAAATATGCGATAACAACCATAATGTTAAATTTTCTAATCAAGGTTGTGAAATTATAAACGAAAAGGGTTCTGTAATATTAAATGGTCGCAGAACTTCTGAAAACTGCTATATTGTAAGCAATGGTAGCTCATTTAAACAATCATGCTACATGGTCCATACCGATGAGACAGAATTATGGCATAAACGCCTTGGACATGTTCACTACCGAAATTTATACAGATTGAGCAAAAGTGAACTAATTAAAGGTCTACCTAAGATGCAAAAAGTAGACAAGATTTGTGGTGAATGCCAGTATGGTAAACAAACTAGGAGCTCTCACAAAAAGGTGAACTCCAATATCACCACATGACTACTCGAACTTCTCCACATGGATCTTATAGGACCAACAAGAACGGAAAGTCGAGGTGGCAAAAAGTATATCTTAATTATTGTAGATGATTATACAAGATACACTTGGGTTTCATTTTTGAGAGACAAATCAGAAACCCTTGATGAAGTGAAAAAGATTATAAAACGGATTCAAACTGAAAAATGTTCTCAAGTCAGCAAGATCCATAGTGATCATGGATCCGAATTTGAAAATAGCGGTTTTGAGAAATTTTGTAGCGATCAGGGAATATCGCATGAATTCTCTTTCCTAAAACTCCTCAACAAAATGGAATTGTCGAGAGGAAGAATAGAGTGCTTCAAGAAATGGGAAATGTTATGTTAAATAGCATGAAGCTTCCTAGAAATTGTAATGAAGCAAGAATACAACTTGCTACATTATTAACCGTGTTTATATTTGTAAATCTAATAATAAAACGGCTTATGAAATGTGGTTTGAGAAAAAGCCTTCTGTCAAATACTTCCGAGTCTTTGGCAGCAAGTACTATATTTTGCGAGACCGTGAAAATTTGGGAAAATTCGACACTAAAAGTGATGAAGGGATCTTTTTAGGATATTCTTTAAACAGTCATGCATATCGTGTTCTGAACAACAGGAACGGTGTGATTCAAGAGTCAATAAATGTTGTGATTGACGATCTTTTGAATACACCTGTCCCTAGTTCAGATAATGATGAAGTTCTTATACTTGAAAAATAAGAAATTTCATCAAGTGAAACTAATCCTGAATTAAGGACTGTTAAAGATCATCCAACTTCTCAAATACTTAGAAACCCTCTCATTGGTGTGCGCACTCGTAGACAATTAGAGGACATATGTAACTACGTATGCTTTACTTCCCAGATTGAACCAGTTGACGTAAAAGAAGCACTTTCGGATGAAAACTGGATTCTTGCGATGCAAGAAGAACTTAATCAGTTTGTCAGAAATGATGTCTGGTACCTTGTTCCTAGACCTAAAGATAAACATATTATTGGAACACAATGGATTTTCAAAAATAAATCTGATGAACTTGGAAATATTATTCGAAATAAAGCAAGACTAGTTGTACGGGGGTATACACAAATTGAAGGTATTGACTATAATGAAACATTTGCTCCTGTAGCTCGTCTTGAATCAATCAGACTTTTTATCTCCATTGCATGTTTTAGGAAGATTAAAATTTACCAAATGGATGTAAAGAGTGCCTTTCTGAATGGTGATTTACATGAAGAGGTATATGTTGAACAACCTACAGGGTTTGAAGATCCTAAATTTACTGATCATGTGTATCATCTTAAGAAGGCTCTCTATGGTCTTAAACAAGCTCCCAGGCATGGTATGCATTTAAAAAAGCCGACTAAGTTTTTACTGAGTCATAATTTTCAGATGGGGTGTGTTGATAAGACACTCTTTGTTAAGAAACATAACGATGATATTCTAATGGTTCAAATATATGTTGACGATATTATTTATGGATGAACCTGTACTAACATGACTGTTGAGTTTGCAGATTTGATGAAGTCTAAATTCGAAATGAGCATGGTTGGAGAATTAAACTATTTTCTAAGGTTGCAAGTAAAACAACAACCTGATGGAATTTTTATCTCTCAAACCAAATATGCTCAGAGTTTAATTAAGAAATTTGGATTTGAGAAAGGTAAAAATTTTGATACTCCTATGAGTACAACTTTGAGACTCTCAAAAGACTCTACAGGTAATGATGTGGATCCTAAATTGTATCGTAGTTTGATTGGTAGTTTGCTTTATCTGACTGCTAGTAGACCAGATATTGCTTTGAGTGTTGGTATTTGTGCTCGTTATCAATCAAATCCTAAAGAATCTCACTTAACTCACAGTTAAGTTTAATTATGCGATATGTCGCAAGTTCTACTAAACTAGGTCTCTGGTATCCACATGAGACTAATATTCAATTAGCCGGGTACACAGATGCTGACTGGGCTGGAAACATTGATGATACGAAATCAACCAGTGGTGGTTGTTTCTACATTGGAAATTGTCTTGTTTCTTGGTTTAGCAAGAAGCAAAGTTCTATATCGCTATCAACAGCTGAGGCTAAATACATTGCTGCTGGAAATGCATGTACTCAACTTGTTTGGATGAAACGAATGTTAAGTGATTATGGAATCACTCAGGATTCTATAATTTTATTTTGTGATAATTCCAGTGCAATAAATATCTCTAAAAATCCAGTTCAGCATTCACGTACTAAGCATATTGACATTAGATTTCATTACATTCGTGAATTAGTGGAAGAAAAATTAATATTTGGATTACATTCCAACCGAGACTCAACTTGCGGACATTTTCACTAAACCGCTCGACAAAAGCAGGTTTAATAATTTAAAATTTGATCTCGGTATGTGCAATTTAAATTGAATTTACATGATTTGGTGTATCATAATGTACATAACTATGATGTTTTATTTGAAAATTATTTAAAATTTTTTGCAAATTTTGAGTCGTACTCGACCAGTCGTGAGTGTACATGACCGGTCGTGCTACGACCGGTCGAACACTTACACGACCAGTCGTGAAACTCGAGATTTCACTTTAATTTGGGGATTTTGACTCTTCTTCTTCATTTCTTTTTACTCTCCAACGGTTCTAGCTACGATCGGTCGAACCCACCTTCATAGTACTTCAAGGTTAATGGTTCTTTTGAATTTTTTTTTTGTAGATTCTTGCTATTAGTGTTTCAAATCTCATTCTTGTGGAATCTATTTGGTCGTTCATTGCAAGTTTGGGGTTTTATTTTGAAAAATCTGTTCTATCTAAACCTCATTTCTTCCATCTTGTTGTTTCCTTGAAATCCTTCTTTGAAAATGGATGCTAGAGGTAAAAAGAAAACTACTCGAGGTCCATCTTCTTCTAGATCAGCTTCTATTGTACAACGTCATCTTCGCTCTCCCGAAAATGATCCTTCTAATGCTCGGGATTTGCGTATGCGCAATGTTATTGTTGAGCGTCCTGTTAATATTAATCACATTGCTTCTTTTGGTATCTCTCCTCTGTTAGAATCTGTGGGATGGGATAACATCTTACATTGGGGTGGAGCTTCATACCAGTCCATTGCCCAATCCATGTTTGCATGTATCTGTGATTTTTCTCTTGAGGATTTAACTTTTAAAGTTGATACTCAAGAAGGATTGTTTTTAGTAGATCGACATTTGATTGCTGACATTATGGAAATACACATCAATGATGAGAGCATTCTAATTCATATTTTACATGACAAGCTCTCTAATCCGAACGAAAAATGCTTACTAGAGATTTATGTAATTTGGATGTTCATTGGACTCATAAAGGTCATGTACTTCCCTCAAGGTATTTGTTACCCGATTACGAGTACTTCATAGGATATTCATCTCAAATCTTTATCCACGTTCGTAATAAACCGAACTCACCGCTTTCATGGTTCGTGTTTTGCATTCTCGTAGTCTCTCGTGCAAAAATATGTCTACCTTCTTTAATTTGTCATTCCATTATTTTGTCTCGTCACCATCCTGGACATAGTGATATACCCTTTGGTTATTTATTGACTATGCTGGCAAATCATATGCTCGTGGCTATGCCTACTACAGAAAAACCCATCCATCATCTCCCTTTTAATAATTCCAATCTTAACAAGATGAATTTAGAATTGGCTGATGGCCAAGTGGATGCTGGTAGCAGGTCTTGAAGCAGAAATGCTCAAGCTAGTGATCTTCCGAAGACGTGAATATGGATGATTTATTTGAAGAACTTGAATCGACTTACTGATGATCCCGATTTTCACCTTCGATTTTGATGAGAGATTGAATTCCCTTCAAGAGCAGGTGGCTCAAATTGTGTTACCCAAGACACGCAATTTTCATATTTATGCAAATATATGAGGCGGATTGCTAAGGGTTTACATAAAATTGATCCATCTAATCCTGCTCCCTCTTCTGGTTCTGACTAAATTTTTGATGGGTCTGTAATATTTTTTTTTACTGAACTTTACATGCTTACTGACTTTTTTAATTATGCACTATGTTCTCTTGAATCAACTCCTATTTTCATTATTATTGATGCTCTTCTTCCTTTGTCATTTTGTGTTAAAAAGGGGGAGAAGTTTTGGAGGCTTTTGATTTATTTGAATTTAATCTTTATGATGTGCTCCTATTACTCAGGCTATTACTCAGGGGGAGTTAAGCTTCTCAGGGGTAGTTATGGGAGAATGATGCTGATGCTAGTTATTACTTATCATATCTACATAACTGTGCATGCTTCTCTATTGTGAACCTGTTGTGTTTGTACTTCTATTATGTCTATTGGAAGTATTATTACTTGGGTGTTTTGTCACAAATTTGACAAAGGGGGAGATTGTAAGTGTTATGGTCTCATACTCCTTTGGTTGTCAAATTTTGATGTGTCAAAACATCTATCTGTGTCTTGTGCTTGTATGATGATTTATATGAATTCAAGACACTGCATAAACACTTCAAGAAGTTACATATTGAAGTTCAAGAAGCTACATGTTGAAGTCTCAAGAAGCTACAATGTTGATGTTCAAGTCTTAAGAAACAACTCATGACTTCAAGACTAATAAGCAATGCATGAAGTAGTTGTTATGCTGATGAAGATCTCAAGTTTAAAGCTACAAAAAGTTCAAGATCTCAAGCGTGATATGGTTCAAACAATCTACATTCGTTGAATGGTTGAAGTTCAATGTCCATACGACATGATTCAGGTTTGAATGACCTTAGGTTGACCCTTTAAGTAGGTCACTTTGGATACATAAATCAAATATTTATTTTACATAAGTTTGATCTATTCTACGACCAGTCCTAGCTCTCGTTCGACCAATCCCCAGCATTGGTTCGACTAGTCCAAGAAATTCCACGACTGTGCCTAAGTAGTTGAAGATTTTTCAAAATTTTTGGTACGCCCACTACCAATCCTGGAGGTCCTTCGACCGGCGTAGGTGTGGCTTCGACTCGTCCACGACCAGTCGTGGAGCTACGACTCAAAGTCCAGCAACGTAATCTATGGTCCTACGACTAGTCGTAGGTGACCCATGACCAGTCGTAGGATACTCACGACCAGTCGTGGAACGACTTTCAAAGATCGCGCTCAATATTTCAAAAATCTGTTAGAGCTACGACCAGTCAAAGGTTTCTAAGACCAGTCGTAGGAACGATTTTTGCTTCTATAAATTGAACACGAAATTCAGAGTTTTCACACTTCAACTCTATTTTATTCAAGAATTTTCAAGTGATCACTCTGAGATAAGTCTGTGTTTATTTTAAGCTACATTGTGCTTATTTAATATTCCTTTTTGCTAGCTTATTTAATTTGATTTTGTTTCTAAATTCCAATCTTATTTGAAAAGAGGAACTATCTTATTCCTTCTTCTTGGAATCAAAATCAAATATAGCTACGCCCAACAAGTTAAATCTAAAATCTATTAGAATTTAGAACCTCATGAATGTGAGTATTGGAAATTGAACTTTGACATTCAATCATCTACTCCGATTGGTTCTACCGGCCGCTAAGAAAAGGAGAAATCCGGTATTTTACAATTTCAGAAATTTATTTAGTTTTGGTTTTGTTTGAGGTTAAGCGGAAAAATCTCATTGTATTGGTTTTGTTTGAGGTTGAACTTAGAAAAATCTCATTGTATTGGTTGTCCGAGGAAAACCAAAAAACTCAGAAAAGAGGGGTTTTTGAATTGTGTAAGCCCAAGTGAAAAAGACACAATTGTAAAGGTTTTTGGTGAACCTGTGAAAACCTATTTGATAGTGAACGCTAATATCCCTGTATGAGGATATTAGAGTGGAGTAGCTTTTGTGTGGTCATGTTGAAAACAGTTGGTGTACACACAGCGAACCACTATAACTCTTTGTCTTGTGGATTGAATGCTTGCTTAATTTTCATATCTTTTATCATTCGATTGTGTAGAATGTACAAGTGGATGTGAATGTTGTAACTATTTACATTTCAAGCAAGTGTGGGGATTGTTGTAATAATTTAGATCTATACTTCTGCATTTAATTTCAATTCCTTGCTATTTCATTTACTTATATTAAAATTGAGTCCTTGATCCAAAAGAGGTTCTAGAAATAAGGTTGTCCTACCATAAGCCCTTGTTTATTATGGTGTAAGGTTGTCCTTAGAACTGAATTTGTATCAATCTCTCAATACTTATTTATCAAGGTGATTTAAATTTAGCATTGTGAATTGATTCATAATTGTAAGGATATTGGTTTACTTTATTTCCGCTGATTTTATTTTAAATTTGGCATAGTCCTATTCACCCCCCCCTCTAGGACATATAGCTTGGCCTTTTCAAGAAGAAACCCGATTGGGATGAATTGGAGATTATACACAGTGTCGGTACTGGACAGAGCATCCATGGCTGCCTCTATCGATAACATAGGTAAGGGTATATAAAATCCCCAATTTGGGATTATTGGTTTCGAATCTGGGCCTTGAAATCACGAATATGGAATCCCTAATTGAATGTCTGCATTTAGGGGTTTGAATCCCAAATCCCTAATTTAACTCGATTTAGGGATTTTGAATCTGAAATCCCCAATTAATTTGGATTTGGGGATCTGGATTTCGAAAGTCCCTAATTTCTGATTTCTAAATTCAAGGATTTAAAAATCCCTGATTGACTCGATTGATTTAGGGTTTCGAATAATCCCAAATTTTCGATTTGGGGATTCTGAATACGAAAGTCCCTAATTGATGATTTGGGGATTCCAAATTCAAAATCCATAATCTGGATGTCTTAATTTCTAAATTCAGGGAAAAATCCCTTTAAAAAAAAAACTAAATTTGAAATCCCAATTTTCCTGATTTGGGAATTCAAAAATCTGAAAATTTGAATATGAATCTATAATGGATGACTCTGAATCTGATCATCCATGCCTTTGCACAGTGGCTCTGATACCAACTGTGGGAATTAACAGTGTTGGCCTGATCATCCATCTAATTTAGGCTATTTAATTGAATATGCACATGTGTTGGCCTGCCATTTATCTTGAATTTGATTTTTTTTTTCATCATTCATTCCCATTTTCTGTTAGCAAATTACTGTGCTTCGTGTTTGTGCCCCGAATTTGAACTTATTGTGATAAGATATATCACATGTTAAATCTTGTTGACCTCCTTTGCATGCATCTTTTATAGCTTGTAGATGACAATGATTGGTATACGGATTCCATTAAAAAAAAAATCTCTTTTATGGAATTCATTTCTTGTCAGCCCTAAAGAATTCATTTCTCAACTGTACTGTCTAATTTTATGTAAGCATCAGCAAGCTGAAATTGTTCTCTCCAATGACATTGGGAACAGATTTATATAGAAGATTTGTGGTTTCCCTTACTCTAGAAATATAATAGTACAAGGACCTTTTAAAATCCATCAAAGTTAAATCTCTACTATCTTGTGAGCTCTAAAGAATTCATATCTCAGCTGTTACTCTTAAATTTTTGTAAGTACTTTCTCTTTGAAATGCATGGCCACATGTCATATTTCTATACCTTTGCAAGGGCTTCATATTCCATCGATAGTTATAAGTTCACACATCATAATAAATAATGCAGTCTTGCACTCATTGAAGGCCATGCCCGTTCTCTTACCCCCTAAGGAAGCTTTTTTTGGTTGTTCACTTGGTGAGTTGACCATCGTCAAGTCCCAGAAAACTTGATGCAATTGGTTGAAAAGCAAGGCAATGTTGGGTGTTAGTTTACATGAAAATTTTGTAATGTTGGGTTTTTTATATGTTGTGGACAACTTTTTTGCTTTTAGAATTTGGCACTACACAATTGAGGCCCTAAATTCATTTCCATGTGAAAGACTCTAATAACATTCCTTTTTCACCCATCAGTGCTCCTAAAATACTTTCTAGTATTTATGATCTTCTAAAATTTATTACAATATCTTGCAATTCTGCTTTTGGGATTTTCATGCTAAAGGATAGGAAATATTTGCAGTTTCCTCCTGATTTGAACCCATAAGTATGCAATTCTAGGCCCTACATCAATGCCTGGTTTGTTATATTTTGATATCATTTAAATATCCCACATTTAGCAATTTAGCTCTCTTGGACCTTTCTTTATAAATTCTTGCAATAAATCACATGCATATAGCATGGTCATGGCATAAGTTTATTTCTCACAATTTTTTCTAACCCATAACAATGCTTTCCAGAAGATGATCAATCTACATTTGCAAGGCTACATACTGAAGATCTTAGCCTGGTCAGGAGTTCATCCAAAGGTATTGAATGCACCTTAGATAGCAACATGCAGACATCTAATAAGCGTCTCATCGAATATTCAAGTCCTGTCAAGGTTTCATTGCCTGCTGGAGGTGGCAATAGTGAGGAGATACCAAGGGTAATTAGTTAAGATGGGAGTCCATTCAAACTCATTATTTATTTCTTTGACTTTATTTCCTTTTTTTTTTTTTTTGGGAAATGGCTTTCCAATGTTTTGTTCATCTTAGATTTAATTAGAATGTTTCATCCATGATAAGACATGCAATTGTAATTGACATGACTATTACTCTTTTACCCTGGCTTTGGGACCAACCATGGTACAGGCACACATTGACATCACTCACAGCACAAGCCACCACTTCTTTTGAAAGATAGCAAGAAACTTTCATTGAAAGGCACTGAGGTGGTGCCAAAAAACATACACAAAGCCAAACAAGGCTAGAAGCATAGACCACCACTTGTAATTATAAAAGCAGAATCCTGGTGTGGAAACATAAAACTGCACTAAAAATGAAAACTGGAAATGAAAAATCAAGGTGAATGCTTCTCATAAGGTCTACTTTATTTAGAGTAGAATTAGATAGATCAAAAACTGATTACCAAAATCAACTCATCATTACACAAAAAAAAAAAAAAAAATTGTTTACATATTAGTTTTGAAGGAAGATCTAGAATGCATTCAGCTAATGCTTTTGAAGTAGAAATTACATTATTCAAGAAGTGAGTAATGAGTATTTTAATTCGCATATAAGAATGCTTTTGCATAAGCATTTTTCCAATTCCAAGATAAGCACCTAATGACCCAGTGCCGTAAGGGTGATATAGCATTCCAATTCACAAGTTACCAAGGATATTTGTGCATATGTGTTGTTGTTTTTAGATACATACATACCAAGACATGTATAATATGCTATTATGTAAAACATCAATGATAAATAATATTTGTTGTGTCCCCACATGATATTCAGTGATTGAACTAGTATTGATCTAAAGTAAAACTGATAACTCTAACTAATGTATTAACATTCATCACTAGGGACATGCTGTAGTCACAAAATTCACAAAGGTAAACTTATAACCTATACCTATAACCTAAACCTAAACCATTGTTAGATATATTTTGTTCCTTTCTTTTCCTTGGACTCCACATTTCGAAACATGACCTAAAAAGTGCAGACAGTTAACATTTGCTTAAAGCTCTATAAATTTATTTTATCCTTTTTTTTAAAAAAAGGTAAATTCATTTTTTTCTTATTCCTTATATTGTTTCCTAGTAATATTTGTGTTGGTTTCAGAGTACAGGTAGCGATAGAAATTGTTGGTTGATTGTGGCTTGTAGACAAAGGGATGAGTAAGCAATAATATGAATATGGGAGGCTTTCCCCAAGTATCCAGATGCTTTTAGATATATTTATGTTGTTTTTAAATGTATTAGCTCGAAATTGATGAAGCAGGCTCGGATGTGTGTCGGATCTATCCGGATGTTAAGAGGGGGTCCCTGAAAAGTGAGAACCACTGTTATAACCATGATGAAGCTGTTCATTTTCTATGGATAGCATTGGAGGGGCCTGACCATTTGGATAGGCCGTGTTTATGTATTTGCTCGAAATTAATGGAGCAAACCTGGATGTGCGTTGGAGCTATTTGGATGAGCGGGGGTCCCTGAAAGGTGGGAACTGCTGTTATGACCGAGATGAAGCTGTCCATTTCCTATGGACAACATTGGAGGGGTCTGGCCATTTGGACAGGCTGTGTTTATATCTGTATTTGCAGGGACCACACCCCTTAACCTAAACCACACCCTAAACCTATAACCTAAACCTATTCTCAATTCCCTTAACCTAAACCACAACCTAACTTAAACCTAAACCTATAACCTACACTTATAACCGAAACCTAAACCTATAACCTAAACCTGTAACCTTAACCTAAACGTAAAACCTAAACCTAAACCTAAACCCGATCTCGAACCCGAATCTGAATCCCTAAACCCTTAGCCTAAACCTAAAACCCAAATGTAAACTCGAACTTGAACCTGAACTTGATTTCCTATACCTAAACCTTAACGTATTCTTAAATACCTAAACTTAAACCTACACCTAATCCTAATCTCAATTCCCTAACCTAAACCTAAACCTAAACTTGAAAACCCAAACCTAAACCCGATCCCAAACCTGAACCCGATTTCCTAAACCTAAACTTATAACCTTAACCTAAACCTATTTTCAAATCCTAAAACCTATACTTATAACCTAAACCTTTAACCTTGAATTAAATGTAAAGCCTTAACCTAAACTTAAACCTAGACTTATAACTTTAACCTAAACCAAAACCTATGACCTAAAACCTTAACCTATAACCTATAACCTAAACTTATAACCTATAACCTAACCTTAACCTAAACCTAAAACCCAAAACCTTAACCTAAAACCTAAAACCTAAACCTAAACCTAAAACCTAAGGGCCCGTTTGGTCGGTCGGATTGGAAGGGATTGGACGGTATTGGAAGGGATTGGAAGTTAAATACCGGGATTGGTCGAGCGTGCCAAACAGAGTCAATGATCTGATCCCAATCCCATAGGTCTTAAGACAATCCACTGACAACACCATCATTACCTTTAAATCCCATCCAATCCACCTTAATCCATTTAAATTTGCCTGAGGCGTGTTTGGTTTGAGGGATTGGAAGGGATGGGAAGGTTTAATCTCTGGATTGGCTGGTCGTGTAAAACAGACTGGATATAGCAATCCAAGGATATAACAATCCCATGTATCTCAAGACAATCCACTGACAACACCATCATTACCTAGAAATCCATGCCATCCACCCTAATACCATTCAATCCGTTTTAATCTACCCGGCCAAACAAGCCCTAAATGTATTCTCAAATCCCTAAACCTAAACCTACACCTAATCCTAATCTTAAACTTGAAAACCCAAACCTAAACCCGATCCCGAACCTGAACCCGATTTCCTAAACCTAAAGATTAACCTATTCTCAATTCCCTAAACCTAAACCTAAAACCTAAATGTACTCTCAAATCCCTAAACCTAAACCTACACCTAATCCTAATCTTAACTCCATAACCTAAACCTAAACCTAAATTTGAAAACCCAAACCTAAACCCGATCTCGATCCCGAACTCGATTTCCTAAGCCTAAACCTTAACCTATTCTCAATTCTCTAAACCAATAGCATATAACCTAAACCTAAACCTTTACCTAAACCAAAACCTATAACCTTAACCTAAACCAAAACCTATGACCTAAAACCTTAACCTATAACCTATAACCTAAACTTATAATCTATAACCAAACCGTAACCTAAACCTAAAACCTAAATCTTAACCTATAACCTAAAACCTAAACCTAAACCTAAAACCTAAATGTATTCTTAAATCCCTAAGTGTAAACCTACACCTAATCCTAATCTCAACTCCCTAAACTAAACGTAAACCTAAACTTGAAAACCCAAACCTAAACCCTATCACGAATCCGAACCCGATTTCCTAAACCTAAAAGTTAACCTATTCTCAATTCCCTAAACCTAGAGCTTATAACCTAAACCTAAACCTATAACCTTAACCTAAACCAAAACCTATGACCTAAAACCTTAACTTATAACCTATAACCTAAACTTATAACCTATAACCTAACGTTAACCTTAACCTAAAACCTAAAACCTAAACCTAAACATAAAACCTAAATGTATTCTCAAATCCCAAAACCTATACCTACACCTAATCCTAATCTCAACTCCCTAACCTAAACATAAACCTAAACTTGAAAACCCAAACCTAAACCCGATCACGAACCCGAACCCGATTTCCTAAACCTAAACGTTAACCTATTCTCAATTCCCTAAACCAATACCTTATAACCTAAACCTAAACCTTAACCTAAACCTAAACCTATAACCTTAACCAAACCGAAACCTATGACCTAAAATCTTAACCTATAACCTATAACCTAAACTTATAACCTATAACCTTACCTAAACCTAAAACCTAAACCTTAACCTATAACCTAAAACATAAGCCGAAAACCTAAAACCTAAATGTATTCTCAAATCCCTAAACCAAAACCTACACCTAATCCTAATCTCAACTCCCTAACCAAAACCTAAAACCGATCACAAACTCGAACCCAATTTCCTAAACTTAAACTTTAACCTATTCTCAATTCCCTAAACCTATAACTTATAACCTAAACCTAAACATTAACCAAAACCTAAACCTAAACCTTAACCTATAACCTTAACCTAAACCAAAACCTATGACCTAAAACCTTAACTAATAACCTATAACCTAAACTTATAACCTATAACTTAACCTTAACCTAAACATAAAACCTAAACCTTAACCTAAAACCTAAAATGTAAACCTAAACCTAAAACCTAAATGTTTTCTCAAATCCCTAAACCTAAACGTACACCTAATCCTAATCTCAACTCCCTAACCTAAACTTAAACCTAAACTTGAAAACCTAAACCTAAACCCGATCCCAAACCCAAACCCAATTTCTAAACCTAAACCTTAACCTATTCTCAATTCCCTAAACCTATAGCTTATAACCTAAACCAAAACCAAAACCAAGACCTAAACCTTAACCTATAACCTTAACCTAAACCAAAACCTATGACCTAAAACCTTAACCTAGAACCTATAACCTAAACTTATAACCTAAAACCTAAACCTAAACCCAAAGCCTATATGTATTCTCAAATCCCTAAACCTAAACCTACACCTAATCTTAATCTCAACTCCCTAACTTAAATTTAAACCTAAACTTGAAAACCCAAACCTAAACCCGATCACGAACCCGAACCCGATTTCCTAAACCTAAACCTTAACCTATTCTCAATTCTATAAACCTATAGCTTATAACCTAAACCTTAACCTAAACCTAAACCTAAACCTTAACCTATAACCTTAACCTATAACCTATGACCAAAAACCTTAACCTATAACCTATAAACTAAACTTATAACCTATACCCTAACCTTAACCTAAACCTAAAACCTAAACCTTAACCTAAAACCTAAAACCTAAACCTAAACCTAAGACATAAATGTATTCTCAAATCCCTAAACCCACACCTACACCTAATCCTAATCTCAACTCGATCCCTAACCTAAACCTAAACCTAATCCCGAACCCGAACCCGATTTCCTAAACCTAAACCTTAACCTATTCTCAATTTCCTAAACCAATAGCTTACAACCTAAACCTAAACCTAAACCTTAACCTAAACCTAAACCTATAACCTTAACCTAACTAAACCAAAACCTATGACCTAAAACCTTAACTTATAACCTATAACCTAAACTTATAACCTATAACCTAACATTGACCTAAACCTAAAACCTAAACTTTAACCTAAAACCTAAAACCTAAACCTAAACATAAAACCTAAATGTATTCTCAAATCCCTAAACCTAAACTTACACCTAATCCTAATCTCAACTCCCTAACCTAAACATAAACCTAAACTTAAAAACCCAAACCTAAACCCGATCACGAACCCGAACCCGATTTTCTAAACCTAAACGTTAACCTATACCTTATAACCTAAACCTAAACCTTAACCTAAACCTAAACCAATAACCTCAACCTATAACCTTAACTAAAATTAAAACCTATGCCCTAAAACCTTTACATATAACCTATAACCTAACCTTAACCTAAACCTATAACGTAAACCTTTACCTATAACCTAAAACCTAAACCTAAACCTAAAACCTAAATTTATTCTCAAAGCCCTAAACCTAAACCTACATCGAATCCTAATCTCAACTCCCTAACCTAAACCTAAAACCGATCACGAACTCGAACCCGATTTCCTAAACTTAAACCTTAACCTATTCTAAATTCCCTAAACTTATAGCTTATAACCTAAACCTAAACATTAACCTAAACCTAAACCTAAACCTAAACCTTAACCTATAACCTTAACCTAAACTAAAACCTATGACCTAAAACCTTAACCTATAACCTATAACCTAAACTTATAACCTATAACTTAACCTTAACCTAAACATAAAATCTAAACCTTAAACTAAAACTTAAAACGTAAACCTAAACCTAAAACCTAAATGTTTTCTCAAATCCCTAAACCTAAATGTACACCTAATCCTAATCTCAACTCCCTAACCTAAACTTAAACCTAAACTTGAAAACCTAAACCTAAACCCGATCCCAAATCCGAACCCACTTTCTAAACCTAAACCTTAACCTATTCTCAATTCCCTAAACCTATAGCTTATAACCTAAACCAAAACCTAAACCTAAACCTAAACCTTAACCTAAACCAAAACCTATGACCTAAAACCTAAAACTTAACCTATAACCTAAAACCTAAACCTAAACCTAAAGCCTAAATGTATTCCCAAATCCCTAAACCTAAACCTACACCTAATCCTAATCTCGACTCCCTAACCTAAACTTAAACCTAAACTTGAAAACCCAAACCTATACCCAATCATGAACCTGAACCCGACTTCCTAAACTTAAACCTTAACCTATTCTCAATTCCATAAACCTATAGCTTATAACCTAAACCTAAACCTTAACTTATAACCTTAACCTATAACCTAAACATAAACCAAAATCTATGACCTAAAACCTTAACCTATAACCTATAACCTAAACTTATAACCTATACCTTAACCTTAACCTAAACCTAAAACCTAAACCTTAACCTATAACCCAAAACCTAAACCTAAACCTAAAACCTAAATGTATTCTCAAATCCCTAAACCCACACCTACACCTAATCCTAATCTCAACTCCCTAACCTAAACCTAAACCTAAACTTGAAAACCCAAACCTAAACCCGATCCCGAACCCAAACCCGATTTCCTAAACCTAAACCTTAACCTATTCTCAATTTCCTAAATCTATAGCTTATAACCTAAACCTTAACCTAAACCTAAACCTATAACCTTAACCTAAACCAAAACCTATGACCTAAAACCTTAACCTATAACCTATAACTTAAACTTATAACCTAAAACCTAAACCTTAACCTATAACCTATAACCTAAAACTTAAAACCTTAACCTATAACCTATAACGTAAAACTTAAAACCTTAAATGTATTCTCATTTCCCTAAACCTAAAACTTAAAACCGTAAATGTATTCTCATTTCCCTAAAACTTAAAACTTAAAATGTAAAACGTAAATGTATTCTCAAATCCTTAAACTTAAACCTACACTTAATCCTAATCTCAACTCCCTAACCTGAACCTAAACCTAAACTTGAAAACCCAAACCTAAACCCGTTCTCGAACCTGAACCGGATTTCCGAAACCAAAACCTTAAGCTATTCTCATTTCCTTAAACCTATAGCTTATAACCTAAACCTAAACCTAAACCTAAACCTATAACCTTAACCTAAACCAAAACCTATGACCTAAAACCTTAACCTATAGCCTATAGCCTAAACTTATAACCTAACCTTAACCTAAACCTAAAACATAACCCTTAACCTATAACCTAATACCAAAACCTAAACCTAAAACCCAAATGTATTCTCAAATCCCTAAACCTAAACCTACACCTAATCCGATCTTAACTCCCTAACCTAAACCTAAACTTGAAAACCCAAACCTAAACCCGATCCCAAACCCGAACCCAATTTCCTAAACCTAAACCTTAACCTATTCTCAATTCCCTAAACCTATAGCTTATAACTTAAACCTAAACCTAAACCTTAACCTAAACCTTAACCTAGACCTAAACCTAAACCTATAACCTTAATCTAAAGCAATACCTTTGACCTAAAACCTTAACCTATAACCTATAACCTAAACTTATAACCTAGAACCTAACCTTAACCTAAACCTAAAACCTAAACCTTAACCTATAACCTAAAACCTAAACCCAAACCTAAAATCTAAATGTATTATCGAATCCCTAAACCTAAACCTAACTCTACACCTAATCCTAATCTTAACTCCCTAACTTAAACCTAAACCTAAACTTGAAAACCCAAACCTAAACCCGATCTCGATTTCCTAATCCTAAAACTTAACCTATTCTCAATTCCCTAAACCTTAACCTATAACCTAACCTAAACCTAAACCTAAACCTACAACCTAAACCTGTAACCTAAACCTAAAACCTAAACCTAAGCTTAAAACTTAAACCTAAACCTAAACCTAAAACCTAAATGTATTCTCAAATCCTTAAACCTAAACATACACATAATACTAATCTCAACTCCCTAACCTAAACTTAAACCTAAACTTGAAAACCCAAACCTAACTCGATCCTAAACCCGAACCCGATTTCTTAAACCTAAACCTTAACCTATTCTCAATTCCTAAAGCTATAACCTATAACCTATAACCTAACCTAAACCTTAACTAAAACCTAAACCAAAACCTATAACCTAAACCTTAACCTATAACCTATAACCTAAACCTAAAACCTAAACCTAAACCTATAACCTAAAACCTAAATGTATTCTCAAATCCCTAAACCTAGACCTACACCTAATCCTAATCTCAACTCCCTAACCTAAACCTATACCTAAACTTGAAAGCCCAAACCTAAACCCGATCCTGAATTTGACCCGATTGCTGTAATAATGTAGCTCAATCACATGGTAACAAATAAGAATGTATCCCTTTTAACACATGCCCCTTTTTACAAAGCTTTAATTTTTGTTGTTGTTTCTATTAACTTGATCATTAGTTTTATTTTAATGATCAATTTTATTTTTAAAAAGTGTGCCCACTTTTTTGGAAGGAAAAGAAAAAAGCAAATGAAGTTTCTGCAATTCTTCATGATTTTGAATTATAATGTTTTGTTGGTTGAATATTTTTTTAATAGATGAAAGACACAAAAAGAAAATTGCTGCTGATTTCCTTTTTTTATTTATGATGTTAAACTTATGTGTATTTATGCGTGGATGAATGTAATGTGGATAAGATTGTTTGTGTTTGGATGGATGTAGTTTATGTTTGGATGAATATAGTTTATGTTTGGATGGATTTACGTAGTTTGGGTTTAGATGGATGTGAATGTGAATATGATGAAATATATTATATAACAGGTGTATATCAGGAAGAATACGATGTTGTAACAGGTGTATATTAAGAAGAATACAATATTGTAATAGGTGTATATTGTTTGTGTTTGGATGAATGTAGTTTATGTTTGGATGGATTTACGTAGTTTGGGTTTAGATGAATGTGAATGTGAATATGATGAAATATATTATATAACAGGTGTATACCAGGAAGAATACGGTGTTGTAATGGGTGTATATTAGGAAGAAAACAATATTGTAACAGGTGTATATTTAAATATGAGACGGTCGAAGACTGTGCTTTTCAGGTTCACAAGAGACGGTTCATAGCAGTCCTTTTGAAGGACGGTCCATGACCGTCCTTTTCAGGTTCATAAGAGACGGTTCATAGCAGTGCTTTTGAAGGACGGTCCATGACTGTCGTTTTATGGTTCATCAGAGACTACCTATGTCTTTTTTACAGACGGTTGGACGGTCCAAGACCGTCCTTTTTAAGGACGGTCCACGACCGTCCTTTTAAGCTTCATAAGAGACCTCTAATGTCTACCTTTATAGACGGTCCATGACCGTCCTTCTTTAGAGACGGTTTATGGTTGTCCTTTAAGTAATACGACGCCTCAAAATATGACGGCCCTTGTGACGGTCCAAGACCGTCCTTTATGGTCTTTTGAGACAGTTTTCGACCGTCCTTTTTTCGCTGTTTTGGCGTAGTGCAATTCACGAATATAATGATATCTAATGTCAATATGCTTAGTTCATGAATGCTGAATTGGTTTTTTAGAAATGTTAATTGCGCTAGAATTGTCACATATAAAATCATAGTATCTTGCACAAATCCGTAATCACTTAACATTCTCGTCATCCACACAAGTTGGATATGAGCATTACCGACTGTAATATACTCAACCTCAACTGTCGAAAGAGAGACAAAACTCTGTTTCTTACTATGCTAAGAAACTAGGTAGCTCCCGACATAAAAACATCCATCGCTAGTAGACTTATGGTCATCAATATTACTAACCCAATTAGCATCCGAATAACCGGCTAATTGAACATTAGTATCATGAGGATACTAAAGGCTAAGTTTGGCCGAACTTATGACATATCTTAAAATGCGCTTTATAGCAATCAGGTGGGACTCTTTAGGGTCTGATTGATATCTAGCACAGATTCCTACGCTGAATGCAATATCAGGTCGGCTCGCAGTTAAATATAATAAACTACCTATCATGCTGCGATACAACTTATGATCTACACTTTTACCTGTCAAATCCTTAGAAACTTTTAGTGTCATACTCAAAGGAGTATCGGAGTTCTTATTGCTCTCAAATCTAAAAAAATTCACCAAGTTTAGAGTTGTAACACCCCGATTCTCGAAACCTGAGTACACTACTCGTTTTCTAAAAACCCAAGTGTTAACTTGTGAAATGTCCCAATTTTCACGTACATTTTTTTTGTCTTATCAGAGTTAACAATTTTAGTGGGATATAAACGATTCAAGTATAAGGAGTCCAAATATAAATAACCAAGGTTTCAAGTGGTTACTCAAAAACTTATACAAACCAATTGAAAAGGCCGAGCTATATGTCCTTGGGGGGGGGGGGGGTGAATAGGACTATGCCAAATTTAAAAAATAACAGCAGAATCTAAACAATTTAAATCAAGCTAGTATAGAAACAATCTCACAATGCTAAAATTAAATACAACCTCAAATATATGAGTATTGAGAGATTGATATAGATGTTGTTCTAAGGACAACCTTAGACCAAAAACCAAGGTTTATAGTAGGATAACCTAATTCCTAGAAAGGTTTGTGTATCAAAAACTCAAACTGATAAAGAGGAATAAAGAGATGAATAGCAAGAAAAGAAATCTAATCTATTACAATATTCCCACACTCGCATAAAAGAAATTACAACATTCTCCACAAATGCAAAAAGGGAATTACAATCATCCACAAAAGAAATAAACAATCAATCCACAAGACCAGAAATTATAGTGGTTCGCTTGTGTGTACACCAACTGTTTAGAAAAATAGCCACACAACTACTCCACTCCTAATACCCTCACACAGTGGATATTAGCGTTCATTATGAAAATAGGTTTTTCAAGGTTTACCTAAAACCCTCACAATTGTCTTTCAAGTGGGTTTACACAATTCAAAAACCCCACACTCTGAGTTTCTGGATCACCTCAGATAAACCAAAACAGAGAGATTTTTCTGGCAGAATCTCAATGAAACCAAAAGACAGATATTTATAATAATGTAAAATACCTGGATATTTCCTTTTTGATGCTGCCCGGAAGAACCAAATCGGAGTAGAAGTTCAATGTCCACACCACATATGAAATGGTTCTAGGTTCTAAATTGATTTTAAATTAAATCAAGTTGGGCTAGCTCTATTTGATTTTGATTCTAAGAAAAGGGCAAGTCTCAATCCCTTCAAATATGAATGGAATATAGAATACAAAATCAAATATAATAAAGCTAAATTAAGATAATATTAAATGAACACAATATAGCTTAAAAAAATAACTAACTTATCTCTCAGAATGGCGTATTGATTTTGCTTGAATTGAACATGAAATTCTGAAAATCATGCTCTATTTATAAGTGAAGAAATCGCACTCTCAACTGGTCAAGCAGTCTCTACGACTGGTCGAGGCTTCAAAAAAATTCTGAAAATATGTAACAAACTTAGGATTGGTTGAGGAATTTCTTGGACTGGTCGAGCCAGTGCTAGGACTAGTCGAACAGAGTCCAAGATTAGTCGAGAAACAGTCTATGCACTTATAAAATGACTTAATGTATGACCTACAAGCTTCTTTTCCTTCGGTTGATAGTTGATCTTTGAAGTTCATGAAGCTTGTGATCATTACGCATGATGAAGCTTGAACATGAAATATCTTGAATCTTGAACTTGAGGTTCAAAGTACAAGACTTTGTCTTGACTTAGAGCTTGAATTATGAATCTTAAACATTGAACACACACTTAATGTTGAACTCGAACAAGACCATGTAAACTTGCATTTCTTGAAGTAAAGATCTTTGTTCTTGAGTGATGAACAGTTTTCATTATGTAGAAGAGCTACACAAGACACAGATTTCAAGAGAGGTTTTGGCACTACAAAATTTGACAATATAGGAGCTAGAAACCATAGCACTTATAATCTCCCCCTTTGTCAAATTTGTGGCAAAACACACTCCACAATAACATAAACATTATACGTACAAAGAATCATGCACCAGTTTTAAAAAGAAACTAGTTATAACCTGGTTAAAGAATCATGCCAGTTTCCTTCAACAATGCTCCCCCTTACTCCTTCCCCCTTACACAAGGCTTCATATCCACAATCCATCGATAATCCACATGCCATATATCAAGCATGACAAACTTCTCCCCCCTTTTGTCATAATATGACAAAGGAAGAAACCAATACATGGAATAGGACGTAAATAAACAAGGAAGGATAAGAAGAGCAATGAGGAAAAATGGAACAAGAAAGTCAAGTCATGTTTAAGCATAATCAACCAGATAAAACAAAGTATAACCAAGTTAAACCAAGTTCAGCCAAGTACTATTGCAAAAGACAAAATACATCCAAGTATCATTAAAGTTATTACGAACCAAGATTAGAAAATACTAATCAGATCCTGAAGAGGGAGTAGGAATAGATGGATCAATTTGATGTAAACCCTTATTAATGCACCTCATATATTTACGCATATAAGCAAATTGAGAATCCTGGGTTACACGAATCTGAGCCACCTATTCCTCAAGAGTATGCAACCTCTCAGCAAAATCAGAAGACTGATAATTAGGGACAGCTTCAGAATTTGATTCGATCTCATCAAAGATATCATCCATGTTAATCTCATCTGGAGGTAAATTGCCTTCTTCTTCATTCATTGCTTTAGCTCCACCAACACCCACATTGACTTGGTCATCAGCCAACCTCAAATTCATTTTATTTATATTAGAGTTGTTGAAAATAAAGTGTTGAATGAGAGCCTCTCTAACAAGCATAGTCACTAAAATATGGCTGGCCAACACAATCATAAGATATGCGAAAGGAATATTGTTATGTCCAGGCTGGAAACGAAATTGTATGATGCAATGATAGATTAAAGAAGGAAGACATAATGATGTACCAGAGAGGATGGAATGAAGAATCTGAACCATGAAAGTAGTGAGTTCTATTTTGTTACTAGAATGGGGATAAATATTTGAAATAAAAATCCTGTGAAGGACTTTGTATCTGGGTAACAAATACTTTGAAGCAAGCGCATTTCCATTAGTACTCCATTGCACATCTATATTGCACAAAGCTCTAGTAAGCATACGTTTCTCAGATTCAGATGGTTTATCTACTAGAGTGCTAATTGGAATACCTTCATTATTAATAGGTGTGTCCATTAGACCAGAGATCAGATGCCGGTCTATTTCAACTGGACCTTCTCTAGTATCAATAATAAATGTAAGTTTTTCAGTAAAAAAATCCAAGATACATGCATACATAACGTACACAATGGACTGGTATGCTGGCCCACCCTAATGTAGATTGTTATCACATCCTACATATTGGAGAAGAAGAAGGATTTCAAATGGAGTAAGATGTTCAACATGAATAGGTCGTTCAACTATAA
Organism: Magnolia changhungtana; assembly: GCA_030180095.1. Taxonomy (NCBI): domain Eukaryota; kingdom Viridiplantae; phylum Streptophyta; class Magnoliopsida; order Magnoliales; family Magnoliaceae; genus Magnolia; species Magnolia changhungtana. Next base: position 7,113,177 of record JASAUF010000502.1, on the reverse strand, counting down.
CATTGCGCAACCTAATGTCCTGCACATAGGAACGATCATCTTCGGGTGACCGAAGGTGGCGCCTTGTGATAGGTTTCGATCTAGATGTTGAAGGACCATGAGAACTTTCTTTTTGCCTCTACCTTCCATTTGTAACTAGGAATACAAGGAATCAAGTGGTTGCAAAAAGAAGTAGAGTGGGTTTTCTCAAGATCAGATTTTGGAGAAGAAAATCCTAAAAACCTCAATGAAATAAGAAATAAATCACTCCAAAGATGAAAAATAAGTGATATGAACTTGAATCTATAAGGAAAATGTAAATAAAACACTATCCTTAAAGAACTAGGGAGATGTGTTCAACCGGTCGACCTAGGACCTGTTGGAGAAGAAACCCAATATAAAGAAAAAAAAAAGGTTTTCCCCCAAATAAGTATCAAACCCACGCTACACGACTGGTCAAGTACATGCTCGACCGGTCGTGCCACGACTGGTCGAGTATGCACTCGACTGGTCGTGCACAGCCAAAAATAAGCATTTTTCTTAAAATTTGAAATTTTAAACAAATAAAATAACAAGTATAAATACATTATGATACAAAAATGCATGAATAATCAATTCATATTGCACATACCAAGATCAAATTTCAATTTAGAAAACCTGCTTTTGTCGAGCGGTTTCATGAAAATGTCAGCAAGTTGAGTCTCAGTCAGAATGTATTCCAAAGTAATTGTCTTTTCTTCCACTAATTCACGAATGTAGTGATATCTAATGTCAATGTACTTGGTTCGTGAATGCTGGATTGAATTTTTAGATATATTAATTATACTGGAATTATCACAATATAAAACCATAGAGTCCTATGCAATTCTGTAATTGCTTAACATTCTTTTCATTCATACAAGCTGAGTGCATGCGATACGGAACTTTGTTTCTTACTTTGCCAAGAAACTAAATAGTTCCCAACATAGAAACAATCACCACTGGTTGACTTTCGGTCATCAATGTTACCAGCCCAATTAACATCCGTGTAACCAGCTAATTAAACACTAATATCATGTGGATACCAGAGACCAAGATTAGCTGAACTAGCGACATATCACAAAATTCACTTAACAACAATTAAATGTGACTCTTTAGGGTCAGATTGATATCTAGCGCAAACACCTATGGTAAATGCAATATCAGGTCGACTCGCATTTAAATATAGCAAACCACCTATCATACTGCAATACAATTTAGGATCCACTTTCTTACCTATAGAGTCCTTTGAGAGTTTTAGAGTCGTACTCATAGGAGTATCAAAATTTTTTTCATTCTCAAATCTAAACTTTTTAACTAAATTCAGAGCATATTTGGTTTGAGAAATAAAGAAACCATCAGGTTGCTGTTTAACTTGCAACCCAAGAAAATAATTCAATTATCCAACCATGCTCATTTCGAACTTAAATTTCATAAGATCTGCAAACTCAACAGTCATGTTAGCACAGGTAGATCGATAAATAATATCATCAACATAAATTTGTACAATTAAAATGTGATCATTATGTTTCTTTACAAACAGAGTCTTATCAACACTTCCCATTATAAAGTTATGACTTAGTAAAAACTTAGTCAATTTTTCATACCATGCCCTGAGAGCTTGTTTTAAACTATAGAGAGCATTTTTTAGGCGATAGACATGATCAGTATTCTTAGGGTCTTCAAAACCCGTTGGTTGTTCAACATACACTTCTTCATGCAAATTACCATTTAAAAAAGTACTCTTTGTAACCATTTGATATATTTTGAACTTTCTAAAGCAAGCAATGGATATAAATAGTCTGACTGATTTAAGATGGGCTACTAAGGCAAAGGTTTCATCATAATCGATGCCTTCAATTTGAGTGTACCCTTGTACAACTAGTCTAGCCTTGTTTCTAATTATATTACCAAGTTCATCATACTTATTTTTTAAAATTCGCTTAGTTTCGATAATATGTTTATCTTTAGGTTGAGGAACTAAGTGCCAAACATCATTTCTAACAAATTGATTAAGCTCTTCTTGCATCGCAACTATCCAGTTTTCGTCAGTAAGAGCTTCTTTTACATTAGCTGGTTCTATCTGAGATGTAAAACGCACGTAGTTATACATATCTTCTAGTTGTCTATGAGTGCTCACACCAATGAGAGGGTTTCTAAGAATTTGATTAGTTGGATGGTCTTTAATAGTTCTCAGTTCGGAGTTATTTCGACTTAATGAAGAATCTAGTTTATCAATTAGAAGTACTTCATCATTATCTGAACTTGAGACAGGTGTATTCAAGTGATCGTCAATAACCACATTAATGAATTCTTGAATTACACCAGTCCTCTAATTAAGAACCCGATATGCTCGACTATTCAGAGCATACCCTAAAAATATTCCTTCATCACGTTTTGTGTCAAACTTACCCAGATTTTCTCGGTCACATAAAAATAATACTTACTGCAAAAAAAAACTCGAAATCATTTGACAGTAGGCTTCTTATCAAACCACATTTCATAAGCCATTTTACTATTTGATTTTCTAGTATAAACACGGTTAATTATATAACACACAGTATTTACGGCTTCGGTCCAAAGATTTTTAGGGAGCTTTATACTATTTAATATTACGTTTGCCATTTCTTGAAGCACTCTATTTTTTCTTTCTACTATACCATTTTATTGTGGTATTTTAGACGCAGAGAATTCATGTGATATTCCTTGATCACTGCAAAACTTCTCAAAACCGCTATTCTCAAATTCTGATCCATGATCGCTATGGATCTTACAGACTTAAGACTCTTTTTTAGTTTGGATACGTCTAAGTATCCTTTTAACTTCATCGAGAGTTTTTAATGTCTCTTAAGAAGATTACCCAAGTATATCTGGTAAAGTCATCAACAATTACCAATATGTACTTCTTGCCACCTCGACTCTCTATTCTACCTGGTCTAATAAGATCTGTATGGAGGAGTTCGAGTGGTTTAGATGTGGCATTGGAGTCCACCTTTTTATGAGAACTCTTAGTTTGCTTGCCAATCTAGCATTCACCACATATTTTATCTATTTTCTGTATTTTGGGTAGGCCTCTTACTATCTCATTTTTACTCAATCTATACAAGTTATGGTAGTGTACATGTCCAAGGCGTTTTGCCATAACTCGGTCTCATCAGTATGGACCATGTAACATGATAAATTAGATGAGCTCGAATCACTTACAATGTAGTAGTTTTCAAAAGTTCTACGACCAATTAATAGTACAAAACCATTTTTATTTAGAATTTCACACCCTAGGTTAGTAAATTTTACATTATGATTATTATTGCATATTTGAGATATGGTTAACAAGTTGTGTTTTAATCCTTTTACATATAAAACATTCTCAAATAAAGGAAGATTAAAGAGTTGAATCGTACCTTAGCCAATAATCTTTCAGTTTCTACCATCACTAAATGTGACTGAACCATCAGTCATGTTTTTAAGATTGGTGAACATATCTTTGTCACCAGTCATGTTCTTGAAGCATCCACTGTTTAGGTACCACTTTGAATGGTTTGAAGCTATAAAAGCCATGTGGGCAACCAAGCAAGTAACCTTAGGAACTTATTTCATTACAATTTTGGGTTTATGAGTATAGTTGGTCTTCTTATGTTTGTAGTTGATATAAGACTGACCCATTGAGTTAGATTTTAAGAGCTCCTTAAGTAAATCAACAATTTTCTCAGCTAAAGGATTACGATTCTGATTTTTATAGTTGATATGATTGCTTTTTGGTTTCAATGATTGAAAAGTTTTAACATTTTTAGGATAATTTTGATTTAAACTTTTCCCTTTTAAGTTTAAAGACTCTCCTTTCATAAACTTAGGAGGTGTATTCTTATGTTTGGGAGGAATACTTTTGTCGTAACCCAAATCGGATCGGTCGTCACATTTTCTGGATCCGGATAAGAGTTTTTCTAACTTAGGATCACCTTGGGCATACCTCCAAGTGTCTTTTAAACTTAAAAGTGAAAAGACTTCTTGTTTTAGTTTTTCATTTTTAGATTTAAGATTTTCAATAAGGGAGGTTTCGAAATCTAAATCGTATTTAGTTTTTTCAAAACAATCTGAAATGTGGGATTTTTCTAAAACAAGAGTATCAAAATTTTCTTTAAGTTTTGAAAACTTTTCTTTCTGAAGTTTTAGGTTTACCGCAATTTTACAACTTTCCTTGTATAGGGCATTGTAAGCATCTTAAAGATCTTCTTCATTTTCATGATCACTATTCAAATTTTCTTCACTAGTTAAATCATCATTAATTGAAAAAGTGAACATGGCTAGAGTCATAAGGGCTTTGACTTCATTACCCGACTCGATTTCAGAATCTTCTAACTCAAAAGAGGCTTCAGAGCAGGAAGATTCATCCCAAGTAGCCAACGTACCTTTCTTTTGAGGTTTGTCCTTTCTAGGACACTTGTTTATTAAATGCCCATATTCATGGTAGTTGTAACATTGACGGTCTTTTAAAGATTTCCAGGATTTAGATTTTGATCTTTTCTTTTCATTATGTTTTTGAAAATCAACCCTCTGTTTTTACTTTTGAAAATCTTATAAAACTTTTTAGCTAAAAGGACCATATCATTTTCAGAACTTTTAAAATCAGAATTATTACTATTTTCTTGAGAAAAATATTTAGAAGATTTAAGGGCGATAGATTTACCTTTAGGAGCTTTAAAAGTTAACTCATAAGTTTGTAATGAGCCAACTAATTCTTCTACCCTCATATTATCCGTATCACGAAGTTCCTGAATTACAGTCACTTTTGAATTGAACCGTTCAGGAAGTGAGCGTAGTATTTTTGCACAGACTTTACTTTCTGGTATTTTATCACCGAGACTCCACATAGAGTTGACAATGTCATTCAATCTAGTATAAAAGTTCATGAAAGTTTCACTTTCCTCCATACATATTTTCTCAAATTTGGTTGTGAGGATTTGGACTTTAGATTTCTTGACATTTGTTGTTCCCTTGTGTGTCATTTCTAAAATATCCTAGGCTTGCTTTGCAATATCATAGGATATAATTTTTTTGAATTCATTCGGTGATAGTGCGCAAGTGATTGCATTTAGTACTTTTGCATTGACACTACTCTCACTTTTCTGAAGAGTGGTCTAAGAGAAGTAAGGTATAACTCTCATAGTTTTGGATCCATCGATGCCAGTTACTTGAGTGGTAGGAGGGGTCTAATCAGTCACTATGGCTTGCCACACACTCTCATCCATGGATTTTAAAAAAAATTCTCATCCTTGCTTTCTAATAGGCATAATTGGAGCCATCAAATAGTGGAGGCCTAGTGACTGATAGGCTATCAAAATTTGACATCTTACAAAGCTCAAATCGATTAGCTCAGGAAATTAATCCAAAAAGTAATAACAATTAAAACGAGCTATTAGGCACTGACCACTTGAAAAGGCCGAGCTATATGTCCAAGAGGGAGGGGGGGGGGGGGTGAATAAAACTATGCCAAATTTAAAAAATAACAGCATAATCTAAACAATTTAAATAAAGCTAGTATATAAACAATCTCACAATGCTAAAATTAAATATAACCTCAAATGTATGAGTATTGAGAGATTGATACAGATGTTGTTCTAAGGACAACCTTACTCTAAAAACTAAGGTTTATGGTAGGACAACCTGATTCCTAGAAAGGTCTGTGTATCAAAAACTCAAATTGATATAGAGGAATAAAGAAATGAATAGTAAGAAAAGAAATCTAAGGTATTACAACATTCCTACACTCGCATAAAAGAAATTACAACATTCTCCATAAATGCAAAAAGGGAATTACAATCATCCCCAAAAGAAATAAACAATCAATCCACAAGACCAGAAATTATAGTGGTTAGCTTCTGTGTACACCAACTGTTTAGAAAAACAGCCACACAACTACTTCACTCCTAACATCCTCACATAGTCGATATTAGTGTTCACTATAAAAATAGGTTTTTCAAGGTTTACCTAAAACCCTCACAATTGTGTCTTTCAAGTTGGTTTATACAATTCAAAAACCCCACACTCTGAGTTTTTTGGATCACCTCAGACAAACCAAAACTGAGAAATTTTTCTTGCACAATCTCAATGAAACTAAAAGATAGAAATTTACAATGATGTAAAATACCTGGATATTCTCTTTTTAATGTCACCCAGAAGAACCAAATCGGAGTAAAAGTTTAATGTAGAAGTTCAATGTCCACACTCACATATGAAATGGTTCTAGGTTCTAAATTGATTTTAAATTAAATAGAGTTGGGCTAGCTCTATTTGATTTTGATTCCAATTAAAGGGCAAGTCTCAATCCCTTCTTCGAATATGAATGGAATATAAAATACAAAATCAAATATAATAAAGCTAAATTAAGATAATATTAAATGAGCACAATATAGCTTAAAAAATGATTAACTTATCTCTCAGAGTGGCGTATTGATTTTACTTGAATTGAATATGAAACTCTGAAAATCGTGCTCTATTTATAAGTGAAGAAATCGCACTCTCGACTGGTCCTGTGATTTCCACAACTGGTTGTAGGACCACCAAATTTTTAAAATTTGGGCGTGATAAGATAAAGCCATTCTACGATTGGTCGTAGACCCTGCACGACCGGTCGAGGGACCTCTGTGAGACTCGACCCGAGTTCGCATGTGTGCATGTGTGTGTAAGTATGTATTCCGTCCACCTTGGTCCCACGGTCCTACCGGTCGAATCCCGACAACCCGTGACTCTTGGATAGTGTTTGCGGTCATCCCTGAGTGCCGTTATGAAGACCCGACTCGGATCGAGTTGAGACCTATGCCATTGCGACCGCTTCGTCGTTGCGGTTCCGACGCCACATCTTGTGCGTCCATCCGGCGTGTAGATCATAAGTTGTGTGCATTTCATTTTCTAAGCCCTTGATCATGATCATGTGGCCCACTTAGGGTGGTGTGCATGGATTTCTAAGTAGGTCTCATCTCTTGGAACTATTTCCAACACACACTACCTAAACCCCATCCTCTACACCACCCACTACCCACACACTACCCATCCCAACCCCAAACCTATAAGTCTATGAACTTCATTTATATCACCTTACTTTTCATGATGGATTTCCCTATCCAAGGTGAGAGAGCTCATGATTACTCCCCATATCTCTCTCTCTCTCTCTCTCTCTCTCTCTCTCTCTCTCTTTTCTAGCAAATTTCCATACTCTCCCTCTCATTTCTCTCTACTCTCTTTTCTCCTTCTTTCTCTCTTGCAAATAAAAAATAAAAAAATTCAGCCCTATTTTCCCTCTTTTCCAGCCCATTCTCCCCCCTTTTCCCCACAATCCCTCCATTGAAAACCCATCTCAACCCTTCATCTTGCTTCCTTGGACAGTTAGAAGCTTGGAGTGGAGTTTTGATAGAGATCTTAAGGTGGGTGTGCACGTAATTGTAAAAATTTAGAGTTTTTCCATTTCTTACTTGTTCTTCCTTTCTTTTTTATGTTGAAGCTTGTGGGGCCCATCAAATGATGGTGGTGGCCCCCAAGATTTCATGCATGGGGCTCATAACCCATCTTACTTGCATGCATGTTCCATGCAAGGGGCCATTCTTCATGGACCCCTACATGGCTTTTCCTTCCTTGATCAGGGATCTTTGGGTCATCTAGTCCTTTGATCCTTGGTGGAGATTGCATCTCCACCAAAGATTGCATCTTTGGGTCATCTAGATCTTTGATCCTTGGTAGATATTGCATCTCCACCATAGATCTCAAGTAGAAATCCTATGATCATGTAGATCTTGTATATATCTTGTGATAGTGAAATGTGTGTGCATGAGTGAGGAGGGGAAGGGCCTCAATGTGGTAGAGACCCTTCTCTTGTGGATGAATCCTTATTTTTTCTTGGTTGATAACCTGCTGATCATGAGTGTGTGGCCCACCTTGTGGACCAAAAATAACTGGACCATCCATGGAGGGTGGACGTCCATGACAGTCCACCCTTGGACGTTGGAGCCCCCTTATCTACCTATATGAGGCACATGCAAGGGGTATTTTGTAATGGGAAGGGTCTGAATATTTGTGGGACCCACTGGGGTGGTCCATACCATGATTTTCTTGGATTAGATCTCCTTTTAAATAGTTTTTATATTTATTTTTTTAGTCATGTTGCTGTCCAGAACTATCTAGACAGATTTTTGGGTGATTTTGAGGCCAGATTTTTGGGCATTTGGAAGGGTGTTCGGTCCCATGTAATATATGTTTCTTGAATTTTTAGACCCCATATATAATCATGCCAAATTCCAGCCCCATCTGACCTTCATTGGGATCCCAACGGTGTGGACCAAGTGAGGTGGACAGTCTGGATTTTCTGTATTGTTCCAACAACATTCCACCCTAGACAGGTTGGAATTCCAAAATTTATTAAAATACTTTTGGGTGTCTAAAAATTATGAAAATTTATAGGGAGGTTGAACACTCATGTTAGGTCCCACCTACAAAATTTTGGGGCTAATGGATGCCTATACACACCATGGTGGTGGCTGGACCGGCCCACTATAATATGGTATCCAGATCAGTCCGATTTTCATGACAGATTAATTTATTTAAATGAATTAAAATATTTACAGATGTCCAAAAATTATAAAATTTTTTAAGGGTGTGTTACTCTCATGGTAGGACCTATCTACTAGATTTTAGGCCAATAGACCCCTGTGTACACCGTGGCAAGCGCCGGACTGGCCCACCACGTTGGGACGTCTAGGTCTATTCGATTTTTTGGATAGATTATTTTGTTTAAATTAATTAAAATACTTAGAAATATTAAAAAATTCTAAAATTTTGTGGGGGTATGGCCCACCTATGAAAGTATCACTCTGTAAAGTTTCAGCCCCAACTGACCCCATTTGTTCATCCAAATGAATGGGCCAAGATGGTTGGACTGTTAGATTTTTCTACTGTGCAGTCCAACAATATGCCTTGATAAAAACCATAATTAAAAAATGTTTCCTCTAATGGTGGGCCACATTTTTGGGTTTTCTCTTATTGTATGCATGATGAGGGACCTTGGCCCTCAATTCTCAGAGTTTTAGAGGCCCTGAACCCACTCTAATGGAGTGCCCAAATTTAGGACAGCAATATGCATTGCAGAAATTTCCTGTACATTATTGTCCCCTTTGTTATTTCAGAACTTTTGGGCCCCAGTCCATTGGGCTTTGTATGTGATTAGTTGGGGACCCATCCCTGATGTTCTAAGTCCCATTGGTCCATGATTATGGGGCCCACTATATTGAGGAAATTGGGCATTTATTGCTCACTTATATTTTAGAATACTCTTGGACTTAATCAATGCCTTTTTGGGTCTCCATTGATGATCATTTGTGGGACCCAAATATAAACCAAATTTTGGGACTTCCTAGTGGGCCCAGATTGGGCTAGACGTCCCAGCTTGGTCTATCCATATGTTGGGCTGACTTCCACCATTTTGATGTACTTACGGGCTGAGATAAGGGTGATATTGGGCCCTTAGTTGCCCACTTAAATTGCTAGTTGTTGGGCTAATGTAGTGGGGCCCATTTCACCCAACTTAAACTTATTTTTAAGCAGTATTTCTTTTTGCTCATGGGGTGCCCATTAAGTTCAACTGAATGTATAAGTCCTATGACCATTGGGACTTAGGCCTTGGGCCTTGATTCCCCTCCTTGGGCCCATGTTGTTGAAGGTAGTATTGAACCCTTTTTCTCATGCCTTTATGCGAGGATTATATATGTGATTTGGATGTGGGCCTTGGGCCTTCTACCTATATGGATTATGGTTGGTTATGCCTTGAAAAAATGGTGGTTAAAAGTCCCCATTATGGACCCCTCTAAGTATGGTTGAATGCCCACCTTAATCTCTTGCTAGGTCAATCTCTATATTATTTAGGCCAATAACATGTATGCTTAGTCTCGTGGGCTACCCCAGGTAAATGAGCCTCCACTAGAGGTTGTATTTCTTATGAGAAATTGGTTAAGTACCTAGACCCTTTATGGTTAGGTAGAGAGTTCATCTTCACATCATTGACACCCATATTCATCTTCATGGTCCACTCTCATATGCATTATATGCATGCTTGGTTAAGGTATGATTGGCCATGGTTGTGCCATTGTGTAGGACATGTTGGTATCTTCTCGATAGATGGATGCTTGGGATTGATGCATGGGTGATTGTGTGATTCATACATCTGACATTGCATAGCTTATGGATATCTGCCCTTACTTCATCAGGGCTTGCCTCCAAGGGGTATTCGTGGATGGCCATATGTGTGGACACCAGAAATATTAGTTGAGCATACCGGGTGCATAAGATGCTCATGGGTGAAATTCCTAAAACTTCCTTGGTACTAGGGATCTGCTCCAACACCATGACCGAGTAGAACACATGAGCGCATGAGGGCCTTATACCGTTAGGCCGCGACTCCCACTGTCGTGTAGTCAGTTGAATAGGGGTGTGACCTTACCTTCCTGGTGTGTAGGAGGCATTACTAGGATGAGTCTGACCAGCTCGTAAATAGGTCTGCTACCGTCAGGCCTTGTTGGTGATTGGCTGTCCACAGGCGGGTAGTGAGGTCTCTTATGCTCGTTTGACTGTGCAGGGTCTGTAGAGCTGTAATCATTTAACAGTGTAATGGATCCCGGGATTTCTTTATGATCAGAAATGTACTTGACTTGTGGTTTGGATATGAGCACTGACATTACTTCCATCGCATTAGCATTGATTGTATAAGTCCCTTCATGCATTGCCTTGGTATGACACCCAGTACTCATTGCATCTTATTCATGATAAGCCTGGGTAAGGCTAGTGATATCCTCATTGATCATGCTTCTCTCCTTGTATCTTCTACTACTCTTCTGCGCACCATTATTACACACCTACACCACCCTCTAAGCATATGCACGATTGATGCATGCAGGAGATTCTAGGCAGGTGTCGTAGCAGCAGAGCGTGGAGTAGATCTGAGCATTTGAGAACTATAGTATTGCTGACCTTTCTCTCCTTTCCTTTTTATCTCATGTATGTCCTTTTGGACCTTATGGATGATTGTAAAAGTTCAAATTTATAGTGGATTTTGCGATGTGTGCCTTTATTATTCTCAGATGTTCTTGCTATGATCTTGGGTATGCTCATATTAGTAATGAGTATATTGTTATGAAAAATTCTTCTTGTAGGATCCCAGGATCGGAACCTGCCTCAGGAGCCAAGAATGGGGTACTATAGAGGCTGTTACGGCCAGAACCGGCCATCGGGTTCGTTGTGATTCAGGTTACTGAGTCTTCCACGACTGGTCGTGACCTATCCATGACTGGTCATGTGGAACCAGATTTTGTTGTTGGACTTTGAGTCGAGGTTGCAGGACTGGTCAAGAATAAGTCGAGCACTGTTTATACGACAGGTCGAGCATTCTCTAGGACTGGTCGAGGATTAGCAAAAAATTCTGAAAATCTGTAACAAACTTAGGACTGGTCAAAGAATTTCTTGGACTGGTCGAGCCATTGCTAAGACTAATCGAACAGAGTCCAAGACTAGTCGAGAAACATTCTATGCACTTATAAAATGACTTAATTGAATTATGTATTCAAAATAACCTACCCTATGGTCAATCTAGGGTCATTCATACCTTAAACATGATGTATGAACATTGAAACTTCTTTTCCTTTGGTTGATCTTTGATCTTTGAAGTTCATGAAGCTTGTGATCATTACACTTGAAATATCTTGAATCTTGAGCTTAAGGTTCAAAGTAAAAGACTTTGTCTTGACTTGGAACTTGAATTATGAATCCTGAACATTGAACACACACTTGATGTTGAACTCGAACATGACCATGTAAAATTGCATTTCTTGAAGTAAAGATCTTTGTTCTCGAGTTATGCACAGTCTTCATTATGTGAAGAGCTACACAAGACATAGATTCCAAGAGAGGTTTTGACACTACAAAATTTGACAATATAGGAGTTAGAAATTATAGCACTTACACCAATGACTTAACTTATTACAAAACATACAGTACAAATTAAAATGAGATAAAATTAGGAAAGAGAGTCGCAAGGTCCTTTAGCTCCTCCTAATCTACATGAACACTAGTATGTACATCAACTATGTCTCCTGCATATTGTATACGGTTTGATAGCATTAATGGCTATCAGTGAGGTATAACCCCCAAGATTTATCGCAGCATCAAGAAAATTAAGCATAGTTATCAGAGACAGTATATAACAAATATTACACAATGATTATCATGGGAATTATATAAGGTTCATCAGATACGCATTCATTAATAAATCACATAAGATAATCTTGTTTAAATGCATGGATGCATGCACATGCTCACAGGCCTGGGGATGCACATCCAATTGGTAAAAAGTCACCCAAGGTGAACTAGCCACCCAGAAAAGTACTCAAAGGTACTCCCAAGGAGAACTAGCCACCCAGAAAAGACCATATAGACCATTCGCGGTAGATTAACTACCTAAAAAAGACCATGTAGACCACCTGCGGTAGATGAACTACTTGGAAAAGGCCATGTAGACCACCGGCGGTAGATGAACTACTTGGAAAAGGCCATGTAGACTGCCCGCGGTAGATGAATTACCTGAAAAAAGTCATGTAGACCGCTCGTGGTAGATGAACTACCTAGGAAAGGCCTTGCTCCATGAAAATGCATGATTAGCCCAACCATTATTAACCTAATTTTAAATAATCAATTTAGGAAAGCTTAAAGGTCACTATGAGGGATTTGTTACCCAGTATAGGCCAACAACTTAGGCATAGTGTCTCATTCCACCATCCCTGGCTCATGAGATTAACAAATAGAGTGTTTAAAGGTAACGTACTCAACTAGTGGCCAATTATAGTTCAACAAGTGGGACTTATCATCAAAGCATTATTTAATAATAATTCATTTAAGCTGAAAGGGCAAATAGCCAATCCAAGCCACAAAGGGCAAATATCATATTAAGGCCGAAAAAGGGTAATCAGAGCCACTAGGGAAAATACGAGCTGCAAAGGCAAATAATAAAAGCCACTTAGGCAATAAATGGTCCATAAGATGGTAAGTTCACCATAATTTCATTTAATTCATTACACAAATGGCCACTAATTTGAGAACCTCTAAATACGCCATATAGTAAACGCAAATAGTAAAATAAGTCACGTACAACGTCACTAACATTTACACATATAAAGTGCGCATCTTAAATCAAATTAGAGATACTAAAGATTCATAGCATGTTAAATTACTTGAATTTAAATCCAAACATGTTGCATTTATAAAAGATTACTCAAATAGAACCAACATTAATCATTATTTTCACATTGCACTATATTAAGTAATCAACAAATTAATTAAACTAAGCTAACTATTATGATGTAGAAAAAGCTTGAAGGGTGATCCTCACCTTAAGATGTGGATTCATTCCTTGCTTGATTAGGGATCACTAAGGGGCACTAAGTGTCCACTTTAACTTAAAATACCATAATTGACTAGTTAGGGTCTAATGAATGTAAATGTACTCCAATGGTTATGTATCTAAATATGGAAATTAGGAAACCCACTTTCCACAATTAATTCAGCAATTTAACATATATTTGTTGGTGGAAAGCTAAATTGGATGGTTTAAGAGATCATTTACCTTACCACTTTGAGATGACCCAAGAGTGCATTCAAACTAGGTTCCAAGAGAATCCAATTAATTAGACTTGTATAAGGAATTCAGAAATCCTACATTCAATCCAAAGATGGCTCAATAATGCCAATTAAACTACAATTGATACTCTAATTTGGGGCTATACGATTAACTCACCTCAAACAAGACGATCATTCTGTTGATCGAAAGAGGTAAATTCTAATGAGGAGAAAAATGATTTCACCTGCAATCAAAACATTAATGATTAAAAATATCCCTAATTCAACTCTTAATTTAGCTTAGAGGAAGCATGGAATTAACTCACCGAGTTGATAACTCAGCCCACTTGGCATGTCGCTTCGAGATAATCTCCCTCTTTTCTCTCAATCTCTCTTTCTTATCTTCCTGGTTCTTTTATTCTCTATCTTCTTCCTTCTTTGTTAGGATGACTAGGTGAAGCCCTGAAGTCGACCAAGACAAGGTTGATATCAGGGTGACTCGGTCCACTCAACTCTACAACTCGCTCAGGTTGAGCTAGTGTGGCGGACAACACTTCCTGACTTCCTTCTCTATATTCTTCTTTTTTTTCCTCTTCATTTTCCTTTCTTCTTCTCAATTTCCTGTTGAAATGAACAGTCCAACCAGTTGGCTGGACTCAGCAAGACCCGACTCAATGACATCTTCTTGAGTCGGCTCTCCCTTTCTCATGTTTCACTTATCTTCTCTCTTCTCCTTCCTCTATCTTCCTTTTCTTCCTCCTTCTTAAGTTCCTGCATGATCAAGCGAGTCGAAACTCGCCTCAACGCTCCTCAAACTCGGTAGATTCGGAACGAGTCTCGGTGCAGCATGGTAATGGTTGCCCTACCCTCTCCCTCATCTCCATCTTCTAATATTCTTTCTATCTTTCTTTTCTTTCTTCTTTCTGCTTCACTCTTTCTCTTGCTCCATTGGGGGAGACAAAAGAATTGCTAGACTCGGCCAGGGCTCCCAGCAACTTGAACCGAGTCGACTGATCCTGGTTCGGCGGCGTGAAACTTGCTCCCCTCTCTTTTCAAATTTTCTTTCTATCTTTCGAATGGTTGCCCTAAAAGGCAACCTTATAAAGGCCTTTCTTAATCCTATTCTAGACGGTTCGGCTATAACCAATTGGGGATTAGTTGGGGAGATTAGTGTAATAACAGCGAACCAATTGACTTGTCTTTCTGCTTATTAACCTCCAATCGAAACCGAACTCGATACATGATCTTAATCTGGTTGCACAGTTAATCTCCTCATGTTTTAGATTACCAGATGGATGACTTAGATCAAGATATGTGGCCCACTGTGTTGGGATGGGTCCCAAAGTTAATCGGAGAAGATGGAGTGATTGATCATGGTGACTTTTGATGTACGGTCCCATCCTTTGATCCACTGCTTTTAGATAAACTGGATGGGTCGTAAGGACCTTGTGGGACCCACCATTTGGACGATCATTAAGGTTTTCTAATGAGATTAGGTTTCCATTTGTGGAAGCAACTCTTTTGTTGTAAAGAAGCCCTAACTCGTGTGGAGCGGAATGGACGGCTGAGATTTTCCTGTGCAAAGGGTTTGGATTAGAGGAGAATCTCGCACATGGGCTGCCAGCTAAGAAGGAAAACAAATTTCCATTTTCAAAAATGAGGCGTGTGCACAAGTCATCTTGTGCTGGTTCTTGTGTACACATGAGTGTATATCAACGGGTTTTAAGAGTTGGGTTATAGTCCTAATTCCTACTTGGACCAGATGGACAGTTTGGATCATTGATCCGATCTCCAATGGGGCCCACCTGATCAAAATTTGCAGGCACAGTCCACTCGCCGACCACACCTAAAGAAAAGGAGGGAAATTGCTATCCCTTTTGAAAATTATCGAGTCAACACGCAGTTGACCCGATTTTCGGTTTTAATGTGTTGTGGGTGCACACGCACTAGTGCACGCTCGGATCATAAGTGGGGTCCACAGTGATGTCTATGGCCAATCCACCTCGGCCATTTGCTTCCTCAAGCCTAGATAGGACACCTAATTTGCGCTAAGGTAGATTGAACACTCAGGTGGATCATTTTGTTTTATTTTTTGTGATTTAACTGATGATTTCCATCGATCTGATGAATAGATCATTCTAAGATTGAATGCCAACAGTCAAAATTGTCCTAAGGGTCCCTTAGTTGGAAATCAATGGTTGGATTATGGATAAGAAGGTCTAATATGCATTCAAAATTTTAAGTATTTTTGTTACAATATTCTTAATAACATTATTACTATTATTACTATATTTTGAATTATTGAATATTTATATTCAAATATGATGGTTCTATCATTAAGAGTTGTATTATAGGCCTTTTTCAAACTAATTTATCTATTTATTTATTTATTACACTTATTTTAATTTATTTCGGATTAACGGTTGGAGTGACAATACGAATAACCTACGTTATTAACCTCCATTAAATAAGTCCCAGCCTACCACTTAATTTTTGTTTGATCATTTAAATCTTCTCTTATTCTAGGTTAATGATATGGTGACCTTAAAATTTGTTATTTAAGTGGCTCACAAGACTTTGTAACTACTGAGATGAAGATCTACGGTGGATCTCCCAAATTAACAATCAGGTGGCGTAATCTTTGGATGGAGATTATCCTTAATGGTCAATTTAGGCTATAATGAAGGTAAATGTTCAAATAGGGTAGGTTTGTATTTATACTAAGTTTGGTTACAAGGTAACACCCGAGTACTAGAAAGTACGGGGTGTTACAATCTACCCCCCTTTAAGAAGAATCTCGCCCTCGAGATTCAATAGCGCACATCCAATTATTACGGTATAAGTGGTAGGGTTATCCTAAGGGTACAATATGATTTTCAATTTTCAGTATTCGAGCTAACACAAATGGATGGTTGTAGTGAGTTTGAGCCCGATACATCAATCCTTTACTTGCGTAAAACAGTGGAATCACTAGTATCATCTTCCAATCCTAGTAAATCTCAATCTTCTGCCTGATCAGGGTATTGAGATCATTAGGGTATCGAGATCATTAGAATTCGCTAGGATCTGAAATTTGGATCAAACAGCGTGACTTCGCTTAAGTATGGTTTCATTAACCCATGATCCCGATTATTCTAGACTCCTGGGGAAATATCAAGCAACCTTTTATTTTCCTAATAGAAAAATTTACGTGGCCCATTACGCTTCCACTGCGCCCTCTGATTATCTAAGCACTACTTGATAATTTTAGGACCCCAGTTTCTATATAAAAGTTTATATTTGAACTTTGTTAAACTCTTCTTCTTCTTCTTCTTCTTTTTATTATTTTTTTTTATTTTTTTAAATACTCAGGAATCTTTGACTTCACCTATAATTATTTTTAATTGTTGAAATTTATGAGAATTATCGTGTCTAATTAACGAGATGCATTAGGGAAATTAAATTATATTCCTTGGTGGAATTCCTTAAACTTATAGGATTGCTTGTGTACTGTTCGATGTACCATATGGTGTTAGGATTCCCTAACATTCTTAAATTGTCTCATTTACCGAATGATTGTAATAGGGTTATTTCTAACCAAAAGATTTTTGGGAAAATTCATATCCTAGATTAAATTTCGTTCCATGGGATCCAAGTCTAAAGGATGCTCTCGTATAATCTTAATTACATCATAATGGCTCCCATGGTATCTTAGTTTTAGTTTCTAACATTCAAATAACTAAGTCTAGAAGTTTCAAAGGAGCTAAAAATTTTGCATCACTATGTTCAAAGTTTTCCTTAATTCTAAGGGAGTTCTAAATAAATTCACATGGCTTTTCTAATAACTTTCTAACGAGACCTAGTGTTTGGTTTTTGAGTTCAAACAACTAGTAGTTCATAATGGGAATCTAAATTTAATTTCTACATTCAAACAGTTAAACTCGAAACTTTCCTGTGGGGCCTAAAGTTTGCGTCTCTATGTTCACAATTTTCATAATTCCTAAGTAATTTCAACCAAATTTGAATGGCTATCCTAATGATTTCAAGGGAACCTAAGTTTGGTTAACTACATTCCTCAACTTTCCTGATTCAAAAGGAATTCCACATATATTCAAATGGTTAAATAATTTCAAATGGGACTTAAGTTTAGGTCTCTACATTCTCAAAATTTCCCTAAGTCTAGGGGAGATTCTACCAAGTTCCAACCTCTAATTCTAACATTATAACTTAAGACATTTAAGTTTTGTATAAGTTTATTTCCCATAGGCAAGGTTTGCCTAGACTCTCTCTGATACCATCTTGTAACACCCCGATTCTCAAAACTCGAGTACACTACTCGTTTTCCAAAAACCCGAGTGTTAACCTGTGAAATGTCCTAATTTTCACGTACATTTTTTTTGTCTTATCAGAGTTAACAATTTTAGTGGGATATAAACGATTCAAGTATAAGGAGTCCAAATATACATAACCAAGGTTTCAAGTGGTTACCCAAAAACTTATACAAACCAATGACTTAACTTATTACAAAACATATAGTACAAATTAAAATGAGATGAAATTAGGAAAGAGAGTCGCAAGGTCCTCTAGCTCCTCCTAATCCACATGAACACTAGTATGTACTTCATCTATGTCTCCTGCACATTGCATACGGTTCGATAGCGTCAATGGCTATCCAGTGAGGTATGACCCGCAAGATTTATCGCAGCATCAAGATAATTAAGCATAGTTATCAGAGACAATATATAACAAATATTACACAATGATTATCATGGGAATCAAATAAGGTTCATCAGATACACATTCATTAATAAATCACACAAGATAATCTTGTTTAAATGCATGGACACATGCACATACTCATAGGCCTGGGGATGCACATCCAGTTAGTAAAAAGTCACCCAAGGTGAACTAGCCACCCGAAAAGTACTCAAAGGTACGCCCAAAGAGAACCAGCCACCTAGAAAAGACCATACAGACCGCTCGCAGTAGATTAACTACCTAGAAAAGGCTATATAGACTGCCCGCAGTAGATGAACTACCTGGAAAAGGCCATGTAGACCGCCCGCGGTAGTTGAACTATCTGAAAAAGAACATGTAGACCGCTTGCGGTAGTGAAATACCTAGACAAGGCTATGTAGATCGCCTGCGATAGATGAACTACTTGAAAAAGGTCATGTAGACCGCCCATGGCAAACGAACTACCTGGAAAAGGCCTTGTGCCATGAAAATGCATGATTAACCCAACCATTATTAACCCAATTTTAAATAATCAATTTAGGAAAGCTTAAAGGTCACTATGGGGGGGTTGTTACCCAGCATAAGCTGACAGCTTAGGCATAGTGTCTCATTCCACCATCCCTGGCTCATGAGATTAACAAATGGGGTGTTTAAAGGTAACCTACTCCACTAGTAGCCAATTATAGTTCTATAAGTGGGACTTATCATCAAAGGATTATTTAATAATAGTTCATTAAAGCCGCAAGGTCAAATAGTCAATCCAAGCCACAAAGGGAAAATAGCCTATTAGGGCCGAAAATGGGTAATTAACCAATCAGAGCCACTAGGGAAAATACAAGCTGTAAAGGCAAATAACAAAAGCCACTTAGGCAATAAATGGTCCATAAGATGGTAAGTCCACCATAATTTCATTTAATTCATTATACAAATGACCACTAATTCGAGGACCTCTAAATACGCCATATAGTAATCGCAAATAGTAAAATAAGTCACGTACAACGTCACTAACATTTACACATATAAAGTGCGCATCTTAAATCAGATTAGAGATACTAGAGATTCATAGCATGTTAAATTTCTTAAATTTAAATCTAAACATGTTGCATTTATAAAAGATTACTCAAATCGAACTAACATTAATCATTATTTTTACATTGCACTATATTAAGTAATCAACAAATTAATTAAACTAAGCTAACTATTATGATGTAGGAAAAGCTTGAAGGGTGATCCTCACCTTAAGATGTGGATTCATTTCTTACTATATTAGGATCACTAAGGGGCACTAAGTGTCCACTTTAGCCTAAAATACAATAATTGACTGGTCAGGGTCTAATGAATGTAAATGTACTCCAATGCTTATGTATCTATATATGGAAATTAGGAAACCCACATTCCACATTTAATTCAGCAATTTAACATATATTTGTTGGTGGAAAGGTTAATTGGATGGTTCAAGAGATCATTTACCTTACCACTTTGAGATGACCCAAGAGTGCGCTCAAACTAGGTTCCAAGAAGATCCAATTAATTAGACTTGTATAAGGAATTCGAAAATCCTATATTCAATCTAAAGAAGGCTCAATAGTGCCAATTAAACTACAATCGATACTCTAATTTGGGGCAATACGATTAACTCACCTCAAACAAGACGATCATTCCTTTGATTGAAAAAGGTAAATTCTAATGCGGAGAAAAATGATTTCACCTACAATCAAAACATTAATGATTAAAAATAATTCAACTCTTAATTTAGCTTAGAGGAAGCATGAAGTTAACTCACCGAGTTGACAACTCAGCCCACTTGGCGTGTCGCTTCGAGATGATCTCCCTCTTTTCTCTAAATCTCTCTTTCTTATCTTCCCAGTTCTTTTATTCTCCATCTTCTTCCTTCTTTATTGGGATGACTAGGTGAAGCCCTAAACTCCACCAAAACAGGGCCGATATCAGGGTGACTCAGTCCGGACTCAACTCTACAACTTGCTCGGGTTGAGCTAGTGTGGCGGACAACACTTCCCGACTTCCTTCTCTATATTCTTCGTTTTCTTTTCCTCTTCATTTTCTTTCTTCTTCTCTGTTTCCTATTGAAATGAACGGTCTAACCAGTTGGCTGGACTCAGCAAGACCCGACTCGACAACAACTTCCTTAGTCGGCTCTCCCTTTCTCTTGTTTCTCCTCCATTCTCTCTTCTCCTTCCTTTATCTTCCTTTTCTTCCTCCTTCTTAAGTTCCTACATGATAAAGTGAGTTGAAACTCGCCTCAACGCTCCTCAAACTCGATATATTCAGAATGAGTCTCGATGCGGCATGGCAATGGTGGCCTTGCCCTCTCCCTCGTCTCTATCTTCTATTCTTCTCTCTCTTTCTTCTCTTTCTTCTTTCTGCTTCACTCTTTCTCTTACTCCGTTAGGGAGACAAAAGTAGTGCTGGACTCGGCACGGCTCGTAGTAACTTGAACCGAGTCGACTAATCTTGGTTCGGCGACGTGAAACTCGTTCCCCTCTCTTTTCGATTTTTCTTTCTATCTTTGGAATGGCTGCCCTAAAAGGCAGCCTTATAAAGGCCTTTCTTAATCCTATTCTAGACGGTTTGGCTATAACCAATCGGGGATTAGTTGGGGAGATTAGTGTAATAACAACGAACCAATCGACCCGTCTTTCAGCTGATTAACCTCCAATCGAAATCGAACTCGATGCATGATCTTAATCTGGCTGCGAGGTTGATCTCCTCATGTTTTAGATTACCAGATGGATGACTTAGATCAAGATATGTGGCCCACTGTGTTGGGATGGGTCCTAGAGTTAATCGGAGAAGATGGAGTGATTGATCGTGATGGCTTTTGATGTACGGTCCCATCCTTTGATCCATTACTTTTGGATGGATCAGATGGGTCGTAAGGACCTTGTGGGACTCACCATTTAGACAACCGTTAGGGTTTTCTAATCAGATTACGTTTCTATTTGCGCCGGCGGCTCTATTTTTTTATTTTTTTTTAAAGAAGCCCTAACTCGTGTGGATTGGAATGGACGGCTGAGATTTTCCAATGTAAATGGTTGGGATTAGAGGAGAATCCCACACATGGTTTGCCAGCTAAGAAGGAAAACAGATTTCTGTTTTCAGAAATTAGGCGTGCGCATAAGTCATCTTGTGCTGGTTCTCATGTAGACATGAGTGTATAGCAACGGGTTCGAAGAGTTGGGTCATAGTCTGAATTCCTACCTGGACCAGATAGACAGTTTGGATCATCGATCCGATCTCCAATGGGGCCCACCTGATCGAAATGTGCAGGCACAGTCCACTCACTGGCCACACCTAAAGAAAAAGAGGGAAATTGCTATCCCTTTTGAAAATTATCGGGTTAACATGCAGTTGACCTGATTTTCGGTTTAATATGTTGTGGGTGCACACGCACTAGTGCACGCTCAGATCATAAGTGGGGTCCACAGTGATGTCTATGGCCAATCCACCACGTCCTTTTGCTTCCTCAAGCCTAGATAGGACACCTGATTTGCGCAAAAGTAGATCCAACACTCAGGTGGATCATTTTGTTTTATTTTTTGTGATTTAACTAATGATTTCCATCGATCTGATGATCAGATAATTCTAAGATTGAACATCAACGGTCAAAATGGTCCTAAGGGCCCTTAGTTGGAAATCAATGGTTGGATTATGGATAAGATGGTCTAATATGCATTCAAAATTTTAAGTATTTTTGTTACAATATTCTTAATAGCGTTATTATTATTATTATTGAATTTATTATTACTATATTTTGAATTATTCAATATTTATATTGAAATATGATGGTTCTATCATTAGGAGTTGTATTATAGGCCTTTTTCAAACTAATTTATCTATTTATTACACTTATTTTATTTTATTTCGGATTAACAGTTGGATGTGACGATACGAATAACCTACATTATTAACCTCCAGTAAATAAGTTCCAACCTACCACTTTATTTCTGTTTGATCATTTAGATCTTCTCTTATTCCAGGTTAATGATATGGTGACCTTAAAATTTGTTATTTGAGTGGCTCACAAGACTTTGTAACTACTGAGATGAAGATCTATGGTGGATCTCCCAAATTAACAATCAGGTGGCGTAATCTTTGAATGGAGATTATTCTTAATGGTCAATTTAGGCTAAAATGAAGGTAAATGTTTAAATAGGCTAAGTTTGGTTACAAGGTAACACCCGAGTACTAGAAAGTACGGGGTGTTACAATTACCCCTCTTAAAGAAGAATCTCGCCCTTGAGATTCGATAGCTCACATCCGATTATTACGGTACAAGTGGTAGGGTTATCCTAAGGGTACAATACAATTTTCAATTTTCAGTATTCGAGCTAACACGAATGGATGATTAGTGTGAGTTTGAGCCCGATACATCAATCCTCTGCTTGCGCAAAATAGTGGAATCGCTAGTATCGTCTTCTAATCTTAGTAAGTTTATCTTACATAGCTATAATCTAATTTTCATTAACAAGTGCTTCTTTTACATTGGCCGGCTCAATCTGGGAAGTGAATCACACATAGTTACATATGTTTTCAAGTTGTTTACGAGTGCGCAAACCAGTGAGAGGATTCTCAAGTATTTGATCAGTTGAATGGTCTTTAACTGATCGTAGTTTAGTGTCATTATTTTGACTAGATGAAGAGTCTGGTTTATCAAATAATGAGACTTTATCATCTTCTGAATTAGTGGTAGATGTATTCAGATGATCATCTATGATAACATTAATGGATTCCTGAATTACACCATTCCTCTTATTGAGAACATGATACGCTCGACTATTTAGAGCATATCCTGGGAAAATACCATTGTCACTTTTAGTGTTGAATTTTTCCAAAATTTTTCAGTCATGTAGAATATAGCATTTGCTACCAAAAACTTGAAAATATTTTACTCTTGGCCTCTTATTGAACCATAGTTCAATGCAGTCTTATTATTCGATTTTCTAGTATATACATGATTAATAATATAACAAGCAGTGTTCACAACTTTAGCCCAAAGATTTTTAGGAAGTTTCATGCTATTTAACATAACATTAGCAATCTTTTGAAGTACACAATTTTTTCTTTCAACAACCCCATTCTGTTAAGGTGTCTTAGGAGCAGAAAATTCATGCAATATCCCATGATCGCTATAGAGCTTCTCAAAGCTACTATTATCAAATTTGGAACCATGATCACTTCATATTTTAATAACTGGTGATTCCTTCTTAGTTTGGATATACTTGAGTACCCTTTTCACTTCATCCAGAGTTTCAGATTTCTCTCTCATGAAAACTACCCATGTAAACCTGGTAAAATCATCTACTATTACCAGAATATATTTTTTACCACCTCGACTCTCCATTCTAGTAGGTCTAACTAGATCCATGTGAAGGAGCTCAAGAGGTTTGGATATGGCACTAGAGTTCACTTTCTTGTGAGTACTTCTAGTTTGTTTTCCAATCTGACAATCGCCACCGATTTTATCCATTTTCTTTAACTTGGGTAGACCACGTATTACTTCACCTTTGTTCAGTCTACAGAGATTACGATAGTGTATATGTCCTAGGCATTTATGCCATAAATCGGATTCATTGGTTTGGACCATGTAGCACGATAACTTAGACGAGCTTGAGTTACTGACTATATAACAGTTCTCAGAATTTTTGCGACCAGTTAATATCACATAACCATTCTTATTAGAAATTTCACACCCTTGATTGTTGAATTTGATGCTATGTTTGTTGTCACAGATTTGTGATATACTTAAGAGATTATGCTTAAGACCTTCTACAAACAAGACATTCTCAAATGGTGGAAGATTAAAGAGTTGAACCGTACCTTGGCCAACAATTCTGCAATTGCCACCATCACCGAAAGTGACTGAACCATCAGCCATATCCTTGAGATTGGTGAACAAATCTTTATCACCTATCATATGTCTAGAGCATCCACTATCTAGGTACCACTTTGATTGGCTTGAAGCATTGAAAGCAGTGTGAGCAACCAAACAAGTAACCTTAGGGACCCATTTCATTACAGTTTTAGGTTTTGGTACATTGTTGGTTTTTCGATTTTCGTAGTTGTTATATATTCTACCATTCGAGTTGGATTTTAAAAGCTCCTTCAGTAAATCAATAATTTTCTCAGCTAAGGGATTATGATTCTGATTTCTATATATGATATAGTTGCTTTTAGGTTTCATAGCCTGAAAAGTTTTAGGATTTTTAAAACTATTATGATTTAGACTTTTCCCTTTTGAGTTAGAGGATTCCCCTATAATAAACTTAAGAGGAGTAGGCTTACTTTTAGGAGGTGTATTCTTATCATAGCCCAGACCAGATCTATCACCACATTTTCTTCTTAGATGGTTTTTGAAAATCAACTCTCTTTATGCTTTTGAAAATTTTATAAAACTTCTCAGCTAAAAGTGCCATATCATCCTCTGAATTTTACTAATCAGAATTATTATGAGAAATACCTTTAGAAGATTTTAGGGCTATGGATTTACTGTTATGAGCCTTAAAATTGAACTCGTAGGTTTGTAAAGAACTAACAAGTTCTTCAACTTACATGTTATCCGTATCACGAAGTTCCCGAATGGCAGTGACTTTTGAATTGAACCTTTCAGGCAACGAGTGCAGTATCTTTGCATAGACTTTACTTTCTAGGATGCTATCTCCAAGACCCCACATTAAGTTGACTATGTCATTTAACTTAGTATACAAGTCCATGAATGTTTCAATTTTTTCCATATGTATTTCCTCAAACCTAGTGGTGAGGATTTGAAGTTTAGATTTGTTGATAGTAGTAATACCCTCGCGTGTCATTTCTAAGATATCTCAGGCTAGTTTTGTAGTATCACAAGATATAATTCTTTTGAATTCATCTGGTGATAGGCCTTAACATTGGCACTGCCCTCATTTTTCTGAAGAGTGGTCCAAGTATTATAAGGTGTAACCTTAAGAGTTTTAATACCATCAATGCCTAAAACTTCAATGGTAAGTGGGTTCCACCTAGTCACTGTGGATTGCCACACATTTTCATCGATAGACTTTAAAAAAATTCTCATCCTAGCTTTCCAATAGGCATAATTAGAGCCATCAAATGGTGGTGGCCTAGTAATTGAAAGGCTATCAAAATTTGACATGATATAAGCTCAAATCAGTTAGCTCAGGAAATAAATCCAAATAAATGAGCTATTTGTCTGTGATACCACTTGAAAAGGCCGAGCTAAGAGTCCTAGGGGGGTGGTGGGGGGGAGGGGGGTGATGCCAAATTAAAATTTAAATGCATAATTAAGAAAAACTAGAAAAAGATAGCACTTATTAATTCCAAATAGTAGAAATAAATGACAACATCAAATGCACAAGTATTGAGAGGTTGATACAGATGTTATTCAAAGGACAACCTTACACCAGAAACCAAATGCTTATGGTAGGACAACCTGATTTCTAGAACGGTTTGTGTATCAAAGTCCTAAACCAATATAGAGGAATAAAGAATAAAATAGAAACAAATATCTACTGTTATTACAACATTCACCACATGTATAGAAAATAAATTACAATCATTCACTACAAATGCACAATAATAAATATTTACCACAACTCTAATAATTATAGTGGTTCACTTATGTGTACACCAACTATTAGAAAACAGCCACACAACTACTACACTCCCAATATCCTCACCCACGCGATATTGGCTTTCACTATGAAATAGGTTTTCCAAGGTTCACTCAAAAACTTCACAATTGTGTTTTCAAAGGGCTACCACAATTAAAAACCCCACTCACTAAGATTTTTTGGCTATCTCAGTCAAAACCAAAAATGAAAGATTTTCTGGCAATCTTACAAACCAAATACAGAAAATTGAAATTATACTTATCTGAAGAAAGTACTTCGTTGTAGCCCGGTAGAACCACTTCTTTGGAGATGTAGAATGTTCAATGTTCAATCTCTCAAATGATAGGGTTCTAAGTCTAAATGAATTTTAAATTAAATCCAACCTTAGGCTACTTTGGATTCAACTTCTTGGATCTCACAAAGGGTTAAATTTAAAATTTTCCTTTAATATCAAATAGAATGGAATTAAGAGATCAAAGAATTGAATAACCCAAAAAGCTATTAAAATAATTTATAAATACCTCACAATAACTCCACAATAATGGGGACTAAGTTCTCAGAGTTATGACTTTAATATCTTTTGGAATGAGTTATGAAACTCTGAAAATTATCCTCAATTTATAAGCAAAAATATTGTTCCCTCGACTTGCCTAGTGGTTGGTTCGACTGGTCGAAGGACCAACAACATTTTAAAATTTCTAGCGCAATAAGATAAGATCGTTACTTGACTGGTCGAATGGCTTACTTGACTGGTCGAGTGGCCTGCTCAACTGGTCGAGCAATGCATTCGATCGGTTGAGTGGGACCAGAAAACCTTCCTAGACCTTGAGTCGAGCACTACACGACTGGTCGGGCACTGTTCACTCGACTGGTTGAGCAGTGTCCAAGACTGGTCAAGAGTCTAGCAAAAAATTCTGAAAAATCCACAACAACTATAGACTGGTCGAGAAAATTCTTGGACTGGTTGAGCCAGTGTCTGGACTAGTCGAACCACGACTAGGACTAGTTGAAAAATAACCTATAAAATTATTAAATGACCTATGATATAAATGTAAATTGTATTACCTATCCTAAAGTCAATCTAGGGTCAAACAAGCCTTATAAGTAGTTGAAGCTTGAAGACTTGATCTAATACTTAAACTTCTTGATGTTGTTCTTGAACCTCCTGATCTTGTACTTGAACTTCTTGATCTTGTACTTGAATGTAGATAAGATTGGCAAGGATGACGTAAAGTTGATCTTACAATAACAACTAAACAAGTTACAGATTCCAAGAGGTTTTGGCACTACAAAATTTGACAAACCCAGGAGCCAGATAAGATAACATTTACAAATGTCATCCACATAAATTTGGGCTATGAGTAAGGCTTTGCTGGTCTTTTGAGTAAAAAGGGTCTTATCAACACTCCCCATACAAAACTAGTGGTCTATTAAGAATTGTGTTGATCGCTCATACCACACACAGGGTGCTTATTTCATACCATAGAGAGCTTTCCTCAAATTGTATACTTGATGAGGATATTTGGGATCAACAAATCCCTTAGGTTGCTTAACATATACTTCTTAATCAAGTACACCATTGAGGAAGGCACTCTTTACATCTATTTGAAAAAGTTTAAATTTCAGTGCACACGCTATGGACATAAGTATTCTTAGAGACTCTAATCGCGTAATCGGGGCAAAAGTTTCATCAAAATCTATGCCCTCAATTTGTCCCTGTGCAACAAGTCTAGCCTTGTTTCTCACTACATTCCCAAATTCATTGGATTTTTTTTTTGAATATCCATTTGGTTTCGATGGTATTTATTTGTTGTTGTCTTAGGACTAATTCCCACACCGTATTCCTCTCAAATTTCTGTAGTTCCTCTTGCATGGCGGCAATCCAAAATTCTTCTTGAAGAGCCTCTGCAACATTTTTTTAGTTCACTTTTTGAGGTGAAACAGAGATGACTGTTTAGTCTCAAGTTGCCATCAGGTTTTCACCACGGCTCACGGATCTCTGAATATTTGATTGAGGGGATGATCCATGACAGCCAGATGTCCCCCCAATCGTTGAGACTCTCATGGAGAAGTTTATTTTCCATTAGATTTACCTACTATGCACGGTTCCACATCTTCATCCACATCAATGGTAGGACCAACTTTGTCATGCAGTTGGTCATCAATAACCACATTAACAGTTTTTTATATGGCAAGTGCCTCAAGATTTTAGACCTTGTAAGTGTGACTGTTTAATAAGTATCCCAAAAAAAAATACCTCCATCACTCTTAGTGTCAAATTTTCCTAAGTTTTCTCAATCTCTAAGAATGTACCATTTACTACCAAATCCTAGAAATACTTAACGCTTAGTGACTTCCCATGCCACAATTCATATGGAGTTTTATTCAGGCCCCCTCTAAGATATACGCGGTTAATTATATAACAGGCAGTGTTAACTGCTTCGGCCCATAAATGTTATGCTAGATTTTACTATTTAGCATAACTAAGCCCATCTCTTGCAGCTCCCAATTTTCCCTTTCAACCACTCCATTTTACTGAGGAGTTTTTGGTGCTAAAAATTCATGTCGAATTCTAGTTTCATCACACAGTTTCTGGAATCGATCATTTTCAAATTCTCCTTTATGATTACTGCGGATCCGATCGATTTTATATCCATTTTCATTCTATAATCTCCTTTCAAGGTTTTTAAACTCGTCAAATGTATCAGATTTTCCCCTCAGAGAGGTGACCCAAGTGAACCTGGAGTAATCATCAACCACCACCAAGAAATGTCTTTTTCACCATGACTCTGGACCCTGGTGGGACCAATAAGGTCCATATGTAAGAGTTCAAGTGGTTTTAAGGTGGCTAAGTTTGTTGTTTTCTTATGTGCAACTTTAATTTGTTTTCCTTTTAGGCAATCGCCACACACAATCTTTTCATTTTTCCCAATCTTGGGAAACCCTCTCACCTGGTTCTTAGAGCTTAGGTGAGACAAATTCCGGTAGTGCACATGACTAAGTCTTTGGCACCATAATTCTAATTTGTTGTTCCTGGCCATGTGGCATCTAGTGGATGGGGCATTTTTCTCCTATGGTTTCTATCACATAGCAATTGTCACTAGTGCGGAGACCTCTTATAATTAATTTTCCTATAGGATTCGAGATCTCACACACTTCTTTGGAGAATTTGAGAGAACGTTCTTTATCAGAAATCTGTGATATGCTTAAGAGGTTATGTTTCAAACCCTCAACACAGAGAACATCCTCAATCTTGGGCATGTCAGGCCCAACCACTGTCCCTCGTCCAATGATCTTAGCGGTGCTTCCACTCCAAAGATGACCGACCCACCATCAAATTCAGCATAATTACAGAAATGGGTCCTATCACCTGTCATGTGCCTTGAGCAACCATTGTCTAGGTACCATTTAGCACTACTGCCTACTTTAAGTGTTGTATGTATGAGAAGGAAATTTGCTTTGTTCTTAACAACCCACTTGGACACAACCTTCTTTGGAGATGCAAAATTCCTTTTAGATTCTCCTTTAGATGCATGGTTGTTCCTAAGGGATTTAGATTTAGGAATCAACTAATCATTCTCCAGATTTTCCTGGTTCATCATCTCTTTGGTTTTCTAATTCAGTTGGGCAACTTGTCTTAACAACTCCTCCATCCTTTTGGTCATTTTGGGAGGAGTAGGGAACTTCCTCCTTTCAATTTATTTTTGAGGCTTTTTAGGAGGACTCTTATTTTGTAACATTCTTTTGGTTGGTTTGAATTTACCTGTATAAGTCACATTGGATGTGGAGTGGGAGTGGCTAAAGGTTGGACATTCAAATTTTAAATGTCCCATGTCTTCACATGAATGACAAATGGGAAAAGTTTTGACTTAGCTACCTGAAGCCACTTGTTTCTTAGCCATAGGTG
The DNA here is from genome assembly GCA_030180095.1 of Magnolia changhungtana. Lineage (NCBI taxonomy): Eukaryota > Viridiplantae > Streptophyta > Magnoliopsida > Magnoliales > Magnoliaceae > Magnolia > Magnolia changhungtana. Next base: position 7,083,288 of record JASAUF010000502.1, on the reverse strand, counting down.
GTGCAAGAGAAGGGCTAGTTTTACTACTTTCATACCCTTATCCTCTTTTATCCCTAGAGTTTTTCCCCAAACCTAAAAGTCTTTCTATTTTTTCATCGCTTTGGGAAAACCTATCTCTAAGTTCAGCTTGATGTTTGAATTTTTCTAATTCTATTCTCAGAATTTTTATTTTCAATTTTTAGTTTGCTGATTTCTGATTCTAGATCATTAAATTTCTTATCTGAGCCCTCTAAAGCGAACCCATAATCAACTACTTCTCATTCAAGTTTGGCATTGTCAACGTAGTAGTCTTGTAGATCATCAGCCAAACATTCATTTACAACTAAGGTTTCATCTAGTTCTTTATTCAGCCTTTAATTTCTTCATTTGCTTGACCCGACTTTTTAAGAATTCTCAAGCTATGGGTGTACAGTTGTTCATATGCATTTTGTATGTTATCATTTTCCTCTTGTTGTTCTTCTTCTCCTAATGAGATCTTTTCTTCTTCTTATTCTTTTATCTCCTCATTGTCCCGTAAGTTTGGGATGACTACAGTGGTGGAGGCCATAAGAATTCTTAATGAGCCTCAGTCTCCATCACTTTTAGACTCTTCAGATTCATAATTTGAGTCTTTATTGTCGTCCTAAGTGGCTGACATAGCCTTCCCTTTGGTTTTTCTCTTTGAGGGACAGTCAATAGATAAATGCCCATATTTCCTGCAATTGTAACATTGGGGCTCCTTTGACCTTTTTGGTGATTTGCTTATATGGCGCTTTTGGTCAGGATACTTCCCTTGTTTGTTTAATGGTTTTCCTTGGTTCTTATTAAAGAACTTTTTGAACCGTTTGGCCAACAAGGCCACTTCATTATCTTCATCATTTTCTTCACTATCCTCTTCAGATTCACATTTATTTTTGATTTTTGAAGATAGTGTGTTTGGATTTTGTCGAGGTTTTGAAGTGTAGTTCGAACATCTGTAAGGAACCCATGACCTCTTCTACTTTCATTTCGTTTATGTTTTTACACTCCTCAATGGTGGTAACTTTCAAAGAGAAGCGCTTCAATAGAGATCTCAAGATTTTTCTACATATTTTAGGTACCAAAACTTTCTCTTCTAGTCCCCATATGGAGTTACAGATATCACTAAGTTTGGTGTAAAACTCCATAAATGTTTCATGTTCCTCCATCATGATATTCTCAAATTGAGTTGTGAGGAGCTGAAGCTTAGACCACTTTACCATGTTGGTTCCTTCATGAGTGGTTTCAAGTAAATTCCATGCTTGCTTTGATGTTTCTCAAATACATGTGTATAAATTCCTATTGTGAAACAACACAGTAAATGGCATTCATAGCTTTAGCATCATAAGTCACCAATTGTTTCTCATAGTCCATCAAAAATGGTTTTTGTTTTGATCGGGATGTGGTAACACCATCATCCAACATTATTTTTTCCATGGGTGCTATCCACCTATTCTCAAATATGTCACATATGAAATAGTCCAACTATTTTAGGAAAATATTCATTTTATCCTTCCAGTAGGCATAGTTGGATCCATCGAATAATGGTGGTCGTGACACTGAAGTTCCCTCATTTTTAGACATATTTCCAACTTCAATAAGGATCTCCCTCTAGGTTAGTAAACCCTTTAAGAGGAACCCTCTCTGATACAAAATGAAATTGCAGCTAAACCGCTACAAGCGAAGCTTGGAGGTATGTCTAATCGTCCTAAGGGGGGTGAATAGGACTTTTCAAATTTTAATTACACTTTTTGCAAGCACTTACTTCTAATAAATTAAGTAAAGAGGTTTAAGCAGGAATAAGTTTGCATACAAAATTAAAACAGTGATATATATCGATGTTGCATATTATTAAACATGTAACGTGTAGAAAATGAATAATGCATTGAGAACAATCAATCAACACAAAATATGAAGTAAAGCATTCTGCACAATACACAACGATATATAATGGTTCAGCTATATGCCTACTCCACTCCCAGTTGACCCACTGTCTCCTAGAGTATACCAGATTTCACTATCCAATGGTTTTAAATGAGATTAACCATAAACCTTCACAACCTACACAAGGTTACTAAAATTGCCTGCACAAGGCACTAACAAGTCTTACACAAGAACTAACAAGTCCTATATAAGAACTTGGACCGTCCTATACAAGGACATTACACCTATTCTCCTATCAGAGGCCTACAAAAGGACTTGGCGAGTTTAAGGTAATCAAACTTTGAATCTCAATCTTACACAAGGAAAGGTCTTCAGATACAAAGTAGACTCGTGCATTTACTTACGAGTGAGTGAGCCCCATTAAGCACACTTGTTAAAAATATTACAAGTTGTTGTAGAGTCTTCAGCTCCCTTCAACCATAATTGATTGTTGATGCTCCAATGTTGATGCCAAGGTTGGTAAAGCAAGGGTTTTGGGTAGATCCTATCTAGTTAATGATAGGTCTTTATGAGCTAGAAGGGATTCCCGAAGCTAAGCATTCATTATATCCAACCTATAGATTTACCTTCAAGGAGAGTTGTTGAATCATCAATGAATGCCGAAATTCACAGTTCAATCCAAGCTATGAATGTCATAATGATTGCCTTTAATACATGGATTGAATGATGAACTCTTATGAGAGAAGAGGGCTTGAGAAGGTGGGTATTTACTCTTGCAATAACTCTCTCAAAGCTCTCTTCGATACTCACTTGAAAACCTAGGAAGCAACCTCAAAATCTTTATAGAATAAAACCCAAATGATTTGAAAATAGGTAGAAAACTGTTAGGTTCGATGTCATCGAAGCTACCTTCAATGTCATTGAACCTTCTTTGATTACATCAAACCATGCAACAAGATTTAGAAATAGTTGCAGGATAGTTTATTCTTAATGTCATCAAGTGTCCTTTGATGTTATCGAATGAGACCTTCGATGTCATCAAAATTTTTGGTAAAAATGACCTAAAGTTACTGGATAGATTTGGTCCATTTACTATGACATCGAACAGGCCTTTGATGTCATTTAAGGTTGTTCGATGTTAACGAGCAAGTCAATGGATTTTAAGAATATCTTGCCTGACAGAATTTACACTTTTATGATGTCATCGAAATTATGTTTGATGTCATCGAAATTTGAATCTCGATGTCATTGAAGATAGCCTGATTTTACTTGCGATGTCATCAAAGGGGCTTCGATGTCATCGAAGATATCTAGATTTACCTTGAAAACTTGCTAGAGTGATTTGAGCCATTTATGATGGCATCAAAATAGGTTAAATGTAATCGAAACTTAAGTTTCGATGTCATTGAGATTTTTCAGGGAATGTGAGTTTGGTTGATGGAGTATTTGAAATGGCCAAGCTATATCTCCTAGAGGGGGGGGGGGGGGGTGAATAGGACTATGCCAAATTTAAAATAATTACAGTGGAATTTAAATAATCAGATAGCCAAATAAAGTAAATCAATTCACAATACTGAAATGAATAGCAACCTTAATAAACACGTATTGAAAGATTGATACAAAAGTTGTTCTAAGGACAACCTTACACCAAAAACCAAAGTTTATGGTAGGACAACCTGATTTCTAGAAAGGTCTTTGTATCACGAACTCAAACTTTCGAGGAATAAACAAATTGAAACTAAACAGAGGAATATAATGTAATCTTCAATATTGATTGTTCTAGGGACAACCATGCACCATAAATGACAGGGCAACCTTACTAGAACAATTTAGAAAATATAAAGCTCAAACAAAATAAAGGAATAGCTTGAAATAAATTGCTGAAATTTAAATCTAAACTATTACAACATTCCCCACTGAGCTTGAACTTAAAATGATTACACCATTCACATCTACATACATTCCACAAAAGAATAATCAAAGATAGGAAAATAAAGCAAACTTTCACACAACACAAGGAATTATAGTGGTTCACCTGTGTGTACACCAACTGTTCAACAACAGCCACACATAATGCTACTCCACTCCTAATATCTTCACACAGGGGATATTAGCGTTCACTATCAAATAGGTTTTCATAAGTTCACCAAAAACCTTCACAATTGTGTCTTTTTCAAATGGCTTAGACAATTTAAAAAACCCTCTTTTCTGAGTTTTCCTGGCTCTCCTCAAATAACCAATACAATAAGATTTTTCTGGCTTAACTCAAATAAAACCAAATAAAGTAAATTACACAAATTATAAAATACCTGTTTTTCTTCTTTGTTGTAGCAGCCTAGAAGAACCAAGTTGGAGTAGAGATTTGAATGTCAAAGTTCAATGTCCAATACTCACTATATAATGGTTCTAATTTCTAATAGATTTTAAATTAAAACAAAAGGGCTAGCTTTAATTGATTTCGATTCAAGAAAAAGGAAAGACAACACTTCCTCTTTTCAAATCTAATTGGAATACAAGAAACAAAATCAATTCAGAAAGCTAAATAAAGAAGATATTAAATATGCACACTTAGCTTAAACAGGGCACAAATTTCTCTCTCAGAAGGCCGAATTAAATTAACTTGAATGATCTATTTTATTTTGAGATTTGTGCTCTATTTATAGTGTGAATAAATCATGTCTTCGACTGGTCTTAAGATTCTACGACTGGTCGAAGATCCAACAGATATTTGAAAATTCAGGTGTGATAGGATAAGACGGTTTCATGATTGGTTGTAGGACACCTTCGACTAGTCGAAGGTCACACACGACTGGTCGAAGCTAAGTGTAAATTATCGTTGTAGTTTGAGTCGAAGGTCTACGACTGATTAAAGAACCAATCGACACTGTTCCTATGACTAGTCGAATAGTCCCCAGGACTAGTCGAAGCCTAACAGAAAATATCCAAATTTAACAACAAACTTACGACTGATCCAGGAAATCCTTAGACAGGTCGAAGCAGTGCTAGGACTAGTCGAACAAAGTCCAGGACTAGTCTTAGAACATGTCAAACTCTCTTATGTAAAATATATGGATTATGTATCCAAAATGGCTTACTCTAAAAGTTAACCTATGGTCAACAAACCTTAATAGTGAAGTAAGGACATTGAAACTTAAGGACAAGTAACCTTGAAAGCAGTGAAGCTTGAAGTCTTGATGTAGTTCAAACTTGAAAGCTTCTTGAGATCTTAAGGTTGAACTTGAAAGCTTCTTGCATTATCTTTGTCTTTGAATTAAGTCAAACAAACTCACTTCCTCGAGTCTTGACTTATGAGCAGTGCTTGTCCATCAAAGTTGATCTTGAATAGAGCTTTGATCTTCACATATGCAAGCTTCCTAACAGTGTCTTTGGCACCATAAATTTGACAACAAAAAGGGCTATAAACAATAACACTTACAGTATTGAGGCTCATTCTCGATGTCATCGAGTTGTCTTCAATGACATCGAAGGCGGTTCGATGTCACTCCGATGACATCGAAATTAGCTGATTCTTTAGATGATCTTTCAACTCAATAAGCTATAAACTTAACCTTTTACCATACTTAACAAGGTATATTTCTAGAGGTTTTTGGTGAGGGGTTCGACTAGGTTTATGAGGCTTAGTTTACCTTACCTTTGCACTTTGAAGCTTCCAACTTGCTGAGTCTTCAGTCTTGTATCTTCATTGGGGCTCACTTAACTCTATGACTCGGACGTCATGCTAATTAACAAACAAGATCACTTTTAGGTGTAAGTTGGACTGGCCAAACCTGAAGTTGGGCTGGCCGAACTTTAGTGAATTTACATTGTAAATTAAACATATTAAACATTTAAATATCAAGTTTCAAAAGGACCTAACCTAAGGTCTTTTTAGGGTCATTCAACCCAGCGGTTGGCATATACATTGATCTTTATCTTGAAACCATGCCTGGTCTTTAAGTCTTGAGATGTCGAGCCGATCTTCATGAGGCGCTATAGAGGACTAAAGTGACTTGAGATCTAACCAGTATTTTGTTTGCAAAATTTGACAACTCTAAGTGTGCTTCAAATATAAGCACTTACAATCTCCCCATTTGTCAATTTCGTGACAAAACACATACATACATACATATCACATCATACCACACACATTTACATTTAACATACGCATCTCATGGACTCATCCATCAATTTGAAGCTTCGGTTAAAAAATCATATGTACACCACCTGTTGATTAAAAATATCATCTGTACACCACTCGTTGATTAAAAAAAAATCATTTGTACACCTCCTGTTGATTAAAAAATCATTTGTACACTACTTGTTGATTACAAAAAATCATTTGTACACCACCTGTTGCCCCCCCTGAGAAATATACTCAAGTTTGTTTTAACAATTAGATCGCATCTAAGCACATGTATGCACTTCTCCCGCTTTTTATCACCAGTTGACAAAGGAAGATTTAAACAAAGTAAGCAATAACATTTAGGCAATTTTAATTAAGCATATCAAAGAGAATATCTAAGCAATATCAAGTAAACATGCTAAAACATCTGAAAATATCGAGCAAATACTCCAAGCCAGAAACAATTATTACAAATTATTCAAACTTACATGAAAATGGAGCAGTTAGTGCATCATTTATGTTTGGGAAGTAAAGCATATATAATTCCAAACATTTTCCAATTGTCTTCTGGTTTAAACACTATAAAGAGGGTTACCAAGTATTTAATTAGGTGGATGGTCTTTTACCAACCTTAACTCGGTAGAATCTGATTTGGATGATGGTTTACTTTGATTATAATAATACCATCATCATCATCATCATCATTTTGGTGACGACTGGGATTGATCGGTTGATCATCAATTACAACATTTATTGATTCTTGAATAACCCCAGCTTTTTTATTTAAAACATGATATGCTTGACCATTTAAAGCATATCCTAAGAATATTCCATCATCTCTTTTTTGCATCAAAATTACCCATATTTTCTTGGTCACGTAAAATATAACGTTTTCTTTTGAAAGTATGAAAATATTTCACAGTAGGGTTTTTCTCAAACCATAATTCATAAGATGTTTTATTTTTTCTCGCTCCTATGTAAACATGGTCAGTTATATAGCATGCAGTATTTATAGCTTTAGCCCATAAGTATTTAGGCAACTTCATACTATTTATCATTACGCTGGCCATTTCTTGTAATACTCTATTTTTTCTTTCAGCAACACTATTTTGTTAAGGTGTTTTTGGAGCAGAAAATTCATGTAATATTATTCCATGGTCATTGTATTATTTCTCAAAATTGCTATTTTTAAGCTCAGTTCCATGATCACTTCTAATTCTAATTACTGACAATTCATTTTTAGTTCGGATGTGTTTTATAAACTTTTTGACCTCCTTAAGAGCATCCAATTTTTCTCTTAAGAAGGCTACCCATAAGTATTCAGTGTAGCCATCAAAATGACTAGCATGTATTTCTTTCCACCTGTACTCTTCATTCTAGTAAGTCCAACTAAGTCCATGTGGAGAAGCTCAAGAGGTCTCGTAGTGGCTAAGGAGTTCACCTTTTTATGACTACTCCTAATTTGCTTCCCTATTTGACAAGTACCACATACCTTGTTTTCTTTCCTTTTTAGCTTAGGTAAGACATGCAAGTGACCTCTTTTGCTCAATTTATATAGATCTCTATAGTTTACATGTCCAAGGCGTTGGTGTCATAATTCAGTTTCGTCTATTTGGATGATGTAACAAGAATGATTTGTTGAGCAAGATTCATCAATGATATAGTAATTTTCAGACGTTCTACGATCATTTAATATCACATGTCCTTTATTATTCATTATCTCACATCCATGATAAAAAAATTTTGCATTATGATTATTGTCATAGATTTAAGATATGCTCAGGAGATTATGTTTCAAACCTTCAACATATAATACATTTTCAAATATAGGCAACTTGGAAAGTTGTACATTACCTTTGCCGATGATCTTGTAGTTGCTACTATATCTGAATGTAACTGATCCACCACCGATCTTGTTGATATTTTAGAGAATGGTTTTATCACCTATCATGTGTCTAAAACATCCACTATCAAGATACCATCTTGAATGGACACTTACTTTGAAAGTTGTGTGGATAACAAGATACTTACCCTTTGGAACCCATTTCATAACGAGTTTAGGCTTAAGGGGGTCTCTTACCTTTCGATGTGTTCGGGAGTTAGGATTCTCATATTTTTGTTTACTCCTTTCTTACCTAAGTTGGGTTTTAATAGCTCTTTGAGTAAGTACACAATTTTATCAGCAAGAGGAGGATTTTTATTATCTCTCCTTTTATATTTTTGGTTATTGATGAATGTTTTTACATTAGAAGTTTTTTTTTTTAAAGGATTTTGTATTTTTAAACTTATTCTTTTTACAGTTCAACTCATTTAGAGTTTCTTCTTTAGAGTTTGAAGATTCTCATTTTACAAAGGTAAGAGCAAAATTCTTATATTTCACATTATTATCTCTAGTATATCAAAGTTTATATTTGTCACTACTTCGACGAGAAGAAGTTAACAAATTTTGAAGTTTCTGGTCTCCTTGGATATATTTCTAAGTATCCTTTGAACTTTGAAGTAAAAAAACTTCTATTTTTAATTTCTCATTTTCGGATTTAAGATTTTACAATTTAAAATTTTTCATACTTAAATCTAATTTTGATTATTCAAAATAATCAGAAAAATGATATTTTTCCAAAACAACCTTTTCAATTTCTAATTGTAATTCAGAACATTTTTATTTTTGAACTTTTAATTTAGCTGCAATCTTGCAACTTTCTCTATACAAGGCATCATATCTTCTTGAAGATCGTCTCCATTTTTAGAGTCACTTTCAAGAGTTTCATAATCAGATGTTTCACAATCATATGAAGAAGTGATTCTGGCTATAGTCATAAAGGCATTAAGTTCATTTTACTATTTCCTGGTCTGATTCGTCAGTTTCTGAATTAGTTTTTGAAAAGGTGAGCTTAACAGTCCTAGAGGGGGAGTGAATAGGACTATGTCAAATAAAAAATTAAAGCATAGAAATAATAAACAAATCTAAAATCTCAATTGCATCAGTATTGAAAAATTGATTTAAACTAGTTCGTAGGACAACCTACACCCAAAACAAAGTTTAGGTAGGACAACCTTATTTCATGAACGTTTAAAAGAATCAAGATCTCAAACCAAGTAAGAAAAAGTAAACCTATCTATTACAAATATTCACCACTTTTGCATAAATGAAATTACAAATATTCTCCACAAATGCAAAAAGAAAACATTCACCACAAACACTAAGAATTATAGTGGTTCGGTGTGTACAACAACTGTTCTCAAATAGCCACACCTACTCCACTCCTAAGATTACTAACCCCATAATCTCGGCTTTCACTATGAATAAGGTTTTCATAGGGTCACCTTAAAACCTGATATAATTGTGATTTTATCGAGCTATCACAAATAAAGAAACCCATCTCTGAGATTTTCATGTTATCTCAGAAAAAACCTCTAATGAGATTTTCTGGTTGTCTCATAAAAAACCAAATACAAAAAGTAAATTAATACTTATCTTCATCGAAGAAGATGCTGTAGTCATAGAAAAGGTCCAAGGTTCTATTTGATTTTAATTAGATTTAAACCCAAAGACTACTTGCATTAATTCCCTCAAATCTCAATAAGAGTAAACACTCTTTTTAAAATCAGAATGACAGAGTTATGAGATAAATGAATTAATGAAAAAGCTCTAAATAAATTTATAAATATCACTTAATAGCTTGACAATAAATGAGGCTTCTCTATCTCTTCAATAAGGGTTTTGATAGGCTTAAGTTATATTTTTGGATTAAGAAAGAAACTCTATTTATAGTTAAAAAGTTTGTTCCCTCGACTAGTCTAAGGTAGTCTTCAATTGGTTGAAGCACCGGATTCAGTTCCAATAAATTTTCAAATTTGAGCGGGATAAGATTTAACAGATCTTTGATTGATCGAATAGCCTGTTCGACTGGTCAAAGGTGACCTTCGACTGGTCGAACCATCTGTTCGACTGGTCGAGCAAGCAGAATTTGACTTGATTATAGTTACGGGACTTCGAGTCAAGGAACCTTCAACTAGTCGAGGACTCCACTTGAGTGGTTGAAGACGCAACAAAATTTCTGTTACACTTCGATTGTTTCTTAGACTAGTTGAGAAATTTCTTAGATTGGTTGAGGCAAAACTTAGATTGGTCGAAACTCAGTTAATTATAAGTATAAAAACCCAAATTAAATATGTTTTGAAAGCCCCTAAATCTAAGGTCTTTCTAGGGTTTAAAATATATGTATGGACTGAACTTCCTAGGACTAGAACATCACAAGGAGCTTGATCTTCTACTGGTTGATCATTAGTAGGAGTAGAACTTGTCGATGAAGCTTAATCTTCTACTAGCATTTTTAGTAGAACTTGAACTTACACTTGAAGGTGAACTTTTCATCTTAATCCACGTGACTTGAACTTTAGCTTGACTTCAACTTAAACATAAGCAAGACTTCAACTTGAATATAAGCTTGACTTTAACATGAATATAACACTATGCTAAATTGTTTTAACAAGATGAAATTTGACAAAGTAGGTGTAACATGTGCTTTAAACATAATAGCACTTACAATCTCCCCCTTTGTCAATTTCATGATTAAACACTTAGTGATACATGAATCAGAATGTAGCCTTGTATTCTTGAACTCATGGTGCAGTTGAAGATTGCAAAAATTACTACTCCCCCTGTTCATATAACCTTAAGCATTCTCCAACATTCTCATACATCATATCATATATTCTCAATATTCCAATCAATCATATGCATTATATATTCATATTTCTTCCCCTTTTGTCACAAGTTGACAAGGGAAGAAGGATGATAACCATCAAGAAAAGCATATAAATAATCAGAAGAATATGTAAGAAAGCATATGAAGTAGCATATTAAAATGTCAAAGGTAGGGAACAATCATTCAAACAGAGTTAAGAATACTTATCCAACAAACCAAGTAGAATATTAGTTATACAGCCTCATAGAAAAAAATAAGTAAAAAGAACTCATTTAGATCCTAAGGAGGAAGGAGCGGGCATGGAAGGATCCATTTGATGCAAACTCCTCGCAATACGGTGGAAGTACTTCTTCATGTACTTCATAGAGGATATCTGAGTTTGCGCTAGGTTATCCTGTGAAGCCTATAATGTCGTGACCTTCTCTTCCAGTGATTTGAGTCGATCATCAACCTGCGAAGGATAAAAATCTGGATCATCTGGATCATCTGACTCGTCGAGTTCAACAAAGATATCATCCATAGATGTGTCTTCTAGTGGTGCAGGTACTTCCTGTAAGACCCGTATCATAGTCTGTACCATTCTATAGATTCCTGCGATCCTCCCTGTCGAATTCCAGCAACCCTCGACCTGTATTCAACGTTTGCGCACAACCTGAGACGCATGCCATTAACCATAGTCGAATCAACCCCAGATTTGTATCCTAGTGACCGCGCCATCACCGTGGTTCCAATGCCATGTCTCGTGCGCCGAGGTGATACCTAGGCCAAGGAGATGTGGGCCTGCGTTCAGTTTGAGGAAAACACCGCGCTTTGTAAAACCTAAGAGAATCTCTATGACTTATCACCTCAATCAATCAATCAATCCCATCATGTCAAGTACACCATCACCTCACACCTATCCTCAAGCAACCAGATAAGTCAACAAAGTTCTTACACACCTCATTCCTTTCTTACACCATCTACCCTAAAAGTTAAAAAGTTCTTACACACCCATCACTTACCACGTCCATCACCCATCTCTCTCTTTCTCTCTCTCTCTCTCTCTCTTTACAACCCTCTCTCATTCTCAAACCATGTTCTAAGCAACCCAAAAGAGCGTCACGTCCATGCTCTCCCAAAGCCCTCATGGAGGAGCTTTAGTGTGGCCCACTTCCTACACTCTCATCCCCCATCTCAACCATCAAAACTCCATCTCTTTCGTTAGGATCGAAGATAAGGAGCAAAGGAAGCCTATGGAGCAAGAAGAAGTGGACGGTGGGTGATCTTGGACCCACATTTTTATTCCTTTTTATATTGTCTTTTGTGATCTAAGGGCCCACATATTGTAAGACCCACTTTAATGTATGCTTGTATCCAAGAGGGGCCCATAGTGGTAGGGCCCCTCCGTTATCTTCGATCCCTCTCTCTCTCTCTCTCTCTCTCTCTCTCTTTCCATGATCGTGGTCCACTTATGATGTGTGTATTTTACCCATGCCATCCAATTAGTGGGCCACCTTAATCCTTATTTGAGGCCTGCATGACCGGATAGTCACATAGGCCCAGATCAAAGGGAAACACAAATATTAGATGGGTCCAAAATCAGGTGGGTCATGTCCATGTGGGACCCACCTTGATGCCTGTGTTGTATCCACACTAAGTTTTTCTTCCAGCAGATATTTCGGGATGTTTTTAACATTGATCGGGGGCCATTTGAGAAAATCGATATTCATTTGTCGATCATATCGAGGCCGAGTCGATTGCATTGAAAATGGACACAATCCGTCCAACGAGTTAAATGGTAAATCTATTGGATTTATTGATGCATCGATACTGCCTTCGATATCATCGATATGCAAATTTCGATGACATCGGCTGTCCCCCGATCATATCATAAAAACCTGAAATATTTCATCACCAGTCTCTCTCATGCTTCAAATGTCGATAGATCGATCCCAGTTTCAATTAGATCGGAGTTCGAAATCTGATGTCATCGACACCTGTTTCGATCCCATCGACAAGATGACAAAAGGTTTTAAAAGCATATGACATTTGAGTTTGTGTCATTGAGTGGACCATCGATGTTATCAAGAGTATATGCTCGATGATATCAAACTCTATCATAAATGTGAATGTTTTATATCTGTTGGAACCTTTTGCCTATTTAAAGAGAGACTTACCTTTATTGCTAGTAGAGAAAGAAGAGAGTGCTTTTATGTATTTCAACTTATATCTTATTTCCAAAGCCCTTTCTCTCAAGGGAGTTCATCCTCCAATCCACCCTCATCATTGATATTCAATAGAGTGGATTGGGGAATGAACTTCCACATTTAAGGATCCTCTAGCTACTCCTTAATGACAAATCATTATGCTGGAATGCCTTGAATGCATAAGATTGGAATCGCTCTATCTTCCTGATATGAAAATATTTTGAGAGTAGGATTCCATCTTGACCTTTACCTAACCCGAAGCCAAGTACTGGTATATCATCTTGTGTTGCGGATCAAGGGAGTAGAAGACTCTTCATCAACAAGGAGGAGGAGATCTTTGGCAGTGCGCTTATCAGGACTCATCAACTTATTTGTAAGTATCTAGAGTCCAAGAGGACACTTGTGATCATTCCTTTTTAGGATTGAGTTTTTAGTGGTTCTTACCCTTTGAAGTCCTCATAGGAGGCCTCCAGCGGGAGTGTATGTGGTGGGTGCATTGTGTGGACCCTTGCTCTATGGAGAGCATAAACATCTGGTTAGGAGTGAACCAATAAAACTCTGGGTTTGAGGTGAGTCGTGTAAAACCTTGGATTTGAGGTGAACCATGTAGAAACCTCCAGTAGGGTCTTATGGAAGATCCTTGGCCAGTGTGCCTAAATGTGGGTGTATTGTGTTGACCACTCGTGAGAGCATAAACAGTCAGCCTTAGTATAAGTTGTAAAGGTTGAAGGTGAACCTGATTTAAAACCTTAGGTTTGAGGTGAACCATTGTGAAACCTCCTTGGTAAAATCCGGTACACTCAAGGGTTGAGTGCGGTTACCGGGAGTAGAGTAGACAAGTAGTCAAACCACTATAAAAATGAATGTGTTTGTGATTGCTCTTCTGTGTGTGTGATTTATGCCAATGCATTCATATTTATTTATCTGATCACACCTCACACAGATACACAGTCACATCCAACATAAACTAAGTTGCATATTGCTATATCTTGAATAGTTTGTGATTAGATACTCTACCTGGCTTGGAAGCTAGTGGAGTTACATCTGAGTAATTCTGATAATTGCATATCCATAGGATTAGTGAAGTAGGATTTTTAAATAAATCATAAAAACTATAAAAAGTCATATTCACCCCCCTTTAGGACATATTGGCATATTCTGACTTCAACTAAAGCAGTCTTCACCGCAATTTCAAGCTGCAGGGTGCACAGTTCTTTTCGAAGATTGACCTATGTTCGAGTTATCATCAGATTTGGGTCCAAGAGGAGGACATCTCGAAGACGGATTTCAAGACGCGTTATGGTCATTATGAGTTTCAGGTTATGTCCTTCAGATTGACCAATACACCTGCGGTCTTCATGTAGTTGATGAACAAGGTCTTCCGTCTATATCTCGATCAGTTTTTCATAGTCTTCATTAACGACATTTTAATTTTTTTAAGGACCCGTGAGGAACACGAGCAGCATTTAGAGATTGCATTGTAGACCCTTCGCACCCACCAGCTATATGCAAAGCTAGAGAAGTGAGAGTTTTAGCAGGAGGAGGTGAAGTTCCTCGGTCACATGGTGACAAGGGAGGGTGTTGCGGTGGACCCCTCGAAGGTTGAGGCAGTGCGTTAGTGAGACCAGAACACGACTTCATCCGAGATCCACTGTTTCCTTAGTTTAGCCGGCTACTATTAATGTTTCATTGAGGGTTTCTCCCGTATGGCAGCCCCGTTGACCAGGTTGACTCGGAAGAGCGCAGAGTTTGTTTGGGGTGACGCATATCAGTAGGCATTCATAGAGCTGAAGGATCGTCTGACATCCACCCCTATCCTCACTCTTCCCTTTGGGAGTCATGGATTTGTTGTATTTACTGATGCCTCACAAATTGGCTTGGGTGTTGTCCTAATGCAGCACGGGAGGCCAGTAGCCTTAACATCTTATTAGCTCAAGGTCCATAAGCAGAACTACCTCACGCATGATTTAGAGCTGTCAGTAGTTGTCTTCGCACTGAAGGTGTGGAGGCACTACCTCTATGGGGTCAGGTTCAAGCTTTTTTCTGACCACAAGAGCTTGAAGTACCTATTCTCTTAGTCTGAGCTGAATATGAGGTAGAGACGCTGGATGGAGCTCTTGAAGGACTATAATTTCGATCTTCAGTACCACTCGGGCAAGAAGAACGTGGTGGCAGATGCCCTCAGCCGTCAGCCACGAGGCCTGATGGCGCATATGATGATTAAGGAGTGGAGGATGCTTGAGGATATGGCCGAGTATGATTTTGAGTTCAGTCTACAGTCTTTTATTGTACAGTTATCGAGCGTGTCGATTTAACCCTCTTGTCGCAAGGGTGGTCAAGGCTCAGTAGGCTGATGAGTCGTTGCAGAGTTATAGAGCAAAGGCAGCATCTGAAAGTCAGATAGATTGGCAGATTGGTTCTGATGGTGGACTTCGCTTCAGAGGCCGATTATGTGTTTCGGATATTCCTGAGTTGTGCAGAGATCTTATGAATGGGGCATATCGATCGCAGTTTTTTATCCACCTTGGGTCGATGAAGATGTACTGTAATATGACGTGATAGTATTTTTGGGCAGGGATGAAGTGTCAGATCGGCAATTTTGTGGCTGAGTGTGACACATGCCAGTGTGTCAAGGCCGATCATTAGAGACCTCTTGGTCTATTGCAGCCGTTAAGTGTCCCGATGTGGAAGTGAGAGCACGTGTTAGTAGATTTTATTATGGGCTTGCCGGGGACTCAACACGCTCATGACACCATCTGGGTTGTTGTGGATCGTCTGACGAAGTCGGCACATTTCCTTGCAATGCGTGCAATTTGGTCTATGGACTGTCTTGTGAGGTTATTTATCAAGGAAATTGTGAGACTGCATGGTGTTCCAATCTCGATCGTTTCTGACCGAGACCCGAGGTTCACGTCTCAGTTTTAAGGGAGCTTCTAGAGAACGATGGGGATTGATTTGCAGCTCAGCACTGCGTGCCATCCGCAGACCGATGGCTAGACCGAGAGGGTCAATCAGATCCTTAAGGATATGCTTCGGGCCTGCGCAATTGATTTCGTGGGTAGCTGGGATGAGCATATGCGATTGGCTGAGTTTGCATATAACAACAGCTATCAAGCGACCATCAGCATGGTTCCTTTTGGGGTACTATATGGAAGACCGTGTAGATCACCGAGTTGTTAGACCGTGGTTAGAGTGCGCCCTCTCCTAGGTCCCGAGCTTGTGCAACAGATGTCAGAGGATGCACACATCTTAGAGCTGGTAGAAGAGTTTTGCTGATCACCGACATCATCCCTTGGAGTTTGCTGTAGGGGACCATGTGTATCTCAGGGTCTCGCCCATGAAAGGCGTAATTCGATTTGGAGCAGAGGGCAAGCTTACCCCGAGATTCATAGGACCTTTTGAGATTACTGAGCGCATTGGTGTCGTGGCCTATCAGTTTTCCTTGTCTTCTCAGTTGTCTGATGTCCACAATGTTTTTCATGTCTCCATGTTGAGGAAGTGTGGGTTAGACATAGTTCCTATTATTGATTAGTAGCTGTTAGAGGTTCACGAGAACACCTCCTACATTGAGTAGCCAGTTCATATCCTTGATCGGAAGGAGCAGGTCCTCCGGACTAAAGTCATTCCATTGGTGAAGGTTCAGTGGGGTCACCATTCTATTGAGGAGGCTTCTTGGGAGCGTGTTTTGACAAGGAAACAAATGTATTTGATTTGGGGGTATTATCTTATTTAAATATAACGATGGAAAAGTATAAAGACAATCATCACACTTTATTGATTCTGAATTCATTTACATCCTCTAATATCCCTTGATTCTAAGATAGATTACAAAGAATTCATCGTAAGTTCAACTATCATAGTTAAATTTAAATTTTGGCAGTATAACGGCAATGATTCCAATCATCCCCTAGGACTTAGGAGGAATTGATGAATCGACCAACAGTCTTCAAGAAAAATAGAGATTCCGATAGCATTTCGGCGTTATTTCAATCATCTCCTGAGACTTAGGAGGAATACGCCTTTCTATCAATGACTCATCCCTCTCTCTTGAATAGGGAGAACTTGAAGATTTGAAGACCCTGGCCATTTTAGCAGCATGACAGCCCATTGCTATTATAAACTGCAGGATAGTTGGTTTGCGCGGTCCTGTACAAGCCATATCATTTGCGTGGGTCCGCGCAAACTATAGGAGCCTAATGCTCGTTTACGCGGGTCCGCGCAATCTGCTGGAGCCCAATGCTCTGCACCTTCAGTCTTCTCCTTTGCTCTTCTTTCACTCTGAAATCTTTGAGCCCCTTTTGAGAGAGAGAGAGAGCAGGGTATTTATAGGCATTTCACAGGTGTAAAACTCCGACTTGGGCAATGTGGGACAAAATAACTCACAGCCATTTTTTACGTCATTGTTACATGCTTTGCGCGAACACGAGCAAATGATATACTTTGCGCGATCCCGCGCAAACGATATACTTTGTGCGGTCCCACGCAAAGTGTTCTTAGAACTAATTGTTTGTTCCTTTCTTCCAACCTTTTCCTAGATGCCTTGATTTTTTCCTGCTCCAATTCTTCTCTTATTTTATGCCTCAACAGATGCCCCCTTGATCCGTTCTTTATTTTTTCCAAAAAATCAAAGAAAAGGATCAAATCACTCTTTTTCTGAAAGGTTTGCGCGGTCCTACGTAAAGCTAGATTGAGTACCGTACTCGACCATGAACCCTATAAATAGTCCAACAACTCTGTCATTTGTACAAACCCTCTGTGCTCTGGCGAAACTCTGCTCCTACGATTCTCCTCCGTGCAAACGATATTGTTTGTTGCGACCCGCGCAAACCCTTGCTGTTTGCTCGAATTCCTTTATAGTCCACCACGTTCCGTGCAACCCATATGCTTTGTGCGGACCTATGCAAAGTGTCCCACACTTAGCTGATTTTCCATCTTTTGAACCTTCCAACACTTGGCCATTTTCACCTTTCTTCTATTTTCATTCTGACATTTATCTTCTTTTTCTCAACTCCTTACTTCATTATGGCCCGTATAAAGCAAACGGCCTGTCCTGTGACTCCTCCTTCTGACCAACCTTCTTCCGATCAACTGCCTGCTAAACGAACAAAGACTACCTCTAGTACTCCTGCTTATTTTAAAGAGCTTGTTCTTCCCACCTTTGACTTCTCTGACCGCATCAAATCTCTGCCATCCCCCATTCATAGATCCATATCATTAGGAGATATCAAGTGTCCTTCGAAGCACGGCAGAGAGTATGACTGGGACGAATGGTTGAAAACTACTGCTCACATTCGTATTGATAGTGAAAGACCACCTTTTCATGAAGACACTCCCCCAGCCTCCCATTCAAAGAAGACTCGCCGGAATAAGGCGAAAGAGTTTGCAGAGAGAATTAATGAACATAAGAAGAAGAGACTTCAGAACTCATGAGATTCAGTATGAGTTATTGAAGGCGTTATGAAGTTCGACAACCCTCATGCAGAAGGCATGATGATAATTCCCATAAATGCCTACCGCCATCAGTCTATGCTTGACTGTGAATCCAAGGATTACGTTCACGGTGAAAGATTGATGTATACTGAATCGTGGGCCACAAGAGAACCCCGGATCCTTGAGGGAGTAATACAAATGCAGAAGCCACGACAAAAGATAGGAGAAATTCATCCCATGATCTTCTTAGTTCCTTTCCACAGCCCTCATGACTTCTTTCCTTCACATTTTTATGAGACAGTCCGGCAGCGTTTCCGAGATCGGGGACAACTCTGGGGACAAGCAGAGTTTCACATCAGAGGCCTGTTAACTGCTCGACGTTATTATTTTGATTGGGCGGAAGCTATTTTACTGAAGCACATAGGCACACTTGCAAAAATCGGCCTTTATGATGCTATAGAAGTGACTTCCAAATACTTCTATAGGGAACCTATTGTACTGAAAGGCTTCCTAGAGTACTGGTTGCTCACAACCATCTCCTTCCACTTACCCTACGGTGAGATGAGTATAACACTTTGGGATCTTCACCACATAGCTGGTCTCCCGATAATAGGTAAATTTTACGATGAATTTATTCCAACCAATAGGGAGCTGGCCTTTGTATCCTCTCCCGATTACAAACCTTCTATTTCTAAAACCACTATTGAACTGTTCAAGGAGATGAGTAAATTTTTCAATTTTCACAAGATCCCCCCTTTGCAATGGCTGGCACATTTCTCTAGAGGCCACAGGTATTTATCAGTCCGACAATCAACTTTTCTCCTTATATTCTTGCTGTTTAAAGATTTCTGTACATTTACCCTCTCTCTTCTTTTTTCTTTGAAGATTTCGTGATTGTCACTCCAAGGAATTAACAAAGCTCCGAGACGCAATGAAGGAGAGACCAGAGTATAGCTCCTTCAGAGAACTTGCAGCTTTCTTGGCCTATTGGCTAAGCTTAGTCATACTGCCCAGCTATAAATGGGCAGATGCTATTCATCCCACCATCTTCGCTGTAGTTGGTGCTTTGGCTGAAGGCCACAGATACCCCCTTGCTCCCCTAGTATTATGCTCTATTTATAGAACCCTCGGAGAGGTAGCTACCCACATGAATGATCCTACTCTCGGAGCCTCGTCTGCACATACCTCTTAGCATTATATCACAGGGTGGCTAAGGGTTTACTTTCCTTGGACTTTTGAAGCCCCAGAGCAAGCATATGTTCATCCTTCTCATCTTTCACTCTGGTTCTTCCAACAGAGAGCGATGGCTAAAAGAGCATATGACTGGGTTGCAAATAAAATTCGGGATGATGACCAAATAAACTTTTTTCAATTTCGCCTTTATCGTTACACCGAGGATACAGACATGGTGGACCAAGAAACACTTACTGCAGCGGAAAGAGCTTTCTTCTTTTCCATTCATTCTTGCAGCCTACCCCTTCGGGAAGGGACAGAGTTCTGGAGGGAACCTTACTACCCCAGTCGTTTCGCTCGTCAATTCGGTTACGACCAAATTGTACCAAAAGACTACGAGCTAGTTACTCAGAAAATGCGTTGTTATGGAATAGGTCCTCTCAACTGGGCCATGATATGGAAGCAGCTACTGAACAACTGTGTTGGATCTTCCTTCATAATTCCAGGCTGTAATTGCGTAGTCCATACATCATATGGCTGGATGTGATGATGGGACCATCAGTCATATTTGGTCACTAAGTGCTTGTCGGTGGATTCTTCCGTCTTTCTCCATCCGCCTAAGCTGAAAGGCAGAAATCTAGAGAGTGGAATTGGCTATATCCCGGAAAAGAGTCATGCGTCTCATCATGGAGAAATTTGTAGGAAGATATCGTTAGCAGACCTTATCTGTGAAATAAAGCCTATTAACACTTTGGATAGCTGGTTTGCTCATGGAGTTTTAAGAGAATTTGATCAATCTCGTAGGGACTTTACAGATCAGGCTGCAGACGACGCTGAAGGTACATCTTCCCCAGTTCCTGCAGAGACTGCAGTGGTTCAAGAAGAACCAGCTAATGATGCTCATATACCTCCTTCACAACCCCTTTGTCCTGGCTCATCTTCCTCAATGACTAGATCGAGAACGCGTTTACAGGCATCATCTCCTATTCTTTTAGAGGGGACTAGACAAGCATCCATGTAACGCCCCAGATTTTTGCCAACCTGGGATTAGATGACCTTAGGCAATGGGTCGATCGTAATACCTCATTAACTTGTCAGAACTGAATCCCAAAGTCTAAAGCCGCCTTTGAACTCATTTCCTTCACAAACCTCACCCTTCATCACCTTGATCTTCCAATTTTTCTAATAACTTTCACCCTAGACACTATCTTAAACTAGCCAAGTAGTATAACTTGGATCACTTTATATACAAACTCCAAAGGCCTGAGTACCACCTCGACCAGAATTCACTTAGGACTAAATCCTTTAGAAATGAGATAAAGTAACTAGGTGTGAAACCAGATTAGCTACGAAATCCGTTCGAATCACTTTAAATACGTTCTGCAAGACCCAAAACTTGTAGAATCATTGGCGCTAGGTTACCCTAAAGTTTAGAACCAAACTCATTTCCGTCTCGCTCTCGGAATGAAACGAAACTTTGTATTAGGTCTAGATCGCACATCGGGAGTCCGATTAACCCTGGCTAAGGAACTAGGACCGCCCACTGGGCTTAACAATCATCTCAAAAATCAGCTCCATCCGATGTTCTATGGCCATTCGTTTCGATTCGGAGCGAGGGAGTGTGAAAAACACTATTCCCATCCAAAATAAATATCTGGAATAGTGATCTGGCATCATTCGTTGACACGTTAGTATTAAGCAACCTGACCGTCAGAATCAGACCAAATTACACCCTCGGATTAAGAAAAATTTCAGGAACATTTACATGTACTTGGAATTTCTGATCGTGGCCCACTGACCGTCGAACTGAAAGTGGTCCGCCACGTGTGATCTGGGAATCCGATCGAGTCAAAAACGTAATCCCACGTAGATCCATAGATGGAGAGCTTAAGTCTGACGTTTGGCTCAAGGAGGGCTACCAGAACCTCTCTTTTGAGCCGGAAAAGTGACGAATATCCTATATTAGCAGTAACCCTTGAACCTGAGTCTATTTTGGGAATATTTTTGACTGTAAAGGGACCTTAAACCCTCTCCCATTCCAGCCATATGAATTTGGTTTTGAGAGAGGGAAAGGAGAGAGAAAGTGAGGGAGATGTGGGAGGAATTCCCTGCTGTTGTTCCCCGCCGCTATTCGGCCTACACCGCCCTGTTCTAGGCGCTTTCCCGGCGGTATCCATCCCATTTGAAGGTAAGAAACCCTAACCCTAGGTCTGATTTGTGGTGGGATCGATGTGGGTTGTGTAACAACTAACCGATTCCGCTCTTTAGGCTAGAAAACTCCCGTATACGGAAGATTTGCTACCCTTGCGATTCGTTGCGTTTCAAAAGGCAAAGGTGAGGACTTTAAGTGTATAAGTTGCGGTTTTCAACGCTTTCAATGTCAGATAATGGTAGATTCATGATCTGCATGCAATTGCACATGTACAAAGTGCTTTCCGTTTCCTGTTTCGATTAACGTTGTGAAATATGGAATTTCACATATTCTAGGTATACGTAGAAATACCGTATCGTATTTTTTTTTGGATAAATGATTGACATGTTTATTTAATGTATGATTATATAATATATGAATAAAATACTAGTTTGGCGAAAGGAATCGCCAAAATACATGTTCACTTGTAAATGCGACGTATGTTGAAATTGTGTATGTTAGAAATACCGTATACGTATTTCTTTTGGAATAATATTTGACATACTTATTTAATATATGATTATACAATATATGAATAAAATACTAGCTTGGAGAAAGGATTCGCCTAAATACATGTTTACTAACAAACACTATGTATGTAGAAATACGGTATTGTACGGCAATCACGTATACATGTATATTTTAGCGATGTGTTTGTCATGATTAATTGTCGTAAAAATATATTATGTGCGTATAAAATATTTGCTTGGCGAAGGGAATCGCCGTAATACATATTTGCTTGTATACACTATGTATGTTGAAAATACGTATTCTAGAAAATACTGTATACGTATAAATTTTGGAGATGTATTTATCATGATTATTTGTTGTAGTAATATATTATACATGAATAAAATACTCACTTGGCTAAAGGATAGCCCTAATACATGTTTTGCTAACATACACCATGTATGTTGTAATAGTGTATTCTAAGTGTTGTGAAAATGACTGAATGAGCATAGAATTCTCATTCGTGCTCGCCATGACTAATTGTCATGGATAATTGATTGTTGTATTGGCAATACCCCTTTTGACGAAAGGATTTGCCCTAAATCACGCCACGGCCAATACACACTATATATGCTAAAATGTGTGGCCCAAGTGTTTGTGGAAATGACTGAATGAATATGGAATTTGGTTTCCTGCTTGTCATGACTATCCGTCATGGGTGTATGCGTGTTATGATTGGGGTAACTCCCTAGTGAAAGGATTTGGCCTTATACCTCTGTGATCAACATATGTCATGTATGTTGATTCCTCGTATTTTAAAGTGTCATTGAAATGTCCGAATGAGTAGTAGTTAGTAAATTGTAATGTTTAAGGGTGTTGAGGTATGATTCTCAACTCCTTTAACTATGTGTATGATTTCCTTGAATAGCTATGTGATTAGGAATTGAATATATACAAACTCATGCTTGTGTTGTTCTTTACAACATGCTTTATATCATGCTCTATAATATGCTTATAACATGCCTACTAGCATGTTTGAATTACTTTATTTATCATGCTTGAATTACTTTGTCTATCATGCTTTACTCCATATGCTAAGGATGACAAGTGATTGTGCTTGGGGCTATGATTATAGTCCACACAATCGGTACTAGAATTGAATTCGTGGTTGTGATTCATTTACCACGTGAGATGTGTTCGACGAACTCGAGTCGTACTTCGGTTGGCGATAGTGGTTGTACGCTGAAGTGCTTATGCACGTCATGTCGTTTAACTTGTTGTGCGCTCGGCTAGTTTGAGCTCGTCAGGCAACCCGATCTGTCTTTGTATGTTCACCATGTTTGGTCACTAATGCTTGAACCTGGGGTACCAAACTTACCAAGAAAACCCTTTTAACCATGGTACCTCGATCCGCTAAGACTCATGAGCCGGGCATGGTGGTATGGGACACCGTGGTCGAGCCGTCGGCCACGCCGGGGCTACGTGCCTCCCCATAGTGACCAAGTGAGCAACTTAACTCGTGAGCCGATTATGGTGGTATGGGACACTATATTCGCGCTGTCGGCCTACATTGATAAGGTGATGGGGGAGTGGTGCAACCTTTGTGCGTAACAGCCCTGGCAGCCCTTTGTAGTGACCGCGAGCATATTCTGAAGTTGCAGTGCGCCTTAGGGTTCGCCGTGATATATAGAGTATGAACTAGGCCTGTTTCTGTATAGTGATGAATCGTTTAAGGGGTGATGGGGGAGTGGTGCAACCTTTTGTGCGTAACAGCCCTAGCAGCCTCTACAGTGACCTAGAAAATACACCATCGTCTGGTATTAACTAGGACTGACGACCCTAGAATGGATCATGTTTGGGAATGATACAAGGGAGGTACCTTAGTTTCCCAATCCTGCTGTTTGAAATGGACTAATTAAAAAAACTCGGTAATCATGCTCATCATGCATCGCATGTGCCTGGAAGATGTGGAGCACTGTGGGATGTAAGCATGCGCGAACGTGAGATGGTGTCGCATGAGGGAGTATGTCGGTGAGGGCATCCATCATACCTGCATTCATACTTGCATTAATCAGAGTAACTAGGAGTGCTTGATTTACTGCTTTATCATTACTGCTTGACTACATTGATAACATGTTAACTTATGCTTTATTGTTCTACTGAGTTAGCTACTCACTCCCACGTTACGGGACGGTGTTGTACACACCAAACAGATTTGTTGAGTTTCAGGTGATGGCGATGCTTGTGAAGCAGAGCCGGACTACTTCTATGGTGATGAGGAGGAGTTCTCCTATCTCAGTATCTCTCTCGACAGTCTATGAAGACCTGTATTGATCGACTGACGGGGCTATGGTATTTGGGATAGGAGACTTTACACGTCATCACATTAGGTATATTTTAGAATTGTCCTTGTAATTATTTAACCTGGAAATGTTATCACACTCTGGAGACTCATCATAGTTTATATATTTTGTCTATCTATTACAGTCTTCCGCTTGCAACTTTAACTGTCTCTGGAGTATGATATGTTGTTTTGGCTTAATCTCACTCATCTTCACTACTCTAATACAGTCAACATTCAATCATTATTCATTTTGTTGCATAAGTGATGTTCTGGAACTCGAGAGTTGAGTTACTACTCGACCCCCGATTTTCAGGGCGTTACAATCCACCTCCCCTACAATGAAAGAGTCCTTACCAGAGAGCAGCCGGGCTGCTTCTTATAAAGGAAAGCAAGTTGTCGTTGAAGAAGTCGACGAAGAAATTTTGGGAGATGAGAGTTCAGCCTCATCATCAGAGACTACTGCCTCTTCGCAGTATGAAGACGACGAGGACAGTGAAAGCCGTGAGGATAAAGATGACGATTTTGAAGAAGGCAAAGTCGATATTGGTGGAGAAGAGGAAGCAATTATAGAAGGCGTTGAAATGAAACCTCTTCCTGCAACCTCTAGAGCTCTTCTTGGCATTAATATTCCGGCTAAATCTCCTGTAGCTAAGGAAGATGAGGAGGAACATTTAGATTATGGCGAATATGGATATTCACCAGGTGAAGGAGATTTAATTTTTCATATGCATATATTTATCTACATATTTAACAGCAATTGTTTATTTAAAATTATCATGTCTCCCTTTTTTAGGTGCTCATGTTGCTGAGATAGGCGCGATCTCTTCAGTGAATCCTCTTGTAGTAACTTCACCAAGAGCTTCCGTAGTTCCGTTGGTAGTACAAAAAGTGGTAGCTCGTAAAATGATATTTCCAACAAAGACCACTAATTTGCCAACTCCAGCTACCAGAGATTCAAGTACGGAGGCTAGAGTACCATCTTTTGCTGATATGGTGGGACTCGGCCCTTCCGTGACTCAGGAAGCTTCTCCTTCTGTTAATCGTATTCCAACTACCGATATATATATGCACTAGTTATTTTACTTAGAACCGCATATCCCATAATATATCTGAATGCCTTTCTTCTTTTGCTATAGGAACCCCTTCTTGTAGTGGTGCGGCCAGTTCCGACTCCCTGGCCACTACATCTGAACTATCGTCTTTTACAAAAGTCCCTGTCCACAAGATACTTATGCTGTCCACAAGATACTTATGGTGAAACACTCTTTGTTGACGATAGCCCATATCTTCAGAAACCCTGATCAATGGTTGGACTTAGACGTTGCTATGGAAATTTTGGAGAGCTCTACCAGAATGGCTAGAATTAACATATCTCCTTTTGCGCGGTTTGCTCCTTAAATTCCACGATTCAGTAATTTCATTGGCGTCGATAGAAAATACTATAATAGCCCCTGAGATTTTAGAATATGGGAAGCAGCTGGCTGCATCTCAAGAACAAGTTTCTCTGACGGCTTCATCTATCTCCAAACTTGAGAAAGAATATCTGATTCTTCAAGATCAATTAAAGATTCATATTGATGAGAGAATGATTGTCCAAGATCGCATTGTAGCCCTGAAAGAAGAAATCTCTCAACTGGAGAGGAGGAATCATGAGCAAGACTTAGTCATTCAGGATGTTGAAGAAAGAATGCGGGCGAATGTTCAATCCATTGATATAGAAAAATCTGCACTACTCCAAGGTAGAGAAATGATCGCATCTTTGGAGAAGAAGCTAGCTGGTGTTCCTGATTAAGCACAATTAAAAGAGGATTTGCGCAAATATATAGAGGCATTAGGGGTTACAGAAGAACTTTAAACATGTGATTTTTGAACATGTAATCTTTGTTTACATGCTTTTGGACAGATAATTTATTTGACTTAACATATACTTTTATGATAGCATTTTGAGATATTTATGATGGCATTTACCACATCGCATATTGATGACATTTATGCTAGCATTTATCACATCATATTATGGAAACCCTATTTTCATACAGTAATTTCATCATATCCTTAATTATAATTTTCAAGCCTTGTTAGTGTGGGATTCTCTATGTGAGTATTAAATTGGCGGTGCTAAGTTTCAATTTAATTAGCCACACACAGTTTAAGCTCATGAGTAGTGGAGCGCGCGCACACACAGTTTAAGCTCTTGAGTAGTGGAGCACTTGTTGGTCTTATGTGATGGTCTCTGTAACTATCTAGAGTTCTCTTGAACTTTTCACTACCTTGAGTTCACAGGCCACGGTCCATCAGAGGGGCCCAATGACGCTACCGGGCAGTGAACTGTTGGTTTTACGCACAGGGTTGGCCACGGTAACTCTCTAGAGTTCGCAGGGCTCGCAAGGCTACCTTTAGGCACCAAAACTAGGGTCGCCAATCCATCAATAAGTAGGTTTAATCCCTTCCTCACGAGTTACTACTGAAATCAAACCGTAGATCTGGAGGGTCTTATGCATGGTTAGCCTAAAAGCTCACACTACGACCCCTGTTTTTTTCATTTGCAAGGTCGAACCCATTCACGGGAGGGCACTTTTATCCGTTCCTCGTGGCACTGCCGGAAAGCTATATAGATAGCATGAGAGTTATGGTGACTAGTCTTCGCGGATTTATGGCCTTTTAGGCTTTGAATCCTTGACTTCGTCAGCTGCCCACATGGGTGCGCACGATGGTCTTCGCGGGCTTTTAGGGCCACTGACTCCTCACCATTGCCCGAATGTCGATCTTGATAGGTCTTATGTGTAGTTGGCTGGCCCTTTTAGAGCTTAATCCTTTGAGAGCTTGATCCTTTGAAGATTTGATCGTTTTAGAGCTTGATCCTTTTGATTTATTTATTTTTTTTTTTATAAAGCTTTTAGCTTTTTCTTAGAGCTTGATCTTTTTGATTTGGCTCTTTTAGGATTTGGCTTCGCTAGACTGCCTCTTTGACTGAGATTGATATGTCCTTGCTTTTGATAGTATCTTTAAGAAGATTCGTGCCTTGTAAGGCAATAATAATTGTGATCATTGTCATTGCCAGCATAATAGACGTTTCTGACTGAGATTGATACGTCTTTGTTTTTTGATAATATCTTCAAGAGGATCAATATCTTCAAGAGAATCTTCAAGATGATATTGACTTTGTCAAACTTATTTGGTGATGACGATGATCAATATATTTTTTTAAGATTTAATGCTTGCTGACATAGTTAACATGCTCGTGAATTTCTTCTTCATAGCTTCTTTTGTTAACATATAGACATGATCTTATTCCCACTTACCCCCTTTTGATACAGAATCATTATGTCGATAATATTCTGGATCAAAATCAGCATGTCTCTCTTTAGGGGTAGTATCTTTTGATGAAGCGGGCGTTGACAGGTATACTGATACCCTTCCCATCTTGATTTGCGATTCTATATACCCCATTAGAGTATACTTCTTTTACCACATATGGACCGTCCCATTTAAGCTCGAACTTGCCCCCTGTCCGACAGGTGACCACTATAGGTCATTTTAGCATTAGCACCATATCCCCTTTTTTGAAAGAGCGGTATTTAACTTGCTTATCAAAGGCAGCCGATATCCTGGCCTGATATGACTGCAACCGCTGCTGTGCTGCTAGACGTTTCTCATCGAGCAGATCTAATTCTTTCAGCCTTATTTTCGCATTTTCATCATCTATTACAAACCGATGTACCGCTACTCTGAGCGATGCCACCTGTATTTCGATTGGGATGACTATTTCCATGCCATAGATTAATGAATATGAGGTCGCCCTTGTTGTTGTACGATGGGTAGTTTTGTAGGCCCATAATGCTTCCTGTAACTTTTCATCCCAATCGCGCTTATTGCTTGTCACCATTTTCTTTATTATTTTGACGATCGTTTTGTTAAACGCCTCTGCTAATCCATTGGCCAGGGGATAGTAAGGTGTTGAAAATGAATGTTAGATGTAGGACTTCTGAAACAACCTTTCCATGCCTCTATTTTTAAAAGTGGTGCCATTATCAGAGACGATCTTTTTCGGAATACCATGACGGTATATTATGGCATGCCGGATGAAATTAACCATATCCTTTTCTTTCACATTGCGCAAGGCGACTGCTTCGGTCCACTTGGAGAAATAGTCTGTCGCAGCCAAAATATATTGTTTTTCTTTAGACGAAGGTGGATTTATAGGGCCAATCACGTTGAGTCCCCAAGCTAAGAAAGGCCAAGAAGCAACGGACTGATGTAAGTCTTCTGGGGGGACATGTATTATATCCCCATGTATTTGACATTCATGACACCGCTTCGCATATTCTATCGCATCTTTGAACATGGTAGGCCAGTAATAACTCATTTGATGCACTCTATGGCATAAATTTCGGCCGGCTTGATGCACTCCACATTCACCTGAATGTGCTTTCCGCAGCATTTGGTTTGCTTCTTGCTTGTCTAAGCACCGTAATAGCATTCCATTATAAGATTTTCTGTACAATACTTCACTGCATATGACAAATTTGCCCGATCACTGCTTAATCTGCTGTCTTTGCACATTATCTTCTGGCAGGATGTTATATTTGAGATAATCGACGAAAGGCTGACGCCAATCATCTGTCGTTACTTCCAGACAGGATATAGGAAACATTTCAACAATTTCTTCGATAACCTCTGCAGATGGCAGGAATCTTCTTTCTTCTATAGTGACTTGGAGAGGACTTCGATTTGTACAGGACAGAGCCGCTGCAAGACTGGCTAAAGCATCCACTTTTGCATTCTCAGATCATGGTATATGTTTGATTTCCACATGGCAAAACTGTTCAAGTAATTGTTGTGCTTTCCGACAATAAGGCAAGAGTTTTTGTTTCCTTACTTCGAATTCTGTTGTCAATTGATTTATAATCAATTTAGAATCTCCGAAGATGTGCAATAATTTTATTTCCATTTACTGAGCTATTTCCATTTCGATAATGAGGGCTCTGTATTCAGCCTCATTGTTCATGCATGTGGTACCCAGTGTGAAGGAGTATGGTAACAGATCGCCTTGAGGAGTAATGAATATCACTCCTGCCCCCGCTCCCGATGTTCGAGCAGCACCATTAAAATACATTTGCCATAGGCTCTAGGATTCGGCCAACATAACCTGCTCATCCGGGAAGTCATCATTAATTTCTTCACTTTCTGCCAAAGGATGTTTTGCGACGAAATCTGCCATGGCCTGCCCTTTTACTGCTTTCGCCGGTCTATAAGAAATAGTGTATTCTGATAACAATAACATCCATTTGGCTAATCTTCCCAACAACATTGGCCTGGTCATCAAGAATTTTATCGGATCTGCTCTTGAGATCAAAGTTATATCATATGAGAGACAATAATGTCTTAACTTCTGTACAGCAAATATCAACGCCAAACATTCTTTCTCGATAGAGGAATAATTGCATTCTGCCCCCATTCATGTTCGGCTTAAATAATAAAGAGCAGTTTCCTTTCCGGCTTCATTTACCTATGCCAACAAAGCACCCAAAGAATTTGTAGCTGTAGATGTATACAAGATAAGTGGCTTACCTCTTACTGGAGCTGTTAACACCGGCGGCTGCTTCAGCAATTCCTTGATTGAATCAAATGTGTTCTGGTAGGCATGGTCTCATACAAATTCGGTGTCTTTCTTCATTAGCCGTAAAATGGCTGACACCTTCCTGCGAGATTTGAAATGAAACGGCGAATGTACGCCAGTTTTCCTTGTAAACTTTTCAATTCCTTTAGCGTTGTCGGTGGCGGCATATTTTAAATAG
This sequence comes from Magnolia changhungtana, assembly GCA_030180095.1. Taxonomy (NCBI): domain Eukaryota; kingdom Viridiplantae; phylum Streptophyta; class Magnoliopsida; order Magnoliales; family Magnoliaceae; genus Magnolia; species Magnolia changhungtana. The sequence continues at coordinate 7,053,003 of JASAUF010000502.1, read as the reverse complement.
CCTTAATTTTTTCTAGATCGATCTCGATACCTCTATGCCGTACAACGAAGCCGAGAAATTTGCTCGAAGATCCCCGAACGCACATTTAGCTGGGTTCATCTTTAATTATTTCTTTCTGAGTCGACGGAAGACTGCTGCCAAATGTTCATGGTGTTCTTGATGATCTCCTGACCTGACCACCAAGTCATCAATGTAGCACTCAACATGTTTATGCATCATATCTTGAAAGATACTTTTAATCGCCCTTTGATATGTTGCCTCGACATTTTTAAGACCGAAAGGCATAACTTTGTAACAATAAATCCCGAGCGGTGTTCTGAATGCCGTCGCCTCTTTATCTTTAGGCGTCATCCTGATTTGATTATAACCTGCGTAACCGTCCATAAAAGACATAATAGCATACTGAGTAGTACTATCGATCAATAACTCTGTTATCAAGAGAGGGTAGTCATCTTTTAGACATGCTTCGTTCAGATCTCTGAAGTCAATACATACTCTGATCTGCCTATTTTTCTTCTTCACAGGAACAATGTTTGATATCCACTAGGGATACTTAACTTCCCTGATGAACCCAACTTTTATCAGTTTGTTTACTTCCTCTTCGATTAACGGAATCAGGTCTGGGTAGAATCGCCTTTGTGCTTGCTTTACTGGTTTCTTTTCTTTGGAGATGTTTAATCGATGCATCGCTACGGAGGGTTCCAGTCCCAGCATCTCTTCATATGTCCAGGCGAAGACGTCTTTATTTTCTTTGAGAAGTTGGCCATATTTTTCAAATTCCTATTTAAAAAGATTGACGCTGATGAATGTATTCCTCGGCTCTTCTTCTGTTCCCAAATTTATTTCTCATAAGCCATCTATTGTCGGTTGCCCCCCGTCTTCTATTTGTTTTGGAGCTGTTTCAGGATACTCGACTACTTTAGGATCTTGGTCTGGTATTTGTGTGGCTGAAGTCATATTTACTGATACCATATTCACTGATGACTCTGCTCCTAGCCCCTGAAATTTTCTCTGCTTTTCCTGATCAACCCCGAGAGGGATTTGAATTCCTTTCCCATGATTCAGTCCAGTGGGTTTGTTACAATCAAAACCCATATTTCTCATGATTTTCTTGCTTACTGCACTGTATTTTTTCAAATTTTGTGGTGTTAACTCTCCGTGATATACATTGCTTGTGATCTCATCCTTTGCTTTCGCTGCGGCATGGAATTCTATCAGCTCAGGGTATTTAGTACTAGCCCTGACTTGAAATCTTCCTAGAGTGGCTGTAAATGGCTTACACCTTTCAATATTGGGTAAAGGCATCGTATAATTGGACTGTAGGAGTTTTAACTGTTCTGTCGATAACAATGTCAACAGCGGCTGCCCCGTTCGTCTCAGACGTTAGGGTACAAAATAGAACTTCTTTCTTGCTTCTACAGTCCCAGAAGATTCCACCCTTTCTTCTCTAACATGGTTTATTCGGACGTCTTTTAAGACTTTCTTTGCATCATTATTTCCCACCTCTTCGAAAAATCCTTTATAATAGCTGGCGACCGCGAAGAAAGACTCAACTTCCGTATATGGTTTCGCGTCAGCCATCACCTTGCACTGCATTCCGTCCTTATAGTATTTGAAACATTGGTGTAGAGTAGAGGGTACGATAGTGTATTGATGTATCCATGGCCTTCCCAAGAGAAGGTTATACATTGTCACAGCATTTATAACATGACATACAACACTTGTAATTAATTCTCCCACTTCTAATGTCACTGTAATCTTACCGAGGGCGTGTTGCCCATCTTAATTGAACCCCTTGTATCATCATTCCGCTAGGGCGCAAATCAGAACGGCGATAGCCCAATTTGTTTATCATGGAGAGTGGCAAAAGATTCATTGTGGACCCATTGTCTATCATGATCCGTTTTATCTTCTTTTCACAAATATACCCTTCTATCATCAGTGGTCTGTTATGTTCTGCTTCACCAATTAAATCATCATCAGAGAATGAGATATCTAGTAGACAATTTTCCCGTTCATTGTGTCTTTCATGTTTCATTTCTGTCAATAAGCTTCTCTCACATTGTGATCAGACAGCGCATGGATCAAACTTTGTCGAAACTCTTCTGATAACTTAAGTGCATCATAGATGATTAGATGTGCCGGTATGCCCTTAAAGTGGCTAACTACGTTATAAGCCACTTTCGTCGCTCCGTTCCCGTTTCACTTCCATCCTTGCTGTTCTGTCTTTCGGTGACTTCTTTCCTCGCAATTCCTGCTTTTTGCTTCACCGGACTCGTTACCTGCTTCCCTGATCGCAACGTAATCATTGTTGCATTCTTTATTAACTTTCAATTTTCTCTCCCTTTTATTTCTCAGTCCTTTTCCTAGACTGAAAATACGTTTACTGTCGCCCTGATACTCTTTTCTTTATTTTCGCTGGTTATTATTTCATCCCTATTTATCATTCGCTATATGATGCACTTCAACGTATAGCAATTCTTCATCGGATGTCCCATTAGGTGATGATAATGGCAAAAGTTTTTTTCCCGGGTCTTCGTCACATCTTCAGGTCGCTTGGGCTCTGGTAATTCCTGGGTGCCAGCTTTTAACAACTGCTGCATCATAAGAACTACGTCTTCTTTATCAAATTCAAATCCTTCATAAGAATCGAGCATTCTGAACATTTTTCTGCCGTATCTATCCCTTGATTGATTCCAACTTTCTTTTCCTTCTGATCTTTTGTCTCTTGAGCTCCTCGCATCTTGGTTTTTCTTATCACGATCAATGGTATTGATGGTCATTCTGTCGGGTATCCTCCTGACGGCTTCATGATGAAATGCTGGCATCTTATAAGTCATTAATTCCAACGCATGGGCTTTGGTAGCCAAATCACGAAAGGTTCCGACATTGGCACTGGTGAGTCCGAACGCGATTCCTGTTTCCATAGAGTTCAAACACATCTTAACCTATTACTTTTCTTCCGGCAACTGTCTACACGATGCCCCTAGTGTCTTCCATCTGTCTATGAACTTTTCAACTAGTTCTCCTTCTCGCTGTCGTACTGAAGCTAATTCCGTGATGCTAACATCGCGCTCTGACGAGAAGAAGTTTAACATGAAAGCATTTTGCATTTCCTCTCATGTGCGTATAGATCCTGGAGCTAAATTTGAATATCATCAGAAAGCTTTACTTGTCAATGATGACCCGAATTATCGTGGAGAAATTCCCCATGCTAGTAATGAAGTACATCAAGTGCTCTTCAGGTGACCCTTCTTCGTTAAACTTTTGAAAGTCTGGATGCTTGAAATTAGCTGAAAAGGGGACATCTTCTACTTCTCTTGAGTACGGCGTTCGGTATCTAAAATGGCCAGTATTCGTGCGCTCTCTCTCTCTATTTTGACTGCTTCTTCGACGATTTACCTTACGTCATCTTGTGTTATAACTCTTGTTGCTGGAACGGACCCTCGTGATCCTATCCCCTGTGGACGGGAACCTTCAGGTTAGCTCTCTTGTCCATTTGTCGCTCTCATCATAGGTGGAGCAGCTATCTGAGCTACGTTATGCGCCAGAGTTGCCAGAGCTTCTATAAGGTTCCGGCACTTGTCCATTAGCGCTCTTTGCGCCTCTGCCATTTGGTCAACACGTTCTCCAGTAGTTGGCCTATTTTTTTGACCCGTCCCTGCCATGTACACTGTGGCTCCTTTATTGTTTGTCGAGGCTATTGTTGGAGTAAGATGAGAGTACGTCGACGTAACAGGGCTTATAAAGAGGGGAGAGATCGGAGTCTCGTTCGACTTTTGCGCGCTTCCCGTGCTGTTGATTGATCGGGGCAATACAATTATGGGCAAATTTGTCTGGGGTGATACAGGCATTGGTGATCCTATCATAAGCATTTTACCTTTCTGTGCTTCTGTCCATTTAGTCCTTGGGGCGACCAGAGCTGGAAAATCGCGCAATGAGAACTGTAGAACTGTTCGCTCAGGGTATATCGCAGGAGGAGCGAGCTCGGGTTTTCTTCTTGCTATACTGCGCGTGATTGGTCCCTCAGCTCTTGGTAAAGATAAGTTTGCCTTGCGGCTCTTTAAGTTCTTTTCTTTTGTCTTCCTTGACAAGACCACAGTCCAGTTCCTGTCACTTTCCTGTGGTTGAGGTGAGACGGAAATGACTCCCGCTATTACTTGAGTCACTTTACGCCTGCTTGTGGTGCATGCATTCGTATGCTTGGGAGTTCGGCTTGGCGCGTATTCAATTACAAACCCAATGGGGATGAAACGGAAGTTCACTTTTCTCGTAACGTTAGCCATCAGTAGTATTATGTGATTGAATTCGGGTACCTTCGATAATGAAACATATGTGAAGTTAGTATGCGAGGGATTAAGTAAACTATCTTAGAGATGAAGGGGAGGATGTTCCCACTGAGAGTCGCCATTTTGGCATCTAAGAGATGCCAAAAAGTGATAAGAGCCTTACAACTTTCACCAATGTTAATGTTAAATAAGATAAAGTAATCCCCAGTGGAGTCGCCATTTTGTTTCGACAAGGAAACAAATGTATTTGATTTGGGGGTATTATCTTATTTAAACATAACAATGGAAAAGTATAAAGATAATCATCACACTTTATTGATTCTAAATTCATTTACATCCTCTAGTATCCCTTGGTTCTAAGATAGATTACAAAGAATTCATCGTAAGTTCAACTATCATAGTTAAATGTAAATTTTGGCAGCATAACGACAATGATTCCAATCATCCCCTAAGACTTAGGAGGAATTGACGAATCAACCAACAGTCTTCAAGAAAAATAGAGATTCCGGCAGCATTTCGGCGCTATTTCAATCATCTCTTGAGACTTAGGAGGAATATGCCTTTCTATCGATGACTCGTCTCTCTCCCTTGAATAGGGAGAACTTGAAGATTTGAAGACCCTGGCCATTTCAGCAGCATGACAGCCCATTGCTATTATAGATTGCAGGATAGTCGGTTTGCGCGGTCTCGTATAAGCCATATCATTTGAGCAGGTCCACGCAAACTTAGGAGCCTAATGCTCGTTTGCTTGGGTCCGCGCAATCTGCTGGAGCCCAATGCTTCGCACCTTCAGTCTTCTCCTTTACTCTTCTTTCACTTCGAAATCTTCGAACCCCTTTTGAGAGAGAGAGAGAGAGCGGGGTATTTATAGGCATTTCGCAGGTATAAAACTCTGACTTGGGTGATGTGGGACAAAATAACTCGTAGCCATTTTTTATGTCATTGTTACATGCTTTGCGCAGACACGCGCAAACAATATACTTTGTGCGATCCCGCGTAAACGATATACTTTATGCGGTCCCGTGCAAAGTGTTCTTAGAACTAATTGTTTATTCCTTTCTTCCAACCTTTTCCTAGATGCCTTGATTTTTTCCTGCTCCAATTCTTCTCTTATTTTATGCCTCAACAGAGCGCGAGGCCGAGATTCGAGAGCGCTATCCCCATATCTTTTATGATTGATTATGTGTTGTATTTTTTATGTTGTCTCTGATTTTATATGATGATGTTATGTTTCTCATTCCTCACGAGTTATATCTAGGTGCGAAGATTGTGTAAATTTTGAGGACAAAATTTTTATTGGGTAGGGAGAGTTATAAGACCCGTATCATAGTCTGTACCATTCCGTAGATTCCCACGATCCTCCCTATTGAATTTTGGCAACACTCGACCTATATCCGATGTTTGTGCGCGACACTGAGATGCATGCCGTCAACCAGAGTCAGCTCAACATGAGATTTGTACCCTAGCAATCGCGTCGTCGCCGCGGTTCCTTTGTCGCATCTTGCTTGCTGAGGCGATACCCAGGCCAGGAGATGTGGGTTCACGTTCAGTTTAAGGAAAACAGTGCGGAGAATCTCTACAACTTGTCACCTCAATCAATTAATCAATCCCATCATGTCAAGTACACCATCACCTCACACCCATCCCCAAGTAACCCCATAAGTCAACAAAGTTCTTACAAACTCCATACCTTTCTTACACCATCTACCCCAAAAGTTAAAATGTTCATACACACCCATACTCACCACATCCATTAATCCATCACCCATCTCTCTCTCTCTCTCTCTCTCTCTCTCTCTCTTTACAACCCTTTCTCTCATTCTCAAACTATGTTCAAAGCAACCCAAAAGAGCCTCACGTCCAAGCTCTCCCAAAGCTCTCATGGAGGAGCTTTAGAGTGGCCCACTTCCTACGTACCCTCTCATCCCCCATCTCAACCATCAAAACTCCATCTCTTCCGTTTGGATCGAAGCTAATGAGCAAAGGAAGCCTAGGGAGTAAGTAGAAGTGGACGACAGGTAATCTTAGACCCACATTTTATTCCTTTTTGTATTGTCTTTTGTGATCTAAGGGCCCACATATGGTGGGACCCACTTCGATGTATATTTATATCTAAGAGGGGCCTATAGTGGTGGGGCCCTCCATTATCTCCGATCCCTCTTTCTCTTTTTCTCCCTTTCTCTCTTTCTCTCTCTCTCTCTCTCTCTCTCTCTCTCTCTCTCTCTCTTTCCATGATCGTGGCCCACTTATGATGTGTGTATTTTACCAATGCCATCCAACTAGTGGGCCACCTTAATCCTTATTTGGGGCCTACATGACCGGACGGTCACACAGACCCAGATCAAAGGGAAACACAAATATTAGATGGGTCCAAAATCAGGTGGGCCACATCCATGTGGGACCCACCATGATGCCTATGTTGTATTTACACTGTCCTGGGCTAATGGTGAAGTGTGGACTGACGTTGGGTGGGGCTAACAGTGGAGTGTGGACTGACAGTGAGTGTACTAATGGTGGAGTGTGGGCTAACAGTGGGGTCCATGGGACCCATTCACACCCTTCATCCCTTTCTATGGGCCACACCATGGTGTATGGGTTTAATCCAGACCATCCACCACCCCTGGACGGTGGGACCCATGTCCGTGTGGGGCCCTCCTTGATACGTTTATCCACACCTGTTGAGGGTCAAATATTGCATATCAGACCCTATTTATTACCTGGATTTACGGATATGATGCCGTTTAATGGCCTGCTTTAATCGTGTTTGTGATGCAGAGTGTATTTGCAAACATGAACTGAAAAAGGGAGTTTAAATCATGGATTTAACGTTCTAAAGTCACCAGAGCAAGGGACGGACCCCAGTGAACCAAGATCAACAGCCGAGATCCGAGAAAAACGAGAAACTGAAGCTCAAGTGGCCTGAAAGTCAGCCAAAATGCAGGATCACAGGGTTTCCACCATCCGTTCAGCTCAAAACTTCATACATGGCCTGAGGACCATGAATTAACCGTACATATCAAATTTGAGTCCTTGGATCCATGTAGAAGTGGCCCAAAGGCTAGATCAGCCCCTAAAATCACGATTTGGGGCCCACCTGATCATAGGATATGTTTCAACTTTGGTCCCAACCCCTTAATAGGGGAGACAAAACAGATGGACGGTTCAGATCTCTCACTAACATCACAATGGGCTTACACCAGAGCGAGTGTGCATATGGAGCATGCACATTCGCTGTGCACTGGATAATACAAGAGTCGGTCAGCGGCGCTGACCGACCTTCTTTCCAAAAAAATTTTGAAAAACGGCAATGGCCGTTCGCTGATGCTTTAACGGAGAACGTCGGTTTCTGTTGTGGGCCCCACACACTCTCCTCCTCGATGATCCGAACCGTTAAAAGGTTTCATGATATGGGTACTAACTTCACCTAGGCGTCGTTTTTACCTGATGCAATCAATCGGAAAATCCTGACCGTTAAATGCAATAAGGACGGCTGAAAGCAGAATCTGTGGGCCGCAAAGAAATCAATTAAAAAAACCGACCATGATGGTAGGTTTTTGAAGCAGAATCTGATGAGCAGAGTGGATTTTCAAGATAGCAAGTTCGTGGACCCCACCGACTCACATTCAAAAAAAACGGAAACTCTGTTTCCGCGCTGACGTGAAACCGGATGTTACGACTCTCTGTGGGCCATCATCTTGGCCCATATGATTGATCCGGGCCGTCTGTTGGAACACCAGGGTTCCTATTACTAGGACCTAGGTGTCGGAACTTCAAGAAGATAGCCAGAACGGTCTTCCAACCATTCCAATGTAAGATTAACGGCTGTAAGATGGATTAGATGGACTATTCAGAATGCAAGAAAAATCCACCTCCCTGGCTAGTTTCTCGTTCTACATCAAATAGACGGGTCGGATTTCTCTGGAGAAATCAGTTTTGGGACCCACCAACAACTCAACGCATGGGTTATATTTTTGCATGCGTAAGGAGTTTCGCACGCAGCTGCGAAAGCTTTCACCAACCGACTCCTTTGAAGCTATAAAAAGAGAGAGAGACCGTGAGGGAGGGGGATCCGGTAGACGGCTGAGAGGAGAACTGGAAGCAGTCGTGAAGGCTTGGGTCTGGACGTGAAGCAAAGGAGGAAGTTTGTTTTATGTTTTCTTTTCTTCCTTTTCTTTTGAGATTATCCCGTTTATGACGGGCTAAACCTCTTAGCTAGGGCTAAGAGGTGAAGCTTGTAGCGTGATGGGAGATCTCTTTACTTGTGCCTTTGTTTAGACTGAATTTGATGTTGATTTGGGTTTTTATTAAAGGAATGTTTTCAGTCTTTAATGGTCTGTTGTGACTGAAATTACAATGGGTCTGCAATGGCTTTGAGCATGTTCTTTTTCTCTTTATGTTTATGACGTCAGGAAGCCCTGTTGTTCACCATCGTCTCCTGGGCATGGTTGGATGTCAGTACCTTTCCTAACCTTCATACATTGATTGGTTGGTAATTAGTTTAATTCTGTTGTTTGCTTTGTCTCCTGGGCATGGTTTGGTGATGGAATCCATTCTAATTCATATACCTTTCATCTTTTCAAAACTACATCAAAGGAAGTTCAATTGATTTTCATGAATCAAGTGTAGTTCTCCCTGATCTCTACAAGTGGATCCTCTGAATCCCTAGTTTCCCTTTTCCTGAATTCTTCTTAAGTTTTAGATTAATTATTTCACCATTATTCCTCAAATCAAAATTGGTTTAGATTTCATCTTAGCCTAGTTCTAGATCTGGTTATTTTTAGAAAGCGTACAGGTTTCAGTCCCTGTGGATTCGACCTCGGTCTTACCGAGTTTATTACTACATCACAACCCTATACTTGGGGAGTGAACAACACCTAGATCCATAGCTCTAGTGGTAGACCAGGTGAAGAATACCTCGTTTCAACGCTGAGGTCTTGACACTGATTCCCTAGTAGGGTGGCTAACAGTGAAGTGTGATCTGACAGTGGGGTCCGTGGGACCCATCTTATCCCACGCCATCCACCCATGGATGGGCCACACTGTGATGTGTTTGGGGTTTCCACTGTCCCTGGACAGTGGGACCCACCCCACGTGTGGGGCCCTCCTTGATGAATGTGACCTTCCAGGCCGTCCAAGGGCCTAGACGTTATATTGATATAATATATATTATAATATTATATATATTATATATTATATATTATATATATACATGAGGGTGGGCCTTATGTGGGACCCACCTCTGTCCCCTTTAATGCAAAAGCTGCACTAACAGCAGTTATAATATATATATATATAGCGTATATATATATATATATATATATATATATATGAGGGTGGGCCCTATGTGGGACCCACCTCTGTTCTCTTTAAAGCAGTTGTAGCTGCAACGTACAACAGCTATGTAGCTGTTGTGTACGTCCAACTGGTTGGACCCACTGTCCCTTCACGTTAGCAGGTTCTGTGGGCCCCAACCACAATGCATGTTTGTTATCAATACCGTCCAGCCATTCGTTGGGCCGTCCATCTGCTGGACAGCCAGTGGACCCCACCCTTAATGGACGTGTTCCATCTAAACCGTCCATCCTCTTTGGCAAGCTCATTTTATGGCTTGAGGCAAAAATGAGATAGATCTACTTATCAGGTGGGCCACTGCTAAATACAGTGGAGCAGTGAACATCTACCATTGAAATCCTCATGGTATCATAGAGAATCTAAATCAACATGAAATTTATTTTCCTTTTTTTTCAGGTCTATGTGACCTTATGATCATATTGGATGGAAAATAAATGCTATGGTGGGCCTTGGGGATTTCAATGGTGGAAATCATTATCACCATTGTTATTTGGAGCGCGGTCCAGATAATCTCGCATTATGATTTATTTAAAATGCTCTTAAACGATCCTTATGGTTAGATGGATGGGGAGATGGTGCGACTCACTTGATGTATATTAGGCCCCTCTTTGTGAGGTGTATTAGGCCATTGGTGCAGCTCATTTGATCGGCCTATTCAAATTGGCCCATTTGGTTCAGCCCATTTGATTCGGCCCATCCGAGTTGGCCCATTTGATTCGGCCCCTTTGATTCGGTCCATTTGATCGACCCATTCGATCAGCCCATTTGATTCGGCCCATTTGATCGGCTTATTCGAATCAGCCCATTCGATTCGGCCCATTTGATTCGACCTATCCGATTCGGCCTACTTGATTCAGCCCCTTTGATTTGGCCCATTTGATCAGCCCATTGGATTTAGCCCATTTGATTCGGCCCATTTGATTCGGCCCATTTGATCGGCCCATTTGAATCAGCCCATTCGGTTCAGCCCATTTGATTTGGCCTATTCAAGTCGGTCCATTTGATTCAACCCATTTGATTCGGCCCATTTGATCGGCCCATTCGAATCAGCCCATTCGATTCAACCCATTTGATCGGCCCATTCAATCCGGTATGCCTTGGGAGCAATGATGGTTTGACGTTCACATTATAGAGTAATGATGGTTAAATGTCCACATTGTAACTCTCCTGAGGGCCCATTGTTAGGCCCATACTTGTAGTGTGTAGACCGTCTAGGCCTATCTTCATTACGAACAAGAATCCATCGCCATATAACATATTTAGTATAGTTCCATGATTCATGATCATATGCATCATATGTATGCTTGATATGAGAAGTGACTGCTCATAGCATATGTCTTCAGACAGATTGTTTATGGGCTCCCGGATAGGCAGTGTTGCCCGCATGAGAGTGCGGTATGCATAGGTTGGCAGGATTAGATACCGAAAATCTTGTTCTACATGGGGTACTATAGATATCCCTGGGTGAAAGTCCCTAAACCTTTATGGTACCAGGAGGTTGCTCCAACGTCTAGACTGAGTGGGTACATGAGCACCGAGTGCCGATTACTAGAAGGTTGCGCTTTTCACTATGTCATGGTCGGTTGGAAGGGGGTGCAGCCTTACTCGCCCGAGGGGAGGGGGCAAAGCTAGGCTGAGTTTGACCAGCTCGAGGAATGGGTCCGCTATCTATGAGCTGAGTCTGATTTGGTAGGTAAATAGTGAGGTCTTTTTCACTCACCTTGTTATACACGATGAGGCAGTAATTTGGTTGGAGTGAACTTGACCCCGGTGATATTCCAGAGATGAGTTGTACTGATATGTGGACTTAGATGAGGATTAGTGTGCTTGGTTTGCATCTCGTATCGCATGGCCTTAGTACGACTAATAACATTCCTGAATTCATCAGCATATTCCGCATTACTCTGATATTGCATAATTATATTACTACATTGCGCACACACTTTCACCACCCTCTAAGCTTTCCATAAGCTTATGCACGATCATTGCATGCAGGTGACATTAGTCCGCAACAATGCTAAGGAAGGAGCGCTTAGCAAATCATCTTGGAGCTTTTTGTCCATTATCATTGTATTTCCCTTATGCCCATTGTACTTATAAGTTTTTTTTATCATAGTAGAAATGTGAGGCATTTTTGGTTATTATTTATGGGTTATGCCTTTGGTTATGCTTATTACGAATCAAACTGATGTTGAAAATCCTCCTCGTAGCATCTGTTTCGAACAAGAAACAAATACATTTGGTTTGGGATATCATCTTATTTAAACATAACAAAGAGAGAGTATTGAAGACAATCTTCATATTTTATTATTACTAAATTCATTTACATCCTCAAACATCCCCTGATTCTAAGATAGATTATTTTAAAATATATGAATTAACAAAGTTCAAATGTCCAAGTCAGATATCAAATCCGGCAGCATATCGACTCGTGATTTGATCATCTCTTTAAGAGGAATATGACTCGAATATCTCTTCTGCTGGTTTCTCCTCTTGAAGCTTGAACAGAAGAAATTTGGAGACTTGATCATTTTAGCAGCATAACGACTCCTTAACTTCATAGACTGCAGGGTTGCGTAGACCCACATAACGGATACCGGTTTCGCGCACCCACACAACCCACTGGTGCTTCCTCTCTTACCTTCAGTCTTCCTCCTCACTTTGCTTCCTCTCCAAAATCTTCAATCCGTTCAAATGAAGGAGGGGAGAGGGTATTTATACGCCCTCGCACGTGTGGAACCTCAAATTCGGCACCGTGCGACCCACCTTTCAATGCTTCAGGTCCTTTACCAAAAAATCAGTCCTGGAACCAGTTGTGCGAATCCGCATAACTGATCTTCTGATTAGGTGGACCCGCGCAATGGATATCATTTGCATGGACCCGCATAAACACCCTCAAAGACACTTCTCTTTTTTCTTTTATTTTCCTTTCTACTGTCTTACTTTCCAATCTTCTTTTACTTCAATCCTTCATCACTTTTTTATGCGTCAACAGATGCCCCCTTGATCCTTTCTTTGTTTCCTCAAAATCAAGGAAATGGATAAAAAAATGCTTACCTTGGCAGGGTTTGCATTGATCCGCGCAACTGAGACCTGCATATCATACTCGACCCTGTACAGTATAAATACCTCAATTTTCTCTCATTCTGTACTTTCCTTCAATTCGTAGAAAACCTTTACTTCGGTGATTCTCCCTCGTGAAACGAACTTTGTTTACACAAACCTGTGCAACAACTCTTTGTTCGCGCAAAGCCTCTTGGCCTTTATGCTGACCCGCACAACAGACTTCGGTTGCGCGAGTCCACACAACCAGAACCTGGTGAAATTTTCCAACTTTTCGAACTTTTTCTTCAAGTACAAGTCCCTTTTCTATTATGTCCTGTGCTCAAGCTTCCTCTTCTAGAAGAAAGAACCGTACCTCTTCTTCTGGGTTAAAACAACCTCCTTATTCTTGGAAGTATGTGGAGATAAATGAAGACACTTTGGATCTCCATCACCCATTCACCAACAGTCAAACTATTATTCCTATCAATTTACCGCGTCATTGGTCGATTTTACACAGCGAACCATTTGACCAACAGAATATCTTTGTCTCAGTGAATGACTGGGTCACGAGAGAACCGAGAATTCTGACAGGATATTTGGGAGAAAACGGGCTTTGTTAAAGAGCGGGTAGAATTCACAAGATGAGATTTTTACGTCATACGATGATGCTCAGCAACCTTCCCCTTCCCACTATTTCGAAACAGCTCAACAACTCTTCTTTCTTAAAAAATTATCTTGGAGTACAGGGAGATTCATAGTCGCAGGCCTATTGCCTATCCGTGATTTTTATAGTGCCTGGGCTCGTGCAGTCATCCGGAAACATATCGCCACACTGGAACAAATTACGCTTTCTGATGCAATCGTGGCCACATTAGAACACTTTCACGCTGATGCTACTATGTTCAGATGTTTTCTTAATCATTGGTCTCCCATCACCGATTCATTTCATCTTCCCCTAGGTGAAATGAGCATCACTTTATGGGATCTATTTTGTATAGTAGGTCTTCCCATCATGGGTGATATCTTTAACACATATATATCATCTAATGAAGAGCTCGCTCTGGCATCTGTGGGATGAGGTATATCTAAAATTTATAAAACTACCCTTGAACTTTTCAGTGCACTGGCCACCTTCCCTCATCCTGATCCCATCACTTCTCTTGAATGGTTAGCTCACTTTTCTCAAAAATTGCGGTATACCCTTTTCCTCTTAACTTCCATTTTCGTAATCTCATTTATTTTTTTGAACAATTCTGCTGAAGTATTTCATCTGTGTCTTGCCAGCTTTGTAGGCCATAGCCATTCAGAACTCAAGGACATTCGTAAGAAAAGAGAACATTCTACGGAATACAGTCCTTCTTGTGAATTAGCCACCTTTCTTGCCTACTGGTTAAGCTTAGTGATATTCCCTAATCCTGATCAAGCAGATACTATCAGACCCTCATTCTTCGTGGTCGCAGGAGTAATGGTAGAAGGCCGAAAATATTCTCTAGCTCCTCTAGTTTTGTGTTCTCTTTATTGTGCCTTTGGAGATGTTACTTTTGGTTTGAAAGATCTTGTCCCTGAAGCTTTTCCTATCTGTGCTCCTTGGCATTTCTTTGTAGGTTGGCTAGGAGTATACTTTCCTTGGACATTTGCTGACTCCGGAAGGGCATACTCGAACCCCAATCGACTTCCTTTTCAACATTTTCAACTGAGAGATATGATTAAGGAATCAAGTGGATGGATTTTTAGAAGGCTAAAAAGCGATGATCCCATTAATTTTCACCATTTTCCATTATTTAGCCATCCTGAAGACGTGGATGCTGTTAATGATGATTCTATTTCATTTGGTGAACATTCCTTCCTTGTTTCTATCAGGTCCAGTACTCTTCCATAGAGAGAATGTAGCATATTCTAGCGTGAACCGTACTACCCTAATAGATTTGCTTGCTAGTTTGCCTTTGATCAAGCCGTACCTGAGACTCGTGATATTGTCACAAGAGCGATGAGGAGCTATGGCATCAGGCCATATAATTGGGCCCTGATATGGAATCAGCTCTTGATCGTTAAGATTGGATCGTACTTCATAATTCCTGGCCATAATTATCCAGTCAGTGCCTCTTACTGCTAGATGCAATGGTGGGCTCACCAACATTACTTGGTAGATAATTATCTTATAGTAGATCATGCCATATGGATTCCTCCTCCTTCCCTTAGAGATTATCAGAAAGACTAGGGCATTGGCTACTTTGTAGAGACGAACCCTCCCCCCTTTCCTGACCAACTTGGTATGAGGATCTCTTTAAAAAATGCAGTTAATGAAGCGAAGCTTGCTGATGTCCTTGAAGGATGGATAACTTTCGGCATTCCCCTGACGAATACTTCTCAGAATGACAATTTGTTACAATTCTATCCTCCTTCGCCTTTGCAGATATCACAAGATGATTCCCCTTTATCATCGGAGAGGCAAGAGATGCTAGAGCATCGTCATCCACCTCAAAAGGACAAACACATTATCATTGAAGACTTGTCCCCTTCAGAAGAGTAAACATATTTTGAAACATTTAACTTTAGAGTAAAAAGATTTCAAACATTGGATATCTTGATTTAACTTAGTATAATTGTGATTTCATTTACTTTAGAAGAAACGCATTTAACATGTGAGATCTTGTGGTTTATGTCATTTTATCAAACAATCAACATATTTTGGCACTTTTTAGATGAATATATATTTATATATGTTTATACATTCTCACATCATCCCAGTATTTATATATATATATATATATATGTTTATACATTCTCACATCATCCCAGTATTCGTATTCTTGCATATATACTCATTCATTTCAAGCATATCCATTTATGTAATCATGATATTTGATGAAGAACAAATTATCAAACACCAATATTTTATGCTTGTTAGTGCGGAATTTCCTATCTGATCTTCTTTTAATTGGCGATACTAAGTTTCAATTTAGTCAGTTACACATAGTTTAAGTTCTTGAGTAGTGGAGCCTATGTAGTTTTTTAGACTCTTGAGTAGTGAAGTCGGGTCTCACGTGATGGTATCTGTAACTCTTAGGGGTTCATTAGACTTCTCACAGCCTGGGGAGTTCACAAACCGTGATCCATCAGAGGGGCCCAATGAAGCTACCGTGGCCGTGAACCCGGTTGGAATTACGCACAGGGTTGGCAATGGTTACTCTCTAGAGTTCACAGAGCTCACATGACGACCTTTGGGGTACCAAATCTAGGATCGCCAGTCCATCAATGAGTAGGTTTAAGCCCTTCCTCATGAGTTAGTATTGAAATCAAGCCGAAGATCTGGGGGGGTCTTACGCATGGTTGGCCTATCTATGGATATGGCCAAAGAGCTCACACTGCGGCCTGCTTTTCCTTCGTTTGCAAAGTCGAGCCCATTCACGGGAGGGTATTTTCCTCCGTTCCCCGTGACACTGTTGGAAAGCTATACAGATAGCATCAGTTTTACGTGTGACTAGCCATTGAGGACTTTTTGGCCTTTTAGGCTTTTAGTCGTTGTCTCCGTTAGCTTCCCGCATGGGTATGCATATGATGGCCTTCATGGGTTTTTTAGGGCCACTGGCTTCTCATTGCTGCCCGGATGGCAAAAATGATAGATCTTATGCGTAGCTGGCCCTTTTAGGGCTTGGCTAGACTGCCTTAAAATGTCTTAAAAGACAATAATAGGTGTGATCATCATTACTGTTAGAATGATAGACATCTCTGATTGAGATTGATATGTCGCCACTTCTGATAACATCTTCAAGAGGAACCGTCTGTGTTGTTCATAATATATCAGCTTAGTGACGATATCAATTTGACAGAATTTCACAGAGCTCGCTTGATGATGACGACGGTCACTTTCTTTTCATAATACTTGTTGATACATAGTCTTAATATGCTCGTGAATTTCTTCTTTAATCATTCATCTGACGATACATAAACTTGGTCTTGTTTATTCTTGCCCCCTTTTGATATAGAATCATCATGCTTAATAATATTCTGGATGAAAATCTATAACACTTCAAGGACGATATCTCTTGATGAAACGAGCATTGACCAGTATACCGATGCCTTGTCCATCTTGATCTATGACTCTGTATGTGCCAATGGAATACACTTCTTTTATTATGTACAACCCATCTCATTTAGGCTCGAATTTGCCCCCTGTTCGACGGGTGACCACTATAGGTCTTTTCAACATCAGCACCATATCCCCTTTCTTGAAAGAACGATATATAACTCATTTATCAAAGGCGGCTGATATCCTTGCTTGATATGATTGTAACTGCTGTTGGGCTACCAGATGTTTCTCATTGAACAAATTCAGTTCTTTCAGCCTTATTTTTACATTTTCACCATCTATTATAAACTGATGTACTGCCACTCAGAGTGACGCTACTTGTATTTCAATAGGGATCACTGCCTCTACACTATAAACCAGCAAATACGGTGCTACTCCTGTTACTGTCCAGTGAGTAGTTCTGCATGCCCACAATGCTTCTTGTAACATTTCATCCTAATCGCGTTTGTTCCCGGTCACTGTCTTTTTCAGTATCTTGACTATCATTTTATTAAACGCCTTTACTAATCTATTGACCGGCGGATAGTAAGGTGTCAAAAATGAATGATGAATACTTAACTTCTGGCAGAGCTTCTCCATGCCTCTTTTTTTGAAGGGAGTGCCATTATCTGTAACAATTTTCTTTGAAATACCATGGCGGTATATTATCGTGTGCCGGATGAAATTGACCACATCTTTTTCTTTGACATTGCGTAAAGCAACTGCTTCTGTCCACTTAGAGAAATAATCTGTCGCTGCCAAGATATCTTGCTTTGCTTTGGACGAAGGCAGATTTATAGGACCGATGACGTCAAGTCCCCAAGCAAAAAAGGGCCAAGAAGCGATTGATTGATGTAGGTCTTCTGGAGGAACGTGTATAACTTCTCCATAGATTTGACATTCATGACACCACTTTGCATAATCTATCGCGTTTTTGAACATGGTAGGCCAATAATACCCCATTCAGTGTATTCTATGGAATAAATTCCGACCAGCTTGTTGTGTCCCACATTCTCTAGAGTGCGCTTCTTGCAACATCTGGTCTGCTTCTTATTTGTCGAAGCCACATAGAAGCATTCCATTGTAAGATTTTCTATACAATACTTCGTTGCATACGATAAATGTGCTTGACCATTGCTTGTCTTTGCGCAAGATCTTCTGGTAGGATGTTATATTTGAGATAATCAATGAAAGGCTAACCCCAATTATCCGTTGTTATTTCCAAATACGATACGGGCAGTGTCTCAACGGTTTCATTGATGATTTCTGAAGATGGCAAAAATCTTCTTTCTTCAATAGTTACTTAGAGAGGGCTTCGATTTGGGCAGGATAGAGCCGCTGCCAAACTGGCCAAAGCATCTGCTTTTGCGTTTTCAGACTGCGGTACGTGCTTGATTTTAACATGACAGAATTGTTCTAACAACTGCTGTGCTTTTCGCCAGTATGGAAAAAGTTCTTGCTTTCGTACCTCGAACTCAGTCGTCAATTGATTTATAATTAATTTAAAATCTCTGAAGATATGTAGCGTTTTTATGTCCATTTCTTGAGCCATTTCCATTCCAATGATGAGGGCTCTGTATTTGGCCTCATTGTTTGTGCACGTATTACTCAACGTGAAGGAGTAAGGTAACAAGTCACCTTGGGGAGTAATGAATATCACTCTTGCCCCTGCTCCTAACGCTCGAGTGGCACCATCAAAATGCATCTGCCATGGGCTTTGCTACTCAGCCAACATAACTTGCTCGTCTAGAAAATCATCACTGATGGCTTCACATTCTGCCATTGGGTGCACTGCAAGGAAGTCCGCCACCACTTGTCCTTTTACTGCTTTCACCGGCTCATACGTAATAATATATTCTGGAAGTAACAACATCCATTTGGCAAATCTCCCAGACAACATCGGCCTTGTCATAAAATTTTTTATCGAATCTGCTCTCGAGATCAAAGTTATGTCATGGGAGAGACAATAATGTCTTAGTTTCTGAACTACAAATATCAGTGCCAGACACTCTTTCTTGATCGGAGAGTAGTTACATTCCGCACCCATCAGAGTTCAGCTTAAGTAGTAAAGAGCAGTTTCCTTTCCAGCTTCATTTACCTGGGCCAACAAAGTGCCTAAAGAATTCTCAGCTGCCGATATATACAGAATGAGCGGCTCTCCTTTTATCGGAGCTGTTAGTACCGACGGCTGTTTCAGCAACTCTTTTATTAAATCAAACGCATTTTGATAGGCTTGGTCCCATACAAACTCTATATTTATCTTCATCAAATGGGAGAATGGCTGACATCTCCCTGCCAAATTTGAAATGAAATGGAGAATGTATGCTAGCTTTCCTTGCAAACTTTTTAATTCCTTTAATGTTGTCGGCGATGGCATATTTTGAATGGCTTTAACTTTCCCTAGATCGATCTCAATGCCCCTATGCCGGACAACAAAATCAAGAAATTTACCCAAAGATACTCCAAACGCACATTTAGCTCGATTCGTCTTTAACTGTTTCTTTCTGAGTCGGCGGAATACTGATCTCAAATGTTCGTGATGCTCCTGGTGATCTCCTGACCTGACCACCAAGTCATCGATATAGCACTCAACATGCTTGTGCATCATATCTTGGAAGATATTCTGCATTGCCCTCTGATATCTCGCCCCAATATTATTTAGGCCGAACGACATATCTTTATAACAATAAATTCCTAGTGAAGTTCTAAATGCTGTTGCTTTTTCATCTTCAGGTGCCATTCTAATTTGATTATACCCTGCGTAGCCGTCCATGAAGGACATGATAGCATATTGAGTTGTACTATCAATTAGTAATTCAGTTATTAGGAGAGGATAATCATCTTTGGGACATGCCTCGTTCAGATCCCTGAAGTCGACGTACACCCTGACTTGTCCAGTTTTCATCTTCACTGGGACAATGTTTGATATCCACTTGGGATATTTAACCTCCCTGATAAACTTGACCTTTATCAATTTATTCACTTCTTCTTCTATCAGGGAGACTAAGTCCAGATGAAATCTCCTTTGCGCTTGTTTAACCAGCCTTTTCTCTTTAGAGATATTTAATCGGTGCATTGTTATGGAAGGCTCCAAACCGAGCATCTTTGCATACGTCCAGGCGAAGAAGTCTTTATTTTCTTTGAGAAACTAGACGTATTTCTCAGACTCTTGGTTAGAAAGACTGGCACGAATGAATGTATTCCTTGGTCCTTCTTCAGTACCTAGGTTTATCTCTCGCAAACTATCTATTGTTGGTTGTCCCCCGTCTTCCATCTATTTCGAGGCCATTTCAGGATGCTTAACTGTTTGAGGATTCTCTTCTGGTAATTGCCTAGTTATAACCATATTCACCATCGCCATTGTACCCCTCTTTTTTTCTTTGCCAATTACTATTTTGCCTCTGTCTATCATTCACTATATTGTACATTTCAATGTATAGTAATTCTCTGTTGGATGTCCCACTAGGCAATGATAGTGGAAAAAATCTCTCTCTCTCTGGTTCTTGTCACATCTTCAGGGCGTTTAGGTTCTGGTAATTCTATCATGCTAGCTTTTAACAGTTAGTTCATCATAGGAACAACATCTTCCCTGTCGAATGAGAACCCCTCGTGAGAATTGAGCATCCTAGGCCTCTTTCCACTGTACCTTTTCCCTGATCGACTTGATTCTACTCTTCGTTCCAGCCTCTTCTCCCTAGGATCTCTCATATCTTGGCTTTTCCTGTCATGATCGATGATATTTACAAACATCTTACTAGGTTCTCTTCTAGTTGCCTCATGGTGAAATGCCAGCATCTTCCGAGTCATTAATTTCAAAGCATGAGCCTTAGTGGCCAAGTCACGGAAAGTTCTTATGTCAGCACTGGTGAGTCTAAAGGCAATTCCCATCTCCAAAAGAATTCAGACACATTTTAACTTGTTCTTTTTCTCCTGGCAGTTGTCTACACGAGGCTCCCAATATCTTCCATATGTCTATAAACTTTTTTACTGGTTCTCTTTCTCTCTGCCGCAGTAATACTAACGTCACGCTCCGAGGAGAAGAAATTTGACATAAAAGCGTCCTGCATTTATTTCCAAGTGCGCATTGACCCTGGAGCCAAGCTGGAATACCATCGGAATGCTTTATACATCAGTGACGACCCGAACAGTCGTAAGCAATACTGTGGTATCATAGAGAAAATCCCCATACTAGTAATGAAGTGCATTAAATGTTCCTTTGGTGACCCTTCCCCATTAAACTTATGAAAGTCTGGATGCTTGAAATTGGCTGGAAAGGAGATATCTTCTACCTCTCTTAGATACGACATTCGGTATCTGAAGCGGCCAGTATTTTCATGCTCTCTTTCTATTCTGATAGCTTCTTCAACGACTTATCTTACGTCATCTTGTGTTACAATTCTCGTGTCTAGAGCAGACCCTCGTGATCCTGCCCCCTGAGGTTGAGACCCTTTAGGCAGATTCTCGTGTCCATTCACTGTGCCCATCATTGGTGGAGCCGCAATCTGGGCTACATTATGTGCAAGGGTTGCTAAAGCCTCTCTAAGATTTCTACACTCTTCCATTAATGCTCATTGTGCTTCTGCCATTGCATTGACACGATCTTATGTAGTCAGCACATCGTCTTGATTTGTCACGGCCATGTGTACTGCGACTTCTCCACTCTTTGATGAAGCTGTAATTGGAGTGGGGTGGGAGTATATTGACGTAGTAGGACTTACAAAGAGAGGAGAGGATGGAGTTTCATTCGACTTTTCTATGCCTTCGATGCTACCGATTGATTGGGGTGATACATACATCGATGAACTTATCTGAGGTGAAATGGATACAATTGAACTTGCCATTAAGGATTTACCTTTCTATTGTCTCGTCCAATTGACCCTTGGTGCGATTAAAGCTGGGAAGTCGTGAGATGCTAACTGCAGAACTACTCACTCAGGATATATCGCAGGAGGAGTGAGTTCAAGATTCTTCCTTTTTGTATTACGTGTTATCGGCCCCCTAACTCTCGGCGAAGGCAGATCCATCTAGGGGCTTCTTACATTTTGTGCTCTTGTTCTACGAGATATTACGACAGTCCAACCTTCCTCACCTTCTAACAGTTGCAGTGAAGCAGAAACAACCCCAACTGTCACTCAAGTCATGTTGTTTTTATTTGCAGGAAGTCGAGTCATGTATGCAGGGGTTTGATTCGGTGCATACTCTATTGTGAATCTGGTCAGAGTGAAACAGAAGTTTACTTTTCTTGCAGGGGTTGCCATTGGTTACAATTTGTGGTTGAATTCAGAAACCTTCAAACATGAAACATAACCATAGTTAGCATTTGAAGAATCAAATAATCTATCTTAGAGATGAAGGAGAGGATATTCCCACTGAGAGTCGCCATTTTGGCATAAAAAAGATGCCAAGCTTATGATGAAAGTTTTGTAACTATCTCGATGTTAATATTAAATAAGATAATTCCTCAACAAAGTCGCCATTTTGTTTCGAACAAGAAACAAATGCATTTGGTTTGGGATATCATCTTATTTAAACATAACAAAGAGAGAGTATTGAAGACAATCATCATATTTTATTATTATTGAATTCATTTACATCCTCAAACATCTCCTGATTCTAAGATAGATTATTTTAGAATATATGAATTAACAAAGTTCAAATGTCCAAGTCAGATATCAAATCCGACAGCATTTCGACTCATGATTTGATCATCTCTTTAAGAGGAATATGACTCGAATATCTGTTCTGCTGGTTTCTCCTCTTGAAGCTTGAACAGAAAAAATCTAGAGAAGAAATCTAGAGACTTGACCATTTCGGCAGCATAACAACTCCTTAACTTCACAGACTGCAAGATTATGCGGACCCACGCGATGGATACCGGTTGCGCGAACCCATACAACCCACTGGAGCTTCCTCTCCTACCTTCAGTCTTCCTCCTTGCTTTACTTCCTCTCCAAAATCTTCAATCCATCCAAATGGAGGGGAGGGGATATTTATAAGCCCTCGCACGTGTGAAACCTTGAATTCAGTACTGTGAGACCCACCTTTCAATGCTTCAGGTCCTTTACCAAAGAATCAGTCCTGGAACCAGTTGTGCGAACCCGCGCAACTGATCTTTGGATTGCATGGACCCATGCAATGGATATCGTTTGTGCGGGCCCGCGCAAACACCCTCAAAGTCACTTCTCTTTTTCTTTTATTTTCCTTTCTACTGTCTTACTTTCCAATCTTCTTTTACTTCAATCCTTTCATCATTTTTTTATACCTTAATAGCATCCCAGGATCGGAACCTGGCGAATGACCGTTAGGAGTTGAGAATGGGGTACTACGGAGGCTGTCGACGCCAGATTCAGCGATTAGGAATTTTGTGAGCCTGGTTTCTGAGTTTTGAGCATGACACTTCCTCTTCTTCCTCATCTCGCTAACCTAGAAGATATTTCAGATTCATCTTGTGAATATTAACGTTATTGAATGGTAATATTAACTCGGATGCCTCAGACGTAGGAATAGGAACATTACAATATAAAGTAATACAAGTCATAAGATATGCAAAGGGAATAGAACCATGACCAAGATGACGACAAAACTTAATTATGATATAACAAATAAGAGAAGGAAAACACATTTGTTATAACATCCCAGATTTTTGCCAATCTGAAATTAGACGTCCTTAGGCAATAGGTCGCTCTTAACACCTTATTAACCTATCAGAACTCAATCCCAAAGTCTAAAACCGCTTTTGAACACATTTTCTTCACAAATCCCACCCTTTACCACCTTGATCTTTCAATTATTCCAAGTACTTTCACCATAGACACTATCTTAAACTAGCTAAGTATTATAACTTGGATCACCTTATATACAAACTACAAAGGACTAAGTACCACCTCAAAAAGAAATCTTACAGGACTAAATCCTTTAGAAATGAGACTAAGTAACTAAGTGCTAAACTAGATTAGCTACGAAATCCGTTTGATCCACTTTAAATATGATCTGCAGGACTCAAAACTTTTAGATTCATTGACGCTAGGTTACCCTAAAATCTAGGATCAAACTCATTACCCCGCTGCTCTCGGGAGCATCTCAAAACTCCGTATCAGATCTGAACCGCACGTCGGAAGTTCGATTAATATGAAGTTAATGACTTAGGACCGCCTCACTGAGCTTGAAAACCATCTCGGAAATCAAATCCAGACAGTGTCCCACGGCTGTTCGCTTGAGTCCAGAGCGTGAGAGGGTGAGAACACTTGTTTTCTTTACAAAATAAATATCTTAAATAATAATCTGAGACTTGTCACTTGCGGGTCAGTATTAAGCAACCAGACCGTCCGAATCAGGCCAAATTACACCCTCGGATCAGGAAAAATTTCATAAACATATCCATGTACTTAGAATCTCCGATCGAGATCCACTGACCATTAAACTGAAAATGGTACGCCACGCGTGATCTGAGAAGCCGACTGGAATGAAAACTTAATTAAACCTAGATCCTGTGTTAGTGAGCTTATGTCCGACCTTTGGCTCAAGGGGGGCCGCCAAAAGTCCTCCGTTAAGCTGGAAAAGTGTCGCTTTGGTTATAACCTAAGTATACCTTGGCCATAAGTCTATTTTAGTGAGTTTTTAGGCTATATAAGGACCTTAGAACTCTCTCTCTCTCACAACCATATAAATTTGAGAGAAACCCTAGAGAGAGAAGAGAGAAAAGAGAGAGAAAGTGTGGGAGATGTGGGAGAATCTTCTTGCCCTTCTTCCCTGCTGCTATCCATGCTCCACCACTCCATTCCAATCACTTTTCCGGTGATTTCGACGTCATTTCTAGGTAAGAAACCCTAACCCTAATCTGATTTACGGTATTGATAGTTGTAGGTTATGAAATAACTAACCTATTCCATTCTATAGGCTACCAAACTGCCGAATACGGAAGCTTGGCAAACCTATCGCATTCATTACGATTCTATAACTAAAGGTGCAGACTTTAGATGTATAGGTTATGGTTTTCAATGCTTTCAATGTCAGATAATGATAGATTCATGATCTGCATGCAATCGCACATGTACAAAGTGCTGTCTGTTTTCCATTTCGATTAGAGACGAAGAATATGAAATTTTACATATTCTAAGTATTTATAGAAAGTACCATATACGTATAAATTTTGGAAATGTGTTTGCCATGATTATTTGCTGTAGGAATATATTATATATGGATAAAATACTTGATTAGCGAAAGGACTCACCCTAATCCATGTTTTGCTAATATACACTATATATGTTGAAATAGTGTATTCTAGAAAGAACCGTATACGTATAGATTTTAGAAATGTGTTTGCCATGATTATGTGCTGTATGAACATATTATATATGCGTAAAATACTTGTTTGGCAAAGGGACTCGCCCTAATATATGTTTTGCTAATATACACTATGTATGTGAAAATAATGTATTCTAAGTGTTTGTAAAAATGACTGAATCAATATATAATTCTCATTCGTGCTTGCCATGACTAATTGTCATGGATATATGTTTGTTGTATTGGCAATATCCCTTTGACGAAAGGATTTGCCCTAAATCACGCCAAGGCCAATATACACTATATATGTTAAAATGTGAGCCCAAGTGTTTGTGGAAATGACTGAATGAGCATGGAACTTAGATTCCTACTTGCCATGATGATCCGTCGTGGGTGCACTCGTGTTATAATTGGGGCAACTCCCTAGTGAAAGGATTTGGTCTAATACCTATGTGATCAACATATGTCATGTATGTTGATGTAGGTAGTCTAAAGTGTTTGTTGAAATATTGAATGAGTAATAGTTAGTAAATTGTAATGTATAAGGGCGTTGAGATATGATTCTCAACTCCTGTAACTATCTATATGCTTTCTTTAGAAATTTGTGTGATTAGGAATTGAATATGTAAAAACTCATGCTTGTGTTGAACTTCATAACATGCTCAACTAATTGTATGATTTTATTTATATAATGCGAATGTTTAAATTCATGTTTATGTTATATGATCCATCATGGGTGATGGGGGAGTGGTGTAACGATTCCATGTAACAGCCCTGGCAGCCCTAAATGAATGATACCAGACTTTGATTATATGATTTGAATCTTGATCCATTACTGCTTTACCTATCTGCAATTGAATGTGATTGGAGCTATTGTATAGTCTAGGCAGTTGGTAATGGGATCAAATTCGTGGCTGAGATTCATTCGCCACGTAGGGCGTGTTTGACGAATCCGAGTCGTGCATTGCTTGTCGGCAGTGGTTAGGCCACACGAAGTGATTATGCACTTCATGTCGTACAACTCAACGGGCACTCGTGCTAGTCAGGCTCGTCAAGTAACCCGATCTGTCTTATGTATGTTCACCATGTTTGGATGCCTCTACTTGAAACTAGGGTACTAAACTTACCAGTGAAATCCCGTTAACCATGGTACTCGATCCGCTAAGACTCATGAGCCGGGCATGGTGGTATGGGACACCGTAGTCGAGCTGTCGGCCTATGCTGGGGCCATGTGCCTCCCCGTAGTGACCATTGAGCAACCTGACTCGTGAGCCGATTATGGTAGTATGGGACACTATATTTGTGCTGTCAGCCTACATTGATAATGTGATGGGGGAGTGGTGCAACGAATGCGAGCAACAGCCCTGACAGCCCTTTGTAGTGACCTCGAGCATACTCTAAAATTGCGGTGAGCCTTAAAGTTTTGCTGCGGTATATAGAGTATGAACTAGGCCTGTATCTGTATAGTGATGAACCATTAAAGAGGTGATGGGGAAGTGGTATAACCATTGTGCGTAATAGCCCTGGCAGCCTTTGCAGCGACCTAGAAACACACCATCGTATGAGATTAACTAGGACTGACGGCCCTAGAATGGATCATGTTTGGGAATGATACAAGGGATGTACCTTAGTTTCCTAATACTGCTGTTTGAAATGGACTAATAACAACTCAGTAATCATGCTCATCATGCATTGCATGTGCCTGGAAGATGTGGAGCACTGAGGGATGAAAGCATGCCGGTAACGTAAGATGGTGTCACTGAGGGTGGTTTGGCAGGGGCATTCATCGTGACTGCATTCATACTTGCATTAATAAGAGTATTTATCATTGCTGCTTGATTGAGTTGATAACATGTTAACCTATGCTTTATTGTCCCACTAAGTTGATCACTCACTCTCACGTTACGGGACAGTGTTCCGAACACCCACCAGATTTTGTCTGATTGCAGATAGTGACGCTACTCCTAAGGCGGAGCCAGACCTTTATGATGACAACGCTGCTTATTCGTGTATGCTGTATGCTGACGGCTTTAAGTGAGTCGTGTCTTGATCGACGGGGTTATAGGGATGTTGACTAGAGGACCTTACACATTTGGTAATTGTACTTGTAATTATTTAACCTGGTAACGTTATCACACTTTGGAGACTCACCACAGTTTATATATTTTATCTATCTATCACAGTCTTCCGCTTGCAATTTAACTGTCTCTAGAGTATGATATGCTGTTTTGGCTTAATCTCACTCATGTTCACTACACTAATATAGACAACATTCAATCATCATTCATTTCGTTGCATAAGTGATGCGTTGGAACTCGGGAGTTGAGTTTATGCTCGACCCCTGATTTTCAGGGTGTTACAAGATGGATCATAGCATGATTCAGATTAAACCGGACCTGGGTTATGGTCACACGACGCACTCTGATGCACTCTGACTTAGGAGGGAGCGACGGGATGTAGAAACTGACTTAGGTTCTCCAATTTCACCAAATAGCACATTTGGATGAGATCAACTGTAAAGATTGGACCCGTAGGCCTCGATGATTGCATGAAATGATCCCGGAACACTTTTAGACCGTCAAACGACGGGTCTAGATCACAATCCACCTAATCCCAACTGTTGAAAATCGGTAGGATACGGGAAAAACGTGATGAGGATAACTACTCCGAATCCTCGGTGCTTCTTTGGACTCCTCACAGAGACTTCTCGAATCTACAAGAAAAGAAAGCAGAAAATAGAAATAAATTCTAATAAATTTGAAATCGATTAATGAATGACAAAAAAAAAAAAAATAGAAACGAGTTCACAACCCTTTAAATAGGGATACTAAGTAATGGGAAAGAAATTAGAAACAAACTACAACTAAAACTCCTAGAATTCATGACTTACTATAAGGTCGTGATGTCTACTAGTGTGCAAGGTTTTCGGCCAAAAATAGTAAGTGTCCTATTTGGCTTCACCAA
This sequence comes from Magnolia changhungtana, assembly GCA_030180095.1. NCBI lineage: Eukaryota > Viridiplantae > Streptophyta > Magnoliopsida > Magnoliales > Magnoliaceae > Magnolia > Magnolia changhungtana. The sequence goes on along the minus strand of JASAUF010000502.1, from coordinate 7,025,001 downwards.
ACCGTTCTCCTAATTATTCTAAGCTCTTTTCGCATTGGGCACAACTCCTAAAGCCCAACGGATGAAGAGTAATCAAACTAAAACTACTATTTATAGTAAAGATGAAATTGAAACAGGGAAACGACCATCGATACAGGGTTTTTTCACAATTCTGGGCTGCGTAACCCTGCATAGCTGGGTTAGTTGACTTCGCTAGGTCGTTCTACCCCAAAATCATATATTTTACGTCAGATAACTCATTCCAGATTGCAAGACACGTCTGATTTGACCCGAAATGACTCGAAACGGAGTCGGGGGCCACATGCGTCAATCCGGGGGGGAACCAAGTGGACCCAGGGTGCATTTGGCACCTTGGGAGGGTGGTGAACACCGCCCTACCAAAGAGGGACCGCGGCTGGTCTGGTGGATCGCGGCGGAACCGCGGTCATCGTGGTCGACCGCGATCAGGTTGGGTCGGTCAGGTTAGGCCAGTGTTGGTCATGGTCGGCCTGACTCCTGGGTTCGTGTGGTGTGTGCGAAATTGCGAGGGGCACCCCTATTTCAAGTCTTTTTACTACCCTCTATCTCAAATGCCCCTCCAAGCCCCCTTTTCTCTTTACGGTTGTTGTTTTCTCTCTTAAACGTCTCTCTCAATCGCTAAATCCCTCATTTCGGGCACAACCCATACATATCCATCAGTCACAGTAACACTTACCCTCTACCCTTTCCGTTTTTCTTCATTTGAGCTCCCACACCCCCTCATTTGAAGCTTAAATTCGGGTAAGCTCTCAACCCATCCCATCTATTCATTTTCCTCCTTCAATCCCTGTCGTTGGGGCCTTTGCAATCTTTGTTGAGGCTCAAGTTCATGGGGAACCAGAGAAATCAGCCCTTTTTCTCCCATTTTCTTCACTTTTCCATAGCCTTCACAACCTCCAAATGATGGGACATTTGGGGCCTGTTCGATTAACTACATTAAGTGAGATTTGGTGGATGGAATTGTAAAAGTAATAATAAATATATGTGTAAGGTATGGTCCCTAGATTGAGTGTATCCCATGGTTTCCGATACTATGTTTGGAATGTATACAATTAAACATAAACTCTGAGTTGTCCTTCCAAATTTCACTTATAAATTCATTATCCTGGGATTTGGAAATCCCATCTCACACTTTCCAACACAAGACTCATTTTCCAAAGCCTATAAAATTAATCCCCACCCACCCTCCTACCAAACAAGCCACTCCCAATCCCGAGGTGGGATTAGTAATACAGTCCCATTTAATACAACTTACGACCACTGGCCAAATAGGCCATGGAGTTTTGGACCTAGAATGGTAATCCTAGATTTCAAAAGACCTAAATGTATGAGAAATCCAACAATTTATAATGTGAACCTTAGGACCCTCTTAGCTGCTATGAGCATGTGTGTAGTGCTCGAGCATGGTTAAATTTAATTTCGGGCGACCAAATTCCAATTAGGCAACTTTGACCCTAAGTGATAAAACCCTTCCTTGTATTAGAAATGGTATGAAATCATCTAGCGTATGAGCATAGACTTTGGACTACACCTAAATTAAGACTAGACTACCAGTTACATTAGAGAATGACAGAGACCAATAGATGTACCTAGGTCAAATCAATACACCTCTTTGATCTGGGTGGTGTAGCGAAAACGTGGTCGACCCTACCCCACTGGCTCAGGATCGAAACTGTGCTCGTTGAATACGAACATTATAGAAGCCCTAGCAAGTTCTACTATGAGAAACCGTTTTAGGATGATTTAAAAAGATTTGATTAAGATTCGATTCACCATTTCCTTGGACATAGATAATAACGAGGGCTCTTTTAGACTAAGACCTAAAGGGCAACATTAAAAATAGACAATTTGAGCCTTTCAGTGATGGACATCCTTAAGTTTTTAGAGTGATCGGTCTATGGAGATACTGAAAAATAAACTGCAAAGCATTCGCGGCTTGACCCAATTCTCAATCTTGGGTAACTACCAATGGACTCGCTGCTGACGAGCAGAAGACTAGGATCCACCAGGATTTGGAAGGGATATGATGAGCTTTCTACCCTGGCCCGGTACATGATCGATGTATCGGGATCAAGCCCACTATAACCATCTCTCCGTGTTGGTCAAACATTGAAAACAACTACCTTACTCTAACTTGTTGGGAATTGAAGTCAAGACTCCAAATAGGGAAAGAAATCCATTATAGCAAACCAACATGATATAAGCAAGGGATAAAGAAATAAGTTTTAAGGGGGGTAGACTAAAATGAACCAGGCTAGTATATACCCTACTATGCGTAGAAACTCGAAATCAATAAAACTTAGGTAAAAGAAATAGTTAAATCATTCCATATTACCCTTGGGCAATTTTGGGGATGAAATTTTGTTTTAAGGGAGTTAAATTGTAACATCCCGAATTTTTGCCAATCTGGAATTAGACGTCCTTAGGTAATGGGTCGCTCCTAACACCTTATTAACCTGTTAGAACTCAATCCCAAAGTCTAAAACCGCTTTTGAACCCATTTCCTTCACAAATCCCACCGTTTACCACCTTGATCTTTAAATTATTCCAAGTACTTTCACCATAGACACTATCTTAAACTAGCTAAGTATTATAACTTGGATCACCTTATATACAAACTACAAAGGACTAAGTACCACCTCAGACAGAAATCTGATAGGACTAAATCCTTTAAAAATGTGACAAAGTAACTAAGTGTTAAACTAGACTAGCTACGAAATCTGTTTGATCCACTTTAAATATGATCTGCAAGACTCAAAACTTGTAGATTCATTGACGCCAAGTTACCCTAAAATCTAGGATCAAACTCATTACCCGGCTGCTCTCGGGAGCATCTCAAAACTCCGTATCAGATCTGAACCACACGTCAGAAGTTCGATTAATACGAAGTTAAGGACTTAGGACCACCTCACTGAGCTTGACAACCATCTCGAAAATCAAATCCAGACAGTGTCCCACGGCTGTTCGCTTGAGTCTGGAGTGTGAGAGGGTAAGAACACTTGTTTTCTTTACAAAATAAATATCTTAAATAGTAATTTGAGACTTGTCACTTGCGGGTCAGTATTAAGCAACCTGACCGTCCGAATCAGGCCAAATTACACCATCGGATTAGAAAAATTTTCATAAACATATCCATGTACTTAGAATCTCCGATCGAGATTCACTGACCGTTGAACTGAAACTGTCTACCACGTGTGATCTGAGAAGCCGACTGGAATGAAAACTTAGCTAAACCTAGATCTTGTGTTAGTGAGCTTAAGTCCGACCTTTGACTCAAGGGGGGCCGCTAGAAGTCCTCCGTTGAGCTAGAAAAGTGTCGCTTTGGTTATAACCTAAGTATACCTTGACCATAAGTCTATTTTAGTGAGTTTTTAGGCTATATAAGAACCTTAGAACTCTCTCTCTCTCATAGTCATACGAATTTGAGAGAAACCCTAGAGAGAGAAGAGAGAAAAGAGAGAGAAAGTGTGGGAGATGTGGGAGAGTCTTCTTACCCTTCTTCCCTGTTGCTATCCATGCTCCACCACTCTGTTCCAATCGCTTTTCCGGTGATTTCGGCCTCATTTATAGGTAAGAAACCCTAAACCTAATCTGATTTGCGGTGTTGATAGTTGTAGGTTATGAAATGTTAACCTATTCTATTCTATAGGCTACCAAATTGCTGAATATTGAAGCTTGGCAAACCTAACGCATTCATTACGATTCTACGACTAAAGGTGCAGACTTTAGATATATATAGGTTATGGTTTTCAACGCTTTCAATGTCAGATAATGATAGATTCATGATCTGCATGCAATTATACATGTACAAAGTGCTGTCTGTTTTCCGTTTCGATTAGAGACGAAGAATATGGAATTTTACATATTCTAGGTATTTGTAGAAAGTACCGTATACGTATAAATTTTAGAAATGTGTTTTCCATGATTATTTGCTGTAGGAATATATTATATATGGATAAAATACTTGATTGGCGAAAGGACTCGCCCTAATCCATGTTTTACTAATATACACTATGTATGTTGAAATAGTGTATTCTAGAAAGAACCGTATATGTATAAATTTTGGAAATGTGTTTGCCATGATTATTTGTTGAATGAACATATTATATATGCATAAAATACTTGTTTGGTGAAGGGACTCGCCCTAATATATGTTTTGCTAATATACACTATGTATGTGAAAATAATGTATTCTAAGTGTTTGTGAAAATGACTGAATGAGTATATAATTCTCATTCATGCTCGCCATGACTAATTGTCATGGATATATGTTTGTTGTATTGGCAATATCCCTTTGACGAAAGGATTTGCCCTAAATCACGCCATGGCCAATATATACTATAGATGCTAAAATGTGTAGCCCAAGTGTTTGTGGAAATGATTGAATGAACATGGAACTTGGATTCCTGCTTGCTATGACGATCCATCATGGGTGCACGCATGTTATAATTGGGGCAACTCCCTAGTGAAAGGATTTGGTCTAATACCTATGTGATCAACATATGTCATGTATGTTGATGTAGGTAGTATAAAGTGTTTGTTGAAATGTTAAATGAGTAATAGTTAGTAAATTGTAATGTATAAGGGCGTTGAGATATGATTCTTAACTCCTGTAACTATGTATATGCTTTCCTTAGAAATTTGTGTGATTAGGAATTGAATATGTACAAACTCATGCTTGTGTTGTACTTCATAACATGCTCAACTGATTGTATGATTTTATTTATGTAATACATATGTCTAAATTCATGTTTACGTTATATGATCCGTCATGGGTGATGGGGGAGTGGTGTAACGATTCCGTGCAACAGCCCTGGCAGCCCTAAACGGATGATACCAGACTTTGATTGTATGATTTGAATCTTGATCCATTACTGCTTTACCTATCTGCAATTGAATGTGATTGGGGCTATTGTATAGTCCAGGCAGTCGGTAATGGGATCGAATTCGTGGCTGAGATTCATTCGCCACGTAGGACGTGTTTGACGAACCCGAGTCGTGCGTTGCTTGTCGGCAGTGGTTAGGCCACACGAAGTGCTTATGCACTTCATGTCGTACAACTCAACGGGCGCTAGTGCTAGTCAGGCTCGTCAAGTAACCCGATCTGTCTTATGTATGGTCACCATGTTTGGATGCCTCTACTTGAACCTAGGATACTAAACTTACCAGTGAAATCCCGTTAACCATGGTACTCGATCCGCTAAGACTCATGAGCCGGGCATGGTGGTATGGGACACCGTAGTCGAGCTGTCGGCCTATGCTGGGGCCATGTGCCTCCCCGTAGTGACCATTGAGTAACCTGACTCGTGAGCCGATTATGGTGGTATGGGACACTATATTCGTGTTGTCAGCCTACATTGATAAGGTGATGGGGGAGTGGTGCAACGAATGCGACAACAGCCCTGACAGCCCTTTGTAGTGACCTCGAGTATACTCTGAAATTGCGGTGAGCCTTAGAGTTTTGCTGCGGTGTATAAAGTGTGAACTAGGCTTGTATCTGTACAGTGATGAACCGTTAAAGAGGCGATGGGGGAGTGGTAAAACCATTGTGTGTAATAGCCCTGGCAGCTGTTGCAGTGACCTAGAAACACATCATCGTATGAGATTAACTAGGACTGACGACCCTAGAATGGATCATGTTTGGGAATGATACAAGGGAGGTACCTTAATTTCCCAATACTGATGTTTGAAATGGACTAATAACAACTCAGTAATCATGCTCATCATGCATTGCATGTGCCTGGAAGATGTGGAGCACTGAGGGATGAAAGCATGTCGCGAACGTAAGATGGTGTCGCATGAGGGTAGTTTGGCAAGGGCATCCATCATGACTGCATTCATACTTGAATTAATAAGAGTATTTAGAATTCTTTGATTGTACTGCTTTATCATTGCTACTTGATTGAGTTGATAACATGTTAACCTATGCTTTATTATCCCACTGAATTGATCACTCACTCTCACGTTACGGGACGGTGTTCCGAACACCTACCAGACTTTGTCTGATTGCAGATGGCGACGCTACTCCTGAGGCAGAGCCGGACCTTTATGATGACAATGCTGCTTGTTCGTGTATGATGTATGCTAACGACTTCAAGTGAGTCGTGTCTTGATCGACGGGGTTATAGGGATGTTGACTAGAGGACCTTACACATTTGGTATATTTTAGAATTGTACTTGTAATTATTTAATCTGGTAACGTTATCACACTGTGGAGACTCACCACAGTTTATATATTTTATCTATCTATCACAATCTTCCGCTTGCAATTTAACTGTCTCTAGAGTATGATATGTTATTTTGGCTTAATCTCACTCATGTTCACTACACTGATACAGACAACATTCAATCATCATTCATTTTGTTGCATAAGTGATGCGTTGGAACTCGGGTGTTGAGTTTATGCTCGATCCTCAATTTTCAGGGCGTTACACTTGTACTCCAAAAACAACAGAGTGAAGAATATTAGCCATGAAAGTAGTAAGTTCTGACTTATTCCCTAATCGAGGATACACATTGGACATAAAGATGTGGTGAAGAACTCAAAATTGAGGCAAAATTTGATTGACATGCAACGCATTACCCAAATGTCATTCCGCATTAAACCGACATAGTTTATGTGTAATCACAAGCCATTTTGCATGGGAAATTCTATCAATTAAATTGTCAAGAGGAATTGTAACGCCCTGAAAATCGAGGGTCGAGTTGTTACTCAACTCTCGAGTTCTAAAACATCACTTATGCAACATATATGCTTCTGATTCAATGTTGTCTGTGTTAGTGCATTAATCATGAGTAGGATTATACCGAAACAGTAATTCATACTCTAGATCAAGTTATAAAATGTAAGCGGAAGACTGAAAGATAAATAGACGTATATAAGTCAAAGATCACGATCGGTCTCCAGAGTATGAATATAATACTGAGTCACTGTGTACATGAAGTATTACATGTAATATTACAAAAGTCAAAATGTCAAAATAGTACAACTACAATGATAATCCCTGTAGCCCCATCAATCAGAAGATGGTCTACATAGACCCGCCTGATAGCTGCATAAAGGAGAAACCCTCCTCATCATCATAAAGACCAGCTCCGTTTCACAAGCATCACTATCATCCGAAACTCAAACAAGGTCTGGTTGGTGTGTACACACAGTCCCGTAACGTTAGAGTGAGTGATCAACTCAGTGGAACAATAAAGCAGAGGTTAACATGCTATCAATTCAATCAAGCGATAATAATAAAGTATTAAATCACACATTCCTAAGTACTCTTGGTAATGCAAGAATGGTATGAATGTATGATGCATGCCCTCACCTACGCTCCCTTAGAGACTTCATCTCACATTCGTGCATGACCAACACTGCCTCAGTACTTGACCTGGTACGCCTAAATGCACGCGTAATGCAGTGCATGAATATGATTACCAAGTTCTTATTAGTCCTTTTCATGCAGCAGGGTTGGGAAACTAAGGTACTTCCCTTATTTAATTTCTCAAACAATGATCCATTATAGGGTCGTCAGTCCTAGTAAATCTCATACGATGTTGTTGTTCTAGGTCGCTGCAAGGGGCTCATCGCCAAATCATTGTAGGCCTAGTTTATACTCTAGATGCTACGGAAGGGTTGTCGCCTCCACGTAGGCTCAGAGTATGCTCGAGGTCACTACAAAGGGCACGTCTAGGGCTGCCAAGACTGTTGCATGGAATCGTTACACCACTCCCCCATCACCCATCACAGCTTCATCATCAAAACATTGTAGGCTGACAGTTCGAATACAGTGTCCCATACCACCATATTCGGCTCACGAGTCCGGGTTGCTCACTGGTCACTACGGGGAGGCTCGTCGCCCCAGCGTAGGCCGACAGTTTGACCACGGTATCCCATACCACCATGTCTGGCTCATGAGTCTTAGCAGATCGAGGTACCAAGGTTAAACGGGATTTCACTGGTGAGTTTGGTATCTTAGGTTCAAGTAGTAGCATCTATACATGGTGAACAAACAAGGGCACATCAGGTTACTTGACAGGCTCGACTAATACGAGTGCACATTGCATTGATCGACTGAAGTGCATAAGCACTTCATGTGGCCTAACCATTGCCGATGACCAACACACGACTCGGGTTTGTCAAACACATCCTACGTGGTGAATGAATCTCAACCACAACTTCAAAGCCGGCTACCGATTGCCTGGATTATAACATAGTCCCAATCACATTCAATCCTTAACCAGAAAGCATGTATAGTAATCAAAGCAGAATTAACAAGTAATTCAAACATGTTAACAAGCATGTTATAAAGCACAATGTAAGCAAGAAGTACAAACACATATATGCCATAAATAAGCGATTAAACTAAACAACTTGTATGGAGGAAATCATATACATCTCTAAGGTATTTAAGAATCCTATCTCAACACCTACGTAAAGCACTATCTCTTAAGTACTTACTCATGCAAGCATTTTCACAAACACTTAGACTACACTTATTTAACATACATAACGTATATTAGCCAAAACATGTATTAGGGTGAATCCTTTCGCCGAGTAAGTATTACACATATATAGCATATACACACAGTAATTAATCATGGCAAACACATTTTCTTATTTCGTACATATTCAGTATTTCTACAAATATAGAGAATACACTAAATGCCATAATTTGCATACATAACCGAATCGCAAAACGAACATCACATTTTGCATATGAAATAACACCCAGATCATGAATCTATCATTATTTGACATTGAAAGCATTGAAAACCATAACCTAACCATCTATAGTCTGCACCTTATGCCGTAGAAACGAGTAATGTACTCAGTTTAAACACCAAGTCTTTATCAATGGTAGAACAGCAACCTATGACATGAAATAGGTTAGTTATTTCATCACTTACTCTAGTTGAATCTCTAGAACTGATTAGGGTTAGGATTTCTTACCCAAAAATGAAATCAGAATCGCTGGAAAAGTGATACGGCAGTGATGGATAAGCACGTAGAATAACAGGGATCGATTCTCAGGAATGACTCCAACTTCACTCTCACTTTCTCTCACTTTACTCACTTTTCTCTCCTACGATTTTCTCAAATTTCGTATGGAGTAAATGAGAGAGGGTTTAAGGTCCGTATATAGGCCTAAAACTGATGAAAATGGCCCCAGGGCCAAGGTATACTTAAGTTATGTCCAAAGGGCATCTGTTTCAGCTCATCCAAACTCTTCCGACACCCTCCCTTGAGCCAAAGGTCAGACTTAAGCTCACAGATTATGGATTTAGGTCGAGTTAAGTTTTCATTCCAGTCAGATTTCCAGATCACACGTGGCAGACCAGTTTCAGTTCAACTATAACATCCCGGATTTTTGCCAATCTGGAATTAGACGTCCTTGGGTAATGGGTCACTCCTAACACCTTATTAACTTGTCAGAACTCAATCCCAAAGTCTAAAACCACTTTTGAACCCATTTCCTTCACGAATCCCACCCTTCACCACCTTGTTCTTTCAATTTTTCTAAGTACTTTCACCCTAGACACTATCTTTAACTAGCTAAGTATTATAGGTTGGATCACCTTATGTACAAACTACAAAGGCCTAGGTACCACCTCAGACAGAAATCTTACAAGACTAAATCCTTTAGAAATTTGACAAAGTTAACTAAGTGCTAAACTAGATTAGCTATGAAATCCACTTGATCCACTTTAAATACGATCTGCAAGACCCAAAACTTGTAGAATCATTAACGCTAGGTTACCATAAAATCTAGGACCAATCTCATTACCCAGTTGCTCTCGGGAGCACATTGAAACTCCGTATCAGATCTGGACTGCACGTCAGAAGTCCGATTAACACGAAGTTAAGGAATTAGGACCACTTTACTGGGCTTGACAACCATCTCGAAAATCAAATCCAGACAGTGTCCCACGGCTATTCGCTTGAGCTCGGAGCGGGGAGTGTAAGAAATATGAAAATAATTCTAAATTAAATCCAAAATAAATAAATCTGAGACTTGTCGCTTATGGGTCAGTATTAAGCAACCTGACCGTCAGAATCAGGCCAAATTACACCTTCGGATCAGGGATATTTCCCCAAACATATCCATGTACTCGTAATTTCCGATCGAGAGCCACTGACCATTGAATTGAAACTGGTCCGCTACGTGCGATCTAAAAACCCAACTGGAATGAAACCTCAGTTGAACCTAGATCCAATGTTTATGAGCTTAAGTCTGACCTTTGCCTCAAGGAGGGTCGCCAGAAGTCCTCCGTTGAGTTGAAACTAACCCACTTTGGATATAACCTAAGTATACCTTGACCTGAAGTCTATTTTGGTGAGTTTTTAGGCTATATAAAGACCTTAAAACCCTCTCTCATTCAGCCATACGAATTTGAGATTGAGAAGAGAGAAAAGAGAGAGAAAGTGTGAGAGAAGTGGGAGCATCTCCTTGCCATACTTCACTGCTGCTATACGAGCTCAACCACCCCTATCTTATCGCATTTCCGGCGATTCCGACGTTGTTTCTAGGTAAGAAACCCTAACCCTAATCTGTTTTGGGGTTTTGATAGTTGTAGGTTGTGAAATAACTAACCTAAAGCATCCTGTAGGTTTCCAAATCATCATAGGCGAAAGCCTAGTAAACCTATCGAACTCGTTACGATTCTACGACAAAAGGTGAGGACTTTAGGTGTATAGGTTATGGTTTTCAATGATTTCAATGTTAGATAATGATAGATTCATGATCTGCATACAATTGCACATGTATAAAGTGCTGTCTATTTTTCATTTCGATTAAAGATGAAGAATATGAAATTTTACATATTCTAGGTATTTGTAGAAAGTACCGTATATGTATAAATTTTAGAAATGTGTTTGCCACGATTATTTGTTGTATGAACATATTATATATATGTAAAATACTTGTTTGGCGAAAGGACAACCCTAATACATGTTTTGCTAATATACACTATGTATGTTGGAATAATGTATTCTAAGTGTTTGTGAAAATGACTGAATGAGTATAGAATTCTCATTCGTGCTCGCCATGACTAATTGTCATGGATATATTGATTGTTGTATTGGCGATACCCCTTTAACAAAAGGATTTTTCCTAAGTCACGCCACGGCCAATATACACTATATATGTTACAATGTGTGGCTCAAGTATTCGTGGAAATGACTGAATGAATATGGAACTTGGATTCATGCTTGCCATGATTATCCATTGTGGGTGCACGCGTGTTATAATTGGGGTAACTCCCTAGTGAAAGGATTTGGCCTAATGCCTATGTGATCAACATATGTCATGTATGTTGATGTATGTAATTTAAAGTATTTGTTGAAATGTCTAAATGAGTAGTAGTTAGTAAATTGTAATATATAAGGGTGTTGAGATATGATTCTCAACTTCTTTAACTATGTGTATGATTTCTTCAGATATCTGTGTGATTAGGAATTGAATATGTACAAACTCATGCTTATGTTGTACTTTATAACATGCTCAACTGATTGTATGATTTTATCTGTGTAAAACAAATGTTTAAATTCATGTTTATGTTGTATTCCATAAGTGCCGTGAAGGGTGATGGGGGAGTGGTGTAACAAGTGAGTGCAACAGCCCTGACAGCCCTAAACGGATGTTATCAGACATTGATTGTATGATTTGAATCTTGATCCATTACTGCTTTACCTATCTGCAATTGAATGTGATTGGGGCTATTGTATAGTCCAGGCAGTTAGTAATGAGATCGAATTCGTGGCTGAGATTCATTCGCCACATAGGACGTGTTTGACAAACCCGAGTCGTGCGTTGCTTGTCGGCAGTGGTTAGGCCACACGAAGTGCTTATGCACTTCATGTCGTACAACTCAACGGGCGCTCATGCTAATCGAGCTCGTCAAGTAACCCGATCTATCTTATGTATGGTCACCTTGTTTGGATGTTGCCACTTGAACTTAAGGTACCAAACTTACCAGTGGAAACCCCGTTAATTATGGTACCTCGATCCGCTAAGACTCATGAGCCAGACATGGTGGTATGGGACACCGTGGTTAAGCTGTCAGCCTACACTAGGGCCACTTGCCTCCCCGTAGTGACCATTGAGCAACCAGACTCATGAGCCGAATACGGTGGTATGAGACACTGTATTCGAGTTGTCGACACCTACGGCGAGAGCCAAATACAGTGAGACCTGTATTCGTGCTGACGGGCGACGAGCCCTTCATAGTGTCTTCGAGTATACTCTACAGTCCGTGAATGGGGATGAGCCCTTCGCAGCAACTAGAGCATGAGTTGAGCCGAGTACAGTGAGACCTGTATTCGAGCTGATGGCCAGCGATTGAGCCGAGTACGGTGAGACCTGTATTCGAGCTGACGGCCAGCAATTGAGCCGCATATGGTGAGATCTGTATCCGTGCTGATGGGTGACGAGCCCTTAGCAATGCCTCTCGAGCCATAATATCGTATGAGATTATCTAGGTTTGACGACCCTAGAATGGATCATGTTTGGGAATGATACAAGGGAGGTACCTTAGTTTCCCAATCCTGTTATTTGAAATAGACTAATAACTACTCGGTAATCATGCTCATCATTGCACTGCATGTGCCTAGTAGATGTGGAGCACTGATGGATGAACGCACGTCGCGAACATAAGATGGTGTCGCATGAGGGTAGTTTGGCAAGGGCATTCATCTTGTCATTTTATACTTGCATTAAATAAGAGTAGTTAGGATTGTTTGATTGTACTGCTTTATCATTACCGCTTGACTGAATTGATAACATGTTAACTTATACTTTATTGTTCCACTGAGTTGATCATTCACTCCCATGTGACGGGACGGTGTTGTACACACCAACTAGACTTTCTTGAGTTTTAGATGATGGCGATGCTGCGAAGCGGAGCCAGACTTTTATGAGGATGAGGGGGATTCCTCCTTTATGCAGTTTCAGGCGGGTTCCTGTGAGTCGTGTCCTGATCGACAGGGCTTCCTGGGATATTGACTAGATGACCTTACACATTTGGTATATTTTAGAATTGTACTTGTAATTCATTAACCTGGTAACCTTATCACACTGTGGAGACTTACCATAGTTTATATATTTTCTATCTATCACAGTCTTCCGCTTACAATTTAATTGTCTCTGGAGTATAATATGTTGTTTTGGCTTAATCTCACTCATGTTCACTACACTAATATAGACAACATTCAGTCATCATTCATTTTGTTGCATAAGTGATGCGTTGGAACTCGGGAGTTGAGTTTATGCTCGACCCCCGATTTTCAGGGCGTTACATCAACGGTCATCGAAACTCGATCAGGGCCACAAGTGCACTGCCATGTATATGAAATTTCTCTTGATCCGAGGGTATATTTGGGTCAGATTTTGACAGACTGACTGGTCATATCAGGCCCACAAGCGACATGTCTCAGATTACTTAAATTAGATTTAATTTATAAAGAAAACTACATTTTCTCACACAGTTCACTCCGAGCTCAACCAAATAGCCCGGAGACACTATCTGGATTTGATTTCCGAGATTGTTATCAAGCCCAGCAAGGGGGTCCTAATTATATAACTTCGTAGTAATCAGACTTTCGACGTGCGGTCCAGATCCGATACGGAGTTTCAATGTGCTCCCGAGAGCAACTGGGTAATGAGATTGATCCTAGATTTTAGGGTAACCTAGTGTCAATGATTCTACAAGTTTTGGGTCTTGTAGATCATATTTAAAGTGGATCAAGTGGATTTTGTAGCTAATCTAGTTTAACACTTAGTTAGTTTTGTCCAATTCCTAAAGGATTTGAGGTTTGAGAAGTTAATAAGGGGTCAGGATCAACCCCTTGCCTAAGGACATCTAACTCCGGGTTGGCAAAAATCTGGGGTGTTAGAATCTACTCCCCCTTAAAAATAATTTCATCCCCGAAATTGTCTAAGGGTAGTAAGTAAAGATTTATTATTCCTCTTGCTCAAGTTTTCTGATTTCAAGTTTATATGCGTGGTACGGCGTATACTACCTATGCTAGTCTGACTCATGTTCGTCTACCCCCCTTAAAAATTTATTTAAGGCTCAAGAATCCATGTCCCGTTCCGTACGTCAAAACAAGGTGTAATTTAGACCTAGTTGAATACTGTAAGATACTCTATACATTATTAGTGCATAAGGAATTTGGACAAAATAGGTTAACGGGCAGACTATCTTTCTAAGGCCATATGCACAATATGTATGCCCGAATGATCTATGATTCAGGACCTAATCCCTAACTCTCTGTTGCCCATTTGAGAAATTTCTTAGGCCCGAGCAAAGTATCCATATTGGTTATGTGTTCTTAACTCTTCTCAAAAGCGAAGTAACAAACTTTTGGTTGTAAGTGGTTCGGCCAACATGGAAGGAAAGTTGTGTAGTGGGTCTGAGCCGAATACATAGACCTTCTGCCTAGGTAGGACAGAAAATTGTTATATCAGTTCTTAATCCTAGTTAATCCCGATCTTCTACTTGATCAGAGCATTGAGTTCATTGGTAACTACTAGGATTGAGAATTCAATTCAAACCGCGAATACTTCACTTATATATAGTTCTCTACTCCGTGTTCCTGATTGTAATAAGCCCTTGAGAAGACAATCCTAGGGGGTCTGTTGTTTTAATCTAACATTCAATCAGAGGGATATATAACTTTTCTAAGAGTTATTAAGTAAGTCTATAAGTATTAGGGGGATTTAACTAAGGAATGAGATCTCACTCCAACCTAATCAAGCCAACTAACTAAATCTATCTTTCAATTGTCTTAGCATAATCAGTGTTTTACATTCCTTAGTATAACCAACCAATAGTTGTAATCCAAGGTCTATGCTTATACGCTAGATGATTTCATACTTCCTTTCTAATATAAGAAATTATTTATCGCTTAGGGTTAAACGTTGTCTGATTGGAATTGTGTTGCCTGAACTTGAATTTAACTACACTCGAGTACTACACACATACTCATACTAGCTAAGAAGGTCATAGGGTTCACATTATTAATTTGTTGGATTTCCTATACTGCCAGATTTGTTTGTAATCTAGGAGTACCAACTCTAGGTCCAAAACTCTAAGGGCCTGTTTGACCAATGGTATTAGGTTGTATTAAATGGAATGCATTGCTAATCCCACTTCGGGATTGGGAATGACATGTTTGGAAGGAGGGTGTGATGGGATTCAAATTAATTTCATAGGCTTTGAAAAATGAGCCTTGTGTTGGAAAGTGTGAGATGAGATTTGTGGGTTTGGAAAGTTATGAGACACAAAAGTTGGGTTTTATGCTCATATGGGCGTGAAATGGTGAGGCCAAGACGAGTAAGAGATGGGTTTAGAGGAGTAATGGTGGAGGGGTGGAAGGAATTCACAATTGTCAAGTACAACTCCTGTTAAGCATGCTACACATTCGATAACATAAGGAGCTTCATGCATTTCATTTAACCCAAAAGCGTCACAATACATGGGATGTAGCATTACATGGACCGTGACAGGAGATACATGTGCGCTAATATAATTAAGGCTTCAAACACTAAAACATACTACCAAACTACCACACTACAAAGCCACTCAACATGAAAACACAAAGGTCCTAACACAGTAATAAGCAAACTACGAGACAATGACATGGATGACTAGGCATCCAAGTCTGGCGACGGAGGAGGGGCACCCTTATCCTGTAAACAGTACAGGATAGTCTTCAAGGTGCGAGTCACGTTCTTGAATTTATGTTTCACGAGGCCCCGAAGATCCATCAGATCCTGTCATAGGACAGCTTGTCCTTGGCATAGGGCAGCCTGACCCTCCTCAAGTTGAGCTAACAAGGCATCCCTAGCAGCCCGATCAGGTGTCCTATTCCGGTGGTGTAGGAGGGGAGCTCTCCTCCATATCCTAAGCTTCCTTTTCTTCTTCGCTCACTTCCTTTTCTATTTCAGCTCCACCTTCTTCCTCACTCTCTGCCTCATCCTCACTCTCCTCAAGTCGGGCTTGTCGTTGTTGTGGCCCAATTTCCATCTGGTTGAGAGTGGTTTCATTGATGAAATGTTGCGGCACTGGAAGTTCTACGCCAAGACTGTAGCCGAACTCAAGTGCAATCTTGCATATAAGCCGGTCAAAGGGGAGCGAATCAGTCCTTTTTGAGCATGCGGTCAGAATGATCTATCGCAGAACATACGTGGGCATGCACACCTTCTCTCCCTGCCCTGCCTGGTATAAGAAATCTACCATCAGGCACGTGCACTCATTGCGATTGCTCCACCTGGGGTAGACGTTGAACGTGAAGATGTGATGGAGTAAACGAAAGTCGTCAGTCATGCTAGTCGCTAGCAGACTATTGTTTGGCTGCCATTGAACTAGTAGACCATAAAGGAAACGGGTACAACAATCCCTTTCTCGTGCACTCTTCAGATTCTTCTCGCTCGCGTGGCCTTGGCCAAGAGGTATGCCCATGAGTCGAGCTATCAGGCCAGCGTCAATTGTGACCTCTTGATCTCCTTCGAATGGGATCTTTAACTGCAAGGGAGCCAGCGTAGGCTCTCGAATATGGGCATAGAATGCACGGATAGTGCCCACCTTCGCACGATATGTTCCCTCAAACACAGGGCCCCAACCGGCCTAACTCAAGCACTCTAATAATAGATACTCTCCAAAGAGCTTCCCGTCAACTTGAGCTTCGAAAAGGACCCTACGGCTCACATATCTTCCATGGGACAACTCTGCCAGTAGAGTTCGTGGGAGAGGAGCCTGGGGATCGAGGTCCCGTTTAGTACGCACCTCGCGGTCAATGCCCGTGCTTGCGGTGGTGCCTCGCGGTCTTCTCAAACGAGCAGGGCGGCTAGGCCCGCTTCATTCACGGCACCCTTTCTCTTTCCCATAAGAGAAAGAATAGTAGAAAATGAGAAAATGGTAGCAATAACCCCGAATAGTGCCATGGAAAAAGTGGAGGAAAAGGGATGAGATCGTTGGGTCTCCACGGATTTGAGCCTCCAAGGTGTGTGTAAAGGCTCAAATGGAAGGGAATTAAGAGGGAAAATAAAGGAGGATGGGTAGTGTGTGTACACAAATTTGAGCCTCAAATGGAGGATTCAAGAGTTTAAATGAGAGGGAATGGAGAGGGTAGGCAGCAATGGAGACGAGTTTACAGCAGGGTGGTGGAGATGGTGCACGAAAACGAAAGAAGAAGAAGTTGAAGGGTCAATTTTTGTGAAAAATCTGAAGTTTGGAAGAGAAAGGAGAGTTTGGGAGGGCACTTTGTGAAGGAGGGGTGACCTAGGAAGGGTTTTAATAAAACAGGTGGGCCATACAACACCCCACATGCGATCGGCCCGCCGGCCAGGCCCACTAGTCGGTGAGGCCTCGCAGGTCACTGGAGGTTCTAGCGAGGTCCTCCTACCCCCCTTAGTCTGAAATGTATGGGGCCCACCCTGGGTCCCTATGGAAGTGACCCGTTTGGGCCCCACCTCCGTTTTGAGTCAATTCGGGCTATTTCAGAAACTATCTGATGTATATTCGCATTTAACGATTTCTAAAGGCTGGGATGGGATCATTTGAGATCTAAATCCGTCAAGTGATGGTCTAGGGGTGATTTGAGATCGACTCATGCGATCATGGATGAGCACGAAGTCGATCTCGTCGATCGTTTTCGGTAAACTTTGCCAATTGGTGAAACTAGGACTCCTATGACTGTTTCTACATTTCCTCGAACCCACCTAAGTTGAATTTGTGTCAGTGTACGTCGTGTGACCATAACCTAGGTACGGTTTAATCCAAATCATGCTCTAATACTAACTAGTAACACCTTGAAAATCGGGGGTCGAGTAGCAACTCAACTTCCGATTCCAAAACATCACTTATGCAACATATATGCTTCTGATTCAATGTTTTCTGTGTTAGTGCATTAATCACGAGTAGGATTATACCGAAATAGTAATTCATACTCTAGATCAAGTTATAAAATGTAAGCGGAAGACTGAAAGACAAATAGGCGTATATAAGTCAAAGATCACGATCGGTCTTCAGAGTATGAATATAATACTGAGTCACTGTGTACATGAAGTATTACATGTAATATTACAAAAGTCAAAATGTCAAAATAGTACAACTACAATGATAATCCTTGTAGCCCTGTCAATCAGATGATGGTCAACATAGACCCGCCTGATAGCTGCATAAGGGAGAAACCCTCCTCATCATAAAAAAGACCAGCTCCGCTTCGTAAGCATCACCATCATCTGAAACTCAAACAAGGTCTGGTTGGTGTGTACACACCATCCCGTAATGGGGGAGTGAGTGATCAACTTAGTGGAACAATAAAGCAGAGGTTAACATGTTATCAATTCAATCAAGTGGTAACGATAAAGCAGTAAATCACACATTCCTAAGTACTCTTGTTAATGCAAGAATGGTATGAATGTATGATGGATGCCCTTGCCTACGCTCCCTCAGTGACTTCATCTCATGTTCGCGCATGAACAACACTGCTTTAGTGCTTGACCTGCTACGCCTGAACGCACGTGTAATGCAGTGCATGCATATGATTACCAAGTTCTTATCAGTCCTTTTCATGCAGTAAGGTTGGGAAACTAAGGTACCTCCCTTATTTAATTTCTCAAACAATGATCCATTCTGGGGTCGTCAGTCTTAGTAAATCTCATACAATGTTATGGTTCTAAGTCGCTGCAATGGGCTCGTCGCTAAATCATTACAGGCCTACTTTATACTCTAGAAGCTACGGAAGGGTTGTCGCCTCCACATAGGCTCAGAGTATGCTCGAGGTCACTACAAAGGGCACGTCTAGGGCTGTCAGGGCTGTTGCATGAAATCGTTACACCACTTCCCCATCACCCATCACGGCTTTGTCATCAAAACATTATAAGCCAACATCTCGAATATAGTGTTCCATACCACTATATTCTGCTCACGAGTCTGGGTTGCTCACTGGTCACTACGGGGAGGCTCGTCGCCCCAGTGTAGGCCGACAGCTCGACAACGGTGTCCCATACCACCATGTCTGGCTCATGAGTCTTAGCGGATCGAGGTACCAAGGTTAAACAGGATTTCACTAGTGAGTTTGGTATCTTAGGTTCAAGCAGTAGCGTCTATATATGGTGAACATACTAGGGCACATTGGGTTACTTGATGAGCTCGACTAATACGAGCGCACATTACATCGATCGACATGAAGTGCATAAGCACTTCGTGTGGCCTAACCACTGCTGACAACCAACATACGACTCAGATTTGTCAAACACGTCTTACGTGGCGAATGAATCTCAGCCACGACTTCAAAGCCGGTTACCGATTACGTGGACTATAACATAGCCCCAATCACACTCAATCCTTAACCAGAAAGCATGTATAGTAGTCAAAGTAGAATTAACAAGTAATTCAAACATGTTAACAAGCATGTTATAAAGCATAATGTAAGAAGGAAGTACAAACACATACATGTCATAAATAAGCGATTAAACTAAACAACTTGTATGGAGGAAATCATATACATCTCTAAGGTATTTGAGAATCCTATCTCAACACCTACCTAAAGCACTATCTCCTAAGTACTTACTCATACCAGCATTTTCACAAACACTTAGACTATACTTATTTAACATACATAACGTATATTAGCCAAAACATGTATTAGGGTGAATCCTTTCGTCGAGTAAGTATTACACATATATATAACATATACAAACAGCAATTAATCATGGCAAACACACTTTCATATTTTATACGTATACAGTATTTTCTACAAATATACAGAATACATTAAATGCCATAATTTGCATACGTAATTGAATCGCATAACGAACATCGTATTTTGCATATAAAATAATACCTAGATCATGAATCTATCATTATCTGACATTGAAAGCATTGAAAACCATAACCTAAGCATCTATAGTCCGCACCTTATGCCATAGAAACGAGTAATGGACTCAGTTTAAACACCAAGTCTTTATCAACAGTAGAACGACAACTTATGGCATGAAATAGGTTAGCTATTTCATCACTTACTCTAGTTGAATCTCTAGAACTGATTAGGGTTAGGATTTCTTACATGAAAATGAAATCAGAATCACCGGAAAAGCGATATGATAGTGATGGATAGGCACGTAGGATAGCAGGGATCGATTACCAGGAATGACTCCAACTTCACTCTCACTTTCTCTCACTTTACTCACTTCTCTCTCTTATGGTTTTCTTAAATTCGTATAGAGTGAATGAGAGAGGGTTTAAGGTCCTTATATAGGCCTAAAACTGATGAAAATGGCCCCAGGGCCAAGGTATACTTAAGTTATGTCCAAAGGGCATCTGTTTCAGCTCAACAGAACTCTTCCAGAAGCCCCCCTTGAGCCAAAGGTTGGACTTAAGCTCACAAACTATGGATCTAGGTCGAGTTAATTTTTCATTCTAGTCGGGTTTCCAGATCACACGTGGCAGACCAGTTTCAGTCCAAAGGTCATCGGAACTCGATCAGGGCCACAAATACATTGCCATGTATATGAAATTTCTCCTAATCTGAGGGTGTATTTGGGTCAGATTCTGACGGTCTGATTGCTCATATTAGGCCCGCAAGTGACAGGTCTCAGATTACTTAAATTATATTTAATTTCTAAAGAACACGTTTTCTCACAAACTTCACTCTGGGCTCAAGCAAATAGCCCCGAGACACTATCTGGATTTGATTTCCAAGAGGGTTATCAACCCCATTAAGGGCGTCCTAATTATATAACTTCGTAGTAATCGGACTTTCGATGTGCGGTCCAGATCCGATACAGAGTTTCAATGTGCTCCCGAGAGCAACTGGGTAATGAGATTGATCCTAGATTTTAGGGTAACCTAGCGTCAATGATTCTACAAGTTTTGGGTCTTACAGATCGTATTTAAAGTGGATCGAGTGGATTTTATAGCTAATATAGTTTAGCACTTAGTTAGTTTTGTCCAATTCCTAAAGGATTTGAGGTTTGAGAAGTTAATAATGGATTAGGATCAACCCCTTGCCTAAGGACATCTAACTTCAGGTTGGCAAAAATCTGGAGCATTACAGGAATTCCATCCTCTGCAATAGTAATCCCAGTTAAGGTTGAGATTAGATTGCAGTTTACAGTGAAGTTCCCTTCCACAAATTTAATTGTGAGGTTAAATCTTCTTGGGACACTTCACAAATTAATGCATACATGCATTGTGCAATGGAAGGGTAAGCTTTGCTGCCCCAAGACAAAATTCCTCCCCAACCAACATTAGAAAGCAAAGGAACAAGATCAGATGAAGCAATGTGAGTAACATTTACACTACGCTTAATAATTATGTCTCTTGAGCTGAAATCCCCAATTTGGTCCAAATTTTCTTCGAAATACCCTAGGGTTCTCACATTAAATGAACTAGACCTAGATGACGAACTACCACGAGTTTTTCATGTAGTCGCACATTTAGTATGATGCTCTATTTAATGTTTGCTCAAGACGTAACTAAAGAGAGAAATGTGATTGTGGTTATATCAGATTTTCCACAAATTTCACACCAAAAAGGGTTTTGAAACAACAATAAACCCCAAATGATAGATTAGCTAGCAAGGAAGTACTCAAATCTTAAAAGAAATAGAAAAACAACCACTTACAAGTTAGATTTGGAGATGAGTTCGACGAGAGGGCCACCGATGAGTCGAAGAAGAAGATGAAAATGAAAGAAAAAAAAATTGATTTTTCAATTTTTAGAGGCGAAATCCCGCGGTCCTCGACCGGTCGAGCAACGTACTTGACCCGTCGAGGGTTCGACTGGTCGAGTACGTCGACGACCCGTCGAAGAACCTAAAAAAATGATTATATATATATATATTATCATTATATTATTAGTATTATATGCATTTAATTAATTATCAACAAGAAACAAACAAATGCATAAATACTTAATTAATAACACACAAACCAATATCATTCCTTAAATTTGAAAATCTATTCCTATCAAGCGGTTTGGTCAAAATGTCAGCAAATTGTTTTTCAGTTTGAATACATTCTAGCACAACACTCCTATTTTCAACAAGTTCTCGAATATAATGATATCTAATATCAATATGTTTTGTACGAGAATGTTGGATTGGATTTTTTTGAAATGTTAATTGCACTTGAATTATCGCAATACAATGTCATTGTATCTTGCACAATGTCATAATCGGCTAACGTTTTTTTCATCCAAATGAGTTGAGTGGAGGCGTTACTGGCTGTAATATATTCCGCTTCAGCAGTTGAGAGTGATATAGAGTTTTGTTTCTTACTGAGCCATGAAACTAAGCAGTTCCCTACATAGAAACATCCACCGCTTGTAGTTTTCTATTGTCAATATTTCCAGCCCAGTCTGCATTAGTATATTTGGCAATTTGTGTAACACCTCGAAATTTTCAATACTTGAGTATTGAAAGTTCTCGAGTGTTGCCATGAAATTTAATTTAATATGTACATTTTTAAGATACCAATCTAGCTATCCTTACCTTACTCTACTCTCCAATATAAATTTGACCATTGAGAATAGTCCTTACACACAAATCAAGCCATTCGACCGTTGATCATGTAGTTTGATACATACACATTCCCTTAACTAAATCAACGAATAACCATTCATCCATGATGATTTAGATATAAGTTCTTTTATAAGAATTATTTAGAAACGTGCCTACTACCATGTAGACCCATTAGATTTTACAGAACTCTTAGAGTATCAATAATTATGATAATGCCATTAACCTAGACCCTTGAATTCTAGATCACTCAATTTTCATGATCCGTTTAATGTAAAATTTTATACCATGCCTATGAATCATAAATTAACCATACATTATGAATTTCAACCCTTAGATCATTGTAAAAGTGACCCAATCAATAGATCAGCTCCAACCATTGATTTTGGGGCCCAGCTGATCTTTGGATCTGCTTCAAATTTGGGCTCAACCCATTGAATCAGATGGAAAAAAATGAATGGAGGGTGTAGATTTCTCATCCAGACATCACTATGGGCCCCACACGAGTGTTGTGTGTGTGCCACATTGGTGCACCTGCTTGCATCGAACCTGAAGTTAGGTTAAACATAGTTTGACTCGACAGAATTCGAAGTTAAGAGGGAGTCTCTCTCTTCTCTCTCGTTTCCACCAAAGACAGATGACCGACCGCTGTGATGAAAAATGGGTCATCATCATCATCCGAATGGAGGATCAAAACCATTCGTTACGATTGGAAGGAAATTTTGTCCTAAACCTTGAAGTCCTCACAAGAGGATGTACACGTGTGTACACATGATCGTCCGCAAAGATGAAGTCTCCACGCATCAACACTAACAAACAGCACCAGTTTGGTGATGCTGATGGCCACCATTATGAAGGGCTTCGATGTCATGCCCCAAACCCGGGAACCGGGCTCACAAAATTCTCGATTGCCGAATTGGTGCCGACAGCCTCCGTAATACCCCATTTTCAGATCCCAACGTCCGTATGCCAGATTCCGATCCTGGGATCCTACAAGGAGGATTTTCAGTGAATTTTTTTTATAAAAAAGCATAACCACGAGTAACCCAAATCATAAGAACAACATCATCACCACATATCCACTAATATAAATATTAGAATACAGTGCTGAAAGGGAAATACATAAATAACAAAATCTCCAAAATGATCTTCCACAAGCTTCTGCCTCAACATTGCTACAACCTAACGTCACCTGCACGGAACGGTCGTACATAAGCTTACTAAGAAGCTTAGAGGGTAGTGCGTGTGTATGCAATACATGTGCCAAGCGCACAAATATTAGAGTAAGGGGAAATACTGGCAAGTCCATGAATACTATCAATCATAATAAGGCTATGTGTAAGACCTGTATCATAGTTTGTACCATTCAATAGATTTCTACGATCCTTCTTGTCGAATTCCAGCGACCCGCAACTTGTAATCGGCATTTACACACGACCCTGAGTCACATCCTATCAACCTAAGTCGACTCAACTCGAGTCTTGTATCGTAGCGACCGCGTCGTCGCCACGGTTCCAATGCCTCGTCTCACGCACCAAGGCGATACCTAGGCCGGGAGATGTGGGCCCACATTTAGTTTGAGGAAACGCTGCGCATTTGTAATTTTGAGAGAATCTCTACCCAATATATTCCATCAATCCCATTAATGGTTAAGTACATATCAAGTACACACATCACTCAACCCAGCACTCAACCTATCACTCAACCCATCACAACCCATACCTCTCTTACACAACAACCTCAAAAGTTAACAATCCCTTACACAACCCATCCCTCTCTCCCATCCATCACTCCATCCCATCTCCTCTCTCTCTTATTTCTCCCTTCTCTTCCAAGCAACCCAAGGAGAATCCAACGTCCAAGCATTCTAAGCTCTAAGAAGTTTTTAGTGTGGCCTACTTCCTACCCTCTCATCTCCCATCTCAACCCTTCATTTTTCATCATCTTCCATCAAGATCGAAGCCAAGGAGTTTGACGTTTCGTAGGACCAAGAAGGATGCCAATAGGTGGGTGATCTGCCATTGATTTTTTAATTTAAAGGGCCCACTTGTTGTGGGACCCACTTGATGTATGTATTGTACAAGGGAGGGCCCAATAGTGGCAAGGCCCCTCCCCTTCACATTCCCTTCTCTCGCGCTCTCTCTCTCTCTCTCTCCTTCCTAAATTGGTGGCTCATTTACAAGTGATCCAGACCATCCAGCAGGTGAGATGACTCTGTTGTCCACCTCGCTGGACTGGTGGTCCAGTTGGATGGCCTGGATCAGGGGGAAACACAAATATCAGCTTGACAGTGGGCCACGCTGCCTTGGACCCTACATTGCATGCCCTGTGTATCCAGACCATTCGCCATCTGGACGGTACCGTGGAACCCACCATGAGCAGCATGTTTCATGCCAGCCGTCCATCTAACTCCTTGGTCATGGGCTAGGGAATGAGGTAGATTCAAACCTCTAGTGGGCCACTTGTGTGGAGCCTCACCATGATATATGTGTTTAATCAATGTTGTCCACCCATTTTCCTAGTGGGTGGGACCCACCCACACGTGCTACATGTGTGGGATGGGCCCACCTTGATGAGCGTATTCTCCATCCCCACCGTCCATTTGATTGAGACGGTGGGATGGCACCCTGATGTATGTGCTTTATTCACACCGTTCATCTATATGAGTCACACTAATTGACGACATCAGCAAGTTCTGTGGACCCCATGTCGATGCATGTGTCTTACATCCACACTGTCCACACTATAAAATAGTGGGACCCTTGACATACAGCTACTGTACATGCAGCAGCAGGGCCATGGGTCCGATTTAAATCTAGACCATCCATTTGGTCTAGATTAAAATGGCAACCCCGTGATGTATATGCTTTACATCCACACCATCCAGATGTCTGAATGGTGGGTGCCACCGAGAGTTCATCCTAGGACTTGAGAGGAAAAATGAGGTAGATCCGCCTATCAGGTGGTCCACATTACAAAAATTACCATTAAGTACATTTCGGGCAACCAAAGTCTTGAATTATTATGAAATTTGATTTTCTTCTTAATTCAAGTCTTTATGACCTAATGAATGATTGGATGGAAAGTGAACATTATGGTGGGCCCTATAAATTTTAATAGTAAAAAATCATTATTTTCGCTGCTATTTATGGTGTGGCCCATGTGATGCGGCCCACTCGTTATGTGTGAGGCCCAGTGTTGAGGCAAGTGGGCAAGGCCCAATGTGATGTATTTGAGGTCCATGGCCCTGGCCCAATGTGATGTGTTCGAGGCCCATGGGTGTGGCTCATTATGATACATTTGAGGCCCAATGCGATGTATGTGAGGCCCATGAGTGAGGCTCATGAGTGAGGCCCAATATGATGTATGTGTGGCCGTTACGTTGTATATGAATCCCTTATGTGGGCCACTCCTTGGGAGCATTGTTGGTTAGATGTCCACATTGATGGGCAATGATGGTTAAATGTCCTCATTGTGACCTTCCCTTAGGCCTTGTTAGGCCTATTCACATCATTCTCTAAGTGGGTTGACCCTAATTATTGGGCCCCATTTGCATTGGGCTATCCCAAGATGTTGGGCTCCCATTGGTTGTTACTAGGATTACTTCTTTTATTTTTAAGTCCATCTAGGACTCATTTGAGCCCCCTAGGGCATCTAGCGGGCCATGCAATAGTATAGTGAAGGAACCCTTTTCGGATCCCTAGGATTGTGGGTAGGCCACTTAGGCCCAACTTTGATATAAGGGGGGGTACATCATCATCATCATATAATATACTTAGTATAGCTCCACGATCCATGCCCATATGCATCATATGTATGTTTGATATGAGGAGTGATTGATTATAGCACATGTCATTGGGCAGACCATTGTGGGACTCTTTGTTATGGGTAGTTTTGCCCATATGAGCGTGCAGTACGCGCAGGACTGCTGCATGACTGTATAATGTGATTCATGCATCTCACATTGTGTGACATGACTACTGTATGCCCAGCGACATCAGGGCCATAGCCTCCATAGGAGTATTGTGGTTGGCAGGATTGGACACCAAAAATCTTGTTCTACATGAGGTGTTATAGATTTTCCTATATGAAATTTCCTAAACCCTTATGGTACCAGGAGATTTCTCTAACATCTAGACCGAGTGGATGCATAAGCACAGAGTGTCGAATACCAAAAGGCCGCACTTTTCACTATGTCGTGGTCAGTTGGAAGGGGGTGCGACCTTACCCACCCAAGAAGAGGGCGTAAAGCTATGCTGAGTTTGACCAGCTCAAGGAATGGATCCGCTATCGATGAGCTGAGCCCGATATTGAAAGGCAGATAATGAGGTCTCTTTCACTCACCTTGTTGCACACAATGTAGCGGCAATCTGGTTTGGAGTGTACTAGACCATGATGATATTCCAGAGTAGAGCTGTATTGAGATGTGAACTCAGATGAGGATTCTTATGCTTGAGTTACATCTCACATTGCATGGCCTTGGTATGGCCAACATCATTTATGCCTTGCTCACATAGCCATGGTACGACCATTAGTATTCATGGATGTGTCAGCATATTTCACATTACTCTGATATTGCATGATTGTATTACTACATTACGCACACACTTTCACCACCTCTAAGCTTTTCGTAAGCTTATACGCGACCATTGCGTGCAGGTGACTTTGGACAGTAGCAGCGCAGAGCAGATTATCTTGGAGCTTTTGTTTATCATTATTGTATCTCCCTTTATGTGCTCTGTACTTATAAGTTTTTTTTATCATAGTGGAAATGTGATGGAGTTTTTAGTTGTTGTTTATGGGTTATGCTTATTATGAATTAAACTAATATTGAAAGTCCTCCTTACAGGATCTCAGGATCAGAACCTGATAAATGGTGCCATGAGCCGAGAATGGGGTACTACGGAGGCTATCGGCACCAGATTCAGCAATCGAGATTTTTATGAGCTCGATTTTCGAGTTTGGGGCATAATAGAAGTTGGTATTAGAGCATAACTTGGGAATAACTGAGAACAACATTACATGTCTGCTATGAGTTTCAAATGATTAAGTCCTAAGTTTAGATAGCTTAGCGATCTTCTGTTACAAACCTTTAACATGCGTGCCTTCGAGAGTTTTCAAAGTTGATAAGGGCCTTTGCTCTTTCCTGTTGGACATTTCACCCAAGAGAGTGACCCGAGTAACTCCCGCTCCACCACCTGCAACTCTTATCCTACCACCTACAATCCTTATTACACCACCAGAGACTCCTACTCCCCAGCCTGAGGATGTCATTCGTCCACCAGAGATCAATGCGGATCCAACCGTACCTATGAGTGCCTCCAAGTTATAGTAGATGTTGTAGGCTGTGACGGTCACCCTTTAGGGGCAGGGTAAGCACCCCGTTGTTTCACCATCCCAAGCAGAGCAAGAGCTCGCGAGTGCCCTTCTTCGAGAGTTCCAGCAGCTCGATCCTCTACTTTTCAAGGGTGAGACAGACCCTACAGTCACTGAAAGATGGTGCTCCGATGTGGAGAAGATTTTTAATACGATGGGATATACGACCAAGCGGCGGGTCCGGTTAGCTGTATTTCTTCTCCAGGGAGAGGCTAAGTACTGGTGGGCATCAGTCGCCCTAGCAGAAGGAGCCAATTTTGAGTAGACCTGTGAGGATTTTGTAGATCAGTTTGACTAATAGTATTTTCTTGATCATATCTGACGACATCGAGCGTTAGAGTTTGAGGCCCTGGTGCAGGGAGATATGACATTGGCTTAGTATGCGGCTCGTTTTGTAGCGCTGTCCAGATTTATGCTGTACTTGGTAGATGATGAGGAGTGGAGAGCCTGCCGCTTTGAGAAAGGCTTGTGTTACGGTCTTCGAGACCGTGTTATTGGGCATGAGCTCCCGACTTTCCAGGAGGTGGTATGGAAGGCCCAGATTTTTTAGGTTGAGTGGGCCGGTTCTCAGAGTGATCATGGTCATAGGAGAGACCGAAAGCGACAGGCTCCCTTCGGTGACTCCCAGCAGCGTCGACTATAGCAGAGGAGCACTGGTCACCCAGCCTTTCGAGTGCCAGCACCACCTCCGAGGCACTTCATCGGCACCTATTTTGGGTGCGGTACGATGGGGCACCGTATTTGGGAGTGTCCCTGCCCCCAGCAGCAGCAGCAGTCGAGAGGTTCACAGCAGCCTCCCCTATAAAAGTAATAGAGACACCCACAACAACAACGACAGTAACCCCCACCACCGAGGCCCCCTCAGTAGTAGCATCAGCAACAACATCTGAGGGCACAGTAGTAGAGGTAACAATTTCAACCACCTCAGCGACATCAACAGAAGTAGCACGCTCAGAAGGGACATGCACCTTCCCAGCCAGCTCAGGCAAGGTTCTATGTGGCTCAGCAGGACCCGCAGTCATCCAGAGGGGTCGTTGAGGGTATACTTTTAATCTCTACATGTATTGCACGTGTGTTGTTTAATTCTTGTGCATCGCATTCCTTTGTGGCTAAGAGTTTCTGGCACTCGACTGGTTAGCCGTTGGAATCTGCTCGTGAGGGCTTATCAGTATCGACTCCCTTGGGGAAGACTGTAGTGTTGGGCCGATTTTGCTAGTCTTGCCTCATTCTAGTTGGGGATATATTTTTGCCTACCGATCTATTTGCATTTGCGATGTCTGAGTTCGATGTCATCCTGGGCATGGATTGGCTTGCCGAGTACCACGCCATATTGGACCACTCCGCGAGGATAATCATGTTCTGTATACCTGGCTTACCGCAGTTTCAGTTCATTACCGAGCCCAGAGGAAAGTCGTTGTCTTGTTTGATGTCATGTGCCATAGAGGAGCCCATAGTAGTGAGCATCGACCAATTTCCTGAGGTTTGCGATTTTTCTGATGTGTTCCACAAGATCCATGATTACCGCCTCGTCGATACATCGAGTTTTAGATGATCTCGTGCCTGGTACCGCGCCTATTTCGAAGGTCATGTATCATATGGCACCGTTGGAGTTGCAAGAACTGCAGAAGCTGTTAGATGAGTTGCGCGAGTTAGGCTTTATCAATCTAAGCAGTTTACCGTGGGGAGTGCCGGTACTCTTCGTGAAGAAAAGTGATAGCTCGTTAAGGCTCTGCATGGATTACCGCGAGGTCAACAAAGTCATAATCAAGAATAAGTATCCGCTCTAGAGGATTGATGATTTATTTGATCAGCTACAGGATGCATAGTTCTTTTCGAAGATTGACTTGCATTTCGACTATCATCAGATTCAGGTCCCAGAGGTGGACATTCTGAAGACGGCATTCAGGACACATTATGGTCATTTTGAGTTTCAAGTCATGTCCTTCGGACGACCAATGCACCCGTGGTCTTCATGCAGTTGATGAACGAGGTCGTCTGTCCGTATCTCGATTAGTATGTTGTGGTCTTCATCGACGATATTCTAATATATTCGAGGACTCGTGAGCAGCATGTACAACATCTGGAGATTGCATTGCAGACCATCTATGCCCACCAGCTTTATGTGAAGCTGGAGAAGTGCGAGTTTTGGCTGGAGGAGGTGAAGTTCCTCAGTCACGTGGTGACGAGGGTGGGTGTCATAGTGGACTCCTCGAAGGTTGAGGCAGTGCATCAGTAGAACTAGCCCATGAGCGCGTCTGAGATCTGTAGTTTTCTTGGTTTGGCAGGCTACTACCGGCATTTCACTGAGGGCTTCTCTCGTATTACATCTCCATTGACCAGATTGACTCAGAAGGGCACAGAGTTTGTTTGGGGCGACGCATGTGAGCAGGCATTGACAGAACTAAAGGACCTTCTGACGTCCACACCTGTCCTCACTCTTCCCTCTAGGAGTGATGGATTTATAGTTTTTACCGATGCCTCGCATATTGGTTTAGGTGTTGTCCTGATGCAACATGGGAAACTGGTTACCTTCGTGTCTCACCATCTCAAGATCCATGAGCAGAACTACCCCACGCATGATTTGGAGCTGATAGCAGTCGTCTTCATACTGAAGGTGTGGAGGCACTATCTCTATAGGGTTAGGTTCGACCTCTTCTCCAATCACAAGAGCTTGAAGTACCTCTTCTCACAGTCTAAGTTAAATATGAGATAGAGGCGCTGGATGGAGCTCCTGAAAGACTATGATTTCAATCTTCAGTACCACCCAGGCAAGGCGAACGTGGTGGTAGATGCCCTCAGCTGTTAACCATGAGGTATAGTGGCGCATATGATGGTCTAAGAGTGGAGGATATAGCAAAGTGATTTTGAGTTTGGTCTGCAGTCTTCTATCATGCAGTTATCGAGCCTGTCGATTCAACCCTCTCTTGTCGCAAGGGTGATCGAGGCTCAGCAGGCTGATGAGTTGTTATAGAGTTATAAGGCTGAGGCTGCATCTGAGAATCAATCAGATTAACAAATTGGTTCTGATGGTAGACTTTGCTTCAGAGGTCGATTATGTGTCCTGGATGTTCCTGAGTTACGCGGAAACCTTATGACTGAGGCACATCAATCGCGGTTTTCTATTCACCCTGGTTCGACGAAGATGTACTGTGACATGAGGTGACAATATTTTTGGGCGGGGATGAAGCGCCAAATTGCCAGTTTTGTGGCCGAGTGTGACACATGCCAACGTGTCAAGGCTAATCATCAGAGACCCTCTGGTCCATTGTAGCCGTTGAGCGTCCTGATGTGGAAGTGGGAGCACGTGTCAAAAAATTTCATTATGGGCTTGCTAAGGACTCGGCGTGGTCATGATGCCATCAGGGTTGTTATGGATCATCTGACGAAGTCGACACATTTTCTTGCGATGCGTGCGATTTGGTCTATGGACCGGTTTGCGAGGTTATTCATCGAGGAGATTGTAAGACTGCATGGCATTTCAGTTTCGATCATTTCTTACCAATACCTAAGGTTCACGTCTCAGTTTTAGGAGAGCTTCCAGAGATCGATGAGGACTATTTTACAGCTCAGCTCCGTGTATCATCCATAGACCGATGGCCAGAGTAAGAAGGTTAACCAGATCCTTAAGGATATGCTTCGGGCCTGCATGATTAATTTCGGGGGTAGCTGGGATGAGCATCTGTGATCAGCTGAGTTCGCATACAACAATAGCTATCGGGCGACCATTAGAATTGCTCCTTTTAAGTCACTATATGGCGGATCATGCAGATCACTGAGTTGTTAAACTGAGGTTGGAGCGCGGCGTCTCCTAGGTCTCGAGCTTGTGTAGCAAACGTCAAACGCTATCGATGTCATCAGGCAGAGGATGCATATAGCTCAGAGCCGGCAGAAGAGTTTTACTGATCGCCAGCATTGTCCCTTGGAGTTTGGTATAGGGGACCATGTGTATCTCAAGGTCTCGCCCATGAAGGGCGTAGTTCGATCTAGAGCGAAGGGCAAGCTTGCCCCGAGATTCATAGGACCTTTCGAGATCACTGAGCACATTGGCACCATGGCTTATCAGTTTGCCTTGCCATCTCAATTGTCTGGCGTCCACAACATTTTTCATGTCTCTATGTTGAGGAAGTGTCGGTCAGACACCATTCCTGTTATTAATTGGCAGCCATTAGAGGTTCGTGAGGACGCTTCTTACATTGAGCATTCAGTTCGTATCCTTGATCGGAAGGAGTAGGCCCTCCAAACCAAGGTCATTCCATTGGTGACGGTTCAGTGGGGTCACCATTCTATTGAGGAGGCTTCTTAGGAGCGTGAAGCGGAGATTCGAGAGCACTATCCCCATCTCTTTGATGATGGATTATGTATTGTGTTTTGTATCCTTTCGCCGATATTATATGATGATGTTATGTTCCTTCTTCCTCATGAGTTATGTCTAGTTACGATGATTGTGTAAATTTTGAAGATGAAATTTTTATTAGGAGGGGAGAGCTATAAGTCCAATATCGTAGTCCGCACCATTCCGCAGATTTCTGTCATCCTCCCTATCGAATTTCGGTGACCCACGACTTGTAATTGACGTTTGCGTGCGACCCTGAGTCGCACCCTGTCAACTTGAGTCGGCTCAACCCGAGACTTGTACCCTGGCAACCGCGTCATCGCCGTAGTTCTAATGTCATGTCTCACGTACCAAGGTGATACCCGGGCCAGGAGATGTGGGCCCGCGTTTAGTTCAAAGAAACGTGGCGCATATGCAATTCCGAGAGAATCTCTACCCAATATATCCCATCAATGGTCAAGTACATGTCAAGTACATACATCACTCAACCCATCAGTCAACCTATCACTCAACCCATGACAACCCATACCTCTCTTACACAACAACCCCAAAAGTTAACAATCCCTTACGCAACCCATCCCTCTCTCCCATCCATCACTCCATCCCATCTCCTTTCTCTCTTATTTCTCCCTTCTCTTCCAAGCAACCCATGGAGAATCCAACGTCTAAGCATTCTAAGCTCCAAGAAGTTTTGAGTGTAGCCCACTTCCTACCCTCTCATCTCCCATCTCAACCCTTAATTTTTCATCATCTTCCATCAAGATCGAAGCCAAGGAGTTTTAATGTTCCATCGGACCAAGAAGGAGGCCAATAGGTGGGTGATCCACCGTTGAATTTTTTTGGTTTTAAGGGCCCTCTTGTTGTGGGACCCACTTGATGTATGTATTGTACAAGGGAGTGCTCAATAGTGGCGGGGCCCCTCCCCTTCACATTCCCTTCTCTCATTTCTCTCTCTCTCTCTCTCTCTCTCTCTCTCTCTCTCTCTCTCCTTCTTCCTGAATTAGTGGCCCATCTACGGGTGATTTAGACCATCCAGCAGGTGGGATGGCTCTGCTATCCACCCTGCTGGACTGGCGGTCCAGTTGGATGGCCTGGATGATGGGGAAACACAAATATCATCTTGACAGTGGCTCACGCTACCTTGAACCCCACCTTGCTTGCCCTGTGTATCCAAACCGTCCACCATCTGGATGGTACTGTGAAACCCACCATGAGCAGCATGTTTTATGCCAGTTGTCCATCCAACTCCCTGGCCATGGGCCATGGAATGAGGCAGATTCAAACCTTTGGTGGGCCATGTGTGTGGAGCCTCACCATGATATATGTGTTTAATCAATGTCGTCCTCCCGGTGGGTGGGACACACCCACACGTGCTACACGTGTGGGATGGGCCCACCTTGATGAGTGTATTTTCCATCCCCACCGTCCATTTGATTGGGACGATGGGATGGCACCCTGATGTATGTGCTTTATTCACGCCATTCATCTATATGGGTCACACCAACTGATGACGTCAGCAAGTTCTGTGGACCCCACATGGATGTATGTGTCTTACATCCACACCATCCACACCATAAGACGGTGGGACCCTTGACGTACAACAATTGTACGTGCAGTAGCAGGGCCATGGGTCTGATTTTGATCCGGACCATCCATTTGAGAATGCTGTTGGACTGGTGTCTAGCACCTGTAGCAACACCATGATGTATTTGCTTTACATCCACACCATCTAGATTCTGGATGGTGGGTACCATTGAGATGTACATGTGTAATTTGCACTGCCCATATATGGGGCCCATACTTGATGTATGTGTTATATCTCAACTGTTCATCCATTTGGTGAGTTCGTCCTAGGGCTTGAGAGGAAAAATGAGGTAGATCCGCCTATCAGGTGGTCCACACTGTAAAAATCAGCGGGATTAAACGCCTACCATTAGGTACATTTGGGGCCACCGAAGTATTGGATTAATATGAAATTTATTTTTCTTCTTAATTCAGGTCTTTTTGACCTTATGAATAGATTGGATGGAAAGTGAACATTATGGTAGGCCCTATAAATTTCAATAGTAAAAATCATTATTTCCACTGGTATTTATGACGTGGCCCATGTGATGCGGCCCACTCGTTATGTATGGGCCCAGTGTTGAGGCCCAATGTGATGTATTTGAGGCCCATGGGCAAGGCCCAATGTGATGTATTCGAGGTGCATGGGCAAGGCCCATTGTGATACATTTGAGTCCCTTGTATGAGGCCCAATGCGATGTATGTGAGGCCCATGAGTGAGGTCCAATATGATGTATGTGTGACCATTACGTTATGTATGAATCCCTTATATGGGCCACTCCTTGGGAGTAATGTTGGTTAGAAGTCCACATTGATGGGCAATGATGGTTAAATGTCCTCATTGTGGCCTTCCCTTAGGCCTTGTTAGGCCCATTCACATCATTCTCTAAGTGGGTTGACCCTAATTATTGGGCCCCATTTACATGATCCATCTATTCTCATTGGGCTATTCTAAGATGTTGGACTCGCATTGGTAGTTAGTAGGATTACTTCCTTTATTTTTGAGTCCATCTAAGACTCATTTGGGCCCCCTAAGGCATCTAGTGGGCCATACAATAATATGGTGAAGGAACCCTTTCCGGATCCCTAGGATTGTGGGTAGGCTGCTTGGCCCAACTTTGATATAAGGGGGGGTACATCATCATCATCATATAATATACTTAATATAGCTCCATGATCCATGCCTATACGCATCATATGTATGCTTAATGTAAGGAGTGATTGATCATAGCACATGCCATTGGGAAAACCATTATGGGGGGAGTTGCCCACATGAGAGTGCGGTACATGCAGGATTGCTGCATAACTGGATAGTGTGATTCATGCCTCTCTCATTATGTGATATGACTACTATACCCCCTAACGACATCAGGGTCATAACCTCCACAGGAGTATCTTGGTTGGCAGGATTGGACACCGAAAATCTTATACTACATGGGGTGTTGTAGATGTCCCTGGGTGAAATTCTTTAAACCCTTATGGTACCAAGAGGTTGCTCCAACGTCTAGACTGAGTGATGTATGAGCGCCGTGTGCTGAATACTAGAAGGTCGTGCTTTCCACTGTGTCATGGTCAATTGAAAGGGGGTGCGGCCTTACCTGCCCGAGAGGAGGGGGAAAAGCTAGGCTGACTTTGACCAACTCAAGGAATGGGTCCGCTATCGATGAGTCGAGCCTGATTTTGGCGGCGGATAGTGAGTTCTCTTCCACTCACTTTGTTGCTCGCAATGTGGTGGCAATCTGGTTTGAAGTGTACTAGACCACGGTGATATTCTAAAGTTGAGTTGTATTGAGATGTGGACTCAGATGAGGATTTGTATACTTGAGTTGCATCTCATATCGTATGGCCTTGGTATGGCCGACATCATTCATGCCTTGCATCGCATAGCCTTGGTACAACTAACAGTATTCATGGATGCATCAGCATATTCCGCATTACTCTGATATTGCATGATTATATTACTACATTGCGTACACACTTTTCCCACCCTCTAAGCTCTTCGTAAGCTTATGTATGACCATTGCATGCATGTGACATTGGACCGTAGTAGCGCTGAGGCAGGAGCACAAATCAGATCATCTTGGAGCTTTTGTCTATAATCATTGTATTTTCCTTTATGCGCTCTGTACTTATAAGTTTTTTTTATCATAATGGAAATGTGATGGAGTTTTTGGTTGTTGTTTATGGGTTATGCCTTTGGTTATGCTTATTACGAATCAAACTGATGTTAAAAATCATCCTTATAGGATCCCAAGATTGGAATCTGGTAAATGGGTGCCAAGAGCCAAAAATGGGGTACTACGAAGGCTGTCGGCAATGAATTCGGTGATCTAGAATTTTGTGTGCCTAGTTTTCGAGTTTGGGACATGACACCATGTGATGCAAGATATAGTATGTTAAATGTCATATGCTGAGGATGCAATGCAATGTACAAATCCTGACAAGTCCACGAATATCATCAGCCTTATCTAGGCCATATAATGTAGAATATAGCAAACCAAATGTCATATGCAAAGGATGCAATTTAAAAGAAATGATAAAGCTGCAGTGTGTAGTCGGGATGGTAGTACGTAGTATCACAAGTTGTGGGGTTCATCATAAGGGACTTCTATCTAAACCAGTCTCATACCTAAATTTGGATAGATAGACTCAATGTTGTAAACTCCTAATCTCAGGTTGGTCGCGCGCCCAACCGAAATCCTGGCCATTACGAAGGTACACATAATGATATGATTGCGTACCACCAGCTCAAGTGGATAGTGAATGAATGAATGAATGAGTCAAGTGCTGAGGATGCAACTCTTGCTTAGTAAGTCCACATATAACTGCCACAACACTTCCAATATGGGACAAGGTTCCACCTCACTGTATACACAGTAGCCTGCCAACCACTGGTAGCTCACCCAGGCCCTTACACCCCTCCCACATTAACGCCCGCCCACGTGTTCCCGCTCATGTGTGCAACAGTGATGGGGCGTCACAATATCAGTACCATACATCTCTGAGATATCACCGAGGTCTAATATACTCCACACCAAACTACCGTCCTAACTGGATGCACAACCATGTAAGCAGAAAAGACCTTACTACCCGCCTGCCAGCAGTATACCAATGCCTACCCGGCTCATCGATAGTGGACCTATTTGCAAGCTGGTCAAACTCAGCCTAGCTTATGACCCCCTCACTCAGGTAGATAAGGCCACACCCCCTTCTAACCGACCACGACACATTGGGAGACACAACCTACTGGTATTCGACACTTGGGCGCTCATGTATTCACTCGGTCTAGACGTTAGAGAATCCCCTGGCCACGAAGGTTTAGAGATTTTTAACCACAGACATCCAAAGTGCCCATATACTGAGTTCAAAACATTTCTGATGTCCCATCTGGTCATCCAGGATATGCCCGTGAAGGCCACAACCCTTATGTCGTTAGGGCGTACAGTGATCATGTAGCATAAAATATGAGATGCATGAGTGATACCATCCAGTCATGCATCAACCTACACGTATCATGTAATCATGTGGGGAAACTCCGTCTCGTAAGGAGTCCCCTAAATAACTCAGCCCAACGACAATGCTATGATCAAACATTCCTTACAACAGGCATACAAATAATGCATATAACATGTATCATGATGTAATACTAAGCATGTTCTTAGTGTGTCCTACTAGGCTAAGTACACTAGTATGATTATCAGATATAGCAAGCGATGATCGGCCTTAACCGGTATGTCACTTACAAGAACAAGGGTTGAACGATACGCTCCACTAGACATATAGAAGTCTATATGGAATGGTCCATGTTAGACTATCATAACCCACTCAAGATACTAGCATATCATATGTCCTAAGGCGGGGTCTAATGAAAGGACAGTAGGTCTAACGCATGCATTAAGGTAGTTTCTACACAGTGGATATACCAAATTTGATACCACATATTCTTTCATCTACGGTAATGGGTGATTCTAATGGATACACAACAAGGTGAGTTTATAGGGTGAGCTAATAGGGTGAATAATTGGGCTTTCTCAATCTCTTATCATGAATAAACTAGGCTTTCTTATGGGGTCCGATACATACATAAAGTGGGCTTAGTGGAGTTCATACATCTAGGACTATGTGTCCTTCTAAGCGGATTGGGTAGCCCACTCAACCTAAGTGGGCCTTGGGTATGATCACGAAACTTGGGCAAAACATGTATCTAAGTGGGCCACATTTCTATGGAAGGCCCGGTATGAACACAATGTGGGCTCCAAGGTTTGGACAATCCTACAGGGCATGGTGGGATGTACCATTATCAATGGAGCATAATGGTTTGGGTTAGCCCAATGGATATCACTAACATAAGCGGGGGCCCAATGGTTTAGGTTAGCCCAATAGTTATCACTAACATTGGTGGGGGCCCAATGGTTTGGGTTAGCCCACTAGGGTATCTCTAACATCAGTGGGGGCCCAACGGCTTAGGTTAGCCATTAGGGTAAGGGTGGAAATGGGCTTAATAATGGGGCCTAGTGAAGTTTACAACGGTGGACATTTAACCACAATTGTCCTAAGGTACGGTCCATTTGGGATGGGAATAGGAATCACAATGGGGCTCACGACCCTCCAAATATCTAGAAAATGGATGGATCGCATGTGCACATCACTCATACATAGTGGGCCTCACAAGGCAGCCCCATAATGGGAGTATAACTCATACATCAAGGTGGACCTACATAAAGGCAGCCTATATCAATGAATAGATAGTGCGCATAAAGCTCACACATCATGGTGGGTCTCATATATCACAATGGGCCTCATACAATCACAAGGGGCCTCATACAATCACAATGGGCCTCACACATATAATGGGCCTCATTTCAATGTAGATGGGCCCCATATATATAATAAGTGAGACACATGCATCATAATGGACCTGATGAAGCAATGGGACCCCATGGCCCTGGCCAAACAGGTGAATAATGTGTATATAATACATACTTCATGGTGGCCTCACACATCACAATTGAGCCTTACACATACATTAGGCCTCACATGCGA
Source organism: Magnolia changhungtana (assembly GCA_030180095.1). Taxonomy (NCBI): domain Eukaryota; kingdom Viridiplantae; phylum Streptophyta; class Magnoliopsida; order Magnoliales; family Magnoliaceae; genus Magnolia; species Magnolia changhungtana. The sequence continues at coordinate 6,986,149 of JASAUF010000502.1, read as the reverse complement.
GCCTCATACATCACAATGGGCCTCATCACATGGGCCTTACACATCACCATGGGCCTCACACACGGGCCTCTAACATTGCCATAATGGGCCTCACATACATCAAGTGGGCCCTGCACATACAGCAGGTGATCCTATACATTGGCAAGTGGGCCTCACAGTGGGCCTACAAGATGGACCCCACCAGATGGACGGTAGAGATATAATACATACATTGGGTGGGCAAGCTGGACGGTCCATGGATGGACGGCCTGGATAAAATGCACACCTCATGGTGGGCCTGCCAGAGGTCCAGTCAATGGATGGCCTGGATAATATACATACATGGTGGGTTCCATAAGGCGTGGACCACCCACGAAGGTGAGCCAGGCCGTTGGGCCTCCCACAACATCGCAGTGGGCCTAAAAGGTTTCAACGGTGGGTGTTGGTCCTTGTTGTCTAGCAGTGTCCAACCTGCTACTGGATGGTGTGGATAATAAACATACACCAAGGTGGATCCCACCGCCCAGATGCTGGACGGTGAGGATAAAACACTTACATCAAGGGGCCCCACGTCCAGGTGTTGGATGGTGGTTACAACACATACGTCCAGGTAGGTTCCACTATCCCAGCTGGATGGTGTGAATGAAACACATATGTCACATGGGTCCCACGTGCATGGACAGACGGCGTGGATGAAACCCATACATCAGGTGGGTCAGCACCGTCCCAGATAAACACATACATCACGGTGGATCCCACCATCCCACGCTAGACGGTGTGGATGCCACACTCTTAGGGCAGGTGAATCCCACGTCCTTCCACTGGACGGTGTGGATAAAACATCATGGTGGGTCCCACCGTCCCATCTGCTGGATGGTGTGGACACCACACGCATATCAGATGAGTCCCACAGCTGCTAGATGTCAGTCCAGCAGTGTCCACTAATGGACGGTGGGGACAAAATACATAGATCAAGGTGGGGTCCACGTGGGTGGATCACCCCACTGTTGGGATGAAGCCGATGTTTATTTTTACCTGTCACCAACGCCTGCTGCTGGACAACATCAGGTGCAGCAAATCCTGACCCATTTGGCCCGCTAGATCATGATCCTGATGATCTGAGGATGGGCAGTGGGGATCAAACACATACATTTCAATGGGGTTCACATGGTGGCTACAAAGTTGGAGATCCAACTAATTTTTGGGTCCTCCCATCATCCAGATAGTCCGACTGGACAGACAGTCCAGTAGGGTGGACAGCAAGACCGTCCCACCTGGTGAATGGTCTAGATCGTCCATACATGTATCCAATAGGTGGGCTAGCATGCAAGGTAGAAAGGGAGGGACGGAGAGAGAGAGAGAGAGAGAGAGAGAGAGAGAGAGAGAGAGAGAGAGAGAGAGAGGTGGAGAGGAGCTCCTCCACTATGAGCTCCTCTCTATCATTCAACGCATACATCAAATGGGTCCCACCACATGTGGGCCCTCAAATCATAAAAATCAATGGTGAAAATCCCCTTCCCACTAACAAATGCAAGGTCTAGATGACCTTATTAAAATTGGAGATCCAAATAAACATCATGGTGGGGTCCATGGAGAATGGCCCCATCATGGAATTAATATAGGCATCATGGTGGGCCATTGGCCACACCTACGGTCCAAAGTGGGATCCATACCATCAATCAGTAGGCTCCACTTGGCTCGTCATCAAAATCACAATCTAGTCCTATAAACACCCACCAATTACACTTCTTCTTGGTTCCTTGGAATGTTAAGCTCCTTGGCTTTTTCTTTGAGGGAGGATGTTGAAGATTGAAGGGTTGAGATAAGATATTAAGGGTAGGAAGTGGGCCACACACTTGGGGTATTTTCTCTCCTTGGAATGCTTGGACTGTCTCTCTCCTTGGTTGCTTGGAATGGGTAGAGAGTGAGAGAGAGGATGGTTGTAAGGGAGATAAGATGGAGTGATGGGTGTGAGTGACATGAGAGTTGACTTAGGGGGGTAGGTTACTTGTCTTGGGGAGAAAGAAAGCATGGCTAGTGATGAGATGTGTACTTAACTAGTGATTTGAAAGGTGGGTAGAGATTCTCTGAAATCTCTCAGAACTTGCAATGCACGGCGTTTCCTGGAAATATACGGGGGCCCACTACTCTTTAGCCCAGGTATCGCATAGGTGCGCAAGATGCGGCGTTGGAACAGCGGCTATGACGAGGTCGCAAGGGTACAAGTCTCGGGTCGAGTCGACTCAGATCTATGAGATGCGACTTAGGGTCACGCGCAAATGATGTTTACAGGTCGTGGGTCGTAGGGATTCAACGGGAAGGATCGCGTGAGTCTAAGGAACGGTACGAACTAAGATACAGGCCTTACACTTGTTGATCTGAACCATCCATCATAATTAGAGGATCAGGATGACCAAAAACATGTTGGCTTTGAGAATCCATGCTCACACACGCGGCCACAACACTGGTTGCAGGAAATTGTGACGATGTTATCAATAACATCGATTTGCAGAAATTGTGGGCCACCACCCTCAACGATGACCTAATCTGAACCGTCCAGTGCATTCATAGGTTGACTCTGACCACTACCACATTGTCAGTGAAGGAAGGAAGGAATCCGTGGGATTTGCATTCCCCAGTTTCTAAGCAGAATTGTCGTAATCCTTACGTAACGAGAATTGCACATGCATACTCCGGTTTCTCTACTACGTGAAAGTTGGCATTCCCGCTCGTCACTCCGACACTTCCGCGTTGTAGAAAGAGAGTTCACGAAAGACCTTCAATCCAAACCACCAATTATAGGGGCCACAGGTCGTCTAAATAATAAATTCAGACTGTCCAGAGGGATCGCTCAGACAGAACATGGTCATATCTGAATCTGTTATTAAAACAGAGCAACTCACGAGTGGAGAGATGAGTGTGTTCGTTTTCTCAACCGCGAAAACAAGTTGCATAGTTCTTACGCAGTTATTTCTTGCTGTGTAAACAAACTTACTCAAAGAAGTTTCTGGACTTCGGACCGGTTATAAAAAAGGGTCCTACCGCTTTGCAAGAAAGAAAGAAACAAAAAGGGGAGAAAGAGAGATTGAGGGTGGTGCAGAAATTTCAGTTCCCTGCTGGAAGGTCCAGCAAGAAAAGAAAGAAGGGAAAGAAAGAGAAAGAAAAAGAGAAAAAAAGGAAAGAAAGGAGAGGAGGAAAGAAAGAAAGGAAAGGAAAGGAAAAGAAAAGAGAAGAAAAAGGAAAGAAGGAAAAAGAAAGAAAGAAAAGGAGAAAGAAAGAAAGTAAGAGAAACGAAGAAAGGAAAAAAAAAGGAAAGGGAAAGAGGAAGTCATGCCAAGATCCATTCAACCCAGAGAGTGAGGGTTTTATCCTTTAAGCTTATACTAATTTAAGTTATTATATTTACCTTATCCTTATATGCCATCATGTTGTTTTATCTTTCCTTTACATGCTTTCATGTTATTTCTACCTTGCCCTAACATGCCTTCATGTTACTTTGAATTCTTCTTGCAATTATATGTTTTACTATCAATTATTTGCCCTTTCAGATTATAGTATAATGTTGCTTATAAAGTGATCTTTCTGAATTTATCTAGGGCCATGAATACAAGCCTTGCCCTTGCCTCACCAAATTTATTGAGTTGTCCTTGCCACTCTCCTTATTAAAGAATCGGCCGTTGCCGCTCTTCTATTTATTGAGTTAGCCATTGCCACTCTCCTTATTATGAAATTAGCCGGTGCCACTCTCCTATTTGTTATGTTGGCCATTGCCACTGTTTGAGTTAACCATTGTCGCTCTTCTTTATTTTGGCCTTGTGCTATCTATCTTTAAAGGGCTTGGGCTTGTGTCTTGATATTTCAAAACCTCTGTGATTTAGTTTGTATTCTCTGTAAGTGCAAGTGCTATGTTGGGAATCCTTCCTCTAGCGATCGAATGAATATCGTGGATGTAATGTGTTTTCAGTAGCGGCCCCTGGGGCGACATGTAATTCCATGTTTCATGAGTAGTAGTGCACAAATCGATGTAAGTAATTCGCGATGCGTGTTACAACACTTCTGGGATTGGATGTCATAAATAGTCGCTCTATAAACAAATCCTATCACGTAATTTATCCAGTCATGTATTGTGTTTGTCTTGGGGTAACCGCATAAAACCATGTTAAACGTAGGACATGCCGGTGAATCTCCGTAATATGGGATGTAGGGCGAGTCGGATAACTCTAATCATATTCAATATTGTGGCGATCGCTAAGTGTGATAAACCGCATATACTTTGCTAGGCATGCATCTTATATAGATTGCTTGTGCATATTTATACCTCTTGTAGTTGTGGGGTACGGGACGTATCAGAACCTTTACATTGCTTAAATGAATCTCTTGAATCATTGTTAATCTTAAAGGATAACTATCACTATGAGTAGGGCATTGACCCTCTCCCAATAGTATAGATTATGTAGGTGATGTACAGATTGAAGACCTAGTGAACAATATCCCCAAGGAAGATTATGTTGAAAAAATAAAAAGACAATTGATGATTTAGTTTTATGTTTCCACTACAAACTCGATAAATGTAATAAGCTTCCATTGAGAAGGCATTTGATTATTCGTTTTACTCTGATAAAATATAATCAATATGGTTTATTTTATTCTTGTGAATGTTACCTTCATGAATATATCTATATGTAATCCAAATGGAAAAAAAAATACAGTGAGATTTTCAAAGCATCTAGTTTATACATTATTAACACCTGATTTTCTCGGGCATGAGTATGATCTTTGGCCATGAAAATATAAGATGTTACAATTTGTACAGATGTATCATATAGATACCAAAGTCATAAATTATCTGAACTTGCGACATATCTGATTATCCACTTAATAACAATTAGATGAGATTCTTTAGGATTAGATTGATATCGGGCACATATTCCAACACTAAATGCAATAACAAGTCTACTAGCAGTTAAATATAAGAGACTACCAATCATACTTCGATATAAACGAGAGTCTACACTTTTACCTGATTCATCTTTTGAGAGTTTAAGAGTTGTACTCATAATTGGAGTATCAAACTTCTTTCTATTCTCAAATCCAAACCTTTTTGCAAGATTTAAGGCGTTTTTGGTTTATGAGATAAATATAGCATCTTCATGTTGCTTAACTTGTAATCCAAGAAAGTAGTTTAGTTCACTAAGCATACTCATTTCAAACTTAGATTTCATCAGATCTGCAAACTCAATAGATATGATAGTGCATGTAAATCCATAAATTTTATCATCAATATAGATCTGTACTATTAGTATATGATCGTTATTATTTTTGATGAATAAAGTTTTATCAACGCTACCCATATTGAAGTTATGACTAAGTAAAAATTTAATCAATTTTTCATACCATGATCTGGGAGCTTGTTTCAAACCATAAATTGCCTTCTTAAGACGATATACATGATTTGGAGATTTTAGGTCCTCAAAACCTTTAGGTTGATCAACATAAACCTCCTCATGTAAGTCACCATTTAGAAATGCACTTTTGACATCCATTTCATATATTTTGAATTTCATATAACATGCAATTGAAATAAATAATCTTATGGATTTAAGGCGAGCAACTGGTGCAAAAGTTTCATCGTAATCAATACCTTTTATTTGTATGTACCCTTGTACAACTAGTCAAGCCTTATTTATGATAATATTACCTAATTCATCAGTTTTATTTTTAAAAATCCGTTTGGTTCCAATTATATGTTTATTAGAAGGTGTAAGAACCAAGTACCAAACATCATTTCCAATAAATTGATTTAGTTCTTCTTACATGGCAATTATCCAACTTTCATTAATAACTTCTTCATTTATATTGGCCGGTTCAATTTGGGGAGTGAAACAAATATAATTATAAATATTTTCTAATTGTTTTCTAGTCTATACACCAATGCTAGGGTTACCAAGTATTAGATTAGTCGGATGGTCTTTGACTAATCTTAGTTCGGCATTAATTGATTTTGATGAAGAGTCAAGTATATCAATTATATTGACTTCATCATCATCTTGACTTGGTGTGGGTGTGATCAGGTGATCGTCAATTATAACATTAATAAATTCCTAAATCACTCATGTTATTTTGTTAAGAACACGATATGCTCAACTATTAAGAGCATAACCCAAGAATATTCTCAAATCACTCTTGGCTTCAAATTTTCCCAAATTTTCTCGATCACATAAAATGAAACATTTACTTCCAAAAGTCCTAAAATATTTAACAGTGGACTTTTTATTAAACGATAGTTCATAAGTTGTTTTACTTTTTAATTTTCTAATATAAACTCGATTTATAATATAACATGCAATATTAACAGCTTTAACTCATAATTTTTTTGGTAGTTTCATGTTGTTTAACATTACACTAGCCATTTTCTGTAGAAGTCTATTTTTTCTCTCAACAATTCCATTTTATTGAGGTGTCTTGGGAGCAAAGAACTTATGAGATATACCATGATCATCACAGTACTTCTCAAAATTGCTATTTTCGGACTCCATGCCATGATCACTTCTAATTTTGATCATAGACATCTCCTTTTCAGTTTGAATTTGTTTTGGAATTTTTCTGACTTCATCGAGAGTATTTGATTTCTCTCTTAAGAAGGCTACCCAAGTATATCTGGTATAATCATCAACAATGACCAGAAAATACTTTTTTCTACCTCTACTTTCAGTTCCAGTTGGTCCTACTAGATCCATGTGAAGTAGTCTAGTGGTTTGGCTGTGGCTAAGGAGTTCACTTTCTTGTGACTACTTGTAGTTTGTTTACCAATTTAACATGCGCCACATACTCTTTCTATCTTTTTAAGTTTGGGTAAGCCTTGTAGGTGATTTCTTTTGCTCAACTTACACAGATCTCTATAGTTAGCATGTCCAAGACGTTTATGCCAACGTTCAATTTCATCTATTTGGACCATGTAACATGAATAGTTAGATGAGCAAGAGTTATCAATAATATAACAATTTTCAGAGGTCCCGCGACCATGTAATATCATATTACCTTTCTCATTCATTATTTCACATCCGTGATCAGAAAATTTCACACTATACTTGTTACCACAGTTTTGAGATATGTTTAAGAGGTTGTGTTTTAAACCTTCAACATACAACACATTTTCAAAGGGAAGAAGGTTAGGAAGTTGTACAGTACCTTGGCCTGTTATTTTACAGTTGTTTCCATCACCAAAAGTAATTGAATCACCATTAACTTCTTTAATATTCAGAAATATTGCCTTGTCACCTATCATATGCCTTGAGCATTCACTATCTAGGTACCATTTTGAATGGCTAATGGCTTTGAAAGCAATGTGGACTATAAGACACTTGACCTTTAGAGCCCATTTCATAATGGTTCTAAGTTTAGGAGTGACTTTTGAGTTTCGCTGCATTTGAGAGTTAGGATTTCTCATTTCTCTATAAACCTCACAAACATTTGAATTGGATTTCGAAAGCTCTTTAGGTAGGTCTACTATTTTTTCAGATAAGTGATATCTATTATTCTTTTGATATTTATAGCTGATGGTTTTATTATTTTTAGGAACTTGAAAGGGTTTTGAGTTTTTGAAATCATTATGATTAAAATCTCTTAAAGTCTTACCTTTAGAGTTAGAAGATTCTCCTCTTACAAAAATAGGAATAGACACTTTGGATTTTAATGAGTTACCTTTAATATATCCTAGACCTGACTTGTCACCACATTTTCTAGATTAGGTTAATAATTTTTCAAGCATTTGGTCACCATGGGTATATTTACAAGTGTCCTTTAAACTCAAAAGGGAAGAAACTTCAAGTTTTAGTTTCTTATTTTCTGTTTTGAATTTTTCTAATTCAGAAGATTTAAAACTTAAATCTAATTTTATTTTTTCAAAACAATCTGAAAAATGAGATTTTTCTAAAACTTTATTTTCAAGTTCTTCTTTTAATTTAGCATATTTTTCTTTTTGAATTTTCAATTTGACAGCGATTTTACAACTCTCTTAAATTGGAGCATTGTAGGCATCTTAAAGATCATCTTCATTTTCATTTTCAGAGTCACTCTTGAGATCATTGTTAGATAGATTACAGCTATCTAAGGAAGTGACTCTGGCTAAGGTCATAAGATCTTTTACATAATTTGTATATGTATACTCTTGTTCTGATTCATCAGACTCAGAAGAGCTTTCAGTGTTGGATGATTCATCCCAAGTAGCAATCATGCCCTTTCTTTTTAACTTTCCTTTTTAGGACATTTATTAGCCAAATGCCCATATTCATGACAGTTGAAACATTGACTGTCCTTAATTTTAGATTTCCAAGAATTAAATTTTTTTCTTTTATCCATTGATTTTTGAAATTTTGATATATTCTTGTTTTTGAGAATTCTATAAAACTTTTTAGCTAACATTGTAATATCATCTTCTTTTTCTTCAGAATCAAAATTAGAATTAGTTTCTTTTGAAATAGATTTAGAAGATTTAAGAGCAACAAACTTAGCTTTTGGAGCCTTAAAATTCAACTCTTATGTTTGTGAAGAGCCAACTAGTTCCTCAACTCTTATAAGATCAGTATCTCTCAATTCCTGAATGGTGGTAACTTTATAATTAAATCTCTCGGGAAGAGATCGTAGTATTTTTGCACAGACCTTACTTCCAGGGATTCCATCTCCTAGACCCCACATGAAATTTACTATGTCATTTAGTTACATATAGAAGTCCATGAAGTTTCATTTTCTTCCATACGAATTTCCTCAAATCTGGTAGTGAGGATTTGAACTTTTAATTTCTTGACCATAGAAGTTCCTTCAAGTGTCATTTCAAGGATATCTCATGCTTGCTTGGCTGTATCGTATGAAATAATTCTTTTGAATTCATCAACCAATAGAGCACAAGTTATGACATTTAAGGCCTTAGTATTAGCACTTCTTTCACTTTTCTGAGCTGTAGTCCATAAATAGAATGTAGTTTCTTTCATAGATTTAATCTCATCAATGCCTAATACTTCAGTCATGGGAGGTTTCCATTTGATCACAGTGACTTGCCATACACTTTCATCTATGGATTTTAGAAAAATCCTCATTCTAGCCTTCCAATATGAATAGTTGGAGCCATCAAAAGGTGCTGGCCTGATAATAGATAAACTATCAAAATTTGACATAATTAAAGCTCTAGATCTTTAACTTAGGAAATTAATCCGAAAATGAGAAACTGAGCTTTGATACCACTTGAAAAAGCGAGCTTAATAGTTGTAGAGGGGGTGAATAGGACTATGCCAAATAAAAAAATTAAAGCGCAAAAATAATAAACAAATTTAAAATCTCAATCGTACTAGTATTGAAAAATTGATTCAAACTAGTCCGTAGGACAACCTACACCCAAAACAAAGTTTAGGTAGGACAACCTTATTTCACGAACATTTGTAAGAATCAAGATCTCAAACTAAGCAAGAGAAAGGAAACCTATCTATTACAAACATTTACCACTTTTGCATAATTGAAATTACAAACATTCTTCACAAAAGCAAAAAAGAAACATTCACCATAAACACTAAGAATTACAGTGGTTCAGTGTGTACAACAACTGTTCTAAAAAAGCCACACCTACTCCACTCCCAATATTACTAACCTTGTAATCTCGGCTTTCACTATGAACAAGGTTTTCACAAGATCACCTTAAAACTTGATATAGTTATGATTTTATTGGGCTATCACAAACAGAGAAACCCCTCTCTAAGATTTTCAAGCTATCTCAAATAAAACCTCTAATGAGATTTTCTGGCTATCTCATAAAAAATTAAATACAGAAAGTAAATTGATACTTATCTTCATAGAAGAAGATATTTTACCCATATATCGCTTTTCTTGAATAACGAATGTTCGATGTTCAATCTAATAGAAAAGGTTTAGGGTTCTATTTCATTTTAATTAGATTTAAAACCAAAGGCTACTTGCATTAATTCCCTCAAATCTCAATAAGAGTAAACACTCTTTTTTTTAAATCAAAATGACAGATTTTTGAGATAAAATAATTAATGAAAAAGCTATAAAATAAATTTATAAATACCGCTTGATAGCTTGACAATAAATGAGGCTTATCTCTTTCTCGAATAAGGGCTTTGATAGGCTTAAGTTATATTTTTGGATTGAGAAAGAACCACTATTTATAGTTAGAAATTTTATTCATTCGACTGGTTTAAGGCAGTCTTCGACTAGTTGAAACACTGAATTCAGTTCCAATAAATTTTTATATTTGAACGAGATAAGATTTAACAGATCTTTGACTGGTCGAAGAGCTTATTCGATTGGTCGAGGGTGACCTTCGACTGGTCGAGCAAGCAAAATTCGATTTAATTATAATTGTTAGACTTCGAGTCGAGGAACCTTCGACTAGTCGAAGGAGGTCCTTCGACTAGTTGAGGACTCCACTCGACTGGTCGAAGACGTAAAAGAATTTCTGTTACACTTCGGCTGTTTCTTAAACTAGTCAAGAAATTTCTTAGACTGGTTGAGGCAAAACTTAAACTAGTCAAAACTGTAACGTCTCGAAAAAATCCGTACAAAGACCCAAGTACCACCTCAGGTAGAAATCACCAAAGACCAAATCCTTTAGCAATTTGACGAAAATTAATTAGGAACTAAACTGAATTAATCGTCAGATTAGCTTGAACCGCTTTCTATACAAACTATAAGATTGAAAACTAGTAGAATCATTAAGTCTACATTACCTAAAAACTTAGGACAAATCTCAAAACCCAGTTGCTCTCGGGAGCACATTGAAACTCCGTATCAGACCTGGACCACACGTTGAAAGTCCAATTATCGCGAAATTATATGGTTATGACCGCCTTACTGGGCTTGACAACCATCGCAGGAATCATGCTCAAATAGTGTCCAGAAATGCACAACAAGAGCCCTGAGTAAAGTGTGTGAAAAATGACAATTTCTTTAGAAAATGAACTCAAATTTAAGCGAATTGGGTCGTTCGCTTGCAGGCCAAATTTAAGGTTTCTAATAGTTATATCCTAACTCAACTACACCCTTAGATCAGGAAAATTTTCTTACACAGGTTAGTGTACTTATGGCCCCGATTGAGTGACGATGACCGTTGAATTGAAACTGGTCCTCCATGATCGATTCACTAACCCATTCGGACTGAAATCTTAACCTGACATGAATCCATTGTTAGGGAACTTTCCCTGGACCGTATGTAGGTAATGGGACTCCATATGAGCCCTGTTGGCCTAAAACAAACGTCTTTTGGTTGTATCTTAAGTATACTATGGCCTTAGAGTCATTGACATCACTTCTAGGCCTATATAATGCCCTAAACCCACCCCTCTCTTGTTCCATATGAATTTCCTAAACCCTATGAGAAAGAAGAGAAAAGAGAAGGAAAGAGTGAGGAGAAGAGAGAGTGTGTGGGAGATTGTTGCTGGGATTCATTTTCACCGTTCCACGTATCAAATCGCCTCTCCCGTGTCGCTATACCGGTGATTTTGACTCTATTTTTGGGTAAGGAGTCCTAAACCTAATATATTTTAGGTATCTAACTAGGTAGATCGGTGAAATAGCTAACCTATTTCATGCTATAGGTCATTGTTGTGTCGTAAACAAAGGCGTAGTGTACGAACTGAGTTCGTAATCGGTTTACCGACGAAAGGTGCGAACTATAAATGTTTAAGTTATAGATTTCAAGGATTTCAATGTAAGTTAATGATTTATGACTGACTTGAATGCTGTCACATGTACTTAAATACGATGTTTCCGTGTATCATACATATACATAAACTATGTTGAATATAATGTATTCCATGTGTTTGTTGAAATGACTGAATGAACATGAAATTATGATTTGTGCTTGCCATGACTATTAACTAGAATAACCGATTGTTATATGTATGATAACTCCTTTGTGAAAGGATTTGCCCTAATATACATTATAACTAATTTACTTCATGTATATTGAAATGTGTATCTAAGTGTTTGATAAAATGTCTGAATGAGTAAGCGTTTGATAGATTATATATTATAAGGGTGTTGAGATAAGATTTTCAACTACCTTAGCTACAGGCATAGATTCCTTCATGTAACTTAAATCTAATTACGTGATTTATTATGAAATGCATATGAATGATGTCATGTTCACTATGTGTTGCATAAAGTGCTCAAATGGTTGTAATGCGCGAATTGTTTGTTCAATATTGTTATGACTACCATATGTGAATGTTATTACTTTGGAGTGTGATTTAGACTACGACGTAGTCCAGGCAATCGGTAACTACTTCCGATCGAGTGGCTGAGTCAATTTTGCCACCATGGACATGTTCGATGAATCCAAGTTGGATGGTGATTATCGACAGTGGTTAGGCCACAAGGAGTGCATATGCGCCCCATGCAATCAATTTAGCATTCGCTCGTACTAATCAGACTTGTCAAGTAACCCGACTGGCCTAATGTGTGTTTACCATATATGGGCTCTATTGCTTGAATCTAAGGTACCACTTACCAATGAAAGCTCGTTTAACCTTGGTACCACAATCCGTTAAGACTCATGAGTCGAGCATAGTGGTATGGGATACTGTAGTCGAGCTGTCGGCCTACTCTGGGGTGACGAGCCTCCCCGTAGTGACCAGTTAGCAACCTAAACTCGTGAGCCAAATACGATGGTATGGGACACTATATTCGAGCTGTCGGCCTACACTAAGATGATGAGCCTTTTCCATAGTGACCTCAAGTATAAATTAGGCCTACGACGAGTTGGCGAGCCTCCCATAGTGACCTGAACTTGCATGTCCACTATTTTTAAATCAGGGGTGACGTTGCCCTATAACTTACCTATCCTATGCGATTAGCTAGGATTGAGGGCACTAGATGGATCATTATTTGGGTAAATGATATAAAGGGAGGTACTTTAGCTTCCCGAATCTGTTGTATAAATAGGTCTAATTAAGAACTTGACTAACATGACCATGCATCGCATTGCACGTGCCTTTGGACTGGGAGTAGAGCACAGTGGGAGTTTAGCATGCGCAAGCGTGAGATAATGTCACTGAGGGAGTGCAGGCGATGGCATGCATCGTCAATACATATCATCCTTGCATTAATCAGAGTACTTAGGAATGCTTGTTGTATTGCTTTATCATCACTGCTTGACTGAATTGATAACATGTTAACCTTTGCCTTATAGCTCCACTGAGTTGATCACTCACTCTCACTCTGGGATGGTGTTTTAAAACACCAACTAAACCCTGCTTTAGCTTCAGATGATGGTGTAGCTTACGAGTTGGAGCCAGTCTTCTACGACGACTATGAGGAGTTCTCTTACATGCAACTCTCTGGCGGGTCTATGTAGACTTAGAGTTGCGTCGACGGGGTTACGGGCATGCAGATTGGTTGCCATCACATTGCATCATTTTATAAGTTTTAAAACTATACATGTAATTATGAAACCTGGTGACATGATCATACTCTGGGGTTCATATCCACTTATACACCTTATATATTTATCACAGTCTTCCGCTTGTTAAATTTAATCATCTTTGGAGTATGATATGCTAATTTAGTATAATCACATTCATGTTTAATGCACTAATACAGATAACATGTAATCATCATTTTCTATATTTCATAAGTGATGCGATGGATCTCAGGAGTTGAACCTTTGCTCGACCCTCGAAATTTAGGGTGTTACAAGTTGGTATCAGAGCATGACTTGGATTAAATTGGACCCGGGTTATGGTAACATAACGTACACTAATGTACCTTGACTTAGGAGGGGGCGATAAAATGTAGAAATAGTCATAGGATTCTTAGATTCGTCAACAGGCAAAACTGTCCGCTGAAATTGGACTCGTAGGCATCTGTGATCATGCGAGAGGATCCTAATTCTTTTCCAGACTGTCAATCGACGAGTTTAGATGATAATTCGATGTATTCCATGCTTAAATAACCTGAAAAGTGCGAATACGCGCGAGATAGGACCCAAAACATCATTAAACGGGCGTGGGGGCCCAACCCATATAAAACAGTGGGACCCGGGGTGGGTTCCACACATTTCTACCACCCCAGGAGGGGGATACCATCGCCTCTGGGGCGATGCATTACCCGGAGGTCCAGCGGACCCCAATAGCATTGCCCTTACCGAGATGCATCTTGGTCCGATTCGGCCGGGCTTGTCGGGCTGCAGTGGGCCGGTCGGGTCGGCCAGTGTACACATGTGTGGGGCCCACGGAATCATGTGGGGACCCCCTTTTACTCCCCATTTGCTCCCTTTCCTTCATTTTCACCCCTCCAAGCTCTCCAAACCTCCAAAAATTTCATTTTTCTCTCTCAAATCCTCCCTCCATTCTCAAATATTCTTCTTCTTCATCATTACATACCCACCCCCACCATTCCTTTCAAACTCATCTCATATCTCCCTCATTTCCTCCCATTTGAACACACAAACCCTCCTTTGTGTCTCAAAGATCTCAAAATCCACAAATCCATCCTATCCCTCCATCTTATTTCACTTTCATAGCTCTTTTTGAGCTTGTGGCTGTAATATTCTCCCTCTCCACACTTCTTTCCTTTGTGGGAAATAAGAGGGCTTCCACAGGTGAAGTCGGGCCTAGCCGCCCTACCTATTCAAGGAGGTAAAATGGGGTCGAGGCTAGCACAAGCATCGATTGGGAGATAAGGATGAAGCGGGATCTTGATCCTCAAATTCCTCTCGAAAGAACTCTACTGGCAGATATGACACATGGAAGGTTTGAAGGTCGTAGAGTTCTCTTTAAAGCGCACGTGGATGAGAAATGATTTGGGCTTTATCTGGCAATGGATCTCCTGTTGGACGCCGGTTGGGGTCCCATATTCGAGGGTAAGTACGTACGAATGAGAGCACTGTCCGAGCCTTCTATGCCCACATATGAGAGCCACTACTGCAGCTTCTATAGTTCTCTATTCCCGTGAGAAGGTGGGAAGCCACAATTGATGTTGGCATGATAGCTCGGATCATGGGAATGGAGCGCAGTGAGGTTCATGCTAGCGAGAAGAACCTCAGGAGTGCACGTGAAAGAGATTGTCACCGTGATTTCTTTTCGGCCAACTGATCCAATGGAGTCGAGGTAATTGCCTCCCAGTGATAAAGATGACCCCTGACTTCCGCCTACTCCACCACATATTCACATACAATGTATATCCCAAGTGGAGCAATCGCGCCGAATGCACACGTTTGATGGTGGACTTCCTATATAGGGCAGGGTAGGGAGACAAGCTATGCCTGCCTACATACATCCCACTACAGATAGTACAGACAGCACGCTCTATTAGATAGATCTTTCACTCCCCTTTGGCATACTTATATGCAAGCTTGCTCAAGAATTCGGCTACAGACTTGGCTTAGAAAGGCTTACGCCAATCCATTTCATCAATGACTCTATGTTCAACAACATGGGTATTCGGCAACGACCACGCCGAGCCCATCATGATGAGTATGGGGATGAGATAATGGAAGAAAGTGAAGAGGAAGAGGTAAGCGAAGATGAGGAAGGTGAGGAAGGAAATAATGAAGAAGGAAGCAATGAAGAAGGAATTCAGGAGGAAGAGGAAGAAGAAGAGGCTCAAGACTCTGATGGGGCCTCTCCTCTTATTACGCATGAGCACCATCATGATCGGGCTGCTTTAGAAGCCTGTTTGGCTCAGATTGAGGAGGGCCAAGTTACCTTGCGACGGGAGGTCAGAGAGACCCGAGCGAAACTTGAAGAAAATAGGGCCTACATAAAACAAAAATTCAAGAAGGTGTCTTGCACCTTGAAGGTTATCCTGTGATGCATGCAGGACAAGGGTGCCCATCCTCCATCACTAGATTCAGATGACTAGTCATATGTGTGGTCGTCTTTTAGTTTGCTTTGTTGTTAGTCTTCTTTTGTGCTAGCCCTTATAGGATTGGTTGGTTGTTAGTATGTTTTAGTGTTTAAAGCTTGTTTAGATTAACTCACATGCATTTTCTGTCATAATTCATGTAAGACTATATCTCATGTGTTGTGACAATTTTGGTAAATGAAATGCATGAAGTTCCTTTGGTTTGGAATGTGAATGATGTTTGGATGAGTGTATGTTCTTATGCTAAATCTTACACGTGGTGCACCCTATGTTGTATATAGGGAATACCACCTAAGAGCACTCAGAGTACGGCACGTCTTACACTTGGCGAATCGTTTGACGGGGCACCTCCCCTAAACGATAGCCACACGGACCCCAGCTTGGGCCCTGACCATGACATGATGCCGGATTCACAGCTGACCATTGGCCCCACTAATGGGTACCTTTTGCACCACCAGTTCCCAAACAGAACAGTGTGTCTACATCGACGCCATACGTACCACAGTTGGCTCCTCCTCCTGATAGGTTAGAGTAGATGATGTTTTTAATGCAGCAACAGCAACAACAATAGTTTTTGGCCACCATTACAGGGGCCATTGCCCATAACATGCACACGGTCCCGCCTACACCACCTGTGCAGCCTGCTGGAAACATTAATGCCAGCGGCTTATTCAAGCGATTCTAGTGCTTCCGATCTCCCACTTTTGTGGGTACTCATAGACCCGAGGAGGCCGAGTATTGGCTTGACCGCATCTCTAAGATGCTGAAGACACTGCACTGCACTGAGGCAGAGTAGGTTGAGCTGGTCACGTACATGTTCAAGAAGGAAGTCAGTCTCTGGTGGGGCAACATCCTTCGGACCGTTACTCTTGGTTACGTATGGACATGGGAGGCTTTTGAGACACGCTTCTATGGTAAGTATTTCCCTCTCACCTACCGCAATGAGAAAGAGGGAGAGTTCCTTCGCCTCTGACAGGGAGGGATGATTGTGGCAGAATATGAGAATAGGTTCACAAAGCTAGCTAGATATGCTCCTTTGATTCTAGCTAACTAGTCAATGAAGATGTGGCGATTTTCTGAGGGTTCCCGGCCCGATATCTGCATGAAGATGTGTTACACTAGCATACCCAACTATGTTGAGCAAGATGGGGACGGACTATCACATACGTGCTTGCCCATGATTCCTAGGCCACGACTAGATTTGTCGGGCAGACCGTTCCTCATCAAGAGGCCGCATGCAAATTCTCCTCCGCTTATGGCTCTATCGACACAACCGAGGTGACCTGATGTATGGTGCACCTACTACAAGAGGTTGGGCCATATTAACACTTATTGCTTCACTAGGATGAGGGACAACGGCTTCTTACCTCCTCAGAAGATTAACCGTCAGATGCCACTAGCTATCTCGGCTCCACCTCTACGTTCTGTACTGCCAGCACAGCCTTCTTATAGGCCACTTGTACCTCACTTTAGGCTGCCCCAATGACCTATTCCATCGCAGTCGAATCAACCTCAACAAGCTCGTGTGCACTTACTTACAGATGAGGCATCCAAGATAGAAGTTGTAGCACCCCTGGCCTTCGAAGTTATAGCGCATATCTAAGGTACACCAGTCTTCTTATTGGTGGACACCGGGTCCACTATCTCTATAATATCATGCACAACATTCAAATGACTAGTGTTGGAAACAGCTCCTACGAAGGAAGGTGAGAATCCTTACCTCCACAGGGACCTTTTCAGATGTTACCAATATTTGTAAGGATTGGTCGATAGACTTGGGAAGTCGGACAGTACTTGTCGACCTGATCGTTGCCCCACTATATCATTACGACGTTATCCTCAGTATGGATTGGCTCACCGAGATGAAGGCTGAGATCGATTGCGATACTAGAGTGGTAATAGCCCATACACATGAGGGCATGACTTTTACTTTCCTCATGCTCCTTCCGACTGGTGTACCTCAGGAAGTGTGACTTCTAGAAAGAAGAAGTCAAGTTCCTAGGACATGTGGTGTCTAAGAAAGGAATAGTTGTGGACCTTACTAAGGTGACCATAGTGCAGGACTATGAGTAGCCCGGTTCAGTTACTGAAGTGAGGAGCTTCCTTGGCCTGACAGGCTACTACCATCGATTCATTAAGGACTTCTCCAAGACAGCCAGACCATTGTCTCAGCTGACTCGGAAGGATCTTAAATTTGCCTGGAATGAGAAGGCAGAAGCAACTTTTAAGGAACCGAATGATAAGTTGACGCCCGCCCCTGTGCTAGTATTACCAGAGCAAGGGGTCAAGTATACCATTTACACTGATGCTTCTCGTGTTGGTTTGGGTTGTGTCCTTACATAGAAGGATAGGGTAATTGCCTATGCATCGCGATAGTTGAAGAAACATGAGGAAAACTACCCTACACACGACCTAGAGTTAGCAGCCGTCATCTTTGCATTAAAGCTCTGGAGACATTTCCTCTATGGAGAGGAGTTCGAGCTCTTTGGCGACCACAAGAGCCTTAGATACATATTCATACAGAGAGACTTGAATATGAGGCAGCAACGATGGATGAAAACCTTAAAAGACTTTAAGTTTGAGGCCTCCTACGATCCTGGCAAGGCCAACCATGTGGCAGACGCGTTAAGCCATAAGAAGACGATAGCATTTGTGGCTCCACTGATGATAGACGAGTGGTATATGATAGAGTTTGTGCGAGACTTCGAACAGAAGCTTACGATAGAGGAGCCGTTCGAGAGCGTCGCACACGTTCGTGTGCAACCACTTATTGATGACAGGGTCATTGCGGCTCAGAAGGACAATGAGCTATTACCAAAGATGAGAGAGCAGGTAAGCGACAGTGAAGACTCAGAATGGAGACTTGGTACGGATGGGGGTTTATGTTATCGTGGCTGCCTATGCGTCCCAAATCTTCATAACTTGAGAAGGGAAGTTCTTAAAGCCACTCACAATTTGAAGATAGCGATTCATCCTGGGAGTAGGAAGATGTATCGAGTTATGAAGCGATCATACTGGTGGGACAGCATGAACGCCCACATAGCAAATTATGTGTCCCATTGTCTCACATGTCAGCAGGTTAAAGCCAAGCATCGTCGACCTCCTTGATTGCTTCAGCCCATGCCCATAGCTGAATGGAAGTGGGATTTCATCTCTATGGACTTCATTTCAGATTTACCGAAGACGATGAAGGGGTATGACTCCATTTGGGTGATCGTGGACCGATTGATGAAGTCGGCTCATTTCCTCCTGATTAGAGTCTCAAACTCAGTAGACGAGTTGGCCAGGTTGTACATCAAGGAGATAGTACGTCTGCATGGAGTGTCTATGGAAATCGTGTCAGACCGAGACACGCAATTCACATCCATCTTCTGGATTCGCATCCAGGAAGCGATAGGTGTGAAGCTAAAGTTTAGTACCACATTCCACCCACAGACGAATGGGCAGATGGAACGAGTGAAACAGGTGTTAAAGGATATGCTACGAGCTTGTGTGCTTGATTTCAAGGACATTTAGGATGACTGTTTTCGTTATGTTGCGTTCGCTTATAAGTACAGCTTTCAAGCGAGTATTGGAATGACCCCCTATGAGACACTATATGGGCGCCCATGTAAAGCATCACATTGCTGGGCAGAGGTTGTGAGAAGAGTTTCATTGACCTATAGTTAGTACGGGCGACCTTAGAGAAGATCGACATATCCGGCGTCGACTTCTAGTAGCACAGAGTAGACAGAAGAGTTACGCCGATACGGGACGGCGACTGTTGGAGTTTGAGGTCGGGTATCACGTGTTTCTCAAAGTTTCTCTCATGAAGGGAGTCCTTCGATTTAGCAAGAAGGGGAAACTCATCTCGGTCCATTCCAGATTCTGGATCGAGTGGGTGTGATAGCGTACCGCTTTGCTTTGCCCACACCACTTGCAAACGTACACAACGTATTTCACATATCGATGCTGAAGAAATACGTTCCTGATCCGTCCCACACTATCATATGGGAGCAGGTACAGTTGAGTGGAGATGTTACTTATGTACTACGACCGACGCATATTCTAAACAGGAAGGAATAGGTGCGCGCAGTAAGGTTATCCCGCTTGTGAAGGTATTGTGGACGCATCACACTGAGGAAGAGACTACTTGGGAAATAGAAGCCGAGGTCCATAAGAACTACCCTTAGATTCTTAAGGAGTATGAAAAGGTACTAATTTCAAGGATGAAATTTTTCTTTAAGGGGGGTAGATTGTAACGTCTCAGAAAAATTCATACAAAGATCTGAGTACCACCTCAGGCAAAAATTGCATAACTATGACTGGTCGTGTTGAGTCTACGACCAGTCGAGTAAACCCACGAACGGTCGGGCACCTCCTTCGACCGGTCGAGTACCCTAGAGAAAAATAGTCCAACGTCGCCGGACTTTGAGTCGAGTCACGACTCGACTTCCACGACTGGTCGTGCACCAGCCCTCGACCGGTTGAGCGAGGCTCACGACCGGTCAAGCACGGGATAAAAAAAATCCCATCAAATCTCCCCTTTTTTGTCCCAGGGGGGACTCACCTTCTTCAAGCCAGCTAGGTTTCTACAAACCTCAAACTATCCCTTGAGCAAAGCCTTGGTCATCATGTCTGACCCATTATCGTCTATGTGGACCTTCTCAAGTTGTAACACCTTCTGTTCCAAAGTATCCCTGATCCAGTGATATCGAATCTCTATGTGCTTTGACTTGGAATGCTGACTTGGATTCTTCCTCAAGTGTATAGCACTCTGACTATCACAATAGACTACGTGCTCCTCCTGCTTCAGGCTAAGTTCCTGTAGGAACCTCTTCATCCAAAGTATCTCTTTACATGCCTCTGTGACTGCAATATACTCGGCCTCTATTGTCGACAATGCTATGACCTTCTGTAGCTTGCTCTGCCAAGAAACCGCTCCCCCTGCAAACGTGAACATAAACCCCGAGGTAGACTTCCTGGAGTCTATGTCGTCTGCCATATCTGCATCTGTGGTGCCCTCTAACACAGGTTACCGTCACCATAGCATAGGCTCAACTTAGATGAGACTCTTAGATACCGCAATATCCACTTCACCGCTGCCCAATGTTCTTTACCAGGATTGGCAAGATACTGGCTGACAACACCAACTGCATATACTATGTCTGGGCATGTACACATCATAGCATACATCAAACTTTCTACAGCTGACGTGTAGGGTACCTCTGTATCTCTTCCATCTCTACCTTCGTCTTAGGACCATGCTTGTCGCTTAATCTAAAGTGATCATCCAGTGGAGTACTGACCGGCTTCGCTGCATTCATATTGAACCGCTCTAGGACTTTCTCAATATACCGTTCTTATGACAGCCAAAGCTTCCTGCTACTTCTGTCCCGGGTTATCTCCATTCCTAGGATCTATTTAGCTAGGCCTAAGTCTTTCATCGCAAAAGACTTGCCCAACTCCTATTTCGGCATGTCGATCTTTTTGATGTCTTTTCCCATGATGAGCATGTCATCAACATATAATAGCAAAACTAAGAAATCACCATCTGAGAACTTACGTATGAACACACAGTGGTCTGACTCCATTCTGTCATACCCTTGCTGTAACATGAATGAGTCGAAATTCTTGTACCATTGCCATGTAGCTTGTTTCAGCCCATACAAGCTCTTCCTTAGCCTACACATCATATGCTCTTTACCCTTGACTTCGAAACCTTCTGGTTGGTGCATGTAGATCTCTTCTTCTAAGTTACCATGGAGGAATGCAGTTTTAATATCTAACTGCTCTATCTCCAGATCCATGTTAACTGCTAACCCAAGTAACACCCATATGGATGTCATCTTCACCACTGGTGAGAATATCTCCTCGAAGTCTATGCCTTTCCTCTGACTAAACCCTTTCACCACAAGTCTGGCCTTGAACCTTGTCTATGAATTCTTCTGCTCAACCTTCTTTCTGAACACCCACTTGTTGCTCAAAGCTTTCTCAATATACCGCTCTTATGACAGCTAAAGCTTCTTGCTGCTTCTGTCACGGGTTATCTCCATTCCTAGGATCTATTTAGCCAGGCCCAAGTTTTTCATCACAAAAGACTTGCCCAACTCCTGTTTCAGCATGTCGATCTTCTTGATGTCTTTTTCCATGATGAGCATGTCATCAACGTATAATAGAAAAATTAAGAAATCACCATGTGAGAACTTACGCATGAAAACACAGTGGTCCGACTCCGTTCTGTCATACCCATGCTGTAACATGAACGAGTCGAGCTTCTTGTACCATTACCATGGAGCTTGTTTCATCCCATACAAGCTCTTCCTCAGCCTACACACCATATGCTCTTTGCCCTTGACTTCGAAACCTTCTGGTTGGTGCATGTAGATCTCTTCTTCCAAGTCACCATGGAAGGCAGTTTTAACATCTAACTGCTCTATCTCCAGATCCATGTTAATCGCCAACCCAAGTAACACCCATATGGATGTCATCTTCACCACTGGTGAGAATATCTCCTTGAAGTCTATGCCTTTCCTTTGACCAAACCCTTTCACCACAAGTCTGGCCTTGAACCTCGTCTATGAATTCTTCTACTCAACCTTCTTTCTGAACACCCACTTATTGCTCAAAGCTTTCTTGCCCTTAGACAGTTTCACCATGTCATAAGTGTGGTTCTTATGCAAAGATTCCATCTCCTCTTGCGTAGCTTTCAACCAGTCCTCCTTATGCTCGTTGGTTAGGGCCTTAGAATAATCTTCTGGCTCTCCCCCATCAGTCAGCATAATGTACTCATGCGACAAGTACCTCTTGGATGGTTGTCTGTCCCTAAATGACCTCCTCACCTGTGGCTCAACAGGTGGATCAAGTGGGGGCTGCTCCACTGGTCCATCTTCTAAAGGAACTCCCTCGTCCTCTACACCTTGTTGTACTCCCCCGTCATCAGGCACCACAAGAGGAATAACCATATCCATCTCCTCTAGCTCACCTGAACTAGGCTAGTTCTTCTCTGGCTTACCAATGTCTTCTATACACTAATCTTCAAATAAAACCACATTTTTGCTCCTGACGATCTTCCTCTCGGTTGGATCCGACAATCTATAACCGAATTTTTCATCACCATACCCCAAAAACACACACTGCTTGATCTTCATATCGAGTTTGGACCTCTAGTTATTTAGTACGTGAAACGGATGCCCTGTATCCAAACATCCTGAGATAATTGTATGATGGATCCTATCCAGTCCACACCTTCTAAGGTACTTCTCCATTTAATGGGGCTAATGAAGACATGTTTATTAAATACACCGCCGTGTGCATTGCTTCTCCCTAGAACGTCTTGGGCAACTTTGCATGGGATAACATGCATCTGACTCTCTCTATAATGAAGCGATTCATTCGCACAGCAACACCATTATGCTGGGGGGTCTTAAGAACTGTTTGTTCATACTGTATACCCAGGGACTTACAATACTTATGAAAGTTGCTAATGTATTCACCACCATTGTCAGTGCGGATGCACTTTAATGATCTACCTGTCTCTGTCTCGACTATAACATGAAATAGTTTAAACACACCAAAGACCTCATCCTTGGATTTTAAAGCATAAACCTAAACCCTCCTAGATGCATCATCTATAAAAGTAAAAAAATACAATGCCCCACCAAAGGTTTTTGTCCTCATAGGACCACAAACATTAGAATAAATCAAATCTAATGTATGCACCTTATTAACATGAGAAGCAGATTTAATAAATGAAACTCTATGTTGTTTCCCTAATAAACAATCAAACAGGTATTGAGAGGTGTACCTGTCACGTCTGGAAGGAGCCGCTTCCTCACTAGTAGCTGAAGCTCTTTTTCACTCATGTGGCTTAGATCTCTATGTCACATGTCAATAGCTGAATCTTCTACAGCGTTCAACCCACCCTTACACATACTGACACTTGCCTTGTAAAGGGTGCAACATTTCTTTCCTCTGGCCATGATCAATAAACCCTTCATGAGCTTCCATCACTCACCAGCAAACTGGCTTTCATAGCCATCATCATCCAACCTTCCCGTCTACATCAAGTTGAGGTGAAGGTCTGGGATATGCCTCACATTCCTGAGAACCAACGTGCAGGCCACATCGGTCTTCACACAAAAAGCACCAACTCCCATAATTTTTGATAAGCCAGAATTTCCCATCTTCACGGTCCCATAGTCACCTGACTTGTAGCTTGTGAAGAAGTCTATGCGTGGAGTTGCATGAAAAGAAGCTCTCCAGTCTATCACCTAGTCGATGTCCTGACTCGTAGCCGTGGGACATACATCATGATCTACTGAAAGAATAACTACAACGTTGCCATCTGAAGCAACCGCAGTGGAATCTGATTCTTCTTCCTTCTCCTTTCCTTTTCCTTTCTTGTTGTTCTTCTTACCATGACATTCATGCTTGTAGTGGCCCTTCTTACCACAATTCCAACAATCAACATCCTTTCTGTTGCTTGACTTACCTTTTGATTAATCTCAGGCCTTACCGCCCTTCCTGTTCTTTCTTCTCCCCCTTTCCTGTGTCACAAGGGCCTCTTGCTGAGTAAACCCTTGAGACTTCCTCCTTGTCTCCTCATTGAAGAAATAGCTACACTACAAGAAATATGGTTTTTACCTATGAAACTTTTACCTACAAAATTTTTTTTCGTAGATAAAGATGACTTTTACCGACTAAAATTATTTTCGTAGGTAAAAGCCTACTTTTACCGATGAAATTTAATTTCGTAGGTAAAAGCCATCTTTACCTACGAAAATTTTCATAGGTAAAGGGTCTTTTGACTTTTTCAACTTCCAAAAGATTGAAAACTTTACTTTTACCTACGAAATCTAATTTCCTAGGTAAAATCCATATTTACCTATGAAAATATTCGTAGCTAAATGGTGTTTTGAATTTTTCAAAAAAATAAAAAATCCAAAAGTTTACTTTTACCTACGAAATTAAATTTCGTAGGTAAAGCCCTTATTTACCTACGAAAATATTTGTAGCGAAAGGGTCTTTTGAAATTTTCAACCAACCCAAAAATTGAAAACTTTCCTTTTACCTACGCAATTTAATTTCGTAGGTAACACCATCTTTACCTACGACAATATTCATAGCAAAAGGGTCTTCCAAAAGCCACCTTTACCTACGAACTTATTCGTAGCTAAAGGGTCATTTGAATTTTTACTTTTACCTATGAAATAAAATTTTGTAGCTAAAAGTCATTTTTACCTACAAAAATATTCATAGCTAAAGGGTCATTTGAATTTTTCACCCACACCAACAATTCGAAAACATGTTTTGAATTTACTTTTACCTACGAAATCAAATTTCATAGCTAAAAGGCATCTTTACCTATGAATATATTCGTAACTAAAGGGTGTTTTTATTTTTTTATTTTTTTTTTAAATGGAAAACTTTACTTTTACCTACGAAATGTAATTTCGTAGCTAAAATCCATTTTTACCTACGAATATATTCATAGCTAAAGGGTCATTTGAATTTTTCACCTGTACAAAAAATCGAAAACGTGTTTTGAATTTACTTTTACCTACGAAATCAAATTTCGTAGCTAAAAGCCATCTTTACCTACGAATATATTCATATCTAAAGGGTGTTTTTAATTTTTAAAAAAACAAAAAAAAATGGAAAACTTTACTTTTACCTAAATCCATTTTTACCTACGAGAATATTCGTAGATAAAGGGTCATTTGAATTTCAAATAATCGAAATCTAATTTCGTAGGTAAAACCCATCTTTACCTATGATAATAATCGTAGCTAAAGGGTCATTTAAATTTCAAAAACTTTATTATTACCTACGAAATATAATTTCGTAGGTAAAACCCATCTTTACATACGAAAATATTCGTAGCTAAAGGGCCTTTTCAATTTTGAATTTACTTTTTACCTACGAAATGAACTTTCATAGGTAAAACCAATATTTACCTAGGAAAATATGCGTAGCTAAAGGGTCATTTGAATTTTTCACTCCCCCATCGTAAAAATCGAAAACATGTTTTGAATTTACTTTTAGCAAGATTTCGTAGCTAAAAGCCATCTTTACCTATGAATAAATTCATAGCTAAAACCTTACTTTTCCTTCGAATATCCTCCTTTGCCTACAAAAATATTCGTAGTGAAAGCGTCTCTTGAACTTGGACAAAAAAAATCCAAAACTTTACATTTACCTAGGTAAAACTTATCTTTACCTACGAAAATATTCGTAGCTAAAGGGTCTGTTAAAAATTTCACATGCACCAAATAGCGAAAGCGTCTTTTGCACCTTCCACAAAACGTTTTATCTTTGCCTACGAAAATATTTGTAGCTAAAGGGTCTGTTAAAAATTTCACATGCACCAAATATCCTAAGGGTCTTTTGCACCTTCCACAAAACAAAAATTCAAAAACTTTACATTTACCTACGAAATTGAAATTCGTAGGTAAAATTTACTTTTGGCTACGAAAATATTCGTAGCTAAAGGGTCTGTTAAAAATTTCACATGCACCAAATATCCAAAGCATCTTTTGCACCTTCCACAAAACAAAAATTCAAAAACTTTACATTTACCTATGAAATTGAAATTCGAAGGTAAAACTTACCTTTGGCTACGAAAATATTCGTAGCTAAAGGGTTTATTAAAATTTCAAAAAATAAAAAACCTTACTTTTTGCAAATTTTCGCGGGGTGCTGAAAATGTTGGCGGTAAGATTTTTACCAATGAAAATTTTCGTCAGCAAAAGTTTTTCGTAAATATTTTTTTCCAACGGCTAAAAACCGTCGGTAATAATGAAATTTGTTTTAATTTTTAAAATTTTGTCTATAACCTAAATGTGTGTGTGTGTGTGTGTGTGTGTGTGTGTGTTTGTATATATAATTAAAAGGTAGTATTTAAATAATTTTTAATATCACATGAAAAAGAATATTGAAAAGTTACAAAATTTTAAATATGTTTAAGTAATATTTTGAGAACAAAATAATGCTTTTGAAGAGAAAAATTGGAATTTTGAAATTTTTGAGAAAAAATTAAAATATGAGAAATATTTTGAGATTTTGCAAATAAAAATTCAAAATTTGTTTTTAAATATTTTTGAAATATTTTATAATAAAAATGTTATTTATTTAAAAGAGTAATATATATATATATATATATATATATATATATATACCTTTTAAAAAAAATGCTAAATTTATTTGTGAAAAATAAAATTACTAAATTAATAGGCACACCCACTAATTGAATCTTTAATCATTTTTGGACAATCTAATCAGTTTAAATTAAAGAGTAAATAACTTCAGATGTTTAAATCAAATTTTAATGAAATTGTTGATCAATCTTGTATGCCCAATATCTTTCTCATATGTAGCTTGATTGAGGCGAGTAACTAGTCAAATTGAGAGTATTGATCAGTAAAATAGAGTGAATGCATCAGACATGTAAAATGGGCCAAACATTCTGGTTAAAATTGTGACCCAACTTACTGACCTCGTGAGAACCTAAGAATTGATGTTAGAAAGTTTTGTGGGCCCCATTATGATGTCTGTCGAACATCAACACCGTGGAATTGATGTGTCCCCTTTAGGTTATGAGATATCTCAAAAATCATTGGTAAACGAAACTCAAGTGGGCCATACCATTTAAAACTATGTGAAGACATCTTAAAAAATATAAAAGCACTTGATGAGGCCCACATGAGTTTTGGATGCGGTTGAAACTTGGTCTGACCCCTCATCCAAGTGGGACACACATAATGAGTGGGTTGGATATGTGAATCACATTTAGGCAGGTCTAATATATGATTACAAATGTTGTAAGGAAACCATTCTCCACTACATTTAAGTTACTCGTTACCTTTACCAGAG
Organism: Magnolia changhungtana; assembly: GCA_030180095.1. NCBI lineage: Eukaryota > Viridiplantae > Streptophyta > Magnoliopsida > Magnoliales > Magnoliaceae > Magnolia > Magnolia changhungtana. The sequence goes on along the minus strand of JASAUF010000502.1, from coordinate 6,958,444 downwards.
TAAACTCTGTGGGGTCCACCGTTATTTATTTATTTTATCTACTCCATTCATCCATGTTAACAAATAATTTTATTGGTAGCCGTTAGAGGCCTTAAACGGTTAGTGTCCATCCTCACTGTTCCCATTATACGGCCCACTTAAGTGTTAAATCTACCTCATTTTGGACTCATGTCTCAACATAACCCGGTGAACCATTTGGACGGAGTAGATTTTCTCTCAAACATCACGGGGGACCCCACCTGGCTCCCACCGTAAGGCTCAACCTCTGCAGGGAACTAATCAGCGACGAATCGACTCTTAGCCGAATCCTTCTCTAACTACAACACTTCCATTTCTTCCATTCCATCAACTCCAAAAGCACCCACCACTACAAAAATGCATCAAGATCATCTAAAACGGATATGAGAATGTAACATCCCGGATTTTTGCCAATATGGAATTAGACGTCCTTAGGCAATGGGTCGCTCCTGACACCTTATTAACCTGTCAGAACTCAATCCCAAAGTCTAAAACCGCTTTTGAACCCATTTCCTTCACAAATCCCACCCTTCACCACCTTGTCCTTTCAATTTTTCTAAGTACTTTCATCCTAGACACTATCTTAAACTAGCTAAGTATTATAACTTGGATCACTTTATATACAAACTACAAAGGCCTAGGTACCACCCAGACAGAAATCTTATAGGACTAAATCCTTTAAAAATGAGACAAAGTAACTAAGTGCTAAACTAGATTAGCTACGAAATCAGCTTGATTTACTTTAAATACGATCTGCAAGACCCAAAACTTGTAAAATCATTGACGCTAGGTTACCCTAAAATCTAGGATCAATCTTATTACCCAGTTGCTCTCGGGAGCACATCGAAACTCTGCATCAGGTCTGGACCACATATTGGGAGTCCGAATAATACGAAGTTAAGGACTTGGGACCACCTCGCTGGGCTTAACAACCATTTCAGAAATCAAATCCAGACAGTGTCCATGGCTGTTCGCTTGAGTCCGGAGCGAGAGAGTGTGAAAATACTTGTTTTCTTTACAAAATAAATATCTCAAATAGTAATCTGAGACTTGTCACTTACGGGTCAGTATTAAGCAACCTGACCGTCATAATCAGGCCAAGTTACACCCTCGGATCAGGGATATTTCCCCAAACATATCCATGTATTCGGAATCTCCGATCGAGATCCACTGACCGTTGAACTGAAACTGGTTCATCATGCGTGATCTGAGAAGCCGAATAGAATGAAAACTTAACTAAACCTAGATCCTGTGTTAGTGAGCTTAAGTCTGACCTTTGGCTCAAGGGGGGCCGCCAGAAGTCCTCCGTTGAGCTGAAACTGGGTCGCTTTGGTTATAACCTAAGTATACCTTGACCATAAGTCTATTTTAGAGAGTTTTTAGTATATATAAGGACCTTAGAACCCTCTCTCTCACAGCCATACGAATTTGAAAGAAACCCTAGAGTGAGAAGTGAGAAAAGAGAGAGAAAGAGTGAGAGAGGTGGGAGAAACTCCCTACTACTATCCCTTGCCGCTACACAAGCTGCACCACCCCATTTTCATCACTTTTTCGGCGATTCCGACTTCATTTCTAGGTAAGAAACCCTAACCCTAATCTGTTTTGGGGTTTTGATAGTTGTAGGTTATGAAATAGCTAACCTATTTCGTTCTATAAGTTGTCAAACTGCCGTTGATGAAAGCTTAGCAAACCTATCGGATTCGTTACGATTCTACAACAAAAGGTGGACTTTAGATGTATAGGTTATGGTTTTCAATGCTTTCAATGTCAGATAATGATAGATTCATGATCTGCATGCAATTGCACATGTACAAAGTGCTGTCTGTTTTCCGTTTCAATTAAAGATAAAGAATATGGAATTTTACATATTCTAGGTATTCGTAGAAAATACCGTATACATATAAATTTTGGAAATGTGTTTGCCATGATTATTTGTTGTATGAATATAATATATATGGATAAAATACTTAGTTGGCGAAAAGACTCGCCCTAATACTTGTTTTGCTACTATACACTATGTATGTTGAAATAGTGTATTCTAGAAAGTACTGTATACGTATAAATTTTGGAGATGTGTTTGCCATGATTAATTGTTGTATGAATATATTATATATGGATAAAATACTTATTTAGCGAAAGGACTTGCCCTAATACATGTTTTGCTAATGTACACTATGTATGTTGAAATAGTGTATTCTAAGTGTTTGTGAAAATGCTTGTGAGAGTAAGTGTTTGGATGATTGTGTCTTAGGTAGGTGTTGAGATGGGATTCTCAACTACCTTAGAGACGTATATGTTTTCCTCCATGTTGATTGTTTACTTTAACTGCTTGCTTATGAAATATATTTGTTTGTATTCCTGTTTATAACATGCTTTATAACATGCTTTAGAACATGCTTTATGACATGTTTGTTAACTTGAATTACTTTATTTAATATGCTTTACTCTACATGCTCTAAATATGGATTGATTGAGTTTGGGACTATGATTATAGTCCAGACGATCGGTACCAGACTTGGGATCGTGGTTGAGACTCATTTCGCCATGTAGGATGTGTTTGATGAACCCGAGTCATACTTTAGTTGGCGACAGTGGTTAGGCCACACGAAGTGCTTATGCACTTCATGTCGTTCAGTTGATTGTGCACTTGAGCTAGTCAAGCTCGTCAAGTAACCCGATATGTATAATGTATGTTCACCATGTTTGGATGCTATTGCTTGAACCTAGGGTACCAAACTTACTAGTGAAATCCTGTTAACCAAGGTACCTCGATCCGCTAAGACTCATGAGCCGGGCATGGTGGTATGGGACACCATGGTCGAAATTTGTCATAACCTACGGCCTACGCCCCAGGGCCATGTGCCTCCCCGTAGTGACCAGTGAGCAACCAGACTCGTGAGCCGATTATGGTGGTATGGGACACTATATTCGTGCTGTCGGCGTACATTGATAAGGTGATGGGGGAGTGGTGCAACGAATGAATGTAACAGCCCTAGCAGCCCTTTGTAGTGACCTCGAGCATACTCTAAATTTGCGGTGAGGTGATGAGTTTTGCCGCAGTGTATAGAGTATAAACTAGGCCTGTATCTATATAGTGATGAACCATTAAAGAGGTGATGGGGGAGTGGTGTAACCATTGTGCGTAACAGCCCTGACAGCCTCTGTAGTGACCTAGAAACACATTATTGTATGAGATTAACTAGGACTGACGACCCTATAATGGATCATGTTTGGGAATGATACAAGGGAAGTACCTTAGTTTCCCAATCCTGCTGTTTGAAAGGACTAATAACAACTCAGTAATCATGCTCATCATCGCACTACATGTGTCTGGTAGATGTGGGGCACTAAGGGATGAACGCATATCGCGAACGTAAGATGGTGTCGCATGAGGGTGGTTTGGCAAGGGCATTCATCATGTCATTTCATACTTGCATTAAATAAGAGTAGTTAGGATTGTTTGATTGTACTGCTTTATCATTACTGCTTGACTGAATTGATAACATGTTAACCTATGCTTTACTGTTCCACTGAGTTGATCACTCACTCCCACATTACGGGACGGTGTTATACACACCAACCAGACTTGTTTAAGTTTCAGATGATGGCGATGCTGCGTAGCGGAGCTGGACTTTTATGAGGATGAGGAGGATTCCTCCTTTATGCTGTTTCAGGCGGGTTCCTGTGAGTCGTGTCCTGATCGATGGGGCTTTCTGGGATGTTGACTAGATCACACTACACACCTAGTATAATTTGAATTCTACTCGAAATTCATTAACCTGGTAACCTTATCACACTCTGGGGACTCACCACAGTTTATATATTTTATTTATCTATCACAGTCTTCCGCTTGCAAATTTAACTGTCTCTAGAGTATGATATGCTGTTTTGGCTTAATCTCACTCATGTTCACTACTCTAATACAGTCAACATTCAATCATCATTCATTTTATTGCATAAGTGATGCGTTGGAACTCGAGAGTTGAGTTTATGCTCGACCCCAATTTTCAAGGCGTTACAAAGAACCTCGGATGGTACCTGAGAAGGCCCCAAACCCTAAAGAACAGTGTCTGAACTCCTCCATTCATAGTAGCATGTGGCTACTGTCAGAAATGTTTCGCTCTTGAACCCCTCTGGATAACCACATCCAAGCTTCAATTTTAGGATTTCGACAAGCTCCTCCAGACTAATCCACACCATGGAGATCATTACGAAGAAAAACCCTCGAAGTCAGAATTTGCCATTAACAGGGCACCATTTTCTCCACCAGCCACCACCACTGTATGATCTCGATAATCTTCACATACGCCATTAACGGGCCACCATCTTCTCCACCGAACACCACCACTGCATGATCTCGATCATCTTATGGACACTGGATCACGGGCGGATCAATGTCACAAGGGTTGAGTGACATTGAAATGTGATGGCGGAGAGGGTGTTATACTTTACAAAAGTTGCCACTTGCTAATTACTTCATTCTCATAGTTGGCTAAACCCTGTAAAAATATTAAGAATGAGAATATGGAGGATTTCAATATCTATTGTCTCTAAATCCCCAAATTCCCATACCAACATTAGAAAAAATAACTGTCCACAATCAATGGCACCTCAAAAAAATAAAATCAAACATATAAAAATTCAATGTTTTACATAAACATATACTTATAAACAACATACACATCCATTATTTGTTCAAAACAAGAGACTAGTAATATCCATGACATGATACCATGACACTTCAAAATATGTAACGTATCGGTACTATACCCATGTGTCGATATACCAGTATTTGAATATAAAAGGCATATTCGCTCCATATTTAAGTAGTTATCATGGTATCAGAGCTGTTCATTTGTATAAAAAACCACATAGCTAGCTCCGGCACTGTGTGATTTGGCTGCAACCACGGGTATATGGGTTTGCCTAAGCCCCTGGCTGACAATTGTAGTAAGACACGCCAGCTCGTGAACATGGCACACTGTTGTGTTTGAGTGCTTCGTAGCTTATGTACTGGCTCATGGAGAGGATGGGGCGGTTGATCTTAGAATCCATGAAGAATTCGGCGGCGGATTCGCAATCAGCGATCGACCCATCATAGGTGGGCCTTTGTCACCCAGCCCAATTAGTGGTCACCTGCATTAACGGTGCATTGAAATTATGATCTATACCATCCAAACCATTGCTCTATACCATCCAACATTTTAACGGCTACCAATGATCTATACCATCCAAACCATTGCTATTATGATCCAAATAATCCAAGTTGTTGATATTATGATGTAGACCATCCGAACCATTAAAATTTTGATCTAGACAATCTAGACCATCAGCATTATGATACAAACTATTCATACTATTGATATCGTGACCTATACTATTTTGACTATCAATATTATGATTTAAACCATTCGAGCTACTGAAATTATGATCAAGAACATCCAGACCATTGCTTTTGATGATTTATACCATCTAGATCATCGATACTATGATCCAGACCAACTAGACCATTAATATTATAATCTAGACCATCTAGACTGTCAATACTAATTGTTCAGACCATTAAAACCCTCTTAAGGCCCACTGTACTTTTTATTTGATATCCAATTTGTTGATTAGGTCATACAGGCCCAGATAAAGGGAAAAAAATTATCAGATTGATCCAAAACTTTATATGGACCCCAAAAGGTTTTTAATGGTTGACGCTCATTCAACACTATTTCCTATAATGTGGTCCAGTTAAGATTGGGATATACATCATTTTTATCTCATAGAAAAAATAGATGGACGGTAGGGATGAAACACATACATCATGGTGGGGCCCACAGAGCACCGACCACGTGACTGGGGCCGCTCGCGAGAGAGACTTGAAGTCTCTCTCGCTCTCTGTCCTCTCTCACTCTCTCTCACTCTCTATCCTCTCTCTCTCTCTCTCTCTCTCTGTCTCTGTCTCGGTCCGAACCTCCGCCACGCCCTCTCTCTCTCTCTCTCGGTGCTCTCTCTCTCTCTCTCGCTCTCTCTGTCCTCTCTCACCCTCACTCTCACTCTCGGGCGTCTCTCACTCTCTTGCTCTCCATTCTCTCTCTCACTCTGGCGTCTCTCCACCGCACCCTCTCTCTCTATCTCTCTGTCTCTCTCGGTGCTCTCTCTCTTTCCACCGTGCCCTCTCTCTACCACCCTCTCTCCAACGCCCTCTCTACCGCGCCCTCTCTCCACCACACCGTTGACTGTGATCGGGGCTCCAACTCAAACAGGTATCTCTCTCTCTCTCTCTCAATCTCTCTCAATCTCAATACTGATGGAAACGATTTGGGGATTTGGTGATTTAAGAATTTTTGGGGGTTTTCTCTTCCTTTTGGTTGAGAATTTGGGATTTTTTTTATGGTCTATTGAAAAAATTGGGTTTATGATGATCGATATCTTGTATTTCTGGATATGGGTTTGCAATTTGGGAGCAGATTCGTAACTCTAGGTAGGAATCTACTTTGCATTTTCTGTCGGTAGCTTGCTTGTAATTTCATCTTTTGATGAATGTTGAAAATGGGAACTGATTTTATCAATTGATGAGATGGGTGATGATTTCTTATTCTGTGGATGTTTCTAAGCTCCAATTTGGCGATCCAACCCTTTTCAACAACAATGAATTAAAACTTGTGAGAATGTGAGAGCACTGAGGAGTGAAATGGCCCGATTAAAGGATATGATAGTGCATACCATCTGATGAACAGTCTGGGTCTGGCCATTGACACATGTTGCTGATGTGCTAGGTAGGCAATCATTTTGTTCATGTGAATGCTTCACCATGGTTATGCCCAAACCATGCATTTTGGGAGATGTTAGTGGGTTGCTTGACTTGTGAAAAGGCATGTTTTTATTTTGTCGTGGAAAAGCTGAAATGGCTTTTGGTTGTACTAGTTTGAGTGCCCAGAGATTTTTTTTTTTTTTTGAGGGTGTCCTTGGGAGCAGATTAGGTGAGACCCCTCACTCACCCAAGACAACCGAAGGCGGTGCGATGAGGCCCTTACTGTGGTGCCCACATAAAAAAATGAAGCAGATCTAATTATCTGGAGGACTATACCATGGGAAACGGTGGTGATTTAACACCCAACTGTGGCACCTTAATGTTTCTGTAGTGTTTATTTGCAATCCTATCTATTGATATGGTCACATAAGCCTGGATGGAAGGAAATAGCAAATATCAGCTTGATCTAAAACTTTTGTGGCCCATTAATAGTCAATCACCACTGTTTCCTATGGTATGGTCCACCTGATAATTAGATCTACTTCATTTTTTGGATAGTGCCCCAAAATGATCTGGAAAAATGGATGGAAAGCATGGATACAGAACATACGTCAAGGTGGGCCCTAGCGTAAGTGTTGTACCGTCTTGTGCTAGTCGGAGGTATTACCTATCCCTACTGCTTCGGGTGCTAAGGTCTACCTAGATTTTAGATCTGCCTAGTTCTTAGACACACGTCTTAAAGGAGCTGTTGGAACTAATGGCAGAGAGTGGATGTGGCATAGAGCATCACATGGGGTCTCCACAGCTTTTTGTTGCACGGGGCTTCCTAAGAATTTGGCTTTAAGAGAAAGAAGAAAAGGCTAAAAAATGTTGTTTTCCGCACCCATATTGACTTCTTGCTATCATGAAAGAGTTTTGCCTTTCTGGCAACCCTCTAGATGGTAAAATGTTCCATATTCAACCTACATGTGAGCCCACTGGATGAAGGGGTTTGGTTGAATCCAAGACTATTGGTATCACTAATTAGGTTTGTTGAATAGGCATCATCTTGATAGGGATTAGGATTAGAGCCCGGCTAACATTTAAAATCCTGTAGAATCATATAGATTTTGAAACCGTTGAAATTGAGAGGATTTTGCAAATCAGACGAGTTGGGAATGCCAAAAGGGCTCTTTGGAGATATTTTGAAGTAATCAAAATCTAAAAAACCTTCAAAATTCTTGCTACGGAGGATCCCACATAATCCACACTACTGTCATACAACTCTTACAAAACGGCAATAGTCAAATGTTTTCTTAGGAAATCTTTATTATCACCATCTAACAAACTTCTTATCTCCATCTGATTTAGGTCCAACGGTAATAGGAAGTTGATTCCCCCAATATAGCCTACCATCAGACTATTTATTTATTTATTTATGGAAAGGTAACGGAACCAGGGGGATTGAACCCTAGATCACTTACACTCTATACATTGTCTCATCCCACTCATCAAACAAGTTGGACACAACTGGTACTCTTATTATTGTGAGAAACTCACTCTCCACATAATTTCACCACTCTAGACAACTTCCATTTGTGCCATCCATTCTCTATTTGCATTTGATTTTGATCCGAGCACTGTCTAAGGACAACAATCCAAGTAGAAATCACCTTTGGTTATGAGAACAGTCCAATCCCTCCCATTTAAAATAGTCAATGTAGAAACATTCAATGTTGTTATTCACAGGACGTCTTTTATACTTAGGAGGAAGTCTGTAAATATGTGCTCGTATTTTGGCATCTTCCCATACCTTGAAAGAGTTTAAGAAGGCTCTTTCAGAACCAAACAGAATGTGTGCATGAGTCCGCATAATGCATTCGTACAAGTGTTGGTTTGATGATCTGTTGAGCGAGTGTATGCATTTTGTCTTGGGTGGGTGCTTGTTTTGGTGATCTAAGATGTTGGTTTGATGGATGGCAATTACAGCGGTCAGTGGTATCCTAAAACATATTGAGGCTGTCATGCCACACAAGCACATAATGATGCTAAGATCAGCCCACTAGAACATGTGTTGATGATGTTTAAATCAGTTCCACTTGGACATGCATTTTTATGCTTAAATTAGTCCACTTGGACATGTGTTTACAATGCTTAAATTAGTCTACTCTACTTGGACATGTGTTTATGATGCTTAAATCAATCCACTTGGATGTGTGGTAATGATGCAATGATCAGCACACTAGAACATGTGTTTGTTTAAAAACCTTAAATCAGTCCACTTGGACATGTGTTTAGAATGCTTGAATCAGTCCACTCGAACATGTGTATCTAGATGATTAAATCAGTCCACTAGAACATGTGTTGTTGATGCTTAAATCAATCAAGTCGGATGTGTGGTAATGATGTTAAGATCAGCCCACTCCCTAATTAAAATCAACTTGTGTTTATGATGCTTAAATCAATCAACTCGGATGTGTGATATTAAATGCTTAATAGCTAACTTATCATTGTGTATTACATATCCACCAACCAGCCGCTTAGGAAATTAGACATAAGTTCCATATAGCTTATGGTTTATCACACATCTAAAGTATGGCATACAATTGCATGTAGAAATAAGGGCATTTCAACATCCTTGTATAGCCTAGTTCCTCTCTACACTCGTACACATGCCAATATACATGTGAGAGATCCCAATACCCACCATATAGATTCCTTGGCATAAAAGTAAATACAGTAAAAACTCATGTGCGGGGCATATAGTATGAGACAAGTAGATGGAAACCATCCATTAGTTTCACACATTGTAGCTCACCTAATGAGTGGATGGCCTCATTTTTGGGCTAGGGTCCAGAAAAATCGTTATTGCGGCTAACAAGTGGAGATTGACAAAACTATAGTAATTTATGCACTCCTCCAAATATAGTTGTATCACCATCATCATAGCTTGTTAGAAATGATGTGTTTGACTAAAATAGTGATCTATAGTGATCTATGCACTACCCCAAATTGAAGTCTTTTATTTGACTTTAAGATATTACATCCATTGCCTTCTGTTCCCTAAAATTTTCCTTGCAAACTTTCATGAGCTTGTATATTACATTTTTTTATCTTAAATTATTATTGTGATTAGTTAGTTTATAGTTGTGACATGTAATTTATAGATTTGTAAGTTAGATAATTAGTTACTTGGTTGAGGATTTCTATGGGGCCATACATAGATATAGTGTGTTTTTTGTGGCATAGAAATCGCTCAAATTGTCCCATTTTGGACAGTTCAAGGTTAGATGGAAAGTATGCTTTCATACAATCTATTTAAATGTTCATGCCTGATCCGTGGTCCATCTTCTCGTTTCTCTCTGGATATGTTTCTTCTGTTCCATATCCAATGCCAAATATCTTTACATTGCTTTAGATATTTGGCATCAGAATGTAACGTAAGATCAACTTATCTGGAGAGGCATGGGGAGATGCTGTCGGATCTTCAGCATGGACGTTTAAATGAGAATATGAAAGTATTACAATCTATCCAACCTTGGATGAGTAACTAATTTAGGATTTAATTATATTAGCTTAGAAAATGTTAGAGCAGACTCGGATTTGCGTCGAAGCTATCCGAATGTGAGCTTAGAAAATATTGTAACAGACCCAAATGCATGATTTTCCTTTTCAACTATTAGTCATAGAGTGACAAAACTTGTTTCAATTTTCTTGGATGGATGATGAATGTATTTACGAATGTAAATAAAAATAAACAACTTATAAACTAAACTTAAACCTAAACTTATAACCTTAACCTAAACCTATTCTCAAATACCAAAACCTATACTTATAACCTTAACCTAAACCTAAACATAAACCTATAACCTAACCTAATCTCGAACCCGAACCTTAACCTATAACCTATAACCTAAACCTTATCCTATAACCTATAACCTATTCTCAATTCCCTAAAGCTATAACCTATAACCTAAACCTAAACCTTAACCTATAACCTAAACCTAAACTTATAACCTTAACCTAAACCTATTCTCAAATCCCAAAACTTATAAACTAAACATAAACCTAAACTTATAACCTTAACCTAAACCTATTCTCAAATCCCTAAACCTATACTTATAACCTAAAACTATACTTATACCCTTAACCTAAACCTAAACCTAACTTATAACATAAACCTATTCTCAAATCTCAAAATCTATACTTTTAACCTAAACCTAAACCTAAACTTAAAAACCTAAACCTAAACCTATAACTTGAACCTAAACCTATTGTCAAATTCCAAAACCTATACTTATAACCTAAACCTAAACTTATATCCTAAACCTATAACCTAAACCCGATCCTGAACTTGAACCTTAACCTATAACCTATAACCTAAACCTTATACCATAACCTATAACCTATTCTCAAATCCCAAAACCTATACTTATAACCTAAACCTAAACATATAACCTAAACCTATAACCTAACCTAACCTTAAAGCTATTTCCATAAACTGACTCTAGTTTTTTCATTTTAGAGATGGATAAGACTTGGATGCGAGCTAAGAACAGGTTTAGCCCAGAGTATAAATAAGGGGTTCAAGAGTTCATGGAATTTGCATGAAATCTGGCAGATTCAGAGAATAAGATTAGGTGTCCATGTCGAAAATGCAAGAACATCATATATAAGACTTTAGATAAAGTAGAGGACGATATGTTCATAGTTGGGATTGACCAGGGTTACACTTAGTGGATCTATCATGGTGAAGATATGACCCATAGAGTTGAAGCCACTGAAGTCAACGAAGACCCAATTGTGCCGGATGACGAGGATGAAGACGTTGAAAAAATGCAAGATATCATAGGTGATGTGTTCAGGGGAACAGTTGCAGATACTAATTTTGTAGCGACAAGCAGTAGCCAAGATATTCCTCCAATGGGTGATATCGAATCAGACAAGTTGAGTAGGTTGTTGAGGGATGTGCAATGTCCATTTTATCCGGGGTGTGAGAACTTCTCCAACTTGAATTTTCTTATAAAGTTACTTCATTTGAAGACAATAAATCGTTGGAGTAACAAATCGTTTGACATGTTGCTTGAGTTATTGAAAGAACCATTACTGGACGGTGAGACATTGCCTAAGTCTAATTATGAGGCAAAATCCTTGATGCGAGACTTGGGCCTTGGTTACACCGTCATACATGCATGTATAAATGATTGTTTATTGTATCGGGAAGAGTATGATAAGGCTGATCAATGTAAAGAATGTGGAGAGTCTAGGTGGAAGAATGACAAAGCCACGAGTAAGAAAATCTCACGAAAGGTGTTAAGGTACTTCCCATTAAAACACATATTGCAAAGATTGTTTATGTCTCATAAGACAGTTGAAGATATGAGGTGGCATAAGGAGAAACGTGTTCATGATAATAGTACACTGGGGCACCCTACGGACTCTGAAGCCTGGTAAAATTTTGACAAGCAACATGTCTAGTTTGCAGAGGATTCTCGTAATGTTCGACTAGGTCTTGCAAGTGATGGTTTTAATCCATTTGGTAATATGAGTAGCTCGTACAGTATGTGGCCAGTGGTACTTATGCCCTACAATTTACCTCCTTAGTTGTGTATGAAGGAGTCATTTTTCATAATGTCATTGCTTATTCCTGGACCCAGATCACCTGGGAATGACATTGATGTGTATTTGTGACCGTTAGTAGATGAGTTAAATGAGTTGTAGACTGAAGGTGTAGAAACGTATGCACATTTGCAGGACAGTCATTTCGATTGCATGCAGCGGTCTTGTGGACAATAAATGACTTTCCTGTCTATGGAAATTTGTCTAGGTGGAGCACGAAGGGCAAGTTGGCATGTCCTACATATGGTATTAAGACTTGCTCATTGTCATTGAAGCATGGTAGAAAAACGTGTTATATGGGCCATCATCACTTCCTTCCAAGCGATCATAGTTGGCGCAGGAAGACGATGATCTTTGATGGGAAACAAGATCATAGGCCACCCCCGAAAGAGCTATCTGGAGAAGATGTGATACAACAATTAAGTAACATTGAAGAAGTTAGATTTGGTAAGGCATCACACTTAAAAAAGAGGAAACGTACAGTATTGGACTATTACTAGAGGAAGAAGAGCATCTTTTTTGAGTTACCCTATTGGAGTGATTTGAAATTGCGACATAACTTGGATGTCATGCATATTGAGAAAAGTATATGAGACAATGGCTTCAGAACATTGATGAATATAGAGAAGAAAACAAAAGACAGTTTCAAGGCTCGATTGGATCTACAAGAAATGGTTTTAAGGAAAGAGTTGCACTTGCAACCACATGAAAATGTGTATACTATACCAGCAGCCTGCTACACATTGACAAAACTAGAGAGAAAGCGTTTATGTGAATGTTGAGATTGGTGAAGTTTCCTGATGGGTATGCGTTAAACATATCTCGGTGCGTAAACGTTACGGACTGTAAGGTAACAGGAATGAAAAGTCATGATTGTTATGTCCTTCTGCAACCCCTACTGCCGGTTGCGATTCGTGGATTTCCAAACAAGGATATTAGTGTGGCGCTGATTGAGTTGGAGATATTCTTTAAGGATTTGTGTTTGAAATCGTTGAATGTAGATGTTATTAAACGACTGGAGAGAGACATTGCCATAATCCTTTGTAAACTTGAAAGAATATTTTCACCTGCGTTTTTCAATGTTATGGTATACCTAGCGATTCACTTATCGCATGAGGTGAAGCTTGCAGGCCCAGTACAATATCATTGGATATATCCGATTGAAAGGTGGTAGAACCTATTAAAATTTTTATTCATTCCATAAACTACATATATCCACGTTTTCATACTCTTAACATAGTGGTTTTATGTACAGATACCTTCACACACTCAAACGATTTATGAGGAACAAGGCACATCCGAAGGGACCCATAGCTGAGGCGTATATTGATAATGAGTACCTTACATTTTACTCCATGTATCTTTGTGGCATAGAGACTAGATTCAATCGAGAAGATCGAAATGCCGATGAAGGGTAGGATCATGAACAAGAACTCATATCTGTGTTTGCACATAACGTTCGTCCTTTAGGATCCTCGACATTTCAGGATATGGACCCTAGGGATCTAGCAAAGGCGAGGTGGCATGTGTTGCATAATTGTGAAGAAATAGAGTCATACTTGGAGTAAGTCTTCCCTTGATTATTATTTTCTCTACATACGATGATCTTAACATTTCTTGCTGCTGACGTGCCATTTATGTGTAGCGAACACAGAGACGAAATAAAGTCTAAATTCCCCACAAGTTATGATTGAATGCATCAGGATCAGTTTCCACAATGGTTAGAAAAACGTGTAAGATTTCACATTGTATCTCACCACACTTAGAATTTTTGTTGTAATGTACATTATTTGAACCTAAGAAAATTCCTAAACAATTACATTCTGTACATGATAATAGATGAAGACGTTGCGCACAAGAAACTCTGCAGATGCGTCTAATGCGCTATACTCGTTGGCATCTGGCCCTAATAGACATGTATCTAGATATACAAGTTGTATTGTAAACGGGATTCGGTTCCACACCGAAGAACGTAACAAGTACAGGACCACACAAAATAGTGGGGTGGTTGTGAAGGAAACAAATGACGATGATGAAATTGACTTTTATGGCATTTTGACGGATATTATTGAGCTGAATTATTATATGAGAAAGAGGGTGTACTTATTTAGATGTGATTGGTGGGACATTAAAAATAAGAAGTTGGAAATACAGACTGACAACTACTTTACAAGCGTAAATTTATCTCGGAAGTGGTTTAAGGACGACCCATTTGTCTTCGCCAGCCAAGCCAAACAAGTATTTTAGCTCGCTGACACCAAGTTAGGCGGCTCTTGGCACATGGTGCAGAAAATAAAGCCCAGGAATGTATTTGACGTTCCCATACTAGAAGTTAAAAATTGGGAGGACGAGGGAAATGACATGGCTAGGGTTGAACACGCATATCAAGAAGGCATGCCGTCACATGTTGATATAGGTATTGATTCAAGTGTTGATATTGATGTGGTGCAATTGGATAGAGATGATGTGCCACCTGATCATGTTGATGCCTCAATAATAGATGACATTGTTAGAGATGATAGTGGTTTCATTGATGACAACGTTGCAGACAATGAAGAGGAAATACTGATCAGCGATAGTAATGGTGAAAAAGAAATAGTCTTAAGCGATAGTGATACAGATGACGATTATTAATGTACACATGATTTACATTTCATTTTTCAATTCGAATAATTTATGTATTCTATGTATACATGAAAATTACAAGTTATGATTTATTCCTTTTATTAACTTGTTTATAATCGATATTTACACTTGAGTCAATTTCTGATAATGTCCTCCTCAAACAGGAGCGTATTAGAAGTACGTAACATACTTCATCAGTTGTTACGGATGGACTTTTCGGTCCTATCTTCTTCTGGTAGGGCCATAGAGATACCTGGTCTGGTCGATGAGTGTAGAGTAGATTATATCGATGATGACTCAGACGAAAGATTATACGATCTCAAAGAAATTCCGGAGCTGGTGGAGATATATAACCATGGGAAACGAGATATGAAAGATGCGACTCTGTCACTTACACATCTGAATGGAGTCCCGAGAGATCAGCTTGCTCCTATTGTGACTGTCATGTTGGCTATAAAAATATCTAATGCTTCACACAGGATGACATATACTTCTGAAGTATACGATAACTTACGCAGGGAGTACTTCAGATAGTTTACCTCAAAGTTGTTTTGTATTACAATGAAATATGTGTATTTAATATAGAATGATAATGTGTAATGGAGTTTTCAAGGGTTATAGATTAAAGTTTACGGTTTTATTATATTCTGCTTGCATTATAGTGTAATGGTTTAATCATATTATAATCATCTCTCTAAGCAGAAGCACAAATGCATTGTATAATGTTTTAGTATATTCCACTTGTATTGACATTGTTTAAATTTATAAGTTCATAGCTCGCACATATTCAGTGATGGCACCAGGTGGGAGACCACATCGTTCACACACTGGATCTACCCCTTCTACCCGTGATGCGACGGAGCCAGCAGCGCAGGCGTCTGATCCCTCAGTTGCACATACACTGGGGACAGCATGTAAGTCTAGACACATTTTTTTAATGACTTCTGTTTATGTTTAGACTTAAATATTTCTTTCGGAGCAGCGTCGTCGACCAGTCGACGAGGACGGGGACCCACGCGTGGGTTGCTTTTAGAGCGACCTAGGCATGAGGGCAGGGTGACGATAGAGTTTTCACAGGACTGTATTAGACCTATTGGGAACAATGTCAGCTTGTTTACGTCAGAGGTCAGTGTCTTATGCCGATCTCTGATCCCCGCCACCACCCCCCGTTGGGCAGACATGACAAATGATGTGCGGCAGCTCATTCGTCAGCGCCTTCAAGTAAATTTTAGTAAATTAAAATTAATTTTATAAAAGTTCATTTACGATTAAGTTATTTTATATGGACAGCATTAGAGGGGCCTGGCCATTTGGATAGGTCGTGTTTATGTATTTGCTCAAAATTAATAGAGCAGACCCGGATGTGCGTCAGAGCTATCCGGATGTTGAGCGGGGGTCTTCAGAAGGTGGGAACCGCTGTAATGACCATGATAAAGTTGTCCATTTCCTATAGAAAGCATTGGAGGGACCAGACCATTTGGACAGGCCGTGTTTATATATTTGCTTGAAATTAATGGAGTAGACCCGGATGTGCATCAGAGCGATCCGGTTGAGCGGGGGTCTCTGGAAGGTGGGAACCGCTATAATGACCATGATGAAGCTGTCCATTTCCCATGGACAGCATTGGAAGGGCCTGAAAATTTGGACAGGCCGTGTTTATATCTGTATTTGCAGGTACCACACCCCTAACCTATCCTCAATTCCCTACAGCTATAACCTATAACCTACCTAAACCTAAACTTACACCCAATCCTAATCTCAACTCCCTAACCTAAACCTAAGCCTAAACTTGAAAACTCGAAGCAAACCTGATCCCAAACCCGAACCCGATTTCCTAAACCTAAACCTTAACCTATTCTCAGTTCCCTACAGCTATAACCTATAACCAAGACCTAAAACCTAAACCTAAACCTAAACCTAAGACCTATATGTGTTCTCAAATCCCTAAACCTAAACCTACACCTAATGTTATTCTGAACTCCCTAACCTAAACCTAAACCTAAACTTGAAAACCCAAAGCAAAACCCGATCCTGAACCCGAACACGATTTCCAAAACCTAAACCGTAACCTATTCTCAGATCCCTACAGCTATAACCTATAACCTGGACCTAAAACATAAACCTAAACCTAAACCTAAGAACTAAATGTGTTCTCAAATCCCTCAACCTAAACCTACACCTAATGCTATTCTCAACTCTCTAACCTAAACCTAAGCCTAAACTTGAAAACCCAAAGTAAAACCCGATCCCGAACCCGAACCCGATTTCATAAACCTAAACCTTAACCTATTCTCAGTTCCCTACAGCTATAACCTATAAACAAGACCTAAAACCTAAACCTACACCTAAAACCTAAATGAGTTCTCAAATCCCACAACCTAAACCTACACCTAATGCTAATCTCAACTCCCTAACCTAAACATAAACTTGAAAACCCAAAGCAAAACTCGATCCCGAACCCAGACCCAATTTCCTAAACCTAAACCATAACCAATTCTTAATTCGCTATAGATATAACCTATAACCTACCTATAACCTAAACCATTTCATAAACATAAGACCTAAATGTGTTCTCAAATCCCTAAACCTAAACCCACACCAAGTCCTATTCTCAACTCCCTAACCTAAACCGAAACCTAAACTTGAAAACCCAAAGAAAAACCCGATCCTGAACCCAAACCCAATTTTCTTAACCTAAACATTAACCTATTCTCAGTTCTCGACAGCTATAACCTATAACCTAGAACTAAAACCTAAACCGGAACCTAAACCTAAAACCTAAATGTGTTCCCAAATCCCTAAACCTAAACCTATACCTAATCCTAATATCAACTCCCTAACTTAATCCAAAGCCTAAACTTGAAAACCCAATCCAAAACCTGATCCTAAACCCAAACCCGATTTCTTAAACCTAAACCTTAACCTATTCTCAGTTCCCTACAGCTATAACCTGTAACCTAGACCTAAAATCTAAACCTAAACCTAAGCTTAAGACCTGAATGTGTTCCCAAATCCCCTAACCAAAACCTACAACTAATGTTATTCTCAACTCCCTAACTTAAATGTAAACCTAAACTTGAAAACCCAAAGTAAAACACGATCCTGATTTCCTAAACATAAACCTTAACCTATTCCCAGTTCCCTACAGCTATAACCAACCTAGACCTAAAACCTAGACCTAAACCTAAACCTAAAACCTAAACGTGTTCCCAAATCCCTAAACCTAAACTAACACCTAATCCTAAACTCAACTCCCTAACCTAAACCTATGGATAAACTAGAAAACCAAAAGCAAAACCCGATCCCGAACTCGAACCCGATTTCATAAAGCTAAACCTTGACCTATTCTCAGTTCCCTACAGCTATAACCTATAACCTAGACCTAAAACCTAAACCTAAACCTAAAACCTAAATGTGTTCTCAAATCCCTAAACCTAAACCTACACCTAATGCTAATCTCAACTCCCTAACCCAAACCAAAATTTGAAAACTCAAAGCAAAACCCGATCCCGAACCCAGACCCAATTTCCTAAACCCAAACTATAACCGATTCTCAATTCCCTATAGATATAACCTATAACCTACCTATAACCTAAACCATTTCATAAACATAAGACCTAAATGAGTTCTCAAATCCCTAAACCTAAACCCACACCAAATCCTATTCTCAACTCCCTAACCTAAACCTAAATCTAAACTTGACAACCCAAAGCAAAACCCGATCTCGAACCCAAACCCAATTTTCTTAACCAAAACCTTAACCTATTCTCAGTTCCCGAAAGCTATAACCTATAACCTAGACCTAAAACCTAAACCGGAACCTAAACCTAAAACCTAAATGTGTTCCCAAATCCCTAAACTTAAACCTACACCTAATCCTAATCTCAACTCCCTAACTTAATCCTAAGCCTAAACTTGAAAACCCAAAACAAAACCTGATCCTGAACCCGAACCAGATTTCCTAAACCTAAACTTTAACCTATTCTCAGTTCCCTACAGCTATAACCGGTAACCTAGACCTGAAACCTGAACCTAAACCTAAACCTACGACCTGAATGTGTTCCCAAATTCCTCAACCAAAACCTACACCTAATGTTATTCTTAACTCCCTAACCTAAACCTAAACCTAAACTTGAAAACCCAAAGTAAAACACGATCCCGAACCCGAACCCGATTTCCTAAACTTAAACCATAACCTATTCCCAGTTCCCTATAGCTATAACTTCTAACCTAGACCTAAAACCTAAACCTAAACCTAAAACCAAAATGTGTTCTCAAATCCCTCAACCTAAACCTACACCAAATCCTATTCTCAACTCCCTAACCTAAACCTAAAACTAAACTTGAAAACCCAAAGCAAAACCCGATCCCTAGCCCAAACCCAATTCCTTAAACCTAAACCTTAACCTATTTTCTGTTCCCTATAGCTATAACCTAAAACCAAGACCTAAAACCTAAACCTAAACATAAAACCTAAACGCGTTCTCAAATCCCTCAACCTAAACAAACACCTAATCCTATTCTCAACTCCCAAACCTAAACCTAAACCTAAACTTGAAAATCCAAAGCAAAACCTGATCCCGAACCCAAACCCAATTTCCTAAACCTAAACCTTAACCTATTCTTAGCTCCCTATAGCTATAACCTATAACCTAGACCTAAAACCTAAACCTAAACCTAAATGTGTTCTCAAATCCATAAACCTAAACATAAACCTACAACTAATCCTATTCTCAACTCCCTAACCTAAACCTAAACCTAAACTTGAAAACCCAAAGCAAAACCCCATCCCGAACCCAAACCCAATTTCCTGAACCTAAACCATAAATGATTCTCAATTCCCAATAGCTATAACCTATAACCTACCCATAACATAAACAGTTTTCTAAACCTAAAACCTAAATGTGTTCCCAAATCCCTAAACCTAAACCTACACATAATCGTAATCTCAACTCTGTAACCTAAACCTAAGCCTAAACTTGAAAACCCAAAGCAAAACCCGATCCCGAATCCGAACCCGATTTCCTAAACCTAAACCTTAACCTATTCTCAGTTCCTTACAGCTATAACCTATAACCTAGACCTAAAACCTAAACCTAAACCTAAACCTAAAACCTAAATGTGTTCTCAAATCACTAAACCTAAACCTACACCTAATGCTATTCTCAACTCCCTAAACTAAACCTAAACCTAAACTTGAAAACCCAAAGCAAAACCCGATCCCGAACCCGAACCCGATTTCTTAAACCATAACTCCGAACCTATTCTCGCTTCCCCTACACTATAACCTATAACCTTGACCTAAAACCTAATCCTAAACCTAAAAATTAATGTGTTCTCAAATCCCTTGACCTAAACCTACACCTAATCCTATTCTCAACACCCTAACCTAAACCTAAACCTAAACTTGAAAACCCAAAGCAAAACCCCATCCCGAACCCAAACCTAATTTCCTGAACCAAAACCATAAATGATTCTCAATTCCCTATAGCTATAACCTATAACCTAAACCATTTCCTAAACCTAAAACCTAAATGTGTTCCCAAATCCCTAAACCTAAACCAACACCTAATACTAATCTCAACTCCCTAACCTAAACCTAAGCCTCAACTTGAAAACCCAAAGCAAAACACGATACCGAACCCGAACCCGATTTCCTAAACCTAAACCTTAACCTATTCTCAGTTCCCTACAGCTATAACCTATAACCTAGAACTAAAACCTAAACCTAAACCTAAACCTAATACCTAAATGCGTTCCTAAATCCCTAAACCTAAACCGACAGCTAATCCTAAACTCAACTCCCTAACGTAAACCTAAGCGTAAAATTGAAAACTCAAAGTAAAACCCGATCCCGAACCCGAACCCAATTTCATAAACGTAAACCTTAACCTATTCTCATTTCCCAACAGCTATAACCTATAACCTAGACCTAAAACCTAAACCTAAGAACTAAATATGTTCTCAAATGCCTAAACTTTAACCTACCACCTAATCCTATTCTCAACCCCCTAACCGAAACCTAAACCTAAACTTGAAAACCCAATGCAAAACCTGATCCCGAACCCGAACCCAATTTCCTACACATAAACCTTAACCTATTCTCAGTTCCCTACAGCTATAACCTATAGCCTAGACTTAAAACCTAAACCTAAACCTAAACCTAAAACCTAAATGCGTTCCCAAATCCCTAAACCTAAACCTACACCTAATCCTAAACTCAACTCCCTAACCTAAACCTAAGTCTAAACTTGAAAACCCAAAGTAAAACCCGATCCCGAACCCGAACTCGATTTTAAAAACCAAAACCTTAACCTATTCTCTGTTCTCTATAGCTATAACCTATAACCTAGACCTAAAACCTAAACTTAAACCTAAAACCTAAATGTGTTCTCAATGCCCTCAACCTAAACCTACACCTAATGCTAATCTCAACTCCCTAACCTAAACCTAAACTTGAAAACCTAAAGCAAAAGCTGATCCCGAAACCAGGCCCAATTTCCTAAACTTAAACCATAACTGATTCTCAATTCCCTATAGCTATATCCTATAACCTACCTATAACCTAAACCATTTCCTAAAAATAAGAAATTAAATGTGTTCTCAATTCCCTCAACCTAAACCCACACCTAATCCTATTCCCAACTACCTAACCTAAATTAAATCCTAACTTGAAAACCCAAAGCAAAACCAGATGCCGAAACCCAATCCCAATTTCCTAAACCTAAACCTTAACCTATTCTCAGTTCCCTATAGCTATAACCTATAACCTAGACCTAAAACCAAAACCTAAACCTAAGACCTAAAACCTAAATGGGTTCTCAAATCCCTATACTGAAACCTACACCTACTCCTATTGTCAACTCCCTAACCGAAACCTAATCCTAAGCTTGAAAATCCAAAGCAAAAGTCGATCTCGAACCCAAACCCAATTTCCTAAACCTAAACCATAACCAATTCTCAATTCCCTATAGCAATAACCAATAACCTACCTATAACCTAAACCATTTCCAAAACATAAAACCTAAATGCGTTCCCAAATCCCTAAACCAAAACCTACACCTAATACTAATCTCAACTCCCTAACCCAAACCTAAGCCTAAACTGAAAACCGAAAGCAAAACCCGATCCCGAACCCGAACCAGAATTCCTAAACCTAAACCTTAACCTATTCTAAGTTCCCTATAGCTATAACCTATAACCTAAACCTAAAACCTAAACCTAAACCTAAACCTAAAACCTAAATCTGTTCCCAAATCAATCAACCTAAACCTACACCTAATGCTATTCTCAACACCATAACCTAAACCTTAACCTAAACTTGAAAACCCAGAGCAAAAACCGATCCCGAACCCGAACCCGATTTTCTAAACCTAAACCTTAACCTATTCTCAGTTCCTTACAGCTATAACCTATAACCTAGACCTAAAACCTAAACCAAAAACTAAATCCTAAATGTGTTCTCAAATCCCTCAACCTAAACCAACACCTAATCCTATTCTCAACTCCCAAACCTAAACCTAAACCTAAACTTGAAAACCCAAAGCAAAACCCGATCCCGAACCCAAACCCAATTTCCTAAACCTAAACCTTAACCTATTCTCAGTTTCATATAGCTATACCTATAACCTAGACCTAAAACCAAAACCTAAACCTAAGACCTAAAACCTAAATGTGTTCTCAAATCCCTAAACCTAAACCAACACCTAATCCTATTCTCAACTCCCTAACCTAAATCTAAACCTAAACTTGAAAACCCAAAGCAAAACCCGATCCCAAACCCAAACCCAATTTCCTAAACCTAAACCATAACCGATTCTCAATTCCCTATACCTATATGTAACGCCCTGAAAATCGGGGGTCGAGCATAAACTCAACTCCCGAGTTCCAGAACATCACTTATGCAACAAAATGAATGATGATTGAATGTTGACTGTATTCGTGCATTGAACATGAGTGAGATTAAGCCAAAACAAAGATATCATACTCCGAGACAAAATTTACAAGCGGAAGACTGTGATAGATAGATAAAATATATAACTTATGATGAGTCTCTAGAGTGTGATAACATTACCAGGTTAAATAAATACAAGTGCAGTTCTAAAATGTACCAAATGTGAGGAAGTGTAATGCCTCCTATCCCATGTACCATAGCCCCGTCAATACAATATCGTCTTCATTGACTGCCAGAGAGATACTGAGATAGGAGAATTTCCCTATCATCATAGAAGTAGTCCGGCTCGGCTTCACAAGCATCGCCACCACCAAACTCAACAAATGCGGTTGGTGTGTACAACACCGTCCCGTAACGTGGGAGTGAGTGATCAACTCAGTGGAACAGTAAAGCATAGGTTAACATGTTATCAATTCAATCAAGCAAGAATGATAAAGCAAGACAAATCAAACATTTCTAACTACTCTTGTTAGGTGCGAAAATGAAATAACATGATGCTGTATGCCCTTGCCAAACCACCCTCAAGCGACATCATCTTACGTTCGCGAATGCTTACTCCCTCAGTGCGCCACATCTACAAAGCACATGCGGTGCGATGATGCTCATGATTACCAAGTTATTATTAGTCCATTTCAAACAGCAATATTGGGAAACTAAGGTACCTCCCTTGTATCATTCCCAAACATGATCCATTCTAGGGTCGTCAATCCTAGTTAATCTCATACGATATTATGGTTTGAGAAGCGTAGTGAAGGCATCGCAAAGGGCTCGTCACCCGTCGGGTCATGCGATACGATCTCACCGTATGCGGCTCAATTGTTGGCCGTCGGCTCAAGTACATATCTCACCATACTTGGCTCAATCACTAGCCGTCACTCAAGTACGGTCTCACCGTACTCGGCTCAACTCATACTCTAGTTATGTGAAAGACTCCGCCAATCACAGACACTTGGAGTATACTCGAAGATACTACGGAGGACTCGTCGCCGTCGGCAAAGACGAGCACATGTGTCTCACCAGTACTCGGCTCTCGCCGTATGTATCGACAGGCTCGAATATAGTGTCCCATACCACCATAATCGGCTCACGAGGTTGGTTGCGCAATGGTCACTACGGGAGGCACATAACCCCGGCGTAGAGGCGACAACTCGACCACGGTGTCCCATACCACCATGCCCGGCTCATGCGTCTTAGCGGATCGAGGTACCATGGTTAAAAGGGATTTCAATCGGTAAGTTTGGTACCCTAGGTTCAAGCAGAGGCGACCAAACATGGTGAACATACATTAGACAAATCGGGTTACTTGACGAGCTCGGCTAGCTCGAGCGCACAACAAGTTGAACGACATGAAGTGCATAAGCACTTCGCGCGGCCGACCACTATCGCCAACCGAAGTACGACTCGGGTTCGTCGAACACATCTCACGTGGCAAATGAATCGCAACCACGAATTCACTGCAGTACCGATTGTCTGGACTATAATCATAGCCCCAAACACAATCAAGTGCAGATAGATAAAGCAATAGTGAATCAAGATTTCCACTCATACAATCAAGGTATGGTATTTTCCGTTTAGGGCTCGCTGTGGTCACATTTGCACGCACTCGTTGCTCCGCTCCCCCATCACCCATGACGGATCATACAACGTAAATATAAATTTAAGCATATGCATTACATAGTTAAAATCATAAAGCAAATTGAGCATGTTATGAATCACAACACAAGCATGAGTTTATACATGTTCAATTCCTAATTACACAACAATCCGAGGAGATCATACACATAATTAAAAGAGGTTGAGAATCATATCTCAACACCCTTATACATTACACTTTGCTAACTACTACTCATTCAGACATTTCAAGAAACACTTAAACAAACATACATCGACATACATGACATATGTCGATCACATAGGCATTAGGCCAAATCCTTTCACTAGGAGTTGCCCCAATCATAACACGCATACACCCACGACGGATAGTCATGGCAAGCGAATCCAAGTTCCATATTCATTCACCATTCCCACAAACACTTGGGCCACACATTTTAGCATATATGGTGTATATTGGCCGTGGCGTGATTTAGGAAAATCCTTTCGTCAAAAGGGTATCGCCAATACAACAATCATGAATCCATGACAATTAGTCATGGCGAAACACGAATGAGAATTCTATACTCATTCACCATTTTCACAAACACTTAGAATACACTATTACAACATACATGGTGTATGTTAGCAAAACATATATTAGGGCTATCCTTTAGCCAAGTGAGTATTTTACTCATGTATAATATATTACTACAACAAATAATCATGATAAATGCATCTCCAAAATTTATACGTATACGATTTTCTAGAATACGCATTTTCAACATACATAGTGTATACAAGCAAACATGTATTACGGCGATTCCCTTCGCCAAGTAAATATTTTATACGCACATAATATATTTATACGACAATTAATCATGACAAACACATCGCTAAAATATACATGTATACTGGTACTTCATAACAATCAGTATTTCTACATACATAGTGTTTGTTAGCAAACATGTATTTAGGCGAATCCTTTCGCCAAGCTAGTATTTTATTCATATATTGTATAATCATATATTAAATAAGTATGTCAAACATTATTCCAAAAGAAATACGTATACGGTATTTCTAACATACACAATTTCAACATACGTCGCATTTACAAGTGAACATGTATTTTGGCGATTCCTTTCGCCAAACTAGTATTTTATTCATATATTATATAATCATACATTAAATAAACATGTCAAACATTTATCCAAAAAAAATACGTATACTGTATTTCTACGTATACCTAGAATATGTGAAATTCCAATTTCTACAACGTTAATCGAAACAGGAAACGGAAAGCACTTTGTACATGTGCAATTGCAAGCAGATCATGAATCTACCATTATCTGACATTGAAAGCGTTGAAAACCGTAACTTATGCACTTAAAGTCCTCACCTTTGCCTTTTGAAACTCAACGAATCAGCAAGGGCAGTAGAACTTCCGTATACGGGAGTTTTCTAGCCTAAAGAGCGGAATCGGTTAGTTGTTACCTAGCCTACAACGATCCTACCAAAATTCAGACCTAGGGTTAGGGTTTCTTACCTTTAAATGGGATGGATACCGCCAGGAAAGCACCTAGAATAGGGCGGTGTAGGCCGTGTAACAAGCCAAAGCAGGAGGAGGAAAATCGGCAACAAACTCCAAGCCTTTCTCTCTCTTTTCTCTCTCTTTTCTCTCTCCCAAAACTCAAATTCGTATGGCTGTGGGAGAGGGTGCTCTAAGGCCCTTATATAGCCTAAAACATTCCGAAATTAGACTTAGGTTCAAGGGGTACTGCTTATATAGGATATTCGTCGCTTTTCCAGCTCAAAAGGGAAGTTCTGGTGGCCCTCCTTGAACCAAACGTCAGACTTAAGCTCACCATCGATGGATCTACGTGGGCTTACGTTTTTGTCTCGATCGGATACCCAATCGCACGTGGCGGACCACTTTCAGTTCGACGGTCACGTGGGCCACGATCAGAAATTCTAAGTACGTGTAAATGTTCCTGAAATTTTTCTTAATCCGAGGGTGTAATTTGGTCTGATTCTGACGGTCAGGTTGCTTAATACTGATGCGTCAACAAATGATGCCAGATCACTATTCCAGATATTTATTTTGGAATGGGAATAGTGTTTTTCACACACCCTTGCTCCGGATCGAAGCGAATGGCCGTGGAACATCGGATGGAGCTGATTTTTGAGATGATTGTTAAGCCCAAGGGCGGTCCTAGTTCCTTAGCTTCGGGTTAATCGGACTCCCAATGTGCGATCTAGACCTAATACGAAGTTTCGTTTCATTCCCGAGAGCAGACGGAAATGAGTTTGGTTCTAAACTTTAGGGTAACCTAATCAATGATTCTCAAGTTTTTGGGTCTTGCAGATCGTATTTAAAGCGATTCAAATGGATTTCATGGCTAATCTAGTTTAACACCTAGTTCACTTTGTCAATTTCTAAAGGATTTAATCCTAAGTGATTTTCGTCTGAGGTGGAACTTAGTCCATTATAGTTTGTATATAAAGTGATCCAAGTTATACTACTTAGCTAGTTTAAGATAGTGTCTAGGGCGAAGGTGCTTTGAAAAAAATTGAAAGCACAAGGTAGTGAAGGGTGGGATTTGTGAAGAAAATGATTTAAGGAACGATTCGAGACTTTAATTGAGCGTTTAAGAACTTAAACCTGTGTTAGGATTGACCCATTGCCTAAGGACGTCTAGTCCCAGGTTGGCAAAAATCTGGGGCGTTACACTATAACGTATAACCTACCTATAACCTAAACCATTTCCTACCCCTAAAACCTAAATGTGTTCCCAAATCACTAAACCTAAACCTACACCTAATCCTAATATCAACTCCCTAACCTAAACCGAAGCCTAAACTTGAAAGCTCGAACCCGATTTACTAAACCTAAACCTTAACCTATTCACAGTTCCCTACAGCCATAACATATAACTTAGACCTAAAACCTAAACCTAAACCTCAACCTAAAACCTAAATGTGTACCCAAATCCCTAAACCTAAACTTACACCTAATCCTAATCTCAACTCCCTAACCTAAACCTAAGCCTAAACTTGAAAAGTAAAAGCAAAACCCGATCTCCTAAACCTAAACCATAAACTATTCTCAGTTCCTTATAGCTATAACCGATAACCTAGACCTAAAACCTAACCCTAAACCTAAACCTAAGACCTAAATGTATTCCCAAATCCCTAAACCCAAACCTGCACCTAATCCTATTCCCAACTCCATAACCTAAGCCTAAACTTAAACTTGGAAACCCAAAGCAAAACCCGATCCCGAACACAAACCCAATTTCCTACACCTAAACCATAACCGAGTCTCAATTCCCTATAGCTATAACCTAAACCATTTCCTAAACCTAAAACCTAAGTGTGTTCCCAAATCCCGAAACCTAAACTTACACCTAATCCTAATCTCAACTCCCTAACCTAAACCTAAGGCTAAACTTGAAAACCCAAAGCAAAACCCAGACATGAATTCTTAAACCTAAACCTTAACCTATTTTCAGTTCCCTATAGGTATAACCTATAACCTAGACCTAAAGCCTAACCCTAAACTTAAACCTAAGACCTAAATGTGTTTTCAAATCCCTAAACCCAAACCTACACCTAATCCTATTCTCAACTCCCTAACCTAAACCTAAACTTAAACATGAAAACCCAAAGTAAAACACGATCCCGAACCGAAACCTAATTTCCTAAACCTAAACCATAACTGATTCTCAATTCCCTATAGCTACAACCTATAACCTACCTATAACCTAAACCATTTCCTAAACCGAAAACCTAAATGTGTTCCCAAATCCTTAAACCTAAACCTACACCTAATCCTAATCTCAACTCCTTAAGCTAAACCTAAGCCTAAACTTGAAAACCCAAAGCAAAACCTGATCCCGAACACGAACCTGTTTTCCTAAACCCAAACCTTAACCTATTCTCAGTTCCCTACAGCGATAACCTATAACCTAGACCTAAAACCTAAACCAAAACGTAAACCTTAAACCTAAATACGTTCACAAATTCCTAAACCTAAACCTACACCTAATCCTCATCTCAACTCCCTAACCTAAAACTAAGCCTGAACTTGAAAACCCAAAGTAAAAACCGATCCCGAACCCGAACCCGATTTCCTAAATTTAAACCGTAAACTATTCTCAGTTCCCTATAGCTGTAACCTATAACCTAGACTTCAAACCTAAACCTAAACCTCAACATAAGACCTAAATGTGTTCTCAAATCCCTAAACCTAAACCTACACCTAATCCTAATCTCAACTCCCTAACCTAAACCTAAGCTAAACTTGAGAACCCAAAGCAAAACCCAAACCCAATTTCTTAAACCTAAACCTTAACCTATTCCCGCCTCCCTACAAATATAACATATAACCTAGACCTAAAACCTAAACCAAAACCTAGACCTAAAACCTAAATGTGTACCCCAATCCCTAAACTTAAACCTACACCTAATCCTAATCTCAACTCCCTAACCTAAACCTAAGCCTAAACTTGAAAACCCAAAGCAAAACCTGATCCCGAGCCCGAACCCGATTTCCTAAATTAAACCTTAAACTATTCTCAGTTCCCTACAGCTATAACCTATAACCTAGACCAAAAACCTAACCCTAAACCTAAGACCGAAATGTGTTATCAAATCCCTAAACCCAAACCTACACCAAATCCTATTCTCAACTCCCTAACCTAAACCTAAACCTAAACTTGAAAACCCAAAGTAAAACTCGATTCTGAACCAAAACTCAATTTCATAAACCTAAAGAATAACTGATTCTTAATTCCCTATAGCTATAACCTGTAACCTACAAATAACCTAAACCATTTCCTAAACCTACACCGAATCCTAAATCTCAACTACTTAACCTAAACCTAAGCCTAAACTTGAAAACCCAAAGCAAAACCCGATCACAAACCTGAACCCGATTTCTTAAACCTAAACCTTAACCTATTCCCAGTTCCCTACAACTATAACCTATAAGCTAGACCTAAAACCTAAACCTAAACCTAAACCTAAAACCTAAATGTGTTCCCAAATCCCTAAACCTAAACCTACACCAAATCCTAATCTCAACTCCTTAACCTAAACCTAAGGCTAAACTTGAAAACCCAGAGAAAAATCCGATCCCGAACCCGAACCCGATTTCCTAAATCTAAACCTTAAACTATTCTCAGTTCCTTATAGCTATAACCTATAACCTAGACCTAAAACTTAAACCTAAACCTAAACCTAAGACCTAAATGTGGTCTCAAATCCTTAAACCTAAACCAACACCTAAGCCTATTCCAAACTCCCTAACCTAAACCTAAACCTAAACTTGAAAACCCAAAGCAAAACCCGATCCCGAACCCAAACCCAATTTCCTAAACCTAAACCATAACCGATTCTCAATTCCCTATACCTATAACGTATAACCTACCTATAACCTAAACCATTTCCTACCCCTAAAACCTAAATGTGTTCCCAAATCCCTAAACCTAAACCTACACCTAATCCTAATATCAACTCCCTAACCTAAACCGAAGCCTAAACTTGAAAGCTCGAACCCGATTTACTAAACCTAAACCTTAACCTATTCACAGTTCCCTACAGCTATAACATATAACTTAGACCTAAAACCTAAACCTAAACCTCAACCTAAAACCTAAATGTGTACCCAAATCCCTAAACCTAAACTTACACCTAATCCTAATCTCAACTCCCTAACCTAAACCTAAGCCTAAACTTGAAAAGCAAAAGCAAAACCCGATCTCCTAAATCTAAACCATAAATTATTCTCAGTTCCCTACAGCTATAACCGATAACCTAGACCTAAAACCTAACCCTAAACCTAAACCTAAGACCTAAATGTATTCCCAAATCCCTAAACCCAAACCTACACCAAATCCTATTCCTAACTCCCTAACCTAAGCCTAAACCTAAACTTGGAAACCCAAAGCAAAACTCGATCCCGAACACAAACCCAATTTCCTACACCTAAACCATAACCGAGTCTCAATTCCCTATAGCTATAACCTATAACTTACCTATAACCTAAACCATTTCCTAAACATAAAACCTAAATGTGTTCCCAAATCCCTAAACCTAAACTTACACCTAATCCTAATCTCAACTCCCTAACTTAAACCTAAGGCTAAACTTGAAAACCCAAAGCAAAACCCGAACATGAATTCTTAAAACTAAACCTTAACCTATTCTCAGTTCCCTACAGGTATAACCTATAACCTAGACCTAAAGCGTAACCCTAAACTTAAACCTAAGACCTAAATGTGTTCTCAAATCCCTAAACCCAAACCTACACCTAATCCTATTCTCAACTCCCGAACCTAAACCTAAACTTAAACATGAAAACCCAAAGCAAAACACGATCCCGAACCCAAACCCAATTTCCTAAACCGAAACCATAACCGATTCTCAATTCCCTATAGCTACAACCTATAACCTACCTATAACCTAAACCATTTCCTAAACCAAAAACCTAAATGTGTTCCCAAATCCTTAAACCTAAACCTACACCTAATCCTAATCTCAACTCCCTAACCTAAAACGGATCCTAAACTTGAAAACCCAAAGCAAAAACTGATCCCGAACCCGAACCCGATTTCCTAAATTTAAACCATAAACTATTCTCAGTTCCCTATAGTTGTAACCTATAACCTAGACTTCAAACCTAAACCTAAACCTAAACCTAAGACCTAAATGTGTTCCCAAATCCCTAAACCTAAACCTACACCTAATCCTAATCTCAACTCCCTAAACAAAACCTAAGCCTAAACTAGAGAACCCAAATCAAAACCCAAACCCAATTTCTTAAACCTAAACCTTAACCTATTCTCGGTTCCCTACAGCTATAACATGTAACCTAGACCTAAAACCTAAACCAAAACCTAGACCTAAAACCTAAATGTGTACCCCAATCCCTAAACTTAAACCTACACCTAATCCTAATCTCAACTCCCTAACCTAAACCTAAGCCTAAACTTAAAAACCCAAAGCAAAACTCGATCCCAGAGCAGAACCCGATTTCTAAATTAAACCTTAAACTATTCTCGGTTCCCTACTATAGTATAACCTATAACCTAGACTTCAAACCTAAACCTAAACCTAAACCTAAGACCTAAATGTGTTCCCAAATCCCTAAACCTAAACCTACACCTAATCCTAATCTCAACTCCCTAACCTAAACCTAAGCCTAAACTTGAGAACCCAAAGCAAAACCCAAACCCAATTTCTTAAACCCAAACCTTAACCTCTTCTCGGTTCCTACGCCTATAACATATAACCTAGACCTATAACCTAAACCAAAACCTATACCCAAAACCTAAATGTGTAACCCAATCCCTAAACTTAAACCTACACCTAATCCTAATCTCAACTCCCTAACCTAAACCTAAGCCTAAACTTGAAAACCCAAAGCAAAACTCCGATCCCGAGTTCAGAACCCGATTTCTAAATTAAACCTTAAACTATTCTCAGTTCCCTACATCTATAACCTATAACCTAGACCAAAAACCTAACCCTAAACCTAAGACCGAAATGTGTTATCAAATCCCTAAACCCAAACCTACACCAAATCCTATTCTCAACTCCCTAACCTAAACCTAAACCTAAACTTGAAAACCCAAAGTAAAACTCGATTCCGATCCAAAACTCAATTTCCTAAACCTAAAGAATAACTGATTCTTAATTCCCTATAGCTATAACTTGTAACCTACAAATAACCTAAACCATTTCCTAAACCTACACCGAATCCTAAATCTCAACTACTTAACCTAAACCTAAGCCTAAACTTGAAAACCCAAAGCAAAACCCGATCACAAACCTGAACCCGATTTCTTAAACTTAAACCTTAACCTATTCCCAGTTCCCTACAACTATAACCTATAACCTAGACCTAAAACCTAAACCTAAACCTAAAACCTAAATGTGTTCCCAAATCCCTAAACCTAAACCTACACCAAATCCTAATCTCAACTCCTTAACCTAAACCTAAGGCTAAACTTGAAAACCCAAAGGAAAACCCGATCCCGAACCCGAACCCGATTTCCTAAATCTAAACCTTAAACTATTCTCAGTTCCTTATATCTATAACCTATAACCTAGACCTAAAACTTAAACCTAAACCTAAACCTAAGACCTAAATGTGGTCTCAAATCCTCAAACCTAAACCAACACCTAAGCCTTTTCCAAACTCCCTAACGTAAACCTAAACCTAAACTTGAAAACCCAAAGCAAAACCCGATCCCGAACCCAAACCCAATTTCTTAAACCTAAACCATAACCGATTCTCAATTCCCTATACGTATACCGTATAACATACCTATAACCTAAACAATTTCCTACCCCTAAAACCTAAATGTGTTCCCAAATCCTTAAACCTAAACCTACACCTAATCTTAATATCAACTCCCTAACCTAAACCGAAGCCTAAACTTGATAGCTCGAACCCAATTTACTAAACCTAAACCTTAAGCTATTCACGCTTCCTCTGACAAAGAATAACATATAACTTAGACCTAAAACCTAAACCTAAACCTCAACCTAAAACCTAAATGTGTACCCAAATCCCTAAACCTAAACTTACACCTAATCCTAATCTCAACTCCCTAACCTAAACCTAAGCCTAAACTTCAAAAGCAAAAGCAAAACCCGATCTCTTAAATATAAACCATAAACTATTCTCAGTTCCCTACACTATAACCGATAACCTAGACCTAAAACCTAACCCTAAACCTAAACCTAAGACCTAAATGTATTCCCAAATCCCTAAACCCAAACCTACACCTAATCCTATTCCCAACTCCCTAACCTAAGCCTAAACCTAAACTTGGAAACCCAAAGCAAAACCCGATCCGGAACACAAACCCAATTTCCTACACCTAAACCATAACCGAGTCTCAAATCCCTATAGCTATAACCTATAACTTACCTATAACCTAAACCATTTCCTAAACCTAAAACCTAAATGTGTTCCCAAATCCCTAAACCTAAACTTACACCTAATCCTAATCTTAACTCCCTAACCTAAACCTAAGGCTAAACTTGAAAACCCAAAGCAAAACCCGAACATGAATTCTTAAACCTAGAACTTAACCTAATCTCAGTTCCCCACAGGTATAACCTATAACCTAGACCTAAAGCCTAACCCTAAACTTAAACCTAAGACCTAAATGTGTTCTCAAATCCCTAAACTCAAACCTACACCTAATCCTATTCTCAACTCCTTAACCTAAACCTAAACTTAAACATGAAAACCCAAAGCAAAACACGATCCTGAACTGAAACCCAATTTCCTAAACCTAAACAATAACCGATTCTCAATTCCCTATAGCTACAACCTATAACCTACCTATAACCTAAACCATTTCCTAAACCAAAAACCTAAATGTGTTCCCAAATCCTTAAACCTAAACCTACACCTAATCCTAATCTCAACTCCCTAAGCTAAACCTAAGCCTAAACTTGAAAACCCAAAGCAAAACCTGATCCCGAACACGAAACTGTTTTCATAAACCCAAACCTTAACCTATTCTCAATTCCCTACAGCGATAACCTATAACCTAGACCTAAAACCTAAACCTAAACCTAAACCTTAAACCTAAATGCGTTCACAAATCCCTAAACCTAAACCTACACCTAATCATAATCTCAACTCCCTAACCTAAAACTAAGCCTAACCTTGAAAACCCAAAGCAAAAACCGATCCCGAACCCGAACACGATTTCCTAAATTTAAACCATAAATTATTCTCAGTTCCCTATAGCTGTAACCTATAACCTAGACTTCAAACCTAAACCTAAACCTAAACCTAAGACCTAAATGTGTTCCCAAATCCCTAAACCTAAACCTACACCTAATCCTAATCTCAACTCCCTAACCTAAACCTAAGCCTAAACTTGAGAACCCAAAGCAAAACCCAAACCCAATTTCTTAAACCCAAACCTTAACCTATTCTCAGTTCCCTACAGCTATAACATATAACCTAGACCTAAAACCTAAACCAAAACCTAGACCTAAAACCTAAATGTGTACCCCAATCCCTAAACTTAAACCTACACCTAATCCTAATCTCAACTCCCTAACCTAAACCTAAGCCTAAACTTGAAAACCCAAAGCAAAACCTGATCCCGAGCCCGAACCCGATTTCCTAAATTAAACCTTAAACTATTCTCAGTACCCTACAGCTATAACCTATAACCTAGACCAAAAACCAAACCCTAAACCTAAGACCGAAATGTGTTATCAAATCCCTAAACCCAAACCTACACCAAATCCTATTCTCAACTCCCTAACCTAAACCTAAACCTAAACTTGAAAACCCAAAGTAAAACTCGATTCCGAACCAAAAACCAATTTCTTAAACCTAAAGAATAACTGATTCTTAATTTCCTATAGCTATAACCTGTAACCTACAAATAACCTAAACCATTTCCTAAACCAAAAACCTAAATGTGTTCCCAAATCCTTAAACCTAAACCTACACCTAATCCTAATCTCAACTCCCTAAGCTAAACCTAAGCCTAAACTTGAAAACCCAAAGCAAAACCCGATCTCGAACACGAACCTGTTTTCCTAAACCCAAACCTTAACCTATTCTCAATTCCCTACAGCGATAACCTATAACCTAGACCTAAAACCTAAACCTAAACCTAAACCTTAAACCTAAATGCGTTCACAAATCCCTAAACCTAAACCTACACCTAATCATAATCTCAACTCCCTAACCTAAAACTAAGCCTAAACTTGAAAACCCAAAGCAAAAACCGATCCCGAACCCGAACACGATTTCCTAAATTTAAACCATAAATTATTCTCGGTTCCTATAGTCAGAACCTATAACCTAGACTTCAAACCTAAACCTAAACCTAAACCTAAGACCTAAATGTGTTCCCAAATCCCTAAACCTAAACCTACACCTAATCCTAATCTCAACTCCCTAACCTAAACCTAAGCCTAAACTTGAGAACCCAAAGCAAAACCCAAACCCAATTTCTTAAACCCAAACCTTAACCTATTCTCGGTTCCTACAAATTTATAACATATAACCTAGACCTATAACCTAAACCAAAACCTAGACCTAAAACCTAAATGTGTACCCCAATCCCTAAACTTAAACCTACACCTAATCCTAATCTCAACTCCCTAACCTAAACCTAAGCCTAAACTTGAAAACCCAAAGCAAAACTCGATCCCGAGCCCGAACCCGATTTCCTAAATTAAACCTTAAACTATTCTCGCACCTACTACTATAACCTATAACCTAGACCAAAAACCAAACCCTAAACCTAAGACCGAAATGTGCTATCAAATCCCTAAACCCAAACCTACACCAAATCCTATTCTCAACTCCCTAACCTAAACCTAAACCTAAACTTGAAAATCCAAAGTAAAACTCGATTCCGAACCAAAACCCAATTTCTTAAACCTAAAGAATAACTGATTCTTAATTCCCTATAGCTATAACCTGTAACCTACAAATAACCTAAACCTACACCGAATCCTAAATCTCAATTACTTAACCTAAACATAAGCCTAAACTTGAAAACCCAAAGCAAAACCCGAACACAAACCTGAACCGGATTTCTTAAACCTAAACCTTAACCTATTCCCAGTTCCCTACAACTATAACCAATAAGCTAGACCTAAAACCTAAACCTAAACCTAAACCTAAAACCTAAATGTGTTCCCAAATCCCTAAACCTAAACCTACACCAAATCCTAATCTCAACTCCTTAATCTAAACCTAAGGCTAAACTTGAAAACCCAAAGCAAAACCCGATCCCGAACCCGAACCCGATTTCTTAAATCTAAACCTTAAACTATTCTCAGTTCCTTATAGCTATAACCTATAACCTAGACCTAAAACTTAAACCTAAACCTAAACCTAAGACCTAAATGTGGTCTCAAATCCTTAAACCTAAACCAACACCTAAGCCTATTCCAAACTCCCTAACCTAAACCTAAACCTAAACTTGAAAACCCAAAGCAAAACCCGATCCCGAACCCAAACCCAATTTCCTAAATCTAAACCATAACCGATTCTCAATTCCCTATACCTATAACGTATATCCTACCTATAACCTAAACCATTTCCTACCCCTAAAACCTAAATGTGTTCCCAAATCCCTAAACCTAAACCTACACCTAATCCTAATATCAACTCCCTAACCTAGACCGAAGCCTAAACTTGAAAGCTCGAACCCGATTTACTAAACGTAAACCTTAACCTATTCACAGTTCCCTACAGCTATAACATATAACTTAGACCTAAAACCTAAACCTAAACCTCAACCTAAAACCTAAATGTGTACCCAAATCCCTAAACCTAAACTTACACCTAATCCTAATCACAACTCCCTAACCTAAACCTAAGCCTAAACTTGAAAAGCAAAAGCAAAACCCGATCTCTTAAATATAAACCATAAACTATTCTCAGTTCCCTACAGCTATAACTGATAACCTAGACCTAATACCTAACCCTAAACCTAAACCTAAGACCTAAATGTATTCCCAAATCCCTAAACCCAAACCTACACCTAATCCTATTCCCAACTCCCTAACCTAAGCCTAAACCTAAACTTGGAAACCCAAAGCAAAACCCGATCCCGAACACAAACCCAATTTCCTACACCTAAACCATAACCGAGTCTCAATTCCCTATAGCTATAACCTATAACTTACCTATAACCTAAACCATTTCCTAAACCTAAAACCTAAATGTGTTCCCAAATCCCTAAACCTAAACTTACACCTAATCCTAATCTCAACTCCCTAACCTAAACCTAAGGCTAAACTTGAAAACCCAAAGCAAAACCCGAACATGAATTCTTAAACCTAAACCTTAACCATTTCTCAGTTCCCTACAGGTATAACCTATAACCTAGACCTAAAGCCTAACCCTAAACTTAAACCTAAAACCTAAATGTGTTCTCAAATCCCTAAACTCAAACCTACACCTAATCCTATTCTCAACTCCCTAACCTAAACCTAAACTTAAACATGAAAACCCAAAGCAAAACACGATCCCGAACCGAAACCCAATTTCCTAAACCTAAACCATAACCGATTCTCAATTCCCTATAGCTACAACCTATAACCTACCTATATCCTAAACCATTTCCTAAACCAAAAACCTAAATGTGTTCCCAAATCCTTAAACCAAAACCTACACCTAATCCTAATCTCAACTCCCTAAGCTAAACCTAAGCCTAAACTTAAAAACCCAAAGAAAAACCTGATCCCGAACACGAACCTGTTTTCCTAAACCCAAACCTTAACGTATTCTCAATTCCCTACAGCGATAACCTACAACCTAGACCTAAAACCTAAACCTAAACCTAAACCTTAAACCTAAATGCGTTCACAAATCCCTAAACCTAAACCTACACCTAATCCTAATCTCAACTCCCTAACCTAAAACTAAGCCTAAATTTGAAAACCCAAAGCAAAAACCGATCCCGAACCTGAACACGATTTCCTAAATTTAAACCATAAACTATTCTCAGTTCCCTATACCTGTAACCTATAACTGTAACGCCCTGAAAATCGGGGGTCGAGCATAAACTCAACTCCCGAGTTCCGGAACATCACTTATGCAACAAAATGAATGATGATTGAATGTTGACTGTATTAGAGTAGTGAACATGAGTGAGATTAAGCCAAAACAACATATCATACTCCAGAGACAGTTAAAGTTGCAAGCGGAAGACTGTAATAGATAGACAAAATATATATACTATGATGAGTCTCCAGAGTGTGATAACATTTCCAGGTTAAACAATTACAAGGACAATTCTAAAATATACCTAATGTGATGACGTGTAAAGTCTCCTATCCCAAATACCATAGCCCCATCAGTACAATACCGGGTCTTCATAGACCTGTCAGAGAGATACGATAGGAGAACTCCTCATCACCATAGAAGTAGTCCGGCTCTGCATCACAAGCATCGCCATCACCTGAAACTCAACAAATCTGTTTGGTGTGTACAACACCGTCCCGTAACGTGGGAGTGAGTAGCTAACTCAGTGGAACGATAAGACATAAGTTAACATGTTATCAATACAGTCAAGTAGTAATGATAAAGCAGTAAATCAAACACTCCTAGTTACTCTGATTAATGCAAGTATGAATGCAGGTATGATGGATGCCCTCTCCGACATACTCCCTCAAGCGACACCATCTCACGTTCGCGCATGCTTACATCCCACAAGGTGCTCCACATCTTCCAGGCACATGCGATGCATGATGAGTATGATTACCGAGTTTTTAATTAGTTCATTTCAAACAAAGCCAGGGATTGGGAAACTAAGGTACCTCCCTTGTATCATATCCAAACATGATCCAATCTAGGGTCGTCAACCCTAGTTAATATCGACGATGGTGTATTTTCTAGGTCACTTGCGCAGAGGGTCGCCGTGGTCATTACGCACAAAGGTTGCACCACTCCCCATCACCCCTTAAACGATTCATCACGATACAACTATACGTAAAACAGCCTAGTTCATACTCTATATATCGCGGCGAACCCTAAGGCACGCCAGCAACTTCAGAGTATGCTCATGGTCACTACAAAGGGCGCTGTGGTCAGACACACAAAGATTTCACCACTCCCCATCACCTTATCAATGTAGGCCGACAAATATAGTGTCCCATACCACCATAATCGGCTCACGAGTTGAGTTGCTCACTTTGGTCACTACGGGGAGGCACGTAGCCCTGGGCCAGAGGCGACAAATTTCGACCACGGTGTCCCATACCACCATGCCCGGCTCATGAGTCTTAGCGGATCGAGGTACCATGGTTAACGGGATTTTCACTGGTAAGTTTGGTACCCTAGGTTCAAGCATTAGCGACCAAACATGGTGAACATACATAAGGCATACGGTTTACTTGACATGTTCGGCTAGCTCGAGCGCACAACAAGTTGGGCGATATGAGGCGCAGAAGCACCTCGTGTGGCCAACCACTATCGCCAACCGAAGTACGACACGGGTTCACCAACACATCGTGCGTGGCGGAACGAAACCCCAACCACATCTTCAAGTCTGATACCGGATGCCTGGACTACGAACATAGTCCCAAGCTCAGTCAAATCCTAACCATAGCATGTGAAATACGACATGATAACATAGTACTTCAAAAACACTAGCAAGCATAATATAAAGCATAACATGAAGCATGTTAATAACAAGTCACAAAGCATGTTCAAAGCATGTTAAAAAGCATTATGTAAATAAGTATACAAATACTTACATTTCGTAGGCGAGTGGTTAGAGTGAACAACCACATGGAGAGTGTCATATGCGACTCTAAGGTAGCCGAGAATCCCATCTCAGCACCTACCTAAGATTCTAACACTTAAGCACTTACACTCACAAGTGAATTCACCAACACTTGGAATGCAGTATTTCGACATACATGACGTATGCTAGGGAAGTGTGTACTAGGGTTGTCCCTTTACCAAACTAGTATTTTATACATATACATCATATTCATACAGCAATTAAACATGGCAAACACATCAGCAAATTTTATACGTATAGGGTACTTTCACGTATACCCAACTTCGACATACATAGTGTTTACAAAGGAACATAGATTTCGGCGATTCCTTTCGCCAAGCTAGTATTTTAATCATGTATTGTATAATCATACATTAAATACATATGTCAAACATTATTCCAAAAGAAATACGTATACGGTATTTCTACAATACGTAATTTCGACATACCTATGGCGCATTTACAAGTAAACATATAATTTGGCGATTCCTTTCGCCAAACCAAGATTTTATTCATATGTTATATAATTAAACATTAAATAAACATGTCAAGCATTTGTCCAAAAAAAAATACGTATACGGTATTTCTACGTATACCTAGAATATGTGAAATTCCATATTTCACACCGTTAATCAAAACAGAAACTAAGGCACTTTGTACATGTGCAATTGCAAGCGATCATGAATCTACCATTATCTGACATTGAAAGCGTTGAAAACCGTAACTTATAAGCTTAAAGTCCTCACCTTTGCCTTTGGAAACGGAACGAATCAGCAAGGGTGATAGATCTTCCGTCTACACGGCGATTTCTAGCCTAAAGAGCGGAATCGGTTAGTCGGTACACATCCTACCTCGATTCCACCACAAATCAGACCTAGGGTTAGGTTTTCTTACCTTCAAATGAGGCGGAAAACGCCGGAAAACGTCTAGAATAGAGAGGTGTAGGCCGTGTAGCAAGCCAGTGCAGGAGGAGGAAGATCTAAACGATCTCCAAGTCCTTCTCTCTCTTTTCTCTCTCTTTTCTCTCTCCCAAAACCCAAATTCGTATGGCTGTGAGAGAGGGTGCTCTAAGGCCCTTTTATAGCCAAAAACATTCCGAAATTAGACTCAGGTTCAAGGGGTACTGCCTATATAGGATTTTCGCCGCTTTTCCAGCTCAAAAGGGAAGTTCTGGTAGCCCTCTTTGAACCAAACGTCAGACTTAAGGTCACCATCGATGGATCTACGTGGGATTACGTTTTTGACTCATTTGGATACCCAGATCGCACGTGGCGGACCACTTTCAGTTCGACGGTCAGTGGGCCACGATCAGAAATTCCAAGTACATGTAAATGTTCCTAAAATTTTTCTTAATCCGAGGGTGTAATTTGGTCTGATTCTGACGGTCAGGTTGCTTAATACTGACGCGTCAACGAACGATGCCAGATCACTATTCCAGATATTTATTTTGGCATATGAATAGTGTTTTTCACACTACCTCGCTCCGATTCGAAACGAATGGCCGTGGAACATCGGATAAAGCTGATTTTTGAGATGATTGTTAAGCTCAGTGGGGCGGTCCTAGTTCCTTAACTTCGGGTTAATCGGAATCCCGATGTGCGATCTAGACCTAATACGAAGTTTCGTTTCATTCCTGAAAGCAGACGGGAAATGAGTTTGGTTCTAAACTTTAGGGTAACCTAGCGTCACTTGTTCTGCAAGTTTTGAGTCTTGCAGATCGTATTTAAAGCGATTCGAACAGATTTCGTAGCTAATCTGGTTTCACACCTAGTTACTTTGTCTCATTTCTAAAGGATTTAGTCCTAAGAGATTTCTGTCTGGGGTGGTATTTAGTCCTTTGTAGTTTGTATCTAAAGTGATCCAAGTTATACTACTTAGCTAGTTTAAGATAGTGTCTAGGGTGAAAGTTATTAGAAAAATTGGAAGATCAAGGTGATGAAGGGTGAGGTTTGTGAAGGAAATGAGTTCAAAGGCGGCTTTAGACTTTGGGATTCAGTTCTGACAAGTTAATGAGGTATTACGATCGAACCATTGCCTAAGGTCATCTAATCCCAGGTTGGCAAAAATTCGGGGCGTTACAATAACCTAGACTTCAAACCTAAACCTAAACCTAAACCTAAGACCTAAATGTGTTCCCAAATCCCTAAACCTAAACCTACACCTAATCCTAATCTCAACTCCCTAACCTAAACCTAAGCCTAAACTTGAGAACCCAAAGCAAAACCCAAACCCAATTTCTTAAACCTAAACCTTAACCTATTCTCAGTTCCCTACAGCTATAACATATAACCTAGACCTAAAACCTAAACCAAAACCTAGACCTAAAACCTAAATGTCTACCCCAATCCCTAAACTTAAACCTACACCTAATCCTAATCTCAACTCCCTAACCTAAACCTAAGCCTAAACTTGAAAACCCAAAGCAAAACCTGATCCCGAGCCTGAACCCGATTTTCTAAATTAAACCTTAAACTATTCTCAGTTCCCTACAGCTATAAACTATAACCTATACTTCAAACCTAAACCTAAACCTAAACCTAAGACCTAAATGTG
The DNA here is from genome assembly GCA_030180095.1 of Magnolia changhungtana. Classification (NCBI taxonomy): domain Eukaryota; kingdom Viridiplantae; phylum Streptophyta; class Magnoliopsida; order Magnoliales; family Magnoliaceae; genus Magnolia; species Magnolia changhungtana. The sequence goes on along the minus strand of JASAUF010000502.1, from coordinate 6,916,068 downwards.
TTCCCAAATCCCTAAACCTAAACCTACACCTAATCCTAATCTCAACTCCCTAACCTAAACCTAAGCCTAAACTTGAGAACCCAAAGCAAAACCCAAACCTTAACCTATTCTCAGTTCCCTACAGCTATAACATATAACCTAGACCTAAAACCTAAACCAAAACCTAGACCTAAAACCTAAATGTGTACCCCAATCCCTAAACTTAAACCTACACCTAATCCTAATCTCAACTCCCTAACCTAAACCTAAGCCTAAACTTGAAAACCCAAAGCAAAACTCGATCCAGAGCCTAACCCGATTTCCTAAATTAAACCTTAAACTATTCTCGGTTCCTACACTATAACCTATAACCTAGACCAAAACCTAACCCTAAACCTTAGACCGAAATGTGTTATCAAATCCCTAAACCCAAACCTACACCAAATCCTATTCTCAACTCCCTAACCTAAACCTAAACCTAAACTTGAAAACCCAAAGTAAAACTCGATTCCGAACCAAAACCAAATTTCCTAAACCTAAAGAATAACTGATTCTTAATTCCCTATAGCTATAACCTGTAACCTATAAAAAACCTAAACCATTTCCTTAACCTACACCGAATCCTAAATCTAAACTACTTAACCAAAACCTAAGCCTAAACTTGAAAACTCAAAGCAAAACCCGATCACAAACCTGAACCCGATTTCTTAAACCTAAACCTTAACCTATTCCCAGTTCCCTACAACTATAACCTATAACCTAGACCTAAAACCTAAACCCAAACCTAAACCTAAAACCTAAATGTGTTCCCAAATCCCTAAACCTAAACCTACACCAAATCCTAATCTCAACTCCTTAACCTAAACCTAAGGCTAAACTTGAAAACCCAAAGGAAAACCCGATCCCGAACCCGAACCCGATTTCATAAATCTAAACCTTAAACTATTCTCAGTTCCTAATAGCTATAACCTATAACCTAGACCTAAAACTTAAACCTAAACCAAAACCTAAGACCTAAATGTGGTCTCAAATCCTTAAACCTAAACCAACACCTAAGCCTTTTCCAAACTCCCTAACCTAAACCTAAACCTAAACTTGAAAAAGCAAAGCAAAACCCGATCCCGAACCCAAACCCAATTTCTTAAACCCAAACCATAACCGATTCTCAATTCCCAATACCTATAACGTATAACCTACCTATAACCTAAACCATTTCCTACCCCTAAAACCTAAATGTGTTCCCAAATCCCTAAACCTAAACCTACACCTAATCTTAATATCAACTCCCTAACCTAAACCGAAGCCTAAACTTGATAGCTCGAACCCAATTTACTAAACCTAAACCTTAAGCTATTCACAGTTCCCTACAGCAATAACATATAACTTAGACCTAAAACCTAAACCTAAACCTCAACCTAAAACCTAAATGTGTACCCAAATCCCTAAACCTAAACTTACACCTAATCCTAATCTCAACTCCCTAACCTAAACCTAAGCTATACTTGAAAAGCAAAAGCAAAACCCGATCTCTTAAATATAAACCATAAACTATTCTCAGTTCCCTACAGCTATAACTGATAACCTAGACCTAAAACCTAACCCTAAACCTAAACCTAAGACCTAAATGTACTCCCAAATCCCTAAACCCAAACCTACACCTAATCCTATTCCCAACTCCCTAACCTAAGCCTAAACCTAAACTTGGAAACCCAAAGCAAAACCCGATCCCGAACACAAACCCAATTTCCTACACCTAAACCATAACCGAGTCTCAATTCCCTATAGCTATAACCTATAACTTACCTATAACCTAAACCATTTCCTAAACCTAAAACCTAAATGTGTTCCCAAATCCCTAAACCTAAACTTACACCTAATCCTAATCTCAACTCCCTAACCTAAATCTAAGGCTAAACTTGAAAACCCAAAGCAAAACCCGAACATGAATTCTTAAACCTAAACCTTAACCTATTCTCAGTTCCCTACAGGTACAACCTATAACCTAGACCTAAAGTCTAACCCTAAACTTAAACCAAAGACCTAAATGTGTTCTCAAATCCCTAAACTCAAACCTACACCTAATCCTATTCTCAACTCCCTAACCTAAACCTAAACTTAAACATGAAAACCCAAAGCAAAACACGATCCCGAACTGAAACCCAATTTCCTAAACCTAAACCATAACCGATTTTCAATTCCCTATAGCTACAACCTATAACCTACCTATAACCTAAACCATTTCCTAAACCAAAAACCTAAATGTGTTCCCAAATCCTTAAACCTAAACCTACACCTAATCCTAATCTCAACTCCCTAAGCTAAACCTAAGCCTAAACTTGAAAACCCAAAGCAAAACCTGATCCCGAACACGAAACTGTTTTCCTAAACCCAAACCTTAACCTATTCTCAATTCCCTACAGCGATAACCTATAACCTAGACCTAAAACCTAAACCTAAACCTAAACCTTAAACCTAAATGCGTTCACAAATCCCTAAACCTAAACCTACACCTAATCCTAATCTCAACTCCCTAACCTAAAACTAAGCCTAACCTTGAAAACCCAAAGCAAAACCGATCCCGAACCCGAACACGATTTCCTAAATTTAAACCATAAACTATTCTCGCCTCCTATAGTCAGAACCTATAACCTAGACTTCAAACCTAAACCTAAACCTAAACCTAAGACCTAAATGTGTTCCCAAATCCCTAAACCTAAACCTACACCTAATCCTAATCTCAACTCCCTAACCTAAACCTAAGCCTAAACTTGAGAACCCAAAGCAAAACCCAAACCCAATTTCTTAAACCTAAACCTTAACCTATTCTCGGTTCCCTACACTATAACATATAACCTAGACCTAAAACCTAAACCAAAACCTAGACCTAAACCTAAATGTGTACCCCAATCCCTAAACTTAAACCTACACCTAATCCTAATCTCAATTCCTAACCTAAACCTAAGCCTAAACTTGAAAACCCAAAGCAAAACCCGATTCGAGCTCCGAACCCGATTTCCTAAATTAAACCTTAAACTATTCTCAGTTCCCTACAACTATAACCTATAACCTAGACCAAAAACCTATCCCTAAACCTAAGATCGAAATGTGTTATCAAATCCCTAAACCCAAACCTACACCAAATCCTATTCTCAACTCCCTAACCTAAACCTAAACCTAAACTTGAAAACCCAAAGTAAAACTCGATTCGGAACCAAAACCCAATTTCCTAAACCTAAAGAATAACTGATTCTTAATTCCCTATAGCCATAACCTGTAACCTACAAATAACCTAAACCATTTCCTAAACCTACACCGAATCCTAAATCTCAACTACTTAACCTAAACCTAAGCCTAAACATGAAAACCCAAAGCAAAACCCGATCACAAACCTGAACCCGATTTCTTAAACCTAAACCTTAACCTATTCCCAGTTCCCTACAACTATAACCTATAACCTAGACCTAAAACCTAAACTTAAACCTAAACCTAAAACCTAAATGTGTTCCTAAATCCCTAAACCTAAACCTACACCAAATCCTAATCTCAACTCCTTAACCTAAACCTAAGGCTAAACTTGAAAACCCAAAGCAAAGCCCGATCCCGAACCCGAACCCGATTTCATAAATCTAAACCTTAAACTATTCTCAGTTCCTAATAGCTATAACCTATAACCTAGACCTAAAACTTAAACCTAAACCAAAACCTAAGACCTAAATGTGGTCTCAAATCCTTAAACCTAAACCAACACCTAAGCCTTTTCCAAACTCCCTAACCTAAACCTAAACCTAAACTTGAAAAAGCAAAGCAAAACCCGATCCCGAACCCAAACCCAATTTCTTAAACCCAAACCATAACCGATTCTCAATTCCCTATACCTATAACGTATAACCTACCTATAACCTAAACCATTTCCTACCCCTAAAACCTAAATGTGTTCCCAAATCCCTAAACCTAAACCTACACCTAATCCTAATATCAACTCCCTAACCTAAACCGAAGCCTAAACTTGAAAGCTCGAACCCGATTTACTAAACCTAAACATTAACCTATTCACAGTTCCCTACAGCTATAACATATAACTTAGACCTAAAACCTAAACCTAAACCTCAACCTAAAACCTAAATGTGTACCCAAATCCCTAAACCTAAACTTACACCTAATCCTAATCTCAACTCCCTAACCTAAACCTAAGCCTAAACTTGAAAAGCAAAAGCAAAACCTGATCTCCTAAATCTAAACCATAAATTATTCTCAGTTCCCTATAGCTATAACCGATAACCTAGACCTAAAGCCTAACCCTAAACCTAAACCTAAGACCTAAATGTATTTCCAAATCCCTAAACCCAAACCTACACTTAATCCTATTCCTAACTCCCTAACCTAAGCCTACACCTAAACTTGGAAACCCAAAGCAAAACTCGATCCCGAACACAAACCCAATTTCCTACACCTAAACCATAACCGAGTCTCAATTCCCTATAGCTATAACCTATAACTTACCTATAACCTAACCCATTTCCTAAACATAAAGCCTAAATGTGTTCCCAAATCCCTAAACCTAAACTTATACCTAATCCTAATCTCAACTCCCTAACCTAAACCTAAGGCTAAACTTGAAAGCCTAAAGCAAAACCCGAACATGAATTCTTAAACCTAAACCTTAACCTATTCTCAGTTCCCTACAGGTATAACCTATAACCTAGACATAAAGCCTAACCCTAAACTTAAACCTAAGACCTAAATGTGTTCTCAAATCCCTAAACCCAAACCTACACCTAATCCTATTCTCAACTCCCGAACCTAAACCTAAACTTAAACATGAAAACCCAAAGCAAAACACGATCCCGAACCCAAACCCAATTTCCTAAACCTAAACCATAACCGATTCTCAATTCCCTATAGCTACAACCTATAACCTACCGATAACCTAAACCATTTCCTAAACCAAAAACCTAAATGTGCTCCCAAATCCTTAAACCTAAACCTACATCTAATCCTAATCTCAACTCCCTAAGCTAAACCTAAGCCTAAACTTGAAAACCCAAAGCAAAACCTGATCCCAAACATGAACCTGTTTTCCTAAACATAAACCTTAACCTATTCTCAGTTCCCTACGGCGATAACCTATAACCTAGACCTAAAACCAAAACCTAAACCTAAACCTTAAACCTAAATGCGTTCACAAATCCCTAAACCTAAACCTACACCTAATCCTAATCTCAACTCCCTAACCTAAAACTAAGCCTAAACTTGAAAACCCAAAGCAAAAACCGATCCCAAACCCGAACCCGATTTCCTAAATTTAAACCATAAACTATTCTCAGTTCCTTATAGCTGTAGCCTATAACCTAGACTTCAAACCTAAATCTAAACCTAAACCTAAGACCTAAATGTGTTCCCAAATCCCTAAAGCTAAACCTACACCTAATCCTAATCTCAACTCCCTAACCTAAGCCTAAGCCTAAACTTGAGAACCCAAAGCAAAACCCAAACCCAATTTCGTAAACCTAAACCTTAACCTATTCCCAGTTCCCTACAGCTATAACATATAACCTAGACGGAAAACCTAAACCAAAACCTAGACCTAAAACCTAAATGTGTACCCCAATCCCTAAACTTAAACCTACACCTAATCCTAATCTCAACTCCCTAACCTAAACCTAAGCCTAAACTTGAAAACCCAAAGCAAAACCAGATCTCGAGCCTGAACCCGATTTCCTAAATTAAACCTTAAACTATTATTAGTTCCCTACAGCTATAACCTATAACCTAGACCAAAAACCTAACCCTAAACCTAAGGCCGAAATGTGTTATCAAATCCCAAACCCAAACCTACACCAAATCCTATTCTCAACTCCCGAACCTAAACCTAAACCTAAACTTGAAAACCCAAAGTAAAACTCGATTCCGAACCAAAACCCAATTTCCTAAACCTAAAGAATAACTGATTCTTAATTCCCTATAGCTATAACCTGTAACCTACAAATAACCTAAACCATTTTGTAAACCTACACCGAATCCTAAATCTCAACTACTTAACCTAAACCTAAGCCTAAACTTGAAAATCCAAAGCAAAACCTGATCACAAACCTGAACCCGAATTCTTAAACCTAAACCTTAACCTATTCTCAGTTCCCTACAACTATAACCTACAACCTAGACCTAAAACCTAAACCAAAACCTAGACCTAAAACCTAAATGTGTACCCCAATCCCTAAACTTAAACGTACACCTAATCCTAATCTCAACTCCCTAACCTAAACCTAAACCTAAACTTGAAAACCCAAAGCAAAAACTGATCCCGAGCCTGAACCCGATTTCCTAAATTAAACCTTAAACTATTCTCAATTCCCTACAGCTATAACCTATAACCTAGACCAAAAACCTAACCCTAAACCTAAGACCGAAATGTGTTATCAAATCCCTAAACCCAAACCTACACCAAATCCTATTCTCAACTCCCTAACCTAAACCTAAACCTAAACTTGAAAACCCAAAGTAAAACTCGATTCGGAACCAAAACCCAATTTCCTAAACCTAAAGAATAACTGATTCTTAATTCGCTATAGCTATAACCTGTATCCTACAAATAACGAAAACCATTTCCTAAACCTACACCGAATCCTAAATCTCAACTACTTAACCTAAACCTAAGCCTAAACTTGAAAACCCAAAGCAAAACCCGATCACAAACCTGAACCCGATTTCTTAAACCTAAACCTTAACCTATTCCCAGTTGCCTACAACTATAACCTATAATAACCTAGACCTAAAACCTAAACCTAAACCTAAACCTAAAACCTAAATGTGTTCCCAAATCCCTAAACTTAAACCTACACCAAATCCTAATCTCAACTCCTTAACCTAAACCGAAGGCTAAACTTGAAAACCCAAAGCGAAACCCGATCCCGAACCCGAACCCGATTTCCTAATTCTAAACCTTAAACTACTCTCAGTTCCTTATAGCTATAACCTATAACCTGGACCTAAAACTTAAACCTAAACCTAAACCTAAGACCTAAATGTGGTCTCAAATCCTTAAACCAAAACCAACACCTAAGCCTATTCCAAACTCCCTAACCTAAACCTAAACCTAAACTTGAAAACCCAAAGCAAAACCCGATCCCGAACACAAACCCAATTTCTAAACCTAAACCATAACCGATTCTCAATTCCCTATACCTATAACGTATAACCTACCTATAACCTAAACCATTTCCTACCCTAAAACCTAAATGTGTTCCCAAATCCCTAAACCTAAACCTACACCTAATCCTAATCTCAACTCCCTAACCTAAACCTAAGCCTAAACATAAAAACCTAAAGCAAAACTCGAACTCGATTTCCTAAACCTAAACCTTAACCTATTCTCGCTCCTACGGCTATAACCTATAACCTAGACCTAAAACCTAAACCTAAACCTAAACCTAAAACGTAAATGTGTTCCCAAAACCCTCAACCTAATCGAACACCTAATGTTATTCCCACTTCCCAAACCTAAACCTAAACCTAAACCATAAAACCCAAAGCAAAACCCGATCCCGATCCCAAACCCAATTTCCTAAACCTAAACCTTAACCTATTCTTAGTTCCCTACAGCTATAACCTATAGCATAGACCTAAAACCTAAACCTAAACCTAAAACCTAAATGTGTTCTCAAATCCCTCAACCTAAACCTACACATAATCCTATTCTCAACTCCCTAACCAACTCCCTGACCTAAACTTGAAAACCCAAAGCAAAACCCGATCCCTAACCCGAACCCGATTTTCTAAACTTAAAACTTAACCTATTCTCAGTTCCCTACAGCTATAACCTATACCAGAAACCTAAACCTAAACCTAAACTTAAAACCAAAATGTGTTCTCAAATCCCTCAACCGAAACCTACACCTAATCGTATTATCAACTCCCTAACCTAAACCTAAGCCTAAACTTGAAAACCCAAAGCAAAGCCCGATCCCGAACCCAAACCCAATTTCCTAAACTTAAATCTTAACCTATACTCAGTTCCCAACTGTTATAACCTATAACCTTGACCTAAAACCTAAACCTAAACCTAAACCTAAGACCTAAATGTGTTCTCAAATCCCTCAACCTAAACCTACACCTAATACTACTCTCAACTTCCAAACCTAAACCTGAACCTAAACTTGAAAACCCAAAGCAAAACCAGATCCCGAACCCAAACCCAATTTCGTAAACCTAAACCTTAACCTATTCTCAGTTCCTTATAGCTATAGCATATAACCTAGACCTAGAACATAAACTTAAACCTAAGACCTAAAACCTAAATGTGTTCCCAAATCCCTAAACCTAAACCTACACCTAATCCAATTCTCAACTCCCTAACCTAAACCTAAACCTAAACTTGACAACCCAAAGCAAAACCCGATCCTGAACCCAAACCCAATTTCCTAAACCTAAACTATAACCGATTCTCTATTCCCTATTGTTATAACCTATAACATACGTATAACCTAAACCATTTCCTAAACCTAAAACCTAAATGTGTTCCCAAATCCCTAAACCTAAACCTACACCTAATCCTAATCTCAACTCCCTAACCTAAACCTAAGCCTAAACTTGAAAACCCAAAGCAAAGCCCGATCCCTAACCCAAACCAGATTTCCTAAACACAATCTTAACCTATTCTCAGTTCCCTACAGCTATAACCTATAACCTTGACCTAAAACCTAAACCTAAGACCTAAACCTAAGACCTAAATGTGTTCTCAAATCCCTCAACCTAAACCTACACCTAATACTATTCTCAACTCCCTAACCTAAACCAGAACCTAAACTTGAAAACCCAAAGCAAAACCCGATCCCGAACCCAAACCCAATTTCGTAAACCTAAACCTTAACCTATTCTCAGTTCCCTACAGCTATAACCTATAACCTAGATCTAAAACCTAAACCTAAACCTAAACCTAAAACTTAAAAGTGTTCCCAAATCCCTAAACCTAAACCTACACCTAATCCTAATCTCAACTCCCTAACCTAAACCTAAGCCTAAACTTGAAAACCCAAAGCAAAACCCGATCTTGAACCCGAACCCAATTTCATAAACCTAAACCTCAACCAATTCTCGCTTCCTCCATCTACGACATATAACATAGACCTAAAACCTAAACCTAAACCTAAAACCTAAATGTGTTCTCAAATCCCTCAACCTAAACCTACACCTAATGCTAATCTCAACTCCCTAACCTAAACCTAAACTTGAAAACACAAAGAAAAAACCCGATCCAGAACCCAAACCCAATTTCCTAAACATAAACCATAACCGATTCTCAATTCCTTATAGCTATAACCTATAACCTACCTATAACCTAAACCATTTCCTAAACATAAGACCTAAATGTGTTCTCAAATCCCTAAACCTAAACCTACAGTAAATCCTATTCCCTACTCCCTAACCTAAACCTAAACGTAAACTTGAAAACCCAAAAAAAAAAAAAAAACGATCCCGAACCCAAACCCAATTTCCTAAACCTAAACCTTAACCTATTATCGATCCCTACAAAGAATAACCTATAACCTAGACCTAAAACCTAAACCTAAACCTAAACCTAAAACCTAAATATGTTCCCAAATCCCTAAACCTAAACCTACACCTAATCCTAATCTCAACTCCCTAACCTAAACCTAAGCCTAAACTTGAAAACCCAAAGCAAAACCCGATCCCGAACCCGAACCCGATTTCCTAAACCTAAACCTTAACCTATTCTCAGTTCCCTACGTCTATAACCTACAACCTATACCTAAAACCTAAACCAAAACCTAAACCTAAAACCTAAATGCGTTCCCAAATCCCTAAAACTAAACCTACACCTAATCCTAATCTCAACTCCCTAACCTAAACCTAAGCCCAAACATGAAAACCCAAAAGCAAAAACCCGATCCACGAACCCGAACCGTATTTTCTAAACCTAAACCTTAACCTATTCTCAGTTCCTACATGTATCACCTATAACCTAGACATAAAACCTAAACCTAAATCTAAACCTAAGACCTAAATGTGTTCTCAAATCCATCAACATAAACCTACACCTAATGCTATTCTCAACTCCCTAACCTAAACCTAAACCTAAACTTGAAAACCCAAAGCAAAACCTGATCCTGAATCCAAACCCAATTTCCTAAACTTAAACCATAACCAATTCTCAATTCCCTATAGCTATAACCTATAACCTACCTATAACCTAAACCTAAAACCTAAATGTGTTCCTAAATCCCTAAACCTAAACCTACACAAAATCCTAATCTCAACTCCCTAACCTAAACCTATGCCTAAACATGAAAACCCAAACCAAAACCCGATCCTGAACCCGAACCTGATTTCTTAAACTTAAACCTTAACCTATTCTCAGTAACCTACAGCTATAACCTATAACCTATACCTAAAACCTAAACCTAAACCTAAAACCTAAATGTGTTCTCAAATCCCTCAACCTAAACCTACACCTAATCTTATTATCAACTCCCTAACGTAAACCTAAGCTTAAACTTGAAAACCCAAATCAAAACCCGATCCCGAATCCGAACCCGATTTCCTAAACCTAAACCTTAACATATTCTCTTTTCCCTACAGCTATAACCTATAACCTTTACCTAAAACCTAAACCTAAACCAAAACCTAAAACCTAAATGTGTTCTCAAATCTCTCAACCTAAACCTACACCTAATCCTATTATCAACTCCCTAACCTAAACCTAAGCCTAAACTTGAAAACCCAAATCAAAACCGATACCGAACACGAACACGATTTCCTAAACTTAAACCTTAACCTATTCTCAGTTCCCTACAGCTATAACCTATAAACTAGACCTAAAACCTAAAACTAAACCTCAACCCAAGACCTAAATGTGTTCTCAAATCCCTCAACCTAAACCTACACCTAATGTTTTGTCAACTCCCTAACCTAAACCTAAATCTAAACTTAAAAATCCAAAGCAAAACCCGAACCTGATTTCCTAAACCTAAACCTTAACCTATTCGTAGTTCCCTACAGCTATAACCTATAACATAGACCTAAAACGTAAACCTAAACCTAAAACCTAAATGTGTTCTCAAATCCTTCAACCTAAACAAACACCTAATCCTATTCTCAACTCCCTAACCTAGACCGAAACCTAAACTTGAAAACCCAAAGCAAAACCCGATCCCGAACCAAAACCCAATTTCCTAAACCTAAACCTTAACCTATTCTCAGTTCCCTATAGCTATAACCTATAACATAGACCTAAGACCTAAACCTATACCAAAGACCTGAAACTAAAATGTGTTCTCAAATCCCTAAACCTTAATCTACACCTAATCATTTTCTCAACCCCCTGACCTAAACCTAAACCTAAACTTGACAACCCGAAGAAAAACCTGATCCCGAACCCAAACCCAATTTCCTAAACCTAAACCATAACCGATTCTAAATTCCCTATAGCTATAACCTATAACTTACCTATAACCTAAACCGTTTCCTAAACCTAAAACCTAAATGTGTTCCCAAATCCCTAAACCTAAACCAACACCGAATACTAATCTCAACTCCCTAACCTAAACCTAAGCCAAAACTTGAAAACTAAAAGCAAAACCCGATACCGAACCCCAAACCGATTTTCTAAACCTAAACCTTCACCTATTCTCAGTTCCCTACAGCTATAACCTATAACCTAGACCTAAAAACTAAAGCTAAACCTAAACCTAAAACCTAAATGTGTTCCCAAATCCCTAAACCAAAACGTACACATAATCCTAATCTCAACTCCCAAAACTAAACCTAAGCTTAAACTTGAAAACCCAAAGAAAAACCCGATCCCGAACCCGAACCCGATTTCTAAACCTACACCTTAACCTATTCTCGCCCCACAAACTATAACCTATAACCTATACCTAAAACCTAAACCTAAACCTAAACCTAAAACCTAAATGTGTTCCCAAATCCCTAAACCTAAACCTACACCCAATCCTAATCTCAACTCCCTAACCTAAACCTAAGCCCAAACTTGAAAACCCAAAGAAAAACCCGAACCTAAACCCACTTTCCTAAACCTAAACCTTAACCTATTCTCTCGTTTCCTACGGTATAACCTATAACCTAGACCTAAAACCTAAACCTAAACCTAAACCTAAGACCTAAATGTGTTCTCAAATCCCTCAACCTAAACTCGCACCTAATGCTATTCTCAACTCCCTAACCTAAACCTAAACCTAAACTTGAAAACCCAAAGCAAAACCCGATCCCGAACCCAAACCCAATTTCTAAACCTAAACCATAACCGATTCTCAATTCCCTATACCTATAATGTATAACCTACCTATAACCTAAACCATTTCCTACCCCTAAAACCTAAATGTGTTCCCAAATCCCTAAACCTAAACCTACACCTAATCCTAATCTCAACTCCCTAACCTAAACCTAAGCCTAAACATAAAAACCTAAAGCATAACCCGAACCCGATTTCCTAAACCTAAACCTTAACCTATTCTCAGTTCCCTACAGCTATAACCTATAACCTAGACCTAAAACCTAAACCTAAACCTAAACCTAAAACGTAAATGTGTTCCCAAAACCCTCAACCTAATCGAACACCTAATGTTATTCCCACTTCCCAAACCTAAACCTAAACCTAAACCGTAAAACCCAAAGCAAAACCCGATCCCGATCCCAAACCCAATTTCCTAAACCTAAACCTTAACCTATTCTTAGTTCCTTATAGCTATAACCTATAATATAGACCTAAAACCAAAACCTAAACCTAAAACCTAAATGTGTTCTCAAATCCCTCAACCTAAACGTACACATAATCCTATCCTCAACTCCCTAACCAACTCCCTGACCTAAACTTGAAAACCCAAAGCAAAACCCGATCCCTAACCCGAACCTGATTTCCTAAACTTAAAACTTAACCTATTCTCAGTTCCCTTCAGCTATAACCTATAACCTATACCTGAAACCTAAACCTAAACCTAAACTTAAAACCTAAATGTGTTCTCAAATCCCTCAACCGAAACCTACACCTAATCTTATTATCAACTCCCTAACCTAAACCTAAGCCTAAACTTGAAAACCCAAAGCAAAGCCCGATCCCGAACCCAAACCCAATTTCCTAAACTTAAATCTTAACCTATTCTCAGTTCCCAACAGCTATAACCTATAACCTTGACCTAAAACCTAAACCTAAACCTAAACCTAAGACCTAAATGTGTTCTCAAATCCCTCAACCTAAACCTACTCCTAATACTATTCTCAACTCCCTAACCTAAACCTGAACCTAAACTTGAAAACCCAAAGCAAAACCGGATCCCGAACCCAAACCCAATTTCGTAAACCTAAACCTTAACCTATTCTCAGTTCCCTATAGCTATAGCATATAACCTAGACCTAGAACATAAACCTAAACCTAAGACCTAAAACCTAAAACTACACCTAATCCAATTCTCAACTCCCTAACCTAAACCTAAACCTAAACTTGACAACCCAAAGCAAAACCCGATCCTGAACCCAAACCCAATTTCCTAAACCTAAACTATAAACGATTCTCTATTCCCTATTGTTATAACCTATAACCTACGTATAACCTAAACCATTTCCTAAACCTAAAACCTAAATGTGTTCCCAAATCCCTAAACCTAGACCTACACCTAATCCTAATCTCAACTCCCTAACCTAAACCTAAGCCTAAACTTGAAAACCCAAAGCAAAGCCCGATCCCAAACCCAAACCCGATTTCCTAAACATAATCTTAACCTATTCTCGGTTCCCTACAGCTATAACCTATAACCTTGACCTAAAACCTAAACCTAAGACCTAAACCTAAGACCTAAATGTGTTCTCAAATCCCTCAACCTAAAGCTACACCTAATACTATTCTCAACTCCTTAACCTAAACCTGAACCTAAACTTGAAAACACAAAGCAAAACCCGATCCCGAACCCAAACCCAATTTCGTAAACCTAAACCTTAACCTATTCTCAGTACCCTACAGCTATAACCTATAACCTAGATCTAAAACCTAAACCTAAACCTAAACCTGAAACCTAAAAGTGTTCCCAAATCATTAAATCTAAACCTGCACCTAATCCTAATCTCAACTCCCCAACCTAAACCTAAGCCTAAACTTGAAAACCCAAAGCAAAACCCGATCTTGAACCCGAACCCAATTTCATAAACCTAAACCTCAACCAATACTCAGTTCCCTCCATCTACAACATATAACATAGACCTAAAACCTAAACCTAAACCTAAAACCTAAATGTGTTCTCAAATCCCTCAACCTAAACCTACACCTAATGCTAATCTCAACTCCCTAACCTAAACCTAAACTTGAAAACACAAAGAAAAACCCGATCCCGAACCCAAACCCAATTTCCTAAACATAAACCATAACCGATTCTCAATTCCTTATAGCTATAACCTATAACCTACCTATAACCTAAACCATTTCCTAAACATAAGACCTAAATGTGTTCTCAAATCCCTAAACCTAAACCTACAGTAAATCCAATTCCCTACTCCCTAACCTAAACATAAACGTAAACTTGAAAACCCAAAAAAAAAAAAACCGATCTCCGAACCCAAATCCAATTTCCTAAACCTAAACCTTAACCTATTATCAGTTCCCTACAGCAATAACCTATAACCTAGACCTAAAACCTAAACCTAAACCTAAACCTAAAACCTAAATATGTTCCCAAATCCCTAAACCTAAACCTACACCTAATCTTAATATCAACTCCCTAACCTAAACCGAAGCCTAAACTTGATAGCTCGAACCCGATTTATTAAACCTAAATGTGTACCCCAATCCCTAAACTTAAACCTACACCTAATCCTAATCTCAACTCCCTAACCTAAACCTAAGCCTAAACTTGAAAACCCAAAGCAAAACTTGATCCCGAACCCGAACCCGATTTCCTAAACCTAAACCTTAACCTATTCTCAGTTCCCTACAGCCATAACCTATAACCTATACCTAAAACCTAAACCACAACCCAAACCTAAAACCTAAATGCGTTCCCAAATCCCTAAACCTAAACCTACACCTAATCCTAATCTCAACTCCCTAACCTATACTTAAGCCCAAACATGAAAACCCAAAGCAAAACCCGATCCTGAACCCGAACCAGATTTCCTAAACCTAAACCTTAACCTATTCTCAGTTCTCTACATGTATAACCTATAACCTAGACGTAAAACCTAAGCCTAAATCTAAACCTAAGACCAAAATGTGTTCTCAAATCCAACAACATAAACCTACACCTAATGCTATTCTCAACTCCCTAACCTAAACCTAAACCTAAACTTGAAAACCCAAAGCAAAACCTGATCCTGAATCCAAACCCAATTTCCTAAACCTAAACAATAACCAATTCTCAATTCCCCATAGCTATAACCTATAACCTACCTATAACCTAAACCTAAAACCTAAATGTGTTCCTAAATCCCTAAACCTAAACCTACACAAAATCCTAATCTCAACTCCCTAACTTAAACCTATGCCTAAACATGAAAACCCAAAGAAAAACCCGATCCTGAACCCGAACCTAATTTCCTAAACTTAAACCTTAACCTATTCTCAGTAACCTACAGCTATAACCTATAACCTATACCTAAAACCTAAACCTAAACCTAAACCTAAAACCTAAATGTGTTCTCAAATCCCTCAACCTAAACCTACACCTAATCTTATTATCAACTCCCTAACGTAAACCTAAGCCTAAACTTGAAAACCCAAATCAAAACCCGATCCCGAATTCGAACCCGGTTTCCTAAACCTAAACCTTAACATATTCTCTTTTCCTTACAGCTATAACCTATAACCTTTACCTAAAACCTAAACATAAACCAAAACCTAAAACCTAAATGTGTTGTCAAATCTCTCAACCTAAACTTACACCTAATCCTATTATCAACTCCCTAACCTAAACCTAAGCCTAAACTTGAAAACCCAAATCAAAACCCGATACCGAACACGAACACGATTTCCTAAACCTGAACCTTAACCTATTCTCAGTTCCCTACAGCTATAACCTATAAACTAGACCTAAAACCTAAAACTAAACCTCAACCCAAGACCTAAATGTGTTCTCAAATCCCTCAAACTAAACCTACACCTAATGTTTTCTCAACTCCCTAACCTAAACCTAAATCTAAACTTAAAAATCCAAAGCAAAACCCGAACCTGATTTCCTAAACCTAAACATTAACCTATTCGTAGTTCCCTACAGCTATAACCTATAACATAGACCTAAAACGTAAACCTAAACCTAAAACCTAAATGTGTTCTCAAATCCTTCAACCTAAACAAACACCTAATCCTATTCTCAACTCCCTAACCTAAACCTAAACCTAAACTTGAAAACCCAAAGCAAAACCCGATCCCGAACCCAAACCAAATTTCCTAAACCTAAACCTTAACCTATTCTCAGTTCCCTATAGCTATAACCTATAACATAGACCTAAGACCTAAACCTATACCAAAGACCTGAAACCGAAATGTGTTCTCAAATCCCTAAACCTTAATCTACACCTAATCCTACACTCAACTCCCTGACCTATATCTAAACCTAAACTTGACAACCCAAAGAAAAACCCGATCCCGAACCCAAACCCAATTTCCTAAACCTAAACCATAACCGATTCTAAATTCCCTATAACTATAACCTATAACTTACCTATAATCTAAACCATTTCCTAAACCTAAAACCTAAATGTGTTCCCAAATCCCTAAACCTAAACCAACACCGAATACTAATCTCAACTCCCTAACCTAAACCTAAGCCAAAACTTGAAAACTAAAAGCAAAACCCGATACCGAACCCAAAACCGATTTTATAAACCTAAACCTTCACCTATTCTCAGTTCCCTACAGCTATAACCTATAACCTAGACCCAAAAACTAAAGCTAAACCTAAACCTAAAACTTAAATGTGTTCCCAAATCCCTAAACCAAAACCTACACCTAATCCTAATCTCAACTCCCAAAACTAAACCTAAGCTTAAACTTAAAAACCCAAAGCAAAACCCGATCCTAAACCCGAACCCGATTTCCAAAACCTACACCTTAACCTATTCTCAGTTCCCCACAGCTATAACCTATAACCTATACCTAAAACCTAAACCTAAACCTATACCTAAAACCTAAATGTGTTCCCAAATCCCTTAACCTAAACCTAAACCTACACCCAATCCTAATCTTAACTCCCTAACCTAAACCTAAGCCCAAACTTGAAAACCGAAAGAAAAACCCGAACCCGAACCCGATTTCCTAAACCTAAACCTTAACCTATTCTCAGTTCCCTACAGGTATAACCTATAACCTAGACCTAAAACCTAAACCTAAACCTAAACCTAAGACCTAAATGTATTCTCAAATCCCTCAACCTAAACCTGCACCTAATGTTATTCTCAACTCACTAACCTAAACCTAAACCTAAACTTGAAAACCCAAAGCAAAACCCGATCCCGAACCCAAACCCAATTTCTAAACCTAAACCATAACCAATTCTCAATTCCCTATACCTATAACGTATAACCTACCTATAACCTAAATGTGTTCCCAAATCCCAAAACCTAAACCTACACCTAATCCTAATCTCAACTCCCTAACCTAAACCTAAGCCTTAAACATAAAAACCTAAAGCATAACTCCGAACCCGATTTCTAAACCTAAACCTTAACCTATTCTCGGTTCCTACAACTATAACCTATAACCTAGACCTAAAACCTAAACCTAAACCTAAACCTAAAACGTAAATGTGTTCCCAAAACCCTCAACCTAATCTAACACCTAATGTTATTCCCACTTCCCAAACCTAAACCTAAACCTAAACCGTAAAACCCAAAGTAAAACCCGATCCCGATCCCAAACCCAATTTCCTGAACCTAAACCTTAACCTATTCTTAGTTCCCTACAGCAATAACCTATAACATAGACCTAAAACCTAAACCTAAACCTAAAACCTAAATGTGTTCTCAAATCCCTCAACCTAAACCTACACATAATCCTATTCTCAACTCCCTAACCAACTCCCTGACCTAAACTTGAAAACCCAAAGCAAAACCCGATCCCTAACCCGAACCCGATTTCCTAAACTTAAAACTTAACCTATTCTCAGCTCCCTACAGCTATAACCTATAACCTATACCTGAAACCTAAACCTAAACCTAAACTTAAAACCTAAATGTGTTCTCAAATCCCTCAACCGAAACCTACACCTAATCGTATTATCAACTCCCTAACCTAAACCAAAGCCTAAACTTGAAAACCCAAAGCAAAGCCCGATCCCGAACCCAAACCCAATTTCCTAAACTTAAATCTTAACCTATTCTCAGTTCCCAACAGCTATAACCTATAACCTTGACCTAAACCCTAAACCTAAGACCTAAATGTGTACTCAAATCCCTCAACCTAAACCTACACCTAATACTATTCTCAACTCCCTATCCTAAACCTGAACCTAAACTTGAAAACCCAAAGCAAAACCGGATCCCGAACCCAAACCCAATTTCGTAAACCTAAACCTTAACCTATTCTCAGTTCCCTATAGCTATAGCATATAACCTAGACCTAGAACATAAACCTAAACCTAAGACCTAAAACCTAAATGTGTTCCCAAATCCCTAAACCTAAACCTACACCTAATCCAATTCTCAACTCCCTAACCTAAACCTAAACCTAAACTTGACAACCCAAAGCAAAACCCGATCCTGAACCCAAACCCAATTTCCTAAACCTAAACTATAACCGATTCTCTATTCCCTATTGTTATAACCTATAACCTACGTATAACCTAAACCATTTCCTAAACCTAAAACCTAAATGTGTTCCCAAATCCCTAAACCTAGACCTACACCTAATCCTAATCTCAACTCCCTAACCTAAACCTAAGCCTAAACTTGAAAACCCAAAGCAAAGCCCGATCCCTAACCCAAACCCGATTTCCTAAACATAATCTTAACCTATTCTCGGTTCCCTACAACTATAACCTATAACCTTGACCTAAAACCTAAACCTAAGACCTAAACCTAAGACCTAAATGTGTTCTCAAATCCCTCAACCTAAACCTACACCTAATACTATTCTCAACTCCCTAACCTAAACCTGAACCTAAACTTGAAAACTCAAAGAAAAACCCGATCCCGAACCCAAACCCAATTTCGTAAACCTAAACCTTAACATATTCTCAGTTCCCTATAGCTATAACCTATAACCTAGATCTAAAACCTAAACCTAAACCTAAACCTAAAACCTAAAAGTGTTCCCAAATCCCTAAACCTAAACCAGCACCTAATCCTAATCTCAACTCCCTAACCTAAACCTAAGCCTAAACTTGAAAACCCAAAGCAAAACCTGATCTTGAACCCGAACCCAATTTCATAAACCAAAACCTCAACCAATTCTCAGTTCCCTCCATCTACAACATATAACATAGACCTAAAACCTAAACCTAAACCTAAAACCTAAATGTGTTCTCAAATCCCTCAACCTAAACCTACACCTAATTCTAATCTCAACTCCCTAACCTAAACCTAAACTTGAAAACACAGAAAAACCCGATCCAGAACCCAAACCCAATTTCCTAAACATAAATCATAACCGATTCTCAATTCCTTATAGCTATAACCTATAACCTACCTATAACCTAAACCATTTCCTAAACATAAGACCTAAATGTGTTCTCAAATCCCTAAACCTAAACCTACAGTAAATCCTATTCCCTACTCCCTAACCTAAACCTAAACGTAAACTTGAAAACCCAAAAAAAAAAAAAACCGATCTCGAACCCAAACCCAATTTCCTAAACCTAAACCTTAACCTATTATCGGTCCCCTACAAAGAATAACCTATAACCTAGACCTAAAACCTAAACCTAAACCTAAACCTAAAACCTAAATATGTTCCCAAATCCCTAAACCTAAACCTACACCTAATCCTAATCTCAACTCCCTAACCTAAACCTAAGCCTAAACTTGAAAACCCAAAGTAAAACCCGAACCCGAACCCAAACCCGATTTCTAAACCTAAACCTTAACCTATTCTTCGTTTCCCTACAATTTATAACCTATAACATATACCTAAACCTAAACCAAAACCTAAACCTAAAACCTAAATGCGTTCCCAAATCCCTAGACCTAAACCTACACCTAATCCTAATCTCAACTCCCTAACCTAAACCTAAGCCCAAACATGAAAACCCAAAGCAAAACCCGATCCTGAACCCGAACCAGATTTCCTAAACCTAAACCTTAACCTATTCTCAGTTCCCTACATGTATCACCTATAACCTAGACATAAAACCTAAACCTAAATCTAAACCTAAGACCTAAATGTGTTCTCAAATCCATCAAGATAAACCTACACCTAATGCTATTCTCAACTCCCTAACCTAAACCTAAACCTAAACTTGAAAACCCAAAGAAAAACCTGATCCTGAATCTAAACCCAATTTCCTAAACCTAAACCATAACCAATTCTCAATTCCCTATAGCTATAACCTATAACCTACCTATAACCTAAACCTAAAACCTAAATGTGTTCCTAAATCCCTAAACCTAAACCTACACAAAATCCTAATCTCAACTCCCTAACCTAAACCTATGCCTAAACATGAAAACCCAAAGCAAAACCCGACAATCTACGAACTCAACTCGACTTCCTAAACTTAAACCTTAACCTATTCTCGGTAACCTACATTTATAACCTATAACCTATACCTAAAACCTAAACCTAAACCTAAACCTAAAACCTAAATGTGTTCTCAAATCCCTCAACCTAAACCTACACCTAATCTTATTATCAACTCCCTAACATTAAACCTAAGCCTAAACTTGAAAACCCAAATCAAAACCCGATCCAGAATCCGAACCCGATTTCCTAAACCTAAACCTTAACATATTCTCTTTTCCCTACAGCTATAACCTATAACCTTTACCTAAAACCTAAACCTAAACCAAAACCTAAAACCTAAATGTGTTCTCAAATCTCTCAACCTAAACCTACACCTAATCCTATTATCAACTCCCTAACCTAAACCTAAGCCTAAACTTGAAAACACAAATCAAAACCCGATACCGAACACGAACACGATTTCCTAAACCTAAACCTTAACCTATTCTCAGTTCCCTACAGTTATAGCCTATAAACTAGACCTAAAACCTAAAACTAAACCTCAACCCAAGACCTAAATGTGTTCTCAAATCCCTCAACCTAAACCTACACCTAATGTTTTCTCAACTCCCTAACCTAAACCTAAATCTAAACTTAAAAATCCAAAGCAAAACCCGAACCTGATTTCCTAATCTAAACCTTAACCTATTCGTAGTTCCCTACAGCTATAACCTATAACATAGACCAAAAACGTAAACCTAAACCTAAAACCTAAATGTGTTCTCAAATCCATCAACCTAAACAAACACCTAATCCTATTCTCAACTCCCTAACCTAAACCTAAACCTAAACTTGAAAACCCAAAGCAAAACCTGATCCCGAACCTAAACCCAATTTCCTAAATTTAAACCTTAACCTATTCTCAGTTCCCTATAGCTATAACCTATAACATAGACCTAAGACCTAAACCTATACCAAAGACCTGAAACCGAAATGTATTCTCAAATCCCTAAACCTTAATCTACACCTAATCCTATTCTCAACTCCCTAACCTAAACCTAAACCTAAACTTGACAACCCAAAGAAAAACCTGATCCCGAACCCAAACCCAATTTCCTAAACCTAAACCATAACCGATTCTAAATTCCCTATAGCTATAACCTATAACTTACCTATAACCTAAACCATTTCCTAAACCTAAAACCTAAATGTGTTCCCAAATCCCTAAACTTAAACAAACACCGAATACTAATCTCAACTCCCTAACCTAAACCTAAGCCAAAACTTGAAAACTAAAAGCAAAACCCGATACCGAACCCGAAACCGATTTTCTAAACCTAAACCTTCACCTATTCTCAGTTCCCTACAGCTATAACCTATAACCTAGACCTAAAAAATAAAGCTAAACCTAAACCTAAAGCCTAAATGTGTTCCCAAATCCCTAAACCAAAACCTACACCTAATCCTAATCTCAACTCCCAAAACTAAACCTAAGCTTAAACTTGAAACCCAAAACAAAACCCGATCCCGAACCCGAACCCGATTTCCTAAACCTACACCTTAACCTATTCTCAGTTCCCCACAGCTATAACCTATAACCTATACCTAAAACCTAAACCTAAACCTAAACCTAAAACTTAAATGTGTTCCCAAATCCCTAAACCTAAACCTACACCCAATCCTAATCTCAACTCCCTAACCTAAACCTAAGCCCAAACTTGAAAACCCAAAGAAAAACCTGAACCCGAACCCGATTTCCTAAACCTAAACCTTAACCTATTCTCAGTTCCCTGCAGGTATAACCTATAACCTGGACCTAAAACCTAAACCTAAGACCAAAATGTGTTCTCAAATCCCTCAACCTAAACCTGCACCTAATGCTATTCTCAACTCCTTAACCTAAACCTAAACCTAAACTTGAAAACCCAAAGCAAAACCTGTTCCCGAATCCAAACCCAATTTCCTAAACCTAAACCATTACCGATTCTCAATTCCCTATAGCTATAACCTATAACCTACCTATAACCTAAACCTAAAACCTAAATGTGTTCCAAAATCCCTAAACCTAAACCTACACCTAATCTCAATCTCAACTCCCTAACCTAAACCTATGCCTAAACATGAAAACCCAAAGCAAAACCCGATCCAAACCCGAACTCCGATTTCACACGAACCTAACCTAAACCTTTACCTATTCACGCTCCTACAAATATAACCTATAACCTATACCTAAAACCTAAACTTAAACCTAAACGTAAAACCTAAATGTGTTCTCAAATCCCTCAACCTAAACCTACACCTAATCCAATTATCAACTCCGTAAACTAAACCTATGCCTAAACTTGAAAACCCAAAACAAAACCCAATCCCAAACCCGAACCCGATTTCTTAAATCTAAACCTTAACCTATTCTCAGTTCCCAACAGCTATAACATATAACCTAGACCTAAAACCTAAACCTAAACCTAAACCTAAGACCTAAATGTGCTCTCAAATTCCTCAACCTAAACCTACACCTAATGCTATTCTCAACTCCCTAACCTAAACCTAAGCTTGAAAACCCAAAGCAAAACCCGAACCCGATTTCCCAAACCTAAACCTTAACCTATTCGTAGTTCCCTAAAGCTATAACCTATAACCTAGACCTAAAACCTAAACCTAAACCTAAAATGTAAATGTGTTCTCAAATCCCCCAACCTAAACCTACACCTAATCTTATTCTCAACTCCCTAACCTAAACCTAAACCTAAACTTGAAAACCAAAAGCAAAACCCGATCCCAAACCCAAACCCAATTTCCTAAACCTAAACCTTAACTTATTCTCAGTTCCCTATAGCTATAACCTATAACCGAGACCTAAGACCTAAACTTATACCTAAGACCTAAAACATAAATGTGTTTTCAAATCCCTAAACCTTAACCTACACCTAATCCAATTCTCAACTCCCTAACCTAAACCTAAACCTAAACATGATAACCCAAAGCGAAACCCGATCCCAAACCCAAACCCAATTTCCCAAACCTAAAACATAACCGATTCTAAATTCCCTATAGCTACAACCTATAACCTACCTATAACCTAAACCATTTCCTAAACCTAAAACCTAAATGTGTTCCCAAATCCCTAAACCTAAACCAACACCTAATACTAATCTCAATTCCCTAAACTAAACCTAAGCTTAAACTAGAAAACCCAAAGCAAAACCCGATCCCGAACCCGAACCCGATTTCCTAAACCTAAACCTTAACCTACTCTCAGTTCCATACAAATATAAACTATAACCTAGACCTAAAACCTAAACCTAAACCTAAACCTAAAACCTAAATGTGTTCCCAAATCCTAAACCTAAACCTACACCTAATCTAATCTCAACTCCCAACCTAAACCAAAGCCTAAACTTGAAAACCCAAAGCAAAACCCGATCCCAAACCCGAACCCGATTTCCTAAACATAAACCTTAACCTATTCTCAGTTCCTACAACTATAACCTATAACCTAGACCTAACACCTAAACCTAAACGTAGAACCAAAACCTAAATGTGTTCCCAAATCCCTAAACCTAAACCTACACCTAATCCTAAACTCAACTCCCTAACCTAAACCTAAGCCTAAACTTGAAAACCCAAAGCAAAACCCGAACCCGATTTCCTAAACCTAAACCTTAACCTATTCTCAGTTCCCAACAGCTATAACCTATAACCTAGACCTAAAACCTAAACCTAAACCTAAACTTAAGACCTAAATGTGTTCTCAAATCCCAAAACATAAACCTACACCTAATCCTATTCTTAACTCCCAAACCTAAACGTAAACCTAAACTTGAAAACCCAAAGCAAAACACGATCCCGATCCTGAACCTGAACCCGATTTCCAAAACCTAAACTATAACCTATTCTCAGTACTAACCTATAACCTAGACCTAAATGCATTCCCTTATCCCTAAACCTAAACCTACACCTAATCCTAAACTCAACTCCCTAAACTAAACCTAAACCTAAACTTGAAAACCCAAAGAAAAACCCGATCCCAAACCCAAACCCACTTTCAAAACCTAAACCTTAACTTATTCTCGGCTCCCTACAAATATAACCTATAACCTAGACCTAAAACCTATAACCTAGACCAAAACCAAAAACCTAAATGTGTTCCCAAATCCCTAAACCTAAACCTACACCAAATCCTAATCTCATCTCCCTAACCTAAACCTAAACCTAAACTTGAAAACCCAAAACAAAACCCGATCCAGAACCCAAACCCGATTTCCTAAACCTAAACCTCAACCTATTCTCAGTTCCCTACAGCTATAACCTATAACCTAGACCTAAAACCTAAACCTAAACATAAAACCTAAATGTGTTCTCAAATCACTCAATCTAAACCTACACCTAATCCTATTCTCAACTCCCTAACCTAAACCTAAACCTAAACTTGAAAACCCAAAGCCAAACCCGATCCCGAACTGAAACCCAATTTCCTAAACCTAAACCCTAACCTATTCTCAGTTCCCTATAGCTATAACCTATAACCTAGACCTAAAACCTAAACCTAAAACTAAGACCTAAAATCTAAATGTGTTATCGAATCCCTAAACCTAAACCTACACCTAATCCTATTCTCAACTCCCTAACCTAAACCTAAACCTAAACTTGATAACCCAAAGCAAAACCCGATCCCGAACCCAAACCCAATTTCCTAAACCTAAACCATAGCCGATTCTCAATTCCCTATAGCTAAAACCTATAACCTACCTATAACCTAATCCATTTACTAAACCTAAACCCTAAATGTGTTCCAAAATCCCTAAACCTAATCCTAATCTCAACTCCCTGACCTAAACCTATGCCTAAACTTAAAAATTGAAAGCAAAACCCGATCCCGAACCAGAACTCAATTTCCTAAATGAAAACCTAAACCTATTCTCTGTTCCCTACAACTATAACATATAACCTTGACCTAAAACCTAAACCTGAACCTAAACCTAAAACCTAAATGTGTTCCCAAATCCCTCAACCTAAACCTACACCTAATGTTATTCTCAACTCCCTAACCTAAACCAAAACCTAAACTTGAAAACCCAAAGTAAAACCCGATCCCGAACCCTAACCCAATTTCCTAAACCTAAACCTTAACCTATTCTCAGTTCCCTTCAACTATAACCTATAACCTAGACCTAAAACCTAAACCTAAACCTAAAACTGAAATGTGTACTCAAATCCCTAAACCTTAACCGACAACTAATCCTATTCTCAACTCCCTAACCTAAACCTAAACCTAAACTTGACAACCCAAAGCAAAACCCAATCCCGAACCCAAACCCAATTTCCTAAACCTAAACCATAACCGATTCTAAATTCCCTATAGCTATAACCTATAACATACCTATAACCTAAACCATTTCCTAAACCTAAAACCTAAATGCGTTCCAAAATTGAAAAGGCCAAGCTATATGTCCTAGAGGGGGGGGGTGAATAGGACAATGCCAAATTTATAAATAAATCAGCGGAACTAAAGTAAATCAATACCCTTACAATAATGAATCAATTCACAATGCTAAATATAAATCACCTTGATAAATAATTATTGAGAGATTGATACAAATTCAGTTCTAAGGACAACCTTACACCATAATAAACAAGGGCTTATGGTAGGACAACCTTATTTCCCGAACCTCTTTTGAATCAAGAACTCAATGTTAATATAAGTAAATGAAATAGCAAGGAATTGAAAATAAATACGTAAGTAAAGATCTAAATTATTACAACAATCCCCACACTTGCTTGAAAATGTAAATAGTTACAACATTCACATCCACTTGTACATTCCACACAATCGAATGATAAAAGATATGAAAATTAAGCAAGCATTCAATCCACAAGACAAAGAGTTATAGTGGTTCGCTTTGTGTGTACACCAACTGCTTTACAACAACCACACAGAATGCTACTCCACTCTAATATCCTCACACAGGGATATTAGCGTCACTATCAAATAGGTTTTCTCAGTTCACCAAAACCTTTACAATTGTGTCTTTTCACTTGGGCTTACACAATTCAAAAACCCCTTTTTCGAGTTTTCTCGGTTTTCCTCGACAACCAATACAATGAGATTTTTCTCGCTCAATCTCAAACAAAACCAAGATAATGAGATTTTTCCGCTTAACCTCAAACAAAACCAAAATAAATGAATTTTACAGAAATGTAAAATACCTGGATTTCTCCTTTAGCAAATTTCAGAGAACCAATCGGAGTAGATGATTGAATGTCAAAGTTCAATTTCCAATACTCACATTCAAGGTTCTAAATTCTAATAGATTTTAGATTTAACTTGTTGGGGTAGCAATATTTGATTTTGATTCCAAGAAGAAGGAATAATATAATTCCTCTTTTCAAATAAGATTGGAATAGAGAAACAAAATCAAATTAAATAAGCTAGCAAAAGGAATATTAAATAAGCACAATTTAGCTTAAAATAAACACAGACTTATCTCGAGTGATTACTTGAAAATTCTTGAAATGGAATGGAGTTGAGGATGTAAAACTCAATTTCGTGTTCAATTTATAGAAGAAAAAATCGTTCCTACGACTGGTCTTAGAAACCTAGGACTGGTCGTAGCTCTAACAGATTTTTGAAAAATTGAGCGCGATCTTTGAAAGCCGTTCCACGACTGGTCGTGAGTACCCTACGACTGGTCGTGGGTCACCTACGACTGGTCGTAGATACCTACGACTGGTCGTAGGACCTTGAAATAAGTTGCTGGAATTTCAGTCGTAGCTCCACGACTGATCGTGGACGAGTCGAAGCCAACCTACGACCGGTCGAAGGACCTCCAGGGGATCGGTCGTGGCGTTCCAAAAAATCCGAAAAATCTTCAACTAATTAGGACTGATCGTGGATTTTCTTGGACTAGTCGAACCAATGCTAGGACTGGTCGAACAAGGGCTAGGACTGGTCTTGGAATAGACCAAACTTATGTTAAATAAACATTTGATTTATGTATCCAAAATGACCTACTTAAAGGGTCAACCTAAGGTCATTTAAACCTGAAACATGTCGTATGGATATTGAACTTCAACCATTCAACGAATGTAGATTGTTTGAACCAATATCAGGCTTGAAATCTTGAACAATATCCGCTTGAAGTCTTGAACAATATCAGGCTTGAGATCTTGAACTTTGTTGTAGCTTCAAACTTGAGATCTTTATCAACATAGTAGCATTTTGAACTTCAACATCTTGAGCTTCAACTTGTAACATCTTGAAGAGTTCGACTTATAGCTTCTTGAAGTATTTAAGCATTGTTTTGAATAAAAATCATCATATAAGCACAAGACATAGATACATGTTTTGACACATCAAAATTTGACAACCAAAGGAGTATGAGACCATAACCCTTACAAAAATCCCTAAACCTAAACCAACACCTAATACTAATCTCACCTCCCTAACATAAACCTAGGCCTAAACTTGAAAACCCTAAGCAAAACCCGATCTCGAACCCGAACCCGATTTCCTAAACCTAAACCTTAACCTATTCTCAGTTCCGTACAGCTATAACCTATATCCTAGACCTAAAACCTAAACCTAAACCTAAATCTAAAACCTAAATGTGTTCCCTAATCCCTAAACCTAAACCTACACCTAATCCCAATCTCAACTCCCTAACCTAAACCTAAGCCTAAACTAAAGACCCAAAGCAAAACCCGATCCCGAACCCGAACCCGATTTCCTAAACCTAAACCTTAACTAATTCTCAGTTCCCTACAGCTATAACCTATAACCGAGACCTAACACCTAAACCTAAACGTAAACCTAAAACCTAAATGTGTTCCCAAATCCCTAAACCTAAACTTACACCAAATCCTAATCTCAACTCCCTTACCTAAACCTAAGCCTAAAGTTGAAAACCCAAAGCAAAACCCGATCTCGGAACAGAACCCGATTTCCTAAACCTAAACCTTAACCTATTCTCAGTTCCCTACAGCTATAACCTATAACCAAGACCTAAAACCTAAACCTAAACCTAAACTTAATACCTAAATGTGTTCTCAAATCCCTAAACCTAAACCTACACCTAATCCTATTCTTAACTCCCAAACCTAAACCCAAACCTAAACTTGAAGACCCAAAGCAAAACCCGATCCCGATCCCGAACCCGAACCCGATTTCCAAAACTTAAACTATAACCAATTCTCAGTTCCCTATGGCTATAACCTATAAGCTAGACCTAAAACCTAAACCGATACCGAAGCCTAAAACCTAAATGCGTTCCCAAATCCCTAAACCTAAACCGACACCTAATCCTAAACTCAAGCCTAAACTTGAAAACCCAAAGCAAAACCCGATCCCGAACCCGAACCCGATTTCATAAACCTAAACCTTAACCTATTCTCAGTTCCCTACAACTATAACCTATAACATAGACCTAAAACCTGAACCTAAACCTAAAACCTAAATGTGTTCTCAAATCCCTCAACCTAAACCTACACCTAATGCTAATCTCAACTCCCTAACCTAAACCTAAACATGAAAACCCAAAGTAAAACCCGATCCCGAACCCAAACCCAATTTCCTAAACCTAAACCATAAATGATTCTCAATTCCCTATAGCTATAACCATTAACCTAAACCATTTCCTAAACATAACTCCTAAATGTGTTCTCAAATCCATAAACCTAAACCAACACCTAATCTTATTCTCAACTCCCTAACCTAAACCTAAACTTGAAAACCCAAAGCAAAACCCAATCCCGAACGCAAACCCAATTTTCTAAACCTAAACCTTAACCAATTCTCGGCTCCCTATAGCTATAACCTATAACCTAGACCTAAAACCTAAACCTAAACCAAAACCTAAAACCTAAATGTGTTCCCAAATCCCTAAACCTAAACCTACACCTAATCCTAATCTCAACTCCCTAACCTAAACCTATGCCTAAACTTTAAAACCCAAAGCAAAACCTCGATCCCGAACCCCACCCGATTTCCTAAACTTAAACCTTAACCTATTCTCAGCTCCCTACAGTTATAACCTATAACCTGGACTTAAAACCTAAACCTAAACCTAAACCTAAGACCTAAATGTGTTCTCAATTCCCACAACCTAAACCTACACCTAATGCTATTCTCAACTCCCTAACCTAAACCTAAACCTAAACTTGAAAACCCGATCCAGAACCAGAACCCGATTTCCTAAACCTAAACCTCAAACTATTCTCAGTTCCATACAGCTATAACCTATAACCTAGACCTAAAACCTAAACCTAAACCTAGTTCACCAATCACTCAACCTAAACCTGCACCTGATCCTATTCTCAACTCCCTAACCTAAGCCTAAACCTAAACTTGAAAACCCAAAGCTAAACCCGATCCCGAACCCAAACCCAATTTCCAAAACCTAAACCTTAACCTATTCTCAGTTCCCTATAGCTATAACCTATAACCTATACCTAAAACCTAAACTTAAACCTAAGACATAAAACCTAAATGTGCTCTCAAATCCCTAAACCTAAACCTACACCTAATCCAATTCTCAACTCCCTAACCAAAACCTAAACCTAAACATGAAAACCCAAAGGAAAACACGATCCCGAACCCAAAGCCAATTTCCTAAACCTAAACCTTAACCGATTCTCAATTCCCTATAGCTATAACCTATAAACTACCTATAACCTAAACCATTTTCTAAACCTAAAACCTAAATGTACTCCCAAATCCCTAAACTTAAACCTACACCTAATCCTAATCTCAACTCCCTAACCTAAACCTAAGCCTAAACTTGAAAACTCAAAGCAAAACCCGATCCCGAACCCGAACTCGATTTCCTAAACCTAAACCTTAACCTATTCTCAGTTCCCTACAACAATAACTTATAACCTTGACCTAAAACTTAAGCCTGAACCTAAACCTAAAACCTAAATGTGTTCCCAAATTCCTCAACCTAAACCTACACCTAATGCTATTCTCAACTCCCTAACCTAAACAAAAACCTAAAATTGAAAACCCAAAGCAAAACCCGATCCTAACCCTAACCCGATTTCCTAAACCTAAACCTTAACCTATTCTCGCTTCCTACAACTATAACCTTAACCTAGACTTAAAACCTAAACGTGAACCTAAAACCTAAATGTATACTCAAATCCCTCAACCTAAACCAACACCTAATCATATTCTCAACTCCTAACCTAAACCTAAACCTAAACTTGAAAACCCAAAGCAAAACCCGATCCCGAACCGTAACCCAATTTCTAAACCTAAACCTTAACCTATTCTCAGTTCCATACAGCTATAACCTATAACTAGACCTAAACCTAAACCTAAACATAAACCTAAAACCTAAATGTGTTGCTAAATCCCTAAACCTAAAACTACACCTAATCCTCATCTCAACTCCCTAACCTAAACCTAAGCCTAAACTTAAAAACAAAAAGAAATACCCGATCCCGAACTCCGAACCCGATTTCCTAAACTAAAACCTTAACCTATTCTCAGTTCCCTACAGCTATAAACTATAAACTAGACCTAAAACCTAAACCTAAACGTAAACCTAAAACCTAAATTTGTTCCCAAATCCATAAACTTAAATCTACACCTTATCCTAATCTCAACTCCATAACCTACACCTAAGCCTAAACTTTAAAACCCAAAACAAAACCTGATCCCGAATCTGAACCCAATTTCCTAAACGTAAACCTTAACCTATTCTCAGTTCCATACAGGTATAACCTATAGCCTAGACATAAAACCTAAACCTAAACCAAAACTTAAGACCGAAATGTGTTCTCAAATCCCTAAACCTAAACCTACACCTAATCCTATTCTCAACTCCCTAACCTTAACCAAAACCAAAACTTGAAAACCCAAAGTAAAACCTGATCTCGATCCCGAACCCGAACTCGATTTCCTAAACCTAAACCATAACCTATTCTCAGTTCCCTACTGCTACAACTTATAACTTAGACCTAAAACCTAAACTTATAGCCCAAATGCGTTCCCCAATCCCTAAACTTAAACCTACACCTAATCCTAAACTCAACTCCATAACCTAAACCTAATCCTAAACTTGAAAACCCAAAATAAAACTAGAACCCAAACCCGAACCCGATTTCATAAACCTAAACCTTAACCTATTCTCGGTTCCTCACAATAATAACCTATAACATAGACCTAAAACCAAAACCTAAACCTAAAACCTAATTGTGTTCTCTAATCCTCAACCTAAACCTACACCTAATGCTAATCTCCACTCCCTAACCTCAACCTAAACTTGAAAACCCAAAGCAAAACCCGATCCCGAACCCAAACCCAATTTCCTAAACCAAAACCATAACCGATTCTCAATTCCCTACAGCTATAGCCTATAACTTACCTATAAACAAAACCATTTCCTAAACATAAGACCTAAATGTGTTAGCAAATCCCTAAACCAAAACCCTCACCTAATCCTATTCTCAACTCCCTAACCTAAACCTAAACTTAAACTTGAAAACCCAAAGCAAAACCTGATCCCGAACCCAAACCCAATTTCCTAAACCTAAACCTTAACCAATTCTTAGCTCCCTACAGCTATAACCTATAACCTAAACCAAAAACCTAAACCTAAACCAAAACTTAAAACCTAAATGTGTTCCCAAATCCCTAAACCTAAACCTACACCTATTCCTAATTTCAACTCCCTAACCTAAACCAAAGCCAAAACTTTAAATCCCAAAGCAAAACCCGATCCCGAACCCCAACCCAATTTCTAAACCTAAACCTTAACCTATTCTCGCTTCCTGCACGGCTATAACTTTATAACCTAGACCTAAAACTTAAACCTAAACCTAAACCTAAGACATAAATGTGTTCTCAAACCCTCAACCGAAACCTACACTAATCCTATAATCAACTCACTAACCCAAACCTAAACCTAAACTTGAAAACCCAAAGCAAAACTCGATCCCGAACCCAAACCCACTTTCTAAACCTAAACCTTAACCTATTCTTAGCTCCCTACAGCTATAACCTATAACCTAAACCAAAAACCTAAACCTAAACCAAAACTTAAAACCTAAATGTGTTCCCAAATCCCTAAACCTAAACCTACACCTATTCTTAATCTCAACTCCCTAACCTAAACCTAAGCCTAAACTTTAAAACCTAAAGCAAAACCCGATCCTAAACCCCAACCAGATTTCATAAATCTAAACCTTAACCTATTCTCAGTTCCTCTACAAAGAATAAACTATAACCTAGACCAAAAACCTAAACCTAAACCTAAACCTAAGACCTAAAAATGTGTTCTCAAATCCCTCAACCGAAACCTACACCTAATCCTATAATCAACTCACTAAACTAAACCTAAACCTAAACTTGAAAACCCAAAGCAAAACCCGATCCTGAACCCAATCCCAATTTCTAAAGCTAAACCTTAACCTATTCTCAATTCCCTATAGCTACAACTTATTACCTAGACCTAAAACCTAAACCTAAACCTAAGACCGAAAACCTAAATGTGTTCTCAAATCCCTCAACCTATACCTACACCTAAACCTATTCCCAACTCCCTAACATAAACCTAAACCTAACCTTGAAAACCCAAAGTAAAACCCGATCCCGAACTCGAACCCGATTTCTAAACCTAAACCTCAAGCTACTCTCGGTTCCTACAAATATAACCTATAACCTTGACCTAAAACCTAAACCTATACCTAAAACCTAAATGTGTTCTCAAATCCTCAACCTAAACCTACACCTAATCCTATTCTCAACACCCTAACCTAAACTTGAAAACCCAAAGCAAAACCCGATCCCGAACCCAAACCCAATTTCCTAAACGTAAACCTTAACCTATTCTCAGTTCATTCCCTATAGCTATAACCAATTAACTAGACCTAAAACCTAAACCTAAACCTAAGACAGAAAACCTAAATGTGTTCTCAAATCCCTAAACCTAAACCTACACCTAATCCTAATCTCAACTCCCTAACCTAAACCTAAACCTAAACTTGAAATCTAAAGCAAAACCTGATCCCGAACCCAAAACCCAATTTCCTAAACCTAAACCATAACCGATTCTCAATTCCCTATAGCCATAACCTATAACCTACCTATAACCTAAACCATTTCCTAAACCTAAAACCTAAATGTCTTCCCAAATCCCTAAACCTAAACCTACAACTAATCTAATCTCAACTCACTAACCTAAACCTAAGCCTAAACTTGAAAACCAAAAGCAAAACCCGATCGAGAACCCGAACCCGATTTCCTAAACCTAAACCTTAACCTTTTCTTGTTCCCTACAACTATAACCAATAACCTAGACCTAAACCTAAAACTAAACCTAAAACCAAAATGTGTACTCAAATCCCTCAACCTAAACCTACACCTAATCCTATTCTCAACTTTCCAACCTAAACCTAAACCTAAACATGAAAACACAAAGCAAAACCCGATCCCGAACCCAAACCAAATTTCCTAAACCTAAACCAGTAACCGATTCTCAATTCCCTATGGCTATAACCTATAACCTACCTATAACCTAAACCATTTCCTAAACCTAAAACCTAAATGTGTTCCCAAATCCCTAAACCTAAATCTACACCTAATCCTAATCTCATCTCCCTAACCTAAACCTAAGCCTAAACTTGAAAACTCAAAGCAAAACCCGATCCCGAACCCGAACCCGAACCCGATTTCCTAAACTTAAACCTTAACCTATTCCCAGTTCCCTACGGCTATAACCTATAACCTAGACCTAAAACCTAAACCTAAACCTAAACCTAAGACCTAAATGTATTCTCAAATCCGTCAACCTAAACCTACCCCTAATGCTATTCTCAACTCCATAACCTAAACCTGAACCTAAACTTGAAAACCCAAAGTAAAAACCGATCCTGAACCCAAATCCAATTTCCTAAACCTAAAGCATAACTGATTCTCAATTCCCTATAGCTATAACCTAAAATCTACCTATAACCTAAACCATTTCCTAAATCCAAAACATAAATGTGTTCCCAAATCTCTAAACCTAAACCTACACCTAATACTAATCTCAACTCCCTAACCTAAACCTAAGCCTAAACCAGAAAACTCAAAGAAAAACCCGATCCCTAACCCAAATGCGGTTTCCTAAACCTAAACCTTAACCTATTCTCAGTTCCCTACAAGCTTATAACCTATAACCTAGACCTAAAATATAAACCTAAACCTAAACCTAAAACCTAAATGTGTTCCCAAATCCCTCAACCTAAACCTACACCTAATGCCATTCTCAACTCTCTAACCAAAACCTAAACCTATACTTGAAAACCCAAAGCAAAAAATGATCCTGAACTCGAACCCAATTTCTAAACCTAAACCTTAACTTATTCTTGTTCCAACTATAACCTATAACCTAGACCTAAAACCTAAACCTAAACCTAAACCTAAAACCTAAATGTGTACTCAAATCCTTCAACCTAAACCTACACCTAATCCTATTCTCAACTCCCTAACCTAAACCAAAACCTAAACTTGAAAACCCAAAGCAAAACCCGATCCCAAACCCAAACCCAATTTCTAAACCTAAACCATAACTTATTCTCAATTCCCTATAGCTATAACCTATAACATACATATAACCTAAACCATTTCTTAAACCTAAAACCTAAATGTGTTCCCAAATGCCTAAACCTAAACATTCACCTAATCCTAATCTCAATTCCCTAACCTAAACCTAAGCTAAACTTGAAAACCCAAAGCAAAACCTTAACCTATTTTCAGTTCCCCACAGCTATAACCTATAACTTGTACCTAAAACCTAAACCTAAACCTAAACTTAAGACCTAAATGTGTTCCCACATCCCTAAACCTAAACCTACACCTAATCTTAATCTCAACTCCCTAACCTAAACCTAAGCCTAAACTTGAAAATCCAAAGTAAAAACTGATCCCGAACCCGAACCTGATTTCCTAAACTTAAACCTTAACCTATTCTCAGTTCCATACAGCTATAACCTATAACCTAGACCTAAAACCTAAACCTAAACCTAGTTTACAAATCACTCAACCTAAACCTGCACCTGATCCTATTCTCAACTCCCTAACCTAAGCCTAAACCTAAACTTGAAAACCCAAAGTTAAACCCGATCCCGAACCCAAACCCAATTTCCAAAACCTAAACCTTAACCTATTCTCAGTTCCCTATAGCTATAACCTATAACCTATACCTAAAACCTAAACTTAAACCTAAGACATAAAACCTAAATGTGCTCTCAAATCCCTAAACCTAAACCTACACCTAATCCAATTCTCAACTCCCTAACCAAAACCTAAACCTAAACATGAAAACCCAAAGGAAAACACGATCCCGAACCCAAAGCCAATTTCCTAAACCTAAACCTTAACCGATTCTCAATTCCCTATAGCTATAACCTATAAACTACCTATAACCTAAACCATTTTCTAAACCTAAAACCTAAATGTACTCCCAAATCCCTAAACCTAAACCTACACCTAATCCTAATCTCAACTCCCTAACCTAAACCTAAGCCTAAACTTGAAAACTCAGCAAAACCCGATCCCGAACCCGAACTCGATTTCCTAAACCTAAACCTTAACCTATTCTCAGTTCCCTACAACAATAACTTATAACCTTGACCTAAAACTTAAGCCTGAACCTAAACCTAAAACCTAAATGTGTTCCCAAATTCCTCAACCTAAACCTACACCTAATGCTATTCTCAACTCCCAACCTAAACAAAAACCTAAAATTGAAAACCCAAAGCAAAACCCGATCCGGAACCCTAACCCAATTTCCTAAACCTAAACCTTAACCTATTCTCAGTTCCCTACAACTATAACCTTAACCTAGACTTAAAACCTAAACGTGAACCTAAAACCTAAATGTATACTCAAATCCCTCAACCTAAACCAACACCTAATCATATTCTCAACTCCCTAACCTAAACCTAAACCTAAACTTGAAAACCCAAAGCAAAACCCGATCCCAACCGAACCCAATTTCTTAAACCTAAACCTTAACCTATTCTCAGTTCCCTACAGTTATAACCTATAACTAGACCTAAACCTAAACCTAAACGTAAACCTAAAACCTAAATGTGTTGCTAAATCCCTAAACCTAAAACTACACCTAATCCTCATCTCAACTCCCTAACCTAAACCTAAGCCTAAACTTGAAAACAAAAAGAAATACCCGATCCCGAACCCGAACCCGATTTCCTAAACTAAAACCTTAACCTATTCTCAGTTCCCTACAGCTATAAACTATAAACTAGACCTAAAACCTAAACCTAAACGTAAACCTAAAACCTAAATTTGTTCCCAAATCCATAAACTTAAATCTACACCTTATCCTAATCTCAACTCCATAACCTACACCTAAGCCTAAACTTCAAAACCCAAAACAAAACCTGATCCCGAATCCGAACCCAATTTCCTAAACGTAAACCTTAACCTATTCTCAGTTCCATACAGGTATAACCTATAGCCTAGACATAAAACCTAAACCTAAACCAAAACTTAAGACCGAAATGTGTTCTCAAATCCCTAAACCTAAACCTACACCTAATCCTATTCTCAACTCCCTAACCTTAACCTAAACCAAAACTTGAAAACCCAAAGTAAAACCTGATCTCGATCCCGAACCCGAACTCGATTTCCTAAACCTAAACCATAACCTATTCTCAGTTCCCTACTGCTACAACTTATAACCTAGACCTAAAACCTAAACTTATAGCCCAAATGCGTTCCCCAATCCCTAAACTTAAACCTACACCTAATCCTAAACTCAACTCCATAACCTAAACCTAATCCTAAACTTGAAAACCCAAAATAAAACTAGATCCCAAACCCGAACCCGATTTCATAAACCTAAACCTTAACCTATTCTCAGTTCCCTACAATAATAACCTATAACATAGACCTAAAACCAAAACCTAAACCTAAAACCTAATTGTGTTCTCTAATCCCTCAACCTAAACCTACACCTAATGCTTAATCTCCACTCCCTAACCTCAACCTAAACTTGAAAACCCAAAGCAAAACCCGATCCCGAACCCAAACCCAATTTCTAAACCAAAACCATAACCGATTCTCAATTCCCTACAGCTATAGCCTATAACCTACCTATAAACAAAACCATTTCCTAAACATAAGACCTAAATGTGTTAGCAAATCCCTAAACCAAAACCCTCACCTAATCCTATTCTCAACTCCCTAACCTAAACCTAAACTTAAACTTGAAAACCCAAAGCAAAACCTCGATCCCGAACCCAAACCCAATTTCTAAACCTAAACCTTAACCAATTCTTAGCTCCCTACAATATAACCTATAACCTAAACCAAAAACCTAAACCTAAACCAAAACTTAAAACCTAAATGTGTTCCCAAATCCCTAAACCTAAACCTACACCTATTCCTAATTTCAACTCCCTAACCTAAACCAAAGCCAAAACTTTAAATCCCAAAGCAAACCCGATCCCGAACCCCAACCCAATTTCCTAAACCTAAACCTTAACCTATTCTCAGTTCCCTACAGCTATAACCTATAACCTAGACCTAAAACTTAAACCTAAACCTAAACCTAAGACATAAATGTGTTCTCAAAACCCTCAACCAAAACCTACATTAAATCCTATAATCAACTCACTAACCCAAACCTAAACCTAAACTTGAAAACCCAAAGCAAAACCTGATCCCGAACCCAAACCCAATTTCCTAAACCTAAACCTTAACCTATTCTTAGCTCCCTACAGCTATAACCTATAACCTAAACCAAAAACCTAAACCTAAACCAAAACTTAAAACCTAAATGTGTTCCCAAATCCCTAAACCTAAACCTACACCTATTCTTAATCTCAACTCCCTAACCTAAACCTAAGCCAAACTTTAAAACCTAAAGCAAAACCCGATCCTAAACCCCAACCGTATTTCATAAATCTAAACCTTAACCTATTCTCGGTTCCTACAAAGAATAAACTATAACCTAGACCAAAAACCTAAACCTAAACCTAAACCTAAGACCTAAATGTGTTCTCAAATCCCTCAACCGAAACCTACACCTAATCCTATAATCAACTCACTAAACTAAACCTAAACCTAAACTTGAAAACCCAAAGCAAAACCGATCTGAACCCAATCCCAATTTCTAAAGCTAAACCTTAACCTATTCTCAATTCCCCTATAGCTACAACTTATTACC
The DNA here is from genome assembly GCA_030180095.1 of Magnolia changhungtana. Lineage (NCBI taxonomy): Eukaryota > Viridiplantae > Streptophyta > Magnoliopsida > Magnoliales > Magnoliaceae > Magnolia > Magnolia changhungtana. The sequence continues at coordinate 6,877,296 of JASAUF010000502.1, read as the reverse complement.
TAGACCTAAAACCTAAACCTAAACCTAAGACCGAAAACCTAAATGTGTTCTCAAATCCCTCAACCTATACCTACACCTAAACCTATTCCCAACTCCCTAACATAAACCTAAACCTAACCTTGAAAACCCAAAGTAAAACCCGATCCCGAACCTGAACCCGATTTCCTAAACCTAAACCTCAAGCTACTCTCAGTTCCCTACAGCTATAACCTATAACCTTGACCTAAAACCTAAACCTATACCTAAAACCTAAATGTGTTCTCAAATCCCTCAACCTAAACCTACACCTAATCCTATTCTCAACACCCTAACCTAAACTTGAAAACCCAAAGCAAAACCCGATCCCGAACCCAAACCCAATTTCCTAAACGTAAACCTTAACCTATTCTCAGTTCATTCCCTATAGCTATAACCAATTAACTAGACCTAAAACCTAAACCTAAACCTAAGACAGAAAACCTAAATGTGTTCTCAAATCCCTAAACCTAAACCTACACCTAATCCTAATCTCAACTCCCTAACCTAAACCTAAACCTAAACTTGAAATCTAAAGCAAAACCTGATCCCGAACCCAAAACCCAATTTCCTAAACCTAAACCATAACCGATTCTCAATTCCCTATAGCCATAACCTATAACCTACCTATAACCTAAACCATTTCCTAAACCTAAAACCTAAATGTCTTCCCAAATCCCTAAACCTAAACCTACAACTAATCTAATCTCAACTCACTAACCTAAACCTAAGCCTAAACTTGAAAACCAAAAGCAAAACCCGATCGAGAACCCGAACCCGATTTCCTAAACCTAAACCTTAACCTTTTCTTAGTTCCCTACGACTATAACCAATAACCTAGACCTAAAACCTAAAACTAAACCTAAAACCAAAATGTGTACTCAAATCCCTCAACCTAAACCTACACCTAATCCTATTCTCAACTTTCCAACCTAAACCTAAACCTAAACATGAAAACACAAAGCAAAACCCGATCCCGAACCCAAACCAAATTTCCTAAACCTAAACCGTAACCGATTCTCAATTCCCTATGGCTATAACCTATAACCTACCTATAACCTAAACCATTTCCTAAACCTAAAACCTAAATGTGTTCCCAAATCCCTAAACCTAAATCTACACCTAATCCTAATCTCATCTCCTAACCTAAACCTAAGCCTAAACTTGAAAACTCAAAGCAAAACCCGATCCCGAACCCGAACCCGAACCCGATTTCCTAAACTTAAACCTTAACCTATTCCCAGTTCCCTACGGCTATAACCTATAACCTAGACCTAAAACCTAAACCTAAACCTAAACCTAAGACCTAAATGTATTCTCAAATCCGTCAACCTAAACCTACCCCTAATGCTATTCTCAACTCCATAACCTAAACCTGAACCTAAACTTGAAAACCCAAAGTAAAACCGATCCCGAACCCAAATCCAATTTCCTAAACCTAAAGCATAATCGATTCTCAATTCCCTATAGCTATAACCTAAAATCTACCTATAACCTAAACCATTTCCTAAATCCAAAACATAAATGTGTTCCCAAATCTCTAAACCTAAACCTACACCTAATACTAATCTCAACTCCCTAACCTAAACCTAAGCCTAAACCAGAAAACTCAAAGAAAAACCCGATCCCTAACCCAAATGCGGTTTCCTAAACCTAAACCTTAACCTATTCTCAGTTCCCTACAGTTATAACCTATAACCTAGACCTAAAATATAAACCTAAACCTAAACCTAAAACCTAAATGTGTTCCCAAATCCCTCAACCTAAACCTACACCTAATGCCATTCTCAACTCTCTAACCAAAACCTAAACCTATACTTGAAAACCCAAAGCAAAAAATGATCCTGAACTCGAACCCAATTTCCTAAACCTAAACCTTAACTTATTCTTAGTTCCCTACAACTATAACCTATAACCTAGACCTAAAACCTAAACCTAAACCTAAACCTAAAACCTAAATGTGTACTCAAATCCTTCAACCTAAACCTACACCTAATCCTATTCTCAACTCCCTAACCTAAACCAAAACCTAAACTTGAAAACCCAAAGCAAAACCCGATCCCAAACCCAAACCCAATTTCCTAAACCTAAACCATAACCGATTCTCATTCCCTATAGCTATAACCTATAACATACATATAACCTAAACCATTTCTTAAACCTAAAACCTAAATGTGTTCCCAAATGCCTAAACCTAAACATTCACCTAATCCTAATCTCAATTCCCTAACCTAAACCTAAGCCTAAACTTGAAAACCCAAAGCAAAACCTTAACCTATTTTCAGTTCCCCACAGCTATAACCTATAACTTGTACCTAAAACCTAAACCTAAACCTAAACTTAAGACCTAAATGTGTTCCCACATCCCTAAACCTAAACCTACACCTAATCTTAATCTCAACTCCTAACCTAAACCTAAGCCTAAACTTGAAAATCCAAAGTAAAATCGATCCCGAACCCGAACTCGATTTCTAAACTTAAACCTTAACCTATTCTCGGTTCCATACACTATAACCTATAACCTAGACCTAAAACCTAAACCTAAACCTAGTTTACAAATCACTCAACCTAAACCTGCACCTGATCCTATTCTCAACTCCCTAACCTAAGCCTAAACCTAAACTTGAAAACCCAAAGTTAAACCCGATCCCGAACCCAAACCCAATTTCCAAAACCTAAACCTTAACCTATTCTCGGTTCCTATAGCTATAACCTATAACCTATACCTAAACCTAAACTTAAACCTAAGACATAAAACCTAAATGTGCTCTCAAATCCCTAAACCTAAACCTACACCTAATCCACCTCAACTCCCTAACCAAAACCTAAACCTAAACATGAAAACCCAAAGGAAAACACGATCCCGAACCCAAAGCCAATTTCCTAAACCTAAACCTTAACCGATTCTCAATTCCCTATAGCTATAACCTATAAACTACCTATAACCTAAACCATTTTCTAAACCTAAAACCTAAATGTACTCCCAAATCCCTAAACCTAAACCTACACCTAATCCTAATCTCAACTCCCTAACCTAAACCTAAGCCTAAACTTGAAAACTCAAAGCAAAACCCGATCCCGAACCCGAACTCGATTTCCTAAACCTAAACCTTAACCTATTCTCAGTTCCCTACAACAATAACTTATAACCTTGACCTAAAACTTAAGCCTGAACCTAAACCTAAAACCTAAATGTGTTCCCAAATTCCTCAACCTAAACCTACACCTAATGCTATTCTCAACTCCCCAACCTAAACAAAAACCTAAAATTGAAAACCCAAAGCAAAACCCGATCCGGAACCCTAACCCAATTTCCTAAACCTAAACCTTAACCTATTCTCAGTTCCCTACAACTATAACCTTAACCTAGACTTAAAACCTAAACGTGAACCTAAAACCTAAATGTATACTCAAATCCCTCAACCTAAACCAACACCTAATCATATTCTCAACTCCCTAACCTAAACCTAAACCTAAACTTGAAAACCCAAAGCAAAACCCGATCCCGAACCAGAACCCAATTTCTTAAACCTAAACCTTAACCTATTCTCAGTTCCATACAGCTATAACCTATAACTAGACCTAAACCTAAACCTAAACATAAACCTAAAACCTAAATGTGTTGCTAAATCCCTAAACCTAAAACTACACCTAATCCTCATCTCAACTCCCTAACCTAAACCTAAGCCTAAACTTAAAAACAAAAAGAAATACCCGATCCCGAACCTGAACCCGATTTCCTAAACTAAAACCTTAACCTATTCTCAGTTCCCTACAGCTATAAACTATAAACTAGACCTAAAACCTAAACCTAAACGTAAACCTAAAACCTAAATTTGTTCCCAAATCCATAAACTTAAATCTACACCTTATCCTAATCTCAACTCCATAACCTACACCTAAGCCTAAACTTCAAAACCCAAAACAAAACCTGATCCCGAATCCGAACCCAATTTCCTAAACGTAAACCTTAACCTATTCTCAGTTCCATACAGGTATAACCTATAGCCTAGACATAAAACCTAAACCTAAACCAAAACTTAAGACCAAAATGTGTTCTCAAATCCCTAAACCTAAACCTACACCTAATCCTATTCTCAACTCCCTAACCTTAACCTAAACCAAAACTTGAAAACCCAAAGTAAAACCTGATCTCGATCCCGAACCCGAACTCGATTTCCTAAACCTAAACCATAACCTATTCTCAGTTCCCTACTGCTACAACTTATAACCTAGACCTAAAACCTAAACTTATAGCCCAAATGCGTTCCCCAATCCCTAAACTTAAACCTACACCTAATCCTAAACTCAACTCCATAACCTAAACCTAATCCTAAACTTGAAAACCCAAAATAAAACTAGATCCCAAACCCGAACCCGATTTCATAAACCTAAACCTTAACCTATTCTCAGTTCCCTACAATAATAACCTATAACATAGACCTAAAACCAAAACCTAAACCTAAAACCTAATTGTGTTCTCTAATCCCTCAACCTAAACCTACACCTAATGCTAATCTCCACTCCCTAACCTCAACCTAAACTTGAAAACCCAAAGCAAAACCCGATCCCGAACCCAAACCCAATTTCCTAAACCAAAACCATAACCGATTCTCAATTCCCTACAGCTATAGCCTATAACCTACCTATAAACAAAACCATTTCCTAAACATAAGACCTAAATGTGTTAGCAAATCCCTAAACCAAAACCCTCACCTAATCCTATTCTCAACTCCCTAACCTAAACCTAAACTTAAACTTGAAAACCCAAAGCAAAACTTGATCCCGAACCCAAACCCAATTTCCTAAACCTAAACCTTAACCACTTCTTAGCTCCCTACAAATATATAACCTATAACCTAAACCAAAAACCTAAACCTAAACCAAAACTTAAAACCTAAATGTGTTCCCAAATCCCTAAACCTAAACCTACACCTATTCCTAATTTCAACTCCCTAACCTAAACCAAAGCCAAAACTTTAAATCCCAAAGCAAAACCCGATCCCGAACCCCAACCCAATTTCCTAAACCTAAACCTTAACCTATTCTCAGTTCCCTACAGCTATAACCTATAACCTAGACCTAAAACTTAAACCTAAACCTAAACCTAAGACATAAATGTGTTCTCAAAACCCTCAACCGAAACCTACAGCTAATCCTATAATCAACTCACTAACCCAAACCTAAACCTAAACTTGAAAACCCAAAGCAAAACTCGATCCCGAACCCAAACCCAATTTCCTAAACCTAAACCTTAACCTATTCTTGGCTCCCTACAATATAAACCTATAACCTAAACCAAAACCTAAACCTAAACCAAAACTTAAAACCTAAATGTGTTCCCAAATCCCTAAACCTAAACCTACACCTATTCTTAATCTCAACTCCCTAACCTAAACCTAAGCCTAAACTTTAAAACCTAAAGCAAAACCCGATCCTAAACCCCAACCAGATTTCATAAATCTAAACCTTAACCTATTCTCAGTTCCCTACAGCAATAAACTATAACCTAGACCAAAAACCTAAACCTAAACCTAAACCTAAGACCTAAATGTGTTCTCAAATCCCTCAACCGAAACCTACACCTAATCCTATAATCAACTCACTAAACTAAACCTAAACCTAAACTTGAAAACCCAAAGCAAAACCCGATCCTGAACCCAATCCCAATTTCCTAAAGCTAAACCTTAACCTATTCTCAATTCCCTATAGCTACAACTTATTACCTAGACCTAAAACCTAAACCTAAACCTAAGACCGAAAACCTAAATGTGTTCTCAAATCCCTCAACCTATACCTACACCTAAACCTATTCCCAACTCCCTAACATAAACCTAAACCTAACCTTGAAAACCCAAAGTAAAACCCGATCCCAACTCAACCCGATTTCTAAACCTAAACCTCAAGCTACTCTCGGTTCCTACACTATAACCTATAACCTTGACCTAAAACCTAAACCTATACCTAAAACCTAAATGTGTTCTCAAATCCCTCAACCTAAACCTACACCTAATCTATTCTCAACACCCTAACCTAAACTTGAAAACCCAAAGCAAAACCCGATCCCGAACCCAAACCCACTTCCTAAACGTAAACCTTAACCTATTCTCGGTTCATTCTATAGCTATAACCAATTAACTAGACCTAAAACCTAAACCTAAACCTAAGACAGAAAAACCTAAATGTGTTCTCAAATCCCTAAACCTAAACCTACACCTAATCCTAATCTCAACTCCCTAACCTAAACCTAAACCTAAACTTGAAATCTAAAGCAAAACCTGATCCCGAACCCAAAACCCAATTTCTAAACCTAAACCATAACCGATTCTCAATTCCCTATAGCCATAACCTATAACCTACCTATAACCTAAACCATTTCCTAAACCTAAAACCTAAATGTCTTCCCAAATCCCTAAACCTAAACCTACAACTAATCTAATCTCAACTCACTAACCTAAACCTAAGCCTAAACTTGAAAACCAAAAGCAAAACCCGATCGAGAACCCGAACCCGATTTCCTAAACCTAAACCTTAACCTTTTCTTAGTTCCCTACGACTATAACCAATAACCTAGACCTAAAACCTAAAACTAAACCTAAAACCAAAATGTGTACTCAAATCCCTCAACCTAAACCTACACCTAATCCTATTCTCAACTTTCCAACCTAAACCTAAACCTAAACATGAAAACACAAAGCAAAACCCGATCCCGAACCCAAACCAAATTTCCTAAACCTAAACCGTAACCGATTCTCAATTCCCTATGGCTATAACCTATAACCTACCTATAACCTAAACCATTTCCTAAACCTAAAACCTAAATGTGTTCCCAAATCCCTAAACCTAAATCTACACCTAATCCTAATCTCATCTCCCTAACCTAAACCTAAGCCTAAACTTGAAAACTCAAAGCAAAACCCGATCCCGAACCCGAACCCGAACCCGATTTCCTAAACTTAAACCTTAACCTATTCCCAGTTCCCTACGGCTATAACCTATAACCTAGACCTAAAACCTAAACCTAAACCTAAACCTAAGACCTAAATGTATTCTCAAATCCGTCAACCTAAACCTACCCCTAATGCTATTCTCAACTCCATAACCTAAACCTGAACCTAAACTTGAAAACCCAAAGTAAAAACCGATCCTGAACCCAAATCCAATTTCCTAAACCTAAAGCATAACTGATTCTCAATTCCCTATAGCTATAACCTAAAATCTACCTATAACCTAAACCATTTCCTAAATCCAAAACATAAATGTGTTCCCAAATCTCTAAACCTAAACCTACACCTAATACTAATCTCAACTCCCTAACCTAAACCTAAGCCTAAACCAGAAAACTCAAAGAAAAACCCGATCCCTAACCCAAATGCGGTTTCCTAAACCTAAACCTTAACCTATTCTCAGTTCCCTACAGTTATAACCTATAACCTAGACCTAAAATATAAACCTAAACCTAAACCTAAAACCTAAATGTGTTCCCAAATCCCTCAACCTAAACCTACACCTAATGCCATTCTCAACTCTCTAACCAAAACCTAAACCTATACTTGAAAACCCAAAGCAAAAAATGATCCTGAACTCGAACCCAATTTCTAAACCTAAACCTTAACTTATTCTTAGTTCCCTACAACTATAACCTATAACCTAGACCTAAAACCTAAACCTAAACCTAAACCTAAAACCTAAATGTGTACTCAAATCCTTCAACCTAAACCTACACCTAATCCTATTCTCAACTCCCTAACCTAAACCAAAACCTAAACTTGAAAACCCAAAGCAAAACCCGATCCCAAACCCAAACCCAATTTCCTAAACCTAAACCATAACCGATTCTCAATTCCCTATAGCTATAACCTATAACATACATATAACCTAAACCATTTCTTAAACCTAAAACCTAAATGTGTTCCCAAATGCCTAAACCTAAACATTCACCTAATCCTAATCTCAATTCCCTAACCTAAACCTAAGCCTAAACTTGAAAACCCAAAGCAAAACCTTAACCTATTTTCAGTTCCCCACAGCTATAACCTATAACTTGTACCTAAAACCTAAACCTAAACCTAAACTTAAGACCTAAATGTGTTCCCACATCCCTAAACCTAAACCTACACCTAATCTTAATCTCAACTCCCTAACCTAAACCTAAGCCTAAACTTGAAAATCCAAAGTAAAAACTGATCCCGAACCCGAACCTGATTTCCTAAACTTAAACCTTAACCTATTCTCAGTTCCATACAGCTATAACCTATAACCTAGACCTAAAACCTAAACCTAAACCTAAACCAAAAACCTAAATGTGTTCCCAAATCCATAAACCTAAACCTACAACTAATCCTAATCTCAACTCCCTAACCTAAACCTATGCCTAAACTTGAAAACCCAAAGCAAAACCCGATCCCGAACCTGAACCTGATTTCCTAAACCTAAACCTTAACCTATTCTCAGTTCCCAACAGCTATAACCTATAACCTATACCTAAAACCTAAACCTAAACCTAAACCTAAGACCTAAATGTGTTCTCAAATCCATCAACCTAAACCTACACCAAATGTTATTCTTAACTCCCTAACCTAAACCTAAACTTAAACTTGAAAACCCAAAGTAAAACCCGAGCCCGAATCCAAACCCAATTTCTTAAACCTAAACCATAACCGATTCTCAATTCCCTATAGCTATAACCTATAACCTACCTATAACCTAAACCATTTCCTAAACCTAAAACCTAAATGTGTTCCCAAATCCCAAAACCGAAACCTACACCTAATCCTAATATCAACCCCCTAACCTAAACCTAAGGCTAAACTTGAAAACCTAAAGCAAAACACAATCCCGAACCCGAACCCGATTTCCTAAACCTAAACCTTAACCTATTCTCAGTTCCCTACAGCTATAACCTATAACCTAGACCTAAAAACTAAATCTAAACCTAAACCTAAAACCTAAATGTGTTCCCAAATCCCTAAACCTAAACCTACACCTAATCCTAATCTCAACTCCCAAAACTAAACCTAAGCCTAAACTTGAAAACCCAAAGCAAAACCCGAACCCGAACCTGAACCCAATTTTCTAAATCGAAACCTTAACCAATTCTCAGTTCCCTACAGCTATAACCTATAACCTAGACCTAAAACCTAAACCTAAACCTAAACCAAAAACCTAAATGTGTTCCCATATCGCTAAACCTAAACCTACACCTAATCATAATCTTAACTACCTAATTCAAACCTAAGCTTAAACTTGAAAACCCTAAGCAAAACCAGATCCTGAACTCGAACCCGATTTCCTAAACCTAAACATTAACCTATTCTCAGTTCCCTACAGCTATAATCTATGACTTAGACCAAAACCTAAACCTAAACCTCAACCTAAGACTTAAATGTGTTCTCATTTCCCTCAACCTAAACCTACACCTAAAGCCATTCTCAACTCCCGAACCTAAACCTAAACCTAAAGTTGAAAACCCAAAGTAAAACCCGATTCTCAAATCCTAAACCTAAACCATAACCGATTCTCAAATCCCTATAGCTATAACCTATAACCTACCTATAACCTAAACCATTTCCTAAACCTAAAACCTAAATGTGTTCCCAAATCACTCAACCTAAACCTACACCTAATGCTATTCTCAACTCCCTAACCTAAACCAAAACCTAAACTTGAAAACCCAAAGTAAAACCCGATCCCAAACCCAAACCCGATTTCCTAAACCAAAACCGTAACCTATTCTTAGTTCCCTACACTATAACCTATAACCTTGACCTAAAACCTAAACCTAAACTTAAAACCAAAAAGTGTTCTCAAATCCCTCAACCTAAACCTACACCTAATCCTATTCTCAACTCCCTAACCTAAACCTAAACCTAAACTTGAAAACCCAAAGCAAAACATGATCCCGAACCCAAACCCAATTTCCTAAACTTAAACCTTAACCTATTCTCAGTTCCCTATAGTTATAACCTATTGCCTAGACCTAAAACCTAAACCTAAACCTAAGACCGAAAACCTAAATGTGTTCTCAAATCCCTAAACCTAAACCTACACCTAATCCTATTCTCAACTCCCTAACCTAAACCTAAACCTAAACTTGAAAACCCAAAGCAAAACCCGATCCCGAACCCAAACCCAATTTCCTAAACCTAAACCATAACCAATCCTCAATTCCCTATAGCTATAACCTATAACCTACCTATAACCTAAACCATTTCCTAAACCTAAAACCTAAATGTGTTCCCAAATCCCTAAACCTAAACCAACACCTTATACAAATCTCACCTCCCTAACCTAAACCTAAGCCTAAACTTGAAAACCCTAACCAACACCCGATCTCGAACCCAAACCCGATTTTCTAAACCTAAACCTTAACCTATTCTCGCTTCCCTACACTATGACCTATAACCTAGAACTAAAACCTAAACCTAAACCTAAACCTAAAACCAAAATGTGTTCCCAAATCCTCAACCTAAACCTACACCTCATACTATTCTCAACTCCCTAACCTAAACTTAAACCTAAACTTGAAAACCCAAAGCAAAACCCGATCCCGAACCCAAACCCGATTTCCTAAACCTAAACCTTAACCTATTCTCAGTTCCCTACAACTATAACCTATAGCCTAGACCTAAAACCTAGAACCTAAATGTGTACTCAAATCCCTTAACCTAAACATACACCTAATCCTATTCTCAACTCTCTAACCTAAACCTGAACCCAAACTTGAAAACCCAAAGCAAAACCCGATCCCGAACCCAAACCCAATTTCCTAAACCTAAACCGTAACCGATTCTCAATTCCCTATAGCTATAACCTAGAACCTACCTATAGCCTAAACCATTTCCTAAACCTAAAACCAAAATGTGTTCCCAAATCCCTAAACCTAAACCTGCACTTAATCCTAATATCAACTCCCTAACCGAAACCTAAGCCTAAACTTGAAAACCCAAAGCAAAACACAATCCCGAACCCGAACCCTATTTCCAAAACCTAAACCTTAACTTATTCTCAGTTCCCTACAGCTATAACTTATAACCTAGACCAAAAAACTAAAGCTAAACCTAAACCTAAAACCTAAATGTGTTCCCAAATCCCTAAACCTAAACCTAGACCTAATCCTAATCTCAACTCCCAAAACTAAACCTAAGCTTAAACTTGAAAACCCAAAGCAAAACCCGATCCCGAACCAGAACCCGATCTCCTAAACCTAAACCTTAACCTATTCACAGTTCCCTACAGCTATAACCTATGACCTAGACCTAAAACCTAAACCTAAAGTTGAAAACCCAAAGCAAAACCCGATCCTGAACCCAAAACCAATTTCCTAAACCTAAACCATAACCGATTCTCAAATCCCTATAGCTATAACCTATAACCTACCTATAACCTAAACCATTTCCTAAACCTAAAACCTAAATGTGTTCCCAAATCCCTTAACCTAAATCTACACCTAATGCTATTCTCAACTCCCTAACCTAAACCTAAACCTAAACTTGAAAACCCAAAGCAAAACCCAATCCCGAGCCCAAAACCAATTTCATAAACCTAAACCATAACCGATTCTCAATTCCCTATAGCTATAACTTATAACCTACTTATAACCTAAACCATTTCCTAAACCTAAAACCTAAATGTGTTCCTAAATCCCTAAACCTAAACCTACACCTAATCCTAATCTCAACTCCCTAACCTAAACCCAAGCCTAAACTTGAAAACCCAAAACAAAACCCGATCCCAAACCTGAACCCGATTTTCTAAACCGAAACCTTAACCTATTCTCAGTTCCCTATAGCTATAACCTATAACCTAGACCTAAAACCTAAACCTAAAACCTAAATATGTTCTCAAATCACTAAACCTAAACCTACACCTAATGCTAATCTTAACTCCCTAACCTAAACCTAAACCTAAACTTGAAAACCCAAAGCAAAACCCGATCCCGAGCCCAAACCCAATTTCCTAAACCTAAACCATAACTGATTCTCAATTCCTAATAGCTATAACCTATAACCTACCTATAACCTAACCATTTCCTAAACCTAAAACCTAAATGTGTTCCTAAATCCCTAAACCTAAACCTACACCTAATCCTAATCTCAACTCCCTAACCTAAACCTAAACTTAAACTTGAAAGCCTAAAGCAAAACCCGATCCCGAACCCGAACCCGATTTCCTAAACCTAAACCTTAACCTATTCTTAGTTCCCTACAGCTATAACGTACAACCTAGACCTAAAACCTAAACCTAAACCTAAACCTTAAACCTAAATGTGTTCTCAAATCCCTAAACCTAAACCCACACCTAATCCTATTCTCAACTCTCTAACCTAAACCTAAACCTAAACTTGAAAACCCAAAGCAAAACCCGATCCCGAACCCAAACCCAATTTCCTAAACCTAAACCTTAACCTAATCTTAGTTCCCTACAGCTACAACCTATAACCTAGACCTAAACCCTAAACCTAAACCGAAACCAAAAACCTAAATGTGTTCTAAAATCGCTAAACCTAAACCTACACCTAATGTTAATCTCAACTCCCTAACCTAAACCTAAACCTAAACTTGAAAACCCAAAGCAAAACCCGATCCCACACCCAAACCCAATTTCCTAAAACTAAACCATAACCGATTCTCAATTCCCTATAGCTATAACCTATAACGTACCTATAACCTAATCCATTTCCTAAACCTAAGACCTAATTGTGTTCTCAAAGCCCTAAACCTAAACCCACACCTAATCCTATTTTCAACTCCCTAACCTAAACCTAAACCTAAACTTGAAAACCCAAACATAAACCCAATCCCGAACCCGAACCCGATTTCCTAAACCTAAACCTTAACCTATTTTCAGCTCCCTAGAGCTATAACCTATAACCTAGACTTAAAACCTAAACCTAAAACTTAAATGTGTTCTCAAATCCCTAAACCTAAACCTACACCTAATCCTTATCTCAACTCCCTAACCTAAATCTAAGCCTAAACTTGAAAACACAAACTAAAACCCGATCCCGAACACGAATCCGATTTCCTAAACCTAAACCTTAACCTATCGTCAATTCCCTACGGCTATAACCTATAACCTACCTATAACCTAAACCTATAACCTAAACCTAAACGTAAACCTAACACCTAAATGTGTTCTCCAATCCCTAAACCTAAACCTACACCTAATTCTAATCTCAACTCCCTAACCTAAACTTGAAAAACCAAAGCAAAACCCGATCCCGAACCCGATTTCCTAAACCTAAACCTCAACCTGTTCGCAATTCCCTACAGCTATAACATATAACCTACCTATAACCTAAACCTAAACGTAAACCAAAAACCTAAATTTGTTCTCCAATCCCTAATCCTAGACCTACACCTAATGTTAATCTCAACTCCCTAACCTAAACCTAAACCTAAACTTGAAAACCCAACCCACCCAATCCCGAACCCGAACCCGATTTCCTAAACCTAAACCTTAACCGATTCTCAATTCCCTACGGCTATAACCTATAACCCACCTATAACCTAAACCTAAACCTAAATCTAAAACCTAAATGTGTTCTCCAATCCCTAAATCTTAACCTACACCTAATGCTAATCTTAACTTCCTAACTTAAACCTAAACATAAACTTGAAAACTCAAAGCAAAACCTGATCCCGAACCCGAACCCAATTTCCTAAACCTAAACCATAACCGATTCTCAATTCCCTATAGCTATAACTTATAACCTATCTATAACCTAAACCATTTCCTAAACGTAAGACCTAAATGTGTTCTCAAATCCCTAAACCTAAACCCACACCTAATCCTATTCTCAACTCCCTAACCTAAACCTAAACTTGAAAACCCAAAGCAAAACCTGGTCCCGAACCCGAACCTGATTTTCTAAACCTAAACCTTAACCTATTCTCAGTTCCCTACAGCTATAACCTATAACCTAGACCTAAAACCTAAACTTAAACCTAAACCTAAAAACTAAATGTGTTCTCAAATCCCTAAACCTAAACCTACACTTAATCCTAATCTCAACTCCCTAACCTAAGCCTAAGCCTAAACTTGAAAACCAAAACCTAAACCCGATGACGAACCTGAACCTGATTTCCTAAACCTAAACCTTAACCTATTCGCACTTCCCTTAAACTATAACCTATAACCTATACCCTTAACCTAAACCTTACGAAATCCTGTAACCTAAACCTATAACCTTAACCTATCCCTAAAATCTAAACCTAAACCTAAACCAAAACCTATAATATTCCTAAACCAAAACCTATATCCTAAACCTTAACCTATAACCTAAAAGCTATAACCTAAACCTAAATCTATAACCTAAACCTATAAACTAAAAATTAAACCTAAACCTAAACTTAAAACCTAATTGTATTCTCAAATCCCTAAACCTAAGCCTACACCTAATCCCGATCTCAACTCCCTAACCTAAACCTAAACCTAAACATGGAAACCCAAACCTAAACCTAATCCTGAACCTGAACCCGATTTCGTTAACCTAAACCTTAACCTATTCTTAATTCCCTAAAGCTATATAACCTATAACCTACCTATAACCTATACCTTAACCTTAACCAAAACCTTAACCTTAACCTAAACCTAAACCTTAACCTTTTAATCTTAACCTTAACCTTAACCTAAACATATACTTATAAATCTTAATTTATTTGATAAAAGTTCATTTACGGTTAAATTATTTTCTTTGTAAGTTTATTGCCTTAATCTATTATTTATGAAATTGCAGGATAAATTTGAATTGAATTTGAGTGTTCCGCACGTTTCCTTTGTCGTCGACGACATGATCAAGGAGCGGTTTAAGGAGTACCGCTCCTTGTTACACAAGCGGTATAAGCAGTGCATGACCAATGAGGAGGGCGCACTGTCCGCACCGCCGCATGCGAACCATGATGACTGGCAGATACTCTTCGATAGATTTTCGTCTGATTCTTTCAGGTAATATTTACATATTTACGATATCTTCAAGGCAACAATTAAATTCATAATTAATAACAATATATTATGAATAATGTGTTCAGAAGAGGAGCAAAATAAATTTTAACAGCAGGGGAAAGTTAGCAGTGAACCACGTAGCTAATTCGAAGTCATTTGTACAAATTCGTCACGACATGGTAAGAAATTACTAGTAATTATTAAGTTGATATATTCTTTCAATGCATTTTATATTAACTCTATTGCCCTTTCGATTGCGCAGTAAGATTCCGTCACTGGTCAGGAGCCCGGACCAATAGACCTCTACAAAGGGACTCACTGTCGACAGGCGACGGGATCTTGGGTACATCCTAGTGCCGGCGAGATGTGGGTAAAAATTCTTACATTGTCAAATTTGATTGCATTAAATTATAATAATGTCATTTTTTTGAAAAAATTCATATGTTTTCATTACAGGCGACGATGGACACCTTACGCAGTCAGCCCACTCCCGATGGTACTCAGTGGAATGAGCCAGAGATCCTAAGTGAGGTGCTTAGCACCTGTTCTGGATATGTGCGTGGGCTTGGCCATGGTGCCAAGCTCATGGTACCTGTTAGAGCTGCCTTCACCCGATCCAGCGTCGTTGGCGAGAGTGCCACCCACCGAGCTGATATCGCAGAGAGAGAGGTTCAGCAATTACAGGTCATCGTCAATGACATCAGAGAGCAGCTGGAGAGGAAGAGTAAGCAGCTGGAGAGGCAGATGGAGGAGCAACAGAGGAGGATGGAGGAGCTGACGAGGGAGAGAGAGGAGCAGGAGAGGAGGAGGATGGAGGAGCAGGTGAGGCTGAGGGAGGAGCAAGAGAGGAGGATGGAGGAGCTGACGAGGCAGAGGGAGGAGCAGGAGAGGATGAGGATAGAGGAGCATGCAAGGCTGAGGGAGGAGCAGGAGAGGAGGATGGAGGAGATGCGGGTGGAGTATGAGCGACGGATAGCGGATATGTTTCAGGCTCTCGCCGCACGCTTACCCATCGATGCCCCGCCACCTCCGCCTCCATCTTTGTAATTTTTTATATTTTATTTATGATGTTAAACTTATATGTATTTATGCATGATGTAATTTATGTTTGGATGGATTTATTTATGTGCTTTGGAGTTAAATGGATGTGAATGTGAATATGATGAAATATATTATATAACAGGTCTATATTGTAACAGGTGTATATCAAGAATTTTGTGATGGAATTTGCAAAAAAAAAAAAAAATTTTACCTACGAAAATTTTCGTAGGTAAAAGCCCCATCAAATTTTTTACCTACGAAAATTTTTGTAGGTACAAGTCTCATCCAAGCTTTTACCTACGAAACTTTTCGTTGTTAAAATTCTCATCCATGTTTTTACCTACAAAAATATTTGTAGCTAAATGTTACGTAACTATTTTTACCTACGAAAATATATGTAGGTAAAAGAATTTTTAGCTACGAAATTAGTGGTAGGTAAAAGTTTTCTAAGGGTTTTTACCTACGAATATATTTGTGGGTAAAAGTCCTGTAAATACCTTTTAGCTATGAAACTATTGGTAGGTAAAAAGTGTTTTCAATATTTTTAGTTACGAAAATATTCGTAGGTAAAGTCTTGTAAATATTTTTAGCTATGAAATTATTGGTAGGTAAAAAGTGTTTTAAATATTTTTAGCTACGAAATTGTTGGTAGGTAAAAAGTCTTGTAAATATTTTTAGCTACGAAGTTTTTGGTAGGTAAAAAGTGTTTTAATTATTTTTAGCTACCAAAATATTCGTAGATAAAAAGTCTTTAAATATTTTTTGCTACGAAATTGTTGGTAGCTAAAAAGTGTTGTAAATAATTTTACCTACAAAAGTAATCGTAGGTAAAAAGTTTTGTCAATATTTTACCAACGAAAATTAGCGTTGTTAAAATGTTTTTCCTACGAAAAATTTCGTCGGCAAAAGTCTTACCTTTGCCAACGAATTTTTTTTTCGTGGGTAAAAGCTTTTCCCCTCGGACTTTTAGCGAGAAATTTGCCAACGAAAATTTTCGCGGGCAAAACTCTTTGCCTACAAAAATTAGACTTTTGCCTATGAAAATTTCCGTTGGTAAAATTGGCTTTTCTTGTAGTGCTAGTAACCTGTTCCATGGATATCTTTCCATCTAGCGCGGAGTTACTTAGAGACACCACCAATGTCTCCCAACTATCAGGCAACGAACTAAGCAATAGCAAAGCCTGCAATTCATCATCCAGGACCATCTTCATAGAGGAGAGTTGGTTCACTATATTACTGACCTCATTCATGTGCTCGGCCACAGAACCACCATCCTTGAACTTGAGATTCACAAGTTTCCTTATCAAAAAAAAATTATTACCGGTTGTCTTCCTCTCATACAGCCCTTCCAATTTCAGCCATAGGCTAGTGACGGAGGTTTCTGTAGACACATGGTGGAACACGGAATCATCCAACCATTGTCTAATAAACCCCACCGCCTTACGGTCCATCTTCTTCCAATCATCATCAGACATATCCTTGAATTTTGCTGATATGACTAAAATTGGAGAATATAAGTCCTTGTAATAAAGCAAGTCCTCCATCTTAGCCTTCCATATGGTCCAGTTAGAACCATTAAGGCTGATCATCCTTGATGAGCCACCTTCCATAATTCAAAACTGATCCTACCCGTTCAATGAACTTAGCTTTGATACCACTTTGTTGGGAGCCTTGCACAAAACCTTAGGATCTAACCCTCAAGAATAAACCAAAATTATGGAATAACAAAGCAATAAAATAAATCAAAGCATCAACCACACACCACATCAGAGATTTTTATGTGAAAAACCCTCAAAGAGGTAAAAACCACGGGACCTCATCCAGATCAACAATCGACTATGAAGTAGAACGTTACAACCGATCACAAGCACACCTTGATATGATCAAACCTTCATCACTCACGCAGGAGTGGATAAACAGTAAGAGAAATAAAAGAAAACGGAGAGATCTCACTGATTACAAGGACGTAGAAATGCTGAGATATGGTTGATCACGTCTATGAACATAGCCTCCCTTCCACAAGCTTCCTTTCTCTCTTTCCCTCTCTCTCTCACACCTTTGATAGCCCTCTTATGTTTTTCATATAACTAGAAAAATCTTAAGGACCCCTATTTATAGTTTTAGGAAACTCCTTTCCGCATCCCAGTTGCGAAAGGACTTGTGAAATGAAATTCGGGCAAAATCGCGGAACGAATCTACGTAACTACGAATGGTCATGTCGAGTCCATGACCGGTGCACACCCACGACCGGTAGAGCACCTCCTTCGACCGGTCGAGCACCTCCTTCGACCGGTCGAGCACCCCAGAGAAAAATAGTCCAACGTCGCTGGACTTTGAGTCGAGTCATGACTCGACTTCCACCACTAGTCGTGCACTAGCCCTCGACCGGTCGAGCAAGGCTCACAACTAGTCGAGCACGGGATAAAAAATCTCATCACAATTTAGGTCAAAATGAATTCTCTGGTCTCGTCTATCTTTAATTATAACTACTTCAACTTTCTCTGGTATTTTCTGTGGTAGTGATTGTGTATTATTGATGCAATTTTGTGTGAATCCGTTGAATATGAAGTAAACAATCGCATTAGTTGGGAGAAAAGCTATTGCGGTTGTGTAATGACGAAATACCTATTGTTCAAAGCAGAGTATCAGTTATTTTAATTAAATAAAATTGTACTTTAATTTAAAGATAAAGGGGAGGATATTCTTATGGAGAGTCGTCATTTTGGCATCTATTTGACACCAAACAATGATAAAAGTTCTCTGAATATTTTCTAAGTTATCATTGAATAGTAACAATAACCCAGCAGAGTCACCATTTTGTTTCGATAAGAAACAAAAAGTATTTCGATAGGGAAATTATCATTCAATAATTAACAAAGACAATAGAAGAACATTCATCATCATAAATTTCATTAATTCTGAGTTTGTTTACATCCTCTTATCCCTTGATTCAGAAACAAAGTATAATGAAAGAAACGAATAACAATTTAATAGTAATTTCAATAGCATTTCAGTACGAAAAGTGTCTATCGCATTGACAGAGAATTGCGCAAGCTTGAGATCCCAGGTTCTTCACTCATATGTGTACAGTTTGTCACAGGAGGACAAGTCGCGAATATGTCAAACTATTATGCGGGTACTTCTGTTGTGGGAGACTTCCATTGTGGGAGATTTCTGTTGTGCGGGATTTCCGTTTTGCGGGATTTTCATTGTGAGGGAGTTCCATTGTGTGGGATTTTCATTATGCGTGAATTCCGTTATGTGGGAGTTCCATTGTGCGGGATTTCCGTTGTGCGAGATTTTCATTGTGCGGGATTTCTACTGTGAGGGATACCCATTGCATGCCGCACAACAATACTCCAAGTACCTGAATTCTTTTGAAGTCTGGGATCTTCTCTGTTGCTTTGAAATTGTCTGAAGCATACGAATGTAGAAGACAATGGGGGTATTTATAACCTTCCACACGTGCGAACCCTTCACAAAAAGACTCATTCGCATTGACATACATTGCACGCTATCATCCATTGCATGCTGTCATCCATTGCGCACTGACATGCATTGCGCATTGGGCAATGGAGCTATGAAAACTTCTGTTCTCCCTAAATGAGGGGAGAGGGGTATTTATAGGCTTTTCACACGTGTGAAGGCCATTTTTGCGTAATAGGCCTCTTACACTCGCGTAACAGGTTTGTTCACGGAACAGATCCACACAACAGGTCTATTCGCACAACAGGTCTGTTTTTGTACGACTGCACTTTGGATGCCTGTTTCTACAACAACAAGGATGGGGAAGTCTATTTCTGCAACAACAAGGACTAGGAAGTCTGAAAATGCATTTTTTGTGCACCAACAACCTTTTCTTCTCCATTTAGCAGGACATTTTGAAGGAAGATGCTCAAATTTAAAACAGTTGAAGCATTAGGTGTCTTTGGATTTAGATTTTCAATAGTTTGAATTTTCTTTTCTTCTATCAAACGATTTTTTTAAAATAATTTCTTTTCTTATTTTTGAAATTTTTATAAAACTACTTTGCCAACATAGCCATATCGTCCTCATTTTTCTCATCATCTGAATTTACATTTAAAACATTTGATTTAGACTTAGAGAATTTGAGGGTAATGGATTTGATCTTAGGAGCTTTGAAATTCAACTCGTAAGATTTTAGAGATCCAACCAACTCCTCAACCTTCATAATATCAGTATCCCGCAATTCCTCTATAGCGATAACTTTGGAATTAAACATATCAAAAGTTATCACAATATTTTTGCACAAACCTTGCTTTCAGGGATACTTTCACCAAGACCCCACATAGAATTGACTACTGAAACAGCGGTGAAGACCGCTTGAGTAGAAGTTGGAATATGTCAATATGTCCTAGAGGGGGGTGAATAGGACTTTTTAGAGTTATTTAAAAATCCTATCACTATAATCCTATTATGTATGCAATTTTCAGGATTACACAAATTAACTCTACTGGCTTCCAAGCTTTATAGAGGATCCAATCACAAACTAATCAAGATATAACAATATGCAACTTAGTCTATGTTGGATGTGACTGTGTGTGTGTGAGATGTGTTCAGATATATGAATATGAATGCATTGTCATGAATCACACATATAGAAAAGCAATCACAAACACAGTCATTTTTATAGTGGTTCGACTACTTGTCTACTCCACTCCCGGCTATCGCACTCAACCCTTAAGTGTACCGAATTTTACTGAGGTTTCCCAGGGTTCACCTCAAACATAAGTTTTTAAATCAGGTTCACCTTTAACCTTTACAAAGGTTATACGCGGTTCACCTCAAACCTAAAGTTTTGCTGGTTCACTCCTAACCAGATGTTTATGCTCTCCATAGAGAAAGGGTCCACACAACGCACTCAGATTTTAGACCACACAGGTCAAGGACCTACACAAGGACCTAACAGTTTATGCCCTACACATGATCAAGGGTCCACACAATGCACCCACTACGTACACTCCCGCTAGAGGCCTCTTACGAGAGCTTCAAAGGGTGAGAACCACTTAAGACCAAGACCTAGAAAGGAATGATCACAAGTGTCCTCTTAGACTCTAGATACTTACAGATAAGTTGATGAGTCCCGTTAAGCACAATATCGAAGATCTCCTCCTTCTTGTTAACGAAGAGTCTTCTGCTCCCTTGATCCGCAACGCAAGATGATATACCAATGTTTGGCTTCGGGTTGGGTCAAGGGTGAGATGGAATCCTACTCTCTAAAGATTTTCGTATAAGGAAGATAGAGTAGATCCTCTCTTACGCATTCAAGGCATCCCAGCATAAAGATTTTCTATTAAGGTAGTAGCTGGAGGATCCTTGAATGCGGAAGTTCATTCCCCAATCCACTCTATTGAATATCAATGGTGAGGGTGGATTAGAGGATGAACTCCCTTGAGAGAAAGGGCTTTAGGTATAGGATATAAGTTAAAACACTCAAAAGCTCTCTCTACTTTCTCTCATAGCAACAAAAGACAAGTCCTCTATAAATAGGCAAAAAGTTCCAATGGATATAAAACGGTCACATTTATGACAGAGTTCGATATCATCGAGCAGGTTCGACATCATTGAGCATATACTCTCGATAGCATTGATGGTCTGCTCGATGACTCGGACTCGATGTCATACGCTTTTGAAACTCTTTGCCAATTGGTCAATGAATCGAAGCCATTGTCAATGTCATCGAATTTTGAACTCCGATTCCATCGATGACAGACTCGATCATCGACACTTGAAAAATGAGAGAGACTTGACTTTGAGATATTTCAAGTTTTCATGAATGATCGAGGGAATCGTCGAGGTCATCAGAATTTGAATGTCGATGATATCGAGATCAGAGTCGAGGCATCGATAAATCCAGCTGATTTATCTTTGAACTTGCTGGACAGATTATGGCTTAGTTCGATGCAATCAATCTGGTGCCGATATCATCGATATTTGAATATTGATTAAAAGGGCTCCCGATCATAGTTAAAAATAACCTGAAATAACTGCTGTAAGAAATGCGCGCCCACTGTCGATATCATCAATGGACCTCCGATCTTATCGATATTTGAATTTAGATCGTATCGGACGGTCATCGATATATCGAAGATTTTTGAGATTTTCATTAAAAACAGAGGCACCAGAAATCTGTCCGTCAATCTTATCGAGCCACTCTTGATGGGCTCGAGATTTGAATATCGATGATATCAATATGAGTATCGATATATCGATAATTCGTCCAGATATATTGTGAAGTTGCTGGACATATTTATGCTTATATCGATGATATCGATACATCGATAAATCCGTCCAGATGAGTATTTAGTTGCTGGACACTTTTGATCCTCTTATCGATAATATCGTTAAGGTATCGAGGACATTGACAGTACAGGTTGATCATATCGAGGGTGCTTCGATAGAATCAATAGGGTGAGAAAAACTTAGAGATTTTCCTATTCTGAAAAAGTTTTCTCGCCACAAAAAGCCTAAGA
This sequence comes from Magnolia changhungtana, assembly GCA_030180095.1. Classification (NCBI taxonomy): domain Eukaryota; kingdom Viridiplantae; phylum Streptophyta; class Magnoliopsida; order Magnoliales; family Magnoliaceae; genus Magnolia; species Magnolia changhungtana. The sequence continues at coordinate 6,854,800 of JASAUF010000502.1, read as the reverse complement.
TGTCTATCTTGTTTTAAGGTTTTTAATCACCTGGTGTTTTGGGACATGGGATGTGAGGCTATGATTTACCTATTACGAGCTTCCACACATCCAGTTGAGGCAGACGCTTGAAATAATCTTCCTATCGAGTTCTACAGCCAGTCTGACTTACCATACATGTAACTTGACAAACCAGGGCACTAGCAGGTGTACTTTCAATCTCCCCCTTTGTCAATTACATGATAAAATACCCAAAACACCCTTGAATACTTCTAGACACACCCTAAATTGTGTGTACATGCATTTACATAAATTTATAGTTTTTTTTCTAACCTATATACACATTCTAGAAGTATCCGCTCCCCCTTAGTTCAAAACTCCCTCTTTCTTGGTGCAGCTGCTCCCCCTAACACCTGCAACACATTAGATATATAATTTTCCACTGGGTGTTTTGAATTGTTCTCCCCCTTTTTGTCAGTCATTGGCAAAGATATAGCAAGTGATATTGACTGAAGCTTAAAATACTTGAGAGAACATGCATACAAGATACAAATGAGTAATGATCACACTATTATAAGAAGTCATCTGTGGTCAGAACAGGTGTATGCATATCAATTTAAGGAAGGCAGTGATAACAGTAAATTAATGAAGAATTAAACACATTATATGCATTCCATCAGACAAACTAAGGGAATCGAAAGTAGAATTATGGTATTAAAGATAAGAATTCTATTCAGCCATATCTAAAATGCATCCAACATATCCACATTTTCAAAAAGTGTAGTGCTACAATCAGCAGTATTAATAATCATCCCAAATATTGTAACCAGTATTTTTAGTCCAACCGTGGACGTTCTTCAACAAAAATATTTTTAGCCTAGCTAGTTAGAGTACTATCACATACACTCAAGGGAGCATAGAACATTCAAAAAGATACTAATGTTCGTACGCGAGTTAAAGGAGTGAGAATGTGTGACAGTATTTAGAGATCAATACTACAGAGCAGAGTGAGATGGAGCTGTCTCATCCCAACGACAGGTCATTAGATCGACCAATTGCTGAGCAGTCTGTTGTACTCCTTATACCAGCCTTTCTAGAATAGTCAGCCTTTCTTTGACGGAGTGGATGTCCTACTGAATCGCCCCAATTCTATCCAACTTGAACCTTTTTCCATATCCAGCTGATGAAGTGGACGGAGCTAGATCAAGTCCAGGAGGGGCATCTCCAGCTAATGCAGTTCCTTCCATGGGATCGCCACCTTCTCCTCCTACATGTTCTGCCTGGATTCCTCCCACGGTTTCCTCCTTGTACGCGTGAAATTCAAACTCCATTTTTCGTATGTTCTTGACATTGAAGGTATGAATTGGAAGAACCGGATCAGTGGTGGTAGGAAAACTGATCACTTGACATATCCTGCTTATGATCCAGGGATATGGTAGGTGTAGATCCCTGGATGTATGTATAGCATTTACCAATTGATTGACAAACAGTGTTGGAAGTCAGACCTTCGTCCCTTTTGCAACAGAGTAAACGATCATGATCATAAGACTCGTGAGGTCAGATCAATTTGTACTCCTTGGATACAAATTTGTAGTGAAGATTCCGTGCATAATCCGAAAATGAGGTTTCATGTACCTAGATTTTAAGACATTCCCTTGATGCCAGGGAATGTCTCTATTATGGCATAGGTATTTGGTAACCACAGAACGGTTGTCAGGATGATCAAGATCTAGGTTCGGGATGCCTTCTAGAGCCATTTGCAGATTGAGAATATGAGCTAATGTGGCAGGAGTAATAAACACATCATCACCATCCAGAGAGACCATGAACGATGGAGGATCAAACTCCGAAGAGTGACATGCCGTAAGAAAGTTGCATGTCTGTTCAAGTTGGCAAGGTCCTTCAAAATCTAGGATGGGTAGCCACCTGATTTCAGCAAACAGAGGTTCCAGAAGGCTGTGCCTCGGACGGGGGCCCACGTGATCTTGTGCGCTGCCTAGTGGGGGTCCCACGATCTGAGGCCTTTGCTCTTTCTTTAGGACTAAGTACTTTTTGTCGAGACGATCGTGACGATTCGCCAGGGCCCGACACTTTCCCTTTGTCTTTTCCTATAACGACAAAAAAAAGGGTTTTATGAATTTGGAAAGAAGACACAACCTGAATAGAACGCAGTAATACCAAAAAGAATGGACTCACACAAATTAGTAAGGTATTACCAATTTCGTTGTGTGATTTGGGTAGTCCTTCTAAGGCTTCAGTGGTTTGGTCGAGCGAATCGAGCAGAGGCGGGTACAAAAAGAATTTTGGGACAGAAATCCCTTTTTGCGCTCTGTGGACTTGTATAGGGCGGCAATCGTCGATATGATCGATACTCTTTTCGATGATATCGAGAGTTCTTTATCGAGTTCATCAATCTTGCCTTCGATACCATTCCCGATCACATGCCTTTTCAACTTTTGAATGATATTGATGATATCGACTGATTATCGATTTGATCGAAAATTCATATACTAGTCAACTCAAGATTTTTCAACACTTTTACTTCAACATACCTTCATGTATACTTATAGTGTATCAATGATAGTTAGTATACAACAAAATTTTGTACAATTTATGTACAATTCAAAAATTATAAACATGGCAATGTTTATATTCAAAAAGTTTGAGGTGTGTAACCTCAGATATAACATTGATGGCTCAGCAAAAAATATATATATATTTCTCATTTTAGCACATGTCCAGATCTTGACGTATGATCCGAACTAATTCTTCCTTATCCATTTTACCTTGTTAATCAATTTGGGTGGTGATGCAAAGGTATTCATATTCCTAAGAGGACTTCCAAGGTTTTGTGTTTCTCTGGTCAACAATTTGACATAATTCTAACCAGGGCTAGATTGAGTCCTCTTCGGGGTTATGCATATATGCATTCAAACTTGTAATGGCCTAAATCACCACATAAATGGCATATTGGAGTTATTCTGGTTTTGCTTCCAGAAGCAGTAGATTTTTCGGTTTTAAGTGCTGCATGTCCAGGTTTTGGTTTAGGCTTTTCATACCCTATGCCACTTTTATCCTTACCAGGTCTTCCCATTCTCAACATCCTTTCCAGTTTTTCACTGCTTTGGGAAAACTTGTAATTTATCATGGCCATCTTCTTGGATTCTTCTATATGAAACAGGAGTGTATGATTCTTGTTTCTAAGAAGCCTATTTTCATATTCTAGTAGTTCGACCTGTTTAATCAGCTTATCAAATTCAGACTTTAGAAAGATATTTGCTTTTTCCAATTTATCATTTTCTGAATAATACTGTTGCAGATCATTCATTACTTGTTTGTTAATTTCCAGTGTCTCATTCAAGTCTTTCTGCAGCAGCTTGCTTTTATTTTCTGATATTCTAAGTTTCTTAAGGATATTGATGCTATGGGTATAGAGATGATTATAAGCATCTTGTAGTTCACTCTGTTCCTCTTTTTCTTCTTCAGATTTCTCATTATCAGAAGAAAGTGATTCTGCGGCTTGCTGTTCTTTTTCATTCTCAGATTCAGTGGGAATGATCGAAGCAGTGGAGACCATGAGAATTTTCAATGATTTCTGGTAACCATTGCTCTCAGAGTCACTAGATTCTGTTTGAGTATTCGGTAGATAGGTAGAGTATTCCCCTTAGTTTTTCCCCTTAGTTTTTCTATTTGAGTATTCGGTAGATAGGTGTCCATACCCTTGCCAGGCGTAGCATTGTGGTTCTTTGGTCTTTTTACCAAACTTGCCTATAGAAGGTTTGTTATCCACCTTTCTACCTTTAGAGGGACGGCCGTGATTCTTTTGAAAGAATCTCCTAAATTTTTATGCCAGCAAAGCCACTTCCTCATCCACATCCTCTCTTTCACTTTCACTATCCTCTTTTAGTGTTTTCTTGGAGGCTTTTAGGACAGTTGTTTAGGATTTAGGGGTTTGAGTAAAGTGTAGTTCAAAAGTTTGTAGGGAACCTACTAGTTCTTCTACTTTCATCTCGTCTATATTCCTACACTCCTCTATTGTTGTTACCTTGGGATTAAACCGTTCCGGTAGGGATCTTAGAATTTTCCTACAGATTTTCGATACCGGAACTTTCTCCCCCAATCCACCCATGGAGTTGCAAATGATATTTAGCTTTGTAAAAAACTCCATAAATGTTTCATGCTCTTCCATTCTGAGATTTTCTAACTGTGAGGTCAAGAATTGTAGTTTGGATCACTTCACAGTACTTGTGCCTTCATGGGTTGTTTCCAGGAAATCTCATGCTTCTTTAGATGTCCCACACATACTTATTTGATTGAAGATATCTTGGGACATGGCACAGTAGATGGCGTTCATAACTTTAGCTTCAGAAGTTTGTTTATCTTTATCAGACGCCGTCCACATCTCTTTGGATTTGGTTTTATGATAGTTGTGCCACTATTTAGTACAACTTGATCTGTTGGTGGTACATATCCGTTTTCAACTAAATCCCAAATGTCATGATCCAAAGATCTCAAAAAGTAGTGCATCCTAGCCTTCCAGTATGCATAATTTGATCCATCAAATGCTAGAGGTCTAGTGACTGATGAGCCCTCTCCTTTAGCCAAATTCCCAACTTCAGTCAAGATCACTCTCTAGGCGGTGAAGCCCTTAAAGAGAGACCCGCTCTGATACCAATTAAAACATCGGGGAAGACCACTTGAGTAGAAGTTGGAATATGTTAATATGTCCTAGAGGGGGTGAATAGGACTTTTTAAAGATTTATGAGTAATTTAAAAATCCTATCACTGTAATCCTATTATGTATACAATTTTTAGGATTACACAAATTAACTCTACTGGCTTCCAAGCTTTGTAGAGAATCCAATCACAAACTAATCAAGATATAATAACATGCAACTTAGTCTATGTTGGATGTGACTGTGTGTGTGTGAGATGTGTTTAGATATATGGATATGAATGCATTGTCATGAATCACACATATAAAAAAGCAATCACAAACACAATCATTTTTATAGTGGTTCGACTACTTGTCTACTCCACTGCCGACTGTCGCACTCAACCCTTGAGTGTACCGGATTTCACTGAGGAGGTGTCCCAGGGTTTACCTCAACCTAAGGTTTTAAATCAGGTTCACCTTGAACCTTTACAGAGGTTTTACGCAGTTCACCTCAAACCCAGAGTTTTGCTGGTTCACTCCTAACCAGATGTTTATGATCTCCATAGAGCAAGGGTCCACACAATGCACAAGAATTTTAGACCACACAGGTTAAGGACCTACATAAGGACCTAATAGTTTATGCCCTACACAAGAGCAAGGGTCCACACAATGCACCTACTATGTACACTCCCGCCAGAGGCCTCCTACGAGGGCTTCAAAGGGTGAGAACCACTTAAGACCAAGACCTAGAAAAGAATGATCACAAGTGTCCTCTTGGACTCTAGATACTTACAGATAAGTTGATGAGTCCCGTTAAGCACAATGTCGAAGATCTCCTCCTTCTTGTTGACGAAGAGTCTTCTACTCCCTTGATCCGCAACGCAAGATGATATACCAATGTTTGGCTTCGGGTTGGGTCAAGGGTGAGATGGAATCCTACCCTCTAAAGATTTTCCTATAAGGAAGATAGAGTAGATCCTCTCTTATGTATTCAAGGCATCCCAGCATAAAGATTTGTCATTAAGGTAGTAGCTGGAGGATCCTTGAATGCAGAAGTTCATTTCCCAATCCACTCTATTGAATATCAATGGTGAGGGTGGATTGGAGGATGAACTCCCTTGAGAGAAAGGGCTTTAGGTATAGGATATAAGTTAAAACACTCAAAAGCTCTCTCTACTTTCTCTCCCAACAACAAAAGACAAGTCCTCTATAAATAGGCAAAAAGTTCCAACGGATATAAAACGGTCACATTTATGACAGAGTTTGATATCATCGAGCAGGTTCGATATCATCGAGCGTATACTCTTGATAGTATCGATGGTCTGCTCGATGACTCGGACTCGATGTCATATGTTTTTGAAACTCTTTGCCAATTGGTCGATGAATCGAAGCCATTGTCGAAGTCATCGGATTTTGAACTCTGATTCCATCGATGAAAGACTCGATCCATCGACACTTGAAAAATGAGAGAGACTTGACTTTGAGATATTTCAAGTTTTCATGAATGATTGAGGGAACCTCGAGGTCATCGGAATTTGAATGTCGATGATATCGAGATCAGAGTCGAGGCATCGATAAATCCAGCTGATTTATCTTTGAACTTGTTGGACAAATTATGGCTTAGTTCGATGCAATTGATCTGGTGTCGATATCATCAATATTTGAATATCGATTAAATCAAAGGGCCCCCGATCATAGTTAAAAATAACCTGAAATAACTGCTGTAAGAAATGCGCGCCCACTGTCGATATCATCGATGGACCTCCGATCTTATCGATATTTGAATTTAGATCATATCGGACGGTCATCGATATATCAAAGATTTTTGAGATTTTCATTAAAAACAGAGGCGCCAGAAATCTGTCTGTCGATCTTATCGAGCCACTCTCGATGGGCTCGAGATTTGAATATCGATAATATCGATATGAGTATCGATACATCGATAATTCGTCCAGATATATTGTGAAGTTGCTGGACATATTTGTGCTTATATCAATGATATCAATAGGTATATCGATCATCGACAAATCCATCCAAATGACTATTTAGTTGCTGGACACTTTCGCTCCTCTTATCGATAATATCGTTAAGGTATCGAGGACATCGACAGTGCAGGTCGATCATATCGAGGGTGCTTCGATAGAATCGACAGGGTGAGAAAAACTTAGAGATTTTCCTATTTTGAAAAAGTTTTCTCGCCACAAAAATCCTAAGATGTCTATCTTATTTTAAGGGTTTTAATCACCTAGTGTTTTGGGACATGTGATGTGAGTTTATGATTTACCTATTGCGAGCTTCCACACATTTGGTTAAGGCAGACGCTTGAAATAATCTTCCTATCGAGTTCTGTAGCCAGTCTGACTCACCATACATGTAACTTGACAAACTAGGGCACTAGCAGATGCACTTTTAACTACGTCATTCAATTTCGTATAGAAGTCTATGAATGACTCATTTTCTTTCATACGGATTTCCTCAAATTTGGTTGTGATCTAATGTTGGTTCCTTCATGTGTCATTTCAAGTATATCCCAAGCTTGTTTCGTTGTATCACACGAAACGATTCTTTTGAATTCATCTGGTAATAGAGCACAAGTTATCGCATTCATGGCTTTAGCATTTGTACTACTTTCACTTTTTTGAGTAGTCGTCCAAAAACTATAAGCAATTTCTTTCATAGATATGGTTCCATTCTCAGCTACTACTTCTGTCACGCCCCAAACTCGAAAACCGGGCTCACAAGATTCTCGATTGTTGATCCAGTGCCAATAGCCTCCGTAGTACCTCAATTCTTGGTTCACAATGCCCATATGCCAGATTTTGATCCTAAGATCCTACAAGGAGGATTTTCTAACATACATTTATCTCGTAAGAACCATAACCACAAGTTTACCCAAATCAATAAGGCAACATCATCATCATCACATATCTATTAATATAAACAGTTGAATACAGTGCTAAAAGGGAAATACATATATCGAAAATCAAAGCTCCAGAAGACAGCTGCATGCTCCAAGCTCAATGCTGCTGTGACCTAACGCCACCTACACGCATCTATCATGTATAAGCTTATAGAAAGCTTAGAGGGTGGTGAAAGTGTGTGCTCAAGGTAAGTGCTAAGTATGCAATATCAGAGCAATGGGGAAACATAATGGTAAGTCCAAAAATACCATCAGCCTTATCCAAGCTATATGATGCAATAACATAATAAGCCAATATCATATACTGAAGAAGCAATGTAGATCAGCTATGGAATGCGGAGACATAGTAAGCCAAATATCATATACTGAGAATGCAATGCAATATACAAATCCTGATGAGTCCACAAATACCGTCAGGATCATCTAGGCCATATAAATACAGAAACATAACAACCCAAAATGCCATATGTCATGGATGTAGTATGCGGTGCGAATGTAATGACCAAGCTAGAGTGTGAAGTCAGTATGATAGTACTTGGTATCGCAGGCTATGGGGTCCATCATAAGAGACTTCTATCCAAACCAGTCTCATACCTAAATTTGGATAGCTAGACTCAATGTGGTAAACTCCTGATCTTAGATTAGTCACGCACCCCAACTAAAATTCTAGCCATTGTGAAGGTACACAACAATTAGTTGCTCACCACCAGCCCGAGTGGATAGTGAATGAATGAATGCATGAGTATACAACTCCTGCTCAATAAGTCCACATATTAGTACTGTACATCTCTAAGATCATCATCGGGGTCTGGTACACTCTACACTGACTGCCGCCTCCCTAGCCGCACAGCCCAGTGAGTGAAAGAGACCACACTATCCGCCTACCAGCAATATACCAATGCCTACCCGGCTCATCAATAGCGGACCCATTTAGGAGCTGGTCAAACTCAGCCTAGCTTACAACCCCTTCACTCGGGCGGATAAGGCCACACCCCTTTCCAACTGACCACGACACAGTGGGAGACGCCGTCTACTGGTATTCGACACTCGGGCCCTCATTTATCCACTCGGTCTAGACATTGGAGTCTCCTCCGATACCAGAGGATTCTGGGACTCTCACCCAAGGACATCCTATGTGCCCATAGTGCTAGAACCAAATATTTTCAGAATCCCAACTGGCCATCCACGATGAACCTGTGGAGGCCACAACCCTGATATCGCTAGGGCGTACAGTAGTCATATCACAAAATGCAAGATGCATGAGTCACACTATCGAATCATGCATCAATCATGTGCATACCGTGCACTTATGTGGGACGACTCCGCCTATCAGGGAGTCCCATAAACAATCAGCCCAATGGCACATGCAATGGTTAATCATATCTCATAACAAACATGTAGATGATACTTGTGGGCATGTATCATGATGTTATGTTGTCACATACTCATAATCGGTATCAATAACCGGCACCAATAATCAACATCGATAATTGGCCTCGATAATCGGCATCGATGATCAGCATCAGCCTCAAAAATTGGGGCTGATAATTAGCATCGATAATTGGTACCGAAAATCAGCCTCGATGATCAGCATCGGCCTCGATAATCGGCACCGATAATCAGCATTGATAATCGGTACCAATAATCGGCTTCGATGAGAATGGGCCTGACAAGGCGTAAAGGAAGGTCACAATGTGGACATTTAAACATCATTGCCCATCAATGTGGATATTTAACCAACATTGCTCCTAAGGAGTGGCCCACATAGAGCTAAACGTATAGTGGCCCATGACCTCACACAAGGGCTTAATATACATCACCATGGGCCTCACTCAAGGGCCTAATAGACATCACGATGGGCCTCACTCATGGGCCACATATGCATCACATTAGGCCTCGCTCATGGGCCACATATGCATCACATTGGGCCTCACTCATGGGCCTCATATACATCACATCGAGCCTTATCAAATGGTCTCTCATACATCACAATGGACCTCATATACATCATAATGGGCCGCATCACATGGGCCTCATATACATCAAGTGGGCCGCATCTCATGGGCCTCATATATATCAATAGACCACATCGCGTGGGCCTCATATACAATCTTAATGGGCTGCTCACATGGGCCTAATATACATCACAATGGACCTCATATATATGTATATATATATATATATCAAGTTGGCCACATCACATGGGCCGCACCAATGGGTTCATATATACCAAGTGGGACACATCACATGGGCCGCACCAATGGGCCTCTCATACATCACATCGAGCATCGTTAAAGGCCACAAATACGTCAATGTGGGGCCCACCGTCCATGCAATGGATGACATGGATTAAAACATGCATCAGGGTGCATCTAGCACTGTCCCAAACACTGGTCGGTGTGGATGTACAACACATATATCACATGGGCCCCACAGCTGCTGGACGGCGTGGGAGCAACACATACCTCAGTGGGTCCACACATGTGGCGCACCAGTCCAGCGAATAGATGGACGGTATGGCATATACAACACATGCAGTAAGGGGCCCACCGTCCATAACAGATGGACTACGTGGCTTAAAGCACATACATCACAAAGCCATACATTCATCAAGGTGGGCCCATCCCACACATGTAGCACGTGTGGGTGGGTCCCACCCACCAGGAAAATGGGTGGACGATATTGATAAAACACATATTATGGTGGGGTCCACATAGATGGATGGTATAGATCGTTGCTGGCCCACGTGTGGGTGCCACACATACATTCCAGCGGCCCCCACCATCTAGCCCATCTAAACGGCAGGGATAAAACATATAAATCATGGTGGCTTCATCCACCACCATCCAAACAAATGGACGGCTTGGATTAATAGAAACATCACGGTGTGTACCATAGTCTAGCTGCTGGATAGTGGATACAACACATATTACGGTGGTCCCCCACACCAATGGACGATCTGGATTGCCAGGCTTCAAGGTAGGCCATGTTTTGGGGTCCACGTGTATGGTTCGAGTGGATATAAGACACAAGAATCATGTATGGGCCCCAGCTGGACAAACAACATGAATATACAACGCATGGATTATGATGGGGCCCACTGTCCAGATCTGGACTTAACGGTGTAGATCAAAATCACGGTCCTGTAGCTGTGTTTGGGGTGGGTTTTCCCCAGAGCTGTCAGCAGGGAGGCCGCTAGATGGTCTGTCTAGCAGCACGATGGGCCCCCTGATCATCATACAGACGGCATGGATGACAGATACATTGCGGTGGGGTCCACGGAAGGGTGGGCCGCCCCACTCCGAATCAAGGTGGGCCATCAACAAAGAAAAGAGAGAGAGAGAGAGAGAGAGAGAGAGAGAGAGAGAGAACATGTGCAGGGGGAGGGACTCCGCCATTATGAGCCCTCCCTACACATGATATAATGCATACATCAAATGGGTGCCACCACAAGTGGGCTCTCAATCATACAAATCCATGGTGGAAATTTTAAATCACTCACCATTTGCACTCCTTTTTTTGGTCCCTTAGCTTCCTTAGATCATTGGCTTCAACTTTGATAGAAGATGATGGAGATGAATGGCTAGGCTGAGAGATGAGAGGGGTAGGAAGTGGGCCACACACAAAGCTCTTCTCTCCTTAGGAAGCTTGGACGTTTCCCTCCTTTGGGTTGTTTAGAAAGAGTGAGAAATGAGAGAGAGGAGTGATGGATGATGGGTGGAGAGATGGGTGATGGGTGTAAGGAAGGGATGGGTGGAGAGAGAGAGAGAGAGAGAGAGAGAGAGAGAGATGACTTTGGGGATGGGTTAAGTACTTGGGGATGAGATAGAGTACTTGACTTGATGGGTTGTGTACTTTAATTGATTAATTGATGTTTGGTAGAGATTCTCTCGAAATTCGTAATGGGCATTGTTTCTTTAAAATATTCACAGGCATACATCTCCTGGTCTCGGTATCGCATCGATGCGCGAGACACGTCGTTGGAACCGCGGCGATGGTGTGGTCGTGATGGTACAAGTCTCGGGTCGAGATGACTCAGATTTATGGGATATGACTTAGGGTCACGTGCAAATGCCGATTACATGTCGCGGGATGTCAAAATTGAACAGGAATGATCGCGTGAGTCTACAAAATGGTACAGACTAGGATACGGGTCTTACAACTCTCCCCTCCTAATAAAAATTTCATCCTCGAAACTTGCACTATCACACAAGACAAAGTAAGGGAAAAGGAAGCATCGACATATACATATAATAATCAATACCATACAAGGCATAATCAATCTACAAACAAATGGGGATAGCGCTCTCTAATCTCAGCCTCATGCTCCCAAGACGCCTCCTCAACCGAATGGTGACCCTTACAGAACCTTGGATCCCGGATCAGAAACGATCAAAACTGGAATACTATGCAGCCTCACAATCTCAATGGTAGGGAGCTATATCAAAAGGTCTCCAAGTTATTCGAACTCGGGGATCTAATCATTCTAAGTTCTCAACAATCATCCAGTGTAGGGTAGCTATCAGCAGGTATGTGATGATATCCTCAGGTATTCCCAAGTTATGCTCTGATACCAACTTTTGTCAAGTCCCAAACTCAGAAATCGGGCTCACAAGATTCCCGATTGCCGAATACGGTGCCGACAGCCTCTGTAGTACCCCATTCTCGGCTCCCAGCGCCCATATGCCAGATTCCGATCATCGGATCCTACAAGGTGGATTTTTCAAAGTACATTCATCTCGTAAGAACCATAACCACAAGTTTACCCAAATCACAAAGGTAGCATCATCATCACATATCTACTAATATAAACAGTTGAATATAGTGCTGAAAGGGAAATACATATATCAAAAATCAAAGCTCCAAAAGACAGTTGCACGCTCCAAGCTCAACGCTGCTGTGACCTAACGCTACCTGCATGCATCTATCGTGCATAAGCTTATAGAAAGCTTAGAGGATGGTGAAAGTGTGTGTGCTCAAGGTAAATGTCAAGTATGCAATATCAAAGCAATGCGAAAACATGCTACTAAGTCCATAAATACCATCAGCCTTATCTAGACTATGCAATGTAAAAATATAATAAGTCAATATCATATACTGAAGAAGCAATGTAGATCAGTTATGGAATGCGGAGACATAGTACGCCATGCAATATACAAATCCTGATGAGTCCACAAATACCATCAGGATCATCTAGGCAAGATAAATGTAGAAACATAACAACCCAAAATGCCATATGTCGTGGATGAAGTATGTGGTATAAATGTAATGACCAAGCTGGAGTGCGAAGTCAGGATGATAGTACATGGTATTGCAGGATATGGGGTCCATCACAAGAGACTTCTATCCAAACCAGTCCCATCCATAAATTTGGATAGCCAGACTCAATGTGGTAAACTCCTGATCTCAGGTTAGTCGTGCCCCCTAACTGAAATCCTGGCCATTTCGAAGGTACACAATAATTAGTTGCGCACCACCACCCCAAGTGGATAGTGAATGAATGAGTATACAACTCCCACTCAATAAGTCCACATATCAGTACTGTACATCTCTGAGATCATCACCGGGGTCTAGTACACTCCACACTGACTACCACCTCCCTAACCGTACAGCCCAGCGAGTGGAAGAGACCACACTATTCGCTTGCCAGTAATATACCAATGCCTATCCGGCTGATCGATAGCGGACCCATTAGGAGCTGGTCAAACTCACCCTAGCTTACAGCCCCCTCACTAAGGTGGATAAGGTCACACCCTTTCCAACAGATCATAACACAGTAAGAGATGCTGCTTACTAGTATTCGACACTCAGGCGCTCATGTATCCTCTCGGTCTAGATGTTGGAGTCTCCTGCAGTACCAGAGGATTCTGGGACTCTCACCCAAGGATATCCAATGTGCCCACAGTGCTAGAACTAAATATTTTTTGTATCCCATGTGGCCATCCACGATGAACCTGTGGAGGCCACAACCCCGATATCACTAGGGCATACAGTAGTCATATCACAAAATGCAAGATGCACGAGTCACATAGTCCAATCATACATTAATCCTGTGCATACCGCGCGCTCGTATGGGACGACTTCGCCTATCAGGGAGTCCCATAAACAATCAGCCCAATGACACATGCAATGGAAATAATGGTAAATCACATCTCATAACAAACATGCAGATGATGTTTATGGGCATGTATCATGATGCTATGTTGTCACATACTCATAATCGGTATCGATAACCGACATTGATAATCAACATCGATAATCAACCTCGATAATCGGCATCGATGATCAGTATTGGCCTCGATAATTGGCACCGATAATCAGCATCGATAATTGGTACCAAAAATTGGCCTCGATAATCAGCACCAATAATCAGCATCGATAATCAGCCGAGATAATCGGCATCGATGAGAATGGGCCTAACAAGGCCTAAGGGAAGGTCACAATGTGGACATTTAACCATCATTACCCATTAATGTGGCCATTCAACCAACATTACTCCCAAGGAGTGGCCCATATAGAGTCAAACGTATAGTGGGCCCATGGCCTCACACAAGGGCCTAATATACATCACCATGGGCCTTACTCAAGGGCTTAATACACTGGGCCTCACTCATGGGCCACATATGCATCACATTGGACCTCACTCATGGGCCACATATACATCACATTCGACCTCACTCATGGGCCTCATATACATCAATGGGCCGCACCACATGGGCCTCATATACAACCTCAATGGGCTGCTCACTTGGGCCTAATATACATCACAATGGACCACATATATACATCAAGTAGGCCACATCACATGGGCCGCACCAATGGGCCTAATATATATGAAGTGGGCCACATCACATAGGCCGTACCAATGGGCTTCTCATACATCACATCGGGCCTCGTCAAAGGCCATAAATACGTCAATGTGGGGCCCACTGTCTACGTAATGGATGGCTTGGATTAAAACATGCATCAGGGTGCGTCCAGCACCATCCTAAACAACTGGTTGGTGTGGATGTACAACACATATATCACGTGGGCCCCACAGCTGCTAGACGGCGTTGGAGCAACACATACATCAGGTGGGTCCACACATGTGGCCCACCAGTCCAGCGAATGGATGGACGGTATGGCATATACAACACATGCAGCAAGGGGCCCACCATACATAGCTGATGGACGGCGTGGCTTAAAGCACATACTTCACGGTGCCATCCCACCATCCCAATCAAATGGATGGTGGGCATAGAGAATACATTCATCAAGGTGGGTCCATCCCACATGTGCAGCACATGTGGGTGGGTCCCACCCACCAGGAAAATGGGTGGACGGCATTGATGAAACACATATTATGGTGGGGTCCACATAGATAAACGGTATAGATCGCTGCTGGGCCCACGTGTGGGTGCCACACATACATTCCAGCAGCCCCCACCATCCAGCCCATCTAGACAGCAAGGATAAAACATATAAATCATGGTGGCTTCATCCACCACCGTCCAAACAGATGGACAGCTTGGAATAACAGAAACATCACGGTGTGTACCACCGTCTAGCTGCAGAACGGTGGATACAACACATATTACGGTGGTCCCCCACATAAATGGATGGTCTGGATTGCCAGTCTTCAAGGCGGGCCACACTTTGGGGTCCACGTGTATCGTCCGTGTGGATATAAGACACAAGCATCACGTGTGGGCCCCAGCTGGACAGATAGTGCGAATATACAACGCATGCATTATGATGGGGCTCACTGTCTAAATCTAGACTGAACAGTGTGGATCAAAACCACACGTGTGGACTGAATGGTGTAGATCATAACCACGGTCTTGCACTTGCTATTTAGGGAGGGTTTTCCCCAAAGCTATCAGCAGGGAGGCTATTGGATGATCTGTCTAGCAACACGATGGGCCCCCTGATCATCATACGGACGACGTGGATGGAAGATACATTGCGATCGGGTCCACAAAAGGGTGGGCCACCCCACTCCAAATCAAGGTGGGCCATCAACAAAGAAAAAAAAAGATAGAGAGAGAGAGAAAGAATGTGTGGAGGGGAGGGACTCTGCCATTATGAGCCCTCCCTACACATGATACAATGCATACATCAAAAGGGTCCCACCACAAGTGGGCCCTCAATCATACAAATCCGTGGTGGAAATTCTAGATCACCCACCGTTTGCACTCCTTCTTAGTCCCTTGGCTTCCTTAGATCCTTGACTTCAACTTTGATGGAAGATGATGGAGATTGAATGGTTAAGATGAGAGATAAGAGGGGTAAGAAGTGGGCCACACACCAAGTTCTTCTCTCATTAGGAAGCTTGGACGTTTCCTTCCTTTGAGTTGCTTGGAAAGAGTGAGAAATGAGAGAGATGAGTGATGGGTGATGGGTAGAGTGATGGGTGATGGGTGTAAGGAAGGGATGGGTGGAGAGAGAGAGAGAGAGAGAGAGAGAGAGAGAGAGAGAGAGTTGACTTTGGGGATGGGTTGTGTACTTGGGGATGGGATAGAGTACTTGACTTGATGGGTTATATACTTTGATTGATTGATTGATGTTTGGTAGAGATTCTCTCGAAATTTTCAATGTGCGGTGTTTCTTCAAAATATTTGCAGGACCACATCTCCTGGCCTGGGTATCACATTGGTGCACAAGATGCGACGTTGAAACCGCTGTGATGGTGCGGCTGTGATGGTACAAGTCTCGGGTCGAGCCGACTCAGATCTATGGGATACGACTTAGGGTCACTCGCAAATGTTGATTATTGGTTGTGGGTTACTGGAATTCAACAGGAAGGATTGTGGGAGTCTACGGAATGGTACAGATTAGAATACTGGTTTTACAACTTTCATAATAGGAGGGACTCATTGAGTCACTGTGGCTTACCACTCACTTTCATCAATGGATTTGAGGAAGATTATCATCCTGGCTTTTCAATATGAATAATTTGAGCCATCAAAGGGAGGTGACGTAGAAATGGATAAATTCTTAAAATTTGATATCTTATAGCTTTCGATCTAGCTCTAAGAGGTAAATCTCAAAAAGAGAAACATTCTCTGATACCACTTGAAAGATGAGTTATCGATGTCCTAGATTGGGGGTGAATAGGACTACACCAATTTTTTCAATAAAATGTGGAAATAAAAATCTCAATGTCATAAAGTATTGAAATCTTGATTCCAATTAATTCGTAGGACAAACTTCACCTATTATTTTAGGTAGGATAACTTTATTTCATGACGTCCTTGGAATTAATCTTTCGAACCAATAAATGACAGAAAATCAAAACAAAAATAATCATTATAAATACATAAGGAGTTATAGTGGTTCGGTGTTTAACACACATCTACTCCAGTCCCAAAATTACTACCCTCATAATTTTGGTTTTCCACTATATCAAGGTTTTCCCAGGTTCATATTAACAAACTCTTACAGTTCTTGTGATTTTCACAGGCTTACCATAATAAAACTCCCTTTGTGATTTTCACGGGCTTACAACAAATCAACCTAAATAAAATTTTCAGGTTATTTAAATCAAAACCTAAATAAAAACAATAATAATAACAATACTTATCTTTAGAAGACAGGATGTCGATTTGAAGATGTAATAGAGGCTTCAAGCAGCAATTTTCTTTCTTAAGAGTCGATGAAGTAGTATATGCTCAAGTAGAAAGAATATATGGATCTAATGTATTCTAAAGAATATAAAACCTAACTAATATAGATTCAATCCTTTATTTCTCGGGTATATATTACTCTCTAATTTCATTTGAAACTATCTTGAGAAAAGAAATTGAATAAGCTAAATAAGAATAATAATTACCACATAGATAACTTTGGGAGTACCTGAGTTTCTCTTTCACTTGTAGAAGATTTTTCACTGAATTTTGTTATATAAATGAATAAGAGAATGTCCCTGTTTATAGCCAAAAGATTTGGAAATTCGCTCAGCCAAAAAATATGTTCGGGTGGCCGGATTCTAACGATTCTATTCCAATGGCAATCAGATTGCGAGGGATAAGATTTATCAAAAATTCAGCTAGCCTGAACCAAAATTCAGCTGGGTGAATCTCTAATTCGGCTGACCAAATTCAAGGTTCAGCTAGCCGAATCTCTTTGAAATTTGAAAGTTTCATTGCTGGAAACTTGACCCGAGACACCTTCGGGCTGGCTCAATGCCAAGTTCAGCTAGCTAAACCCAAAGTTGGGTTGGTCGAACTTGCAATAGATTTTTCATTAAATCTGGAAACTTTGCCGAATCTGAAGCTAGGTTAGCCAATATAAGTTGGGTTTGCTAAACTTCAGTGAACTTATACTATAAATTAAGCATATTAAACATTTAAATGCCATGTTTCAAAAAGACCCAACCTAAGGTCTTTTTAAGGTTATTCAACCTGGTTGTTGGCATATACATTGATCTTTATTTTGAAACCATGCCAAATCTTTAAGTCTTGGGATGTTGAGCCGATCTTCATGAGGTGTCGTAGAGGACTAAAGTGTACTTGAGATCTACCAAATATTTTGTCTACGAGATTTGACAACTCCAAATGTGCTTCAAAAAAATCACTTACAATATATATATATATATAAATAGATAGATAGATAGATATATTAAAAGTATTATATTGTATAAAGCACACCGTTGTTTGTCAAATTTTGTTTAGATAAAATAGCTTGAGAGTTATAGTCCGTCTAATGTGGATCAAGATAGAAAGTTCAAGTCTCAAGTCATTCAAGTTCAACATCTACTATGGAGACCAAGCTTAAGTACGAGTTATGAAGTTGGAAAGTTCAAGCTAGAATGGGTTCAAGTTCTACTACACTTTAAGTAGAAAATCAAACTCCACCTATAATATACTTCAAGTTGAAGATCTACTATGCTCTATTGAAGATTTAAGAAGAAGAACAAGCGTTAAACTTCAATGTCCAGTCTTCTCAGGTATAATTGACCCTAGAAAGACCTCAAACTTAGGTGCTTTCAAAAGATAAACTTATATAGTATTTTATACTTTGGTTAGGATCTAGTTCGACTAATCTAAGCCTTGGTTCGACTAGTCTAAGCCGTGGCTCGACTAGTCTAAGATAATCTTCGACCAGTCCAAGTTTGAAATCTAAAAATGGATATTTTTGGTGATTTCTCGACCAGTCGAAGAGGGACCTTTGACCAGTCAAGGGTTGCTCGACTCGAAGTCCATCAACTAAAATTTGGCACCCTCGACTAGTCGAAGCTCATGCTCGACCAGTCGAAGAACAGTTTTATCCGGTCATGCCCAAAATTTAAATTTTAGTTAGATCTTAAACAAGTCGAAGGTAACCTTAGACGAGTCGAAGCAACAACTTTTCAGCCTATAAATAGAGGCCTTCTCTCAATTCAAAATTACTCATCCAACCTAAGAAAAGCCTTCACCAAGAAAGAGAGAAGTCCCCACTATCTTCAAGTTATTTCACAGTATTTTAATATTTTGTTTATATAGTTTTTTATTTTGATTCCTTGATCTCTTTTCATGAATCTTACTTTTTAAAATAGACTAATCACTCTTCTTTGAGATCTTGAGGAATTCAAACAAGTAGCCTTTGGTTTGAATTAATTTAAAATCAATATAAAACCTAGAACCCTTGTTTGTGTTACTAGACATTGAACGTTCTACTTCAAGCAAAGAGGTTCTACAGGCTACTTCAAGAGATTCATTACTTCAAGAGATTCATCTTTAAAAGGAAGATACGTACATATCTATATTTTGTATTTTTGGTTTCTTTAAGATAATCAGAAAATCTCATGTGTTGGTTTTTACTGAGATAGCCAAAAAATCTTAGTGTGGGGTTTTTTATTTGTGATAGCCCTTCTAAAAATACAACTGTATAAGGTTTTAAGGTAAACCTGTGAAAACCTTATTTTTAGTAAACACCAATATCACGTGGGTTGTGATTATTAGGAGTGGAGTAGGTGTGGCTATTTGAGAATAGTTGGTGTACACACCGAACGACTATAACTCCTGGTGTTTGTGGTGGATGTTTTGTTTTTTGCATATGTGGTGAATGATTGTAATTTATTTATGCAAATGTAGTGAATGCTTGTAATAGATAGCTCTCTTATCTCGTGCTTGGTTTGAGATCTTGATCCTTACAAATGTTCATAAAATCAGGTTGTCCTATCTAAAACTTTGTTTTTGGTGTAAGGTTGTCCTACAAACTAAGTTTGAATCATTTTTTCAATATTAATTCTATTGAGATTTCTGATTTATTCTAATTTATTTATTATTTCAGTACTTTAAGTTTTTATTTAACATAGTCCTATTCACCCCCTAGGACTATTAAGCTCGCCATTTTCATATATATATATATAAACCAAATGCACAGCTGCACAATAATTCGCACGAATTTCATGCAAACTTTTTAAGAATTCCTTATACGTGATGTGAGTCCAAAATTTGAACGATCCACATGATACAACACCCCATGAAGTCGCCCAACTTTTACTTTGATCCAAAAATTTGGTGGGCCATGGAAAAAGAATAATTTCCTCCTTTGATTTTCATCTCCCAATGCTATAGCCCACCAGAGTTTTAGATTAAGGTGAAATTTAGTCCCTTAGGGTTTCATGGGATGCTGTTGCACCGTTTGGATTAGATGCCCATGACACATGTACAAAGGTGTGCACGTGCGCAGGTAAGCATGCCTCATATATATAGATATATATATATATATATATATATATGTGTGTGTGTGTGTGTGTGTGTGTGTGTGTATGTGTGTGTACATATACATATGTATATATATATATATGTACATATATATATACATATGTATATGTATATATACACATACATGTATGTGTGTGTTGAAATGCTCACCTATGCACCTAGTGACATGAGCACCCATGAGTACCTTTGTACATGTGTCCTGGGCACGAAATTTGAATGGTTTATGTGATGTGGCACCCCTTGAAACTTTACGGGCCCAATTTTCAGCCCGATACAAAACTCTGGTGGGCCATAGCAAAGAGAAATGCAAATCAAGAGAGGAAATTGTTTCCTTTTGCCATGGCCTACCAGAGTTTTGTATCGAGTTGAAAGTTGGGCTTGTGAGGTTTTAATAGATGCCACAATGACACGTCTGCAAAGGTGCTCATGTAAGAAGGTGCGTAGGTGAGCATTCCTATATATATATATATATATATATATATATATATATATATATATGTGTGTGTGTGTGTGTGTGTGTGTGTTACTGACAGGTTGAGTAGCGAGACTACTACTAAAAACTTCTAAAGGCCACAAAAGTCTTCGATCAAGCTTATATTTGTATTTTTCCCTTCTTTAATGTTTTTGTTAACTTTTAAACAGGTTGGATTTCGAAAAAACATCATAGTGGGCCTTAAAAAGGTTCCAACGGTGGGAATTAACCTTCCCACTATTTTTTGTGGTAGGGTCCACTAAAGCTTTGGATCTACCTCATTCTCTGGCTCATGGCTTAAAATAATATCTCCAAATGGATGGACGTTGTGGATACAACACATACATCAAAGTGGGGTCCACAAAACTTGGTGATGTCACTTCCCTAGCGAGTTTGGCTACTCAACCGTATCTAATCCGCGTCCCCTCTGTGCACTCCACCTCCCTATCCTCTTGGGAACTTAGATAGGATGGGCCCTATAGTGATGCATACATAAAATCTACTCCGACCATTAGGTAACTATTGGAAATTTAGTCGTACGACTAAGATAACAGGTAGATTTATGATTAAGGTGGGCCACACTAAAGGAAACAATGAGAGAAGGCATGCATATCATTGCATTTTTACATGGTCCATCATACTTTTTATGTGAAATCCATTCCAACCAGTATCTTCATTGAGAAAATTCATACATGGGGTATAACAATTATACCTATGCTTGATTTATATGGGCCAAACCAAATGACACAGTTTGGATGGTGAGCATCTCCCTGCCTGTCCCTTTCATGTGGCCCAACGTAATTATTGATGTAGCTAATTTTTTAGCCATATAGCTAAACAATTTTTTTATTTTTTTATTTTTTTTGCTAACCTTATGGATAGAGTGGATTTCACATACACATCATGGTGGGGCACCCCAGCCCGCCCTGCAAGTGCCTTGGTTGGCGTGCAGTCATGCTAACCAAGGTAGTAGCTAAATAATCTAGTTTGTGATGTGAAGGAACTTTGTGCAAGCAAATCAAGATGGGAAGAGTTTGGATGGGCCCCATAGTGATGTGTATTTGAAATCCACTCCAATCACAAGGTGTGTGATGCAAATTTAGATATAGGGCTAAAACGTTAGCCACATTTATAATTCAATTGGGCCACATAAGAAGAAATAGTGCAAAGAATATCCCTCGTCCAATTTTTTTTCACTTGGTGTAGCCCACATAAATCACTCATGAGCCTAATTTTTTGTCCCCATATATGAATTTTCATGAAAAAGGTAATAGTTGGATTGGATTTCACATAACATCACTATGAGCCATGTAAAATTCCAACGGTAGGTGTCCCCTCTCTGATTGTTTCCCATGGTGTGGACCACTTGAATCATTAATCTAGATGATTTTTTTAGCCCTATGGATAAATTTCCATCAATAACATAATAGTTAGAGTGAATTTCACTAACTTATTATATTGCATCCACCTTGTCTAAGTTCTCAATACCATGGGGAGTTGGACCGCACCAAGGTATCCTGCGGGATAGTTCATAAGAGACCATTACCCATCAAATGCATGGTATTGATGTTCGACACACACACACACACACACACACACACACACACACATGGAAATGGTATTATGGGTCGACCTCATGGGAACTTGAACTTCCCATGAGGTTGAGCTATGTGGGCCCCACCGTGATATGTGTCGAACATCAATACCATGCATTTGATGGGTGCCCTTTCGGTCATGGGATATCCCAAAAATCAATCATATATGGAACTCAGGTAGCCATACCATCTAAAACTATGTGAAGACATGCCTAAATCATATAAAAGCACTTGGCGGGGTTCACCTAAGTTTTGTATGCAATTGAAACTTGGTCTAACCCCTCGTCCAAGTGTGACACACACAATAAATGGGCTGGATTTGTGAACCACATCTCAGTGGACCCAATAAATAATTATGAATGTTTAATTGGGAGGGTAACCACTCTCAACTATTGTATGTGGTGTGACCCACCCAAGTCATGGATTGACTGGATTTTTAAGCTCGTGGCCCACCACGGAATGTTGGATTTGACTAATGAAGTAGATGTTTGGCACACATCACGGTAGGGCCCACACAGCTCGACCTCATGGAAAGTTCCCGTGAGATCGACTCATAGTACCATTTCTCATATATATATATATATATATATATATATAGAGAGAGAGAGAGAGAGCTGGGCAGAATCCGACCCGATCTGATTCGAACCAAAGGCCAGGATTGGGTCGGATTGAGTAGGCCCACTCAGATCTAACCGTACATCTAGTCGAGTTTGGATTAGTAGTCAACTAGACCGATCCGATCCGGTTGAGTACTATATAAGATATTTTTACTTTTTACTACTCTCACCCGAACGAAGCCCTAATCTCTAACCCTTTTCTACCCTTCCTCCATACTCTCACCCTTCCCCATCCTATGTCCATGCACTGGTCAGTCCCATGAGGTCTCTTCTTCTTGACACCCTCACTCTCCATCTCAATGCCTCCACAGCCCCAACTATATCGATTGTCAGATCATCACCGGTGTGCAAATATTTAAAACAAAAATGTCCAAATTGTTAGATCGCCAACGATGTCGATGGTACCATAGACAATGGCTTCAAACTTACTAATGCGCCTCAACCTGAGCCTCCAGTTCAATTAAGGCTCTTAAATGGCAGCCCAATAGTGCCACCAGAGTCATTGAGGAAAGGGAAGCAGTCTGTCTTTCGATTTAAATAACTGAGAGATAGATGTATCTAGATTCTCAACAACATCTCTTTGTTCTTACACACCCAAATGGCCAATCTTTTTCCAAACCACCATCGAATTTTTTTCATATTTTTTTATTTTTTTAAAATTCAAATTTTTTTTAAAAAAAAAAAACAAAAGGCCCCCGATCTGAACCATACCCAATCCGATCTGACTCGATTAGGTTCGGATCAGGCCAGCAGTGCATTGGATCGGATCGAGTCTAGTCAGATGACTCAAACTTAGTCCTGGATCGGATCGAGCTCATTCCATTGAAAATTTCAGACCAAAGTGTAGTTGGTGTTGGAAGTCCAAACCAAACCTTGCTACTCTCAAGGACATTAAATGGAGGAGGAAGCTTCCAGCGTCCAGGACGTCTTCCCCATGCGTCTGTTCAGCTTCTCCAAGCAACTATTTAAATGTTTCTTTTGATATTTGTAATAGCAGTTAATTCTATGCCCTTGTAGTGTATTTTAGATGGGCATTTGTGTCTTTTCACCTTGATGGAAAAGTCTATATAAGGGAGCTCATGTAGTCCGTTTGAAGTTAAGACAACAAGCTTGTAAGCTACATTAAAAATACAAAGTCTCTTCTCTTCTACATGTCCAGTGAGCTCAAACCCAAGGCTTTGTAAAGCCAAGTAAACTCTGGCTAATATAGCCAACAAACTGGTATCAGAGCCAAGTTTTTCTCCTACGGGGAAGTTTTTCCAGCAGTTTTTTTGATAAGTACATGATTTTTCCGAAAAATCATTTAAGAAAAGTTTCTGCTTTCCTGGTTGGAGATCGTCAGTAGTTTTTTTTTTCAAGAAAAATTTAGATTGGAGGGCAAGCTTTTCTTTCGTTTGAAGTCAGCAAAATTGTTCCCAAAGAAAAAAAAAAAAATCCGTTAAAAAAATCTGCTTTCTTCCAAGCCAAAATTTGAAAAATCTGCTTTGAAAAAAAAAAATCACATTTGAAGAAAAATCTATTTAAAAAATTCACATTGCAGTAGTTCGGTTTTTTTTCTACAAGAGTTTCCAAGATTTTTTCACCAAGTCCAGATTTTTTCAAAAAAATGCATTTGCAAAGCCAAGTTTTTTGAGTTCCCTGTTGAAGTTGCGGTCTTTCCCGGCCAAAGAAAGAAAAAAGCTATTTCATCAGTTTTTTTTTTTTTTTTTTTTTTTTTTTTTAATGTAGAAAAAGTCAAATTCAAGCGATTTTTTTTTTTTCATTAAAAAAATTGTTAAAAAAAAAATGCGATTTCAACAGATTTCTTTTTCTCATCATCTGCTTTTATTTCATCTCTCTTTCTCTTCATTTAAAAAAAATCAGTTCATCCTTCCTTAAAAATAAAAATGGCCAGCAAAATCCAGCCACAGGTTCCTACATTGTCTAAGGACAATTATGAAATGTGGTGCATCCAAATGAAGGCGTTGTTCTAGTCGCAAGAATTATGGGAGATCGTCACTGATGGGTATGTAGAACCCACTATGGAGGAAGAAGCCGCCTTCACCAACGAAGAAAAGACGGCTCTAAAAAATTAAAGGAAGAAAGATAACAAAGTGTTGTTCCTCCTCTATCAAGGGTTGGATGAATCAACCTTTGAAAAGATTGCCGAAGCAACATCAAGCAAGCAAGCTTGGGATACTCTTGGCACCATCTTCAAGGGTGTTGATCGAGTGAAGCGGGTTCGCCTTCAAACAATAAGAGCCGAGTTTGAAGCAGCGCACATGAAGGAAGGTGAGAGTATCTCTGACTACTTCTCACGTCTAATTGTTATTATTAACAATTTAAAAAGAAATGGTGAAAAAGTTGAAGACATACGTGTCATTGAAAAGGCGCTGCGATCTCTCACAACCAAGTTTGAGCATGTGGTTGTGGCGATCGAAGAATCAAAGGACCTTGAAAAACTGTCTATTGAAGAATTGATGGGATCGTTGCAAGTGCATGAGCAACGAATGCAAAAGAATGCTGGTTCAACACTTGAACATGCCTTAGAGTCTAAGTTGACTCTAAATGAACAAAAGAATGGCCATACACAACGAGGCGGTCGTGGCACTAGCAATCGTGCAAGAGGCAGAGGGCGTGGATATCATCCAAGCCATCAACAAAATCAACAAAAGTTTACCAGTTTCCGTGGAAGAGGAAATGGTAGAAGCCGATTCACACGTGGTCGTGGAAACACAAAGAATGTTCAATGCCACAATTGTAAGAAATTCAGTCATTATGCCTCTGAGTGTTGGAGCAAAGTGAATCAAGATGAAAGATCCAACTATGCTGAAGCATCACACCATGAACAAGAAGTCTCTACACTCCTCCTCGCACAAGAAAAGGCATGTGAACAGCCAGATGTGTGGTATCTTGACACGGGTGCAAGTAACCACATGAGTGGTAACAAAGAACTGTTCGTGGAACTCACAGAAGGAGTTCGTGGCGACATGAGTTTTGGTGACTCATCAAAGGTACCCGTGATTGGCAAAGGAAAAGTTAAAATCTATCAGAAGAATGGTGAGCCAAATTATATCTCTAATGTGTATTACGTACCAAATATGAAAAATAACATCCTCAGTATTGGCCAACTCCTTGAGAAGGGGTATGTCATACACATGGAGAATCATTCTCTCTCTATAAGAGATGCTCACAAGAGACTTGTGGCTCAAGTACAAATGGCAAAGAATCGCATGTTTCCGCTCCATATCAACATAAAGGCCGAGAAGTGTTTTTATGGACTCGTGAAGAATGATTCATGGAGATGGAATCTTCATTTTGAGCATCTCCATTTCAGTGGCCTTAAACTCTTATCCTCATCAAGCATGGTGCATGGCTTGCCGGCTATTGAAGCTCCAGAACATGTGTGTGAGGCGTGCACACTCGGCAAGCAACAAAGGAACTCCTTCCCAAGTGGAGTGTCCAGAAGAGCAAAGGAACCACTTCAGTTGGTTCACACTGATATTTACGGACCACTTGAAACACCCTCTCTTGGAGGTAATAAATATTTTATTACCTTCATTGATGATTTCAGCAGAAGACTTTGGGTGTATTGCATCAAAGAAAAATCTTCCGCTTTCACTATCTTTAAAATGTTCAAAGCTTGTGTTGAAGTTGAAAGTGGTCACAAAATTAAAGTACTCAGATCTGACAGAGGTGGAGAGTACACCTCAAATGCATTTCGAGATTTTTACAGGGAACATGGCATTAAGCAACAACATACTGCAGCTTACACGCCACAACAGAATGGAATTACGGAATGGAAGAACCGCACCATCCTCGACATGACAAGGACCATGCTGAAGGAAAAAGGCCTGCCAAAGAGCTTCTGGGCAGAGGCAGTTGCATGTACTGCCTACTTGCTCAATCGGTGTCCAACCAAGAGCATCAGAAACATGACACCACAAGAGGCATGGAGTGGCTACAAACCGAGCGTGGCGCACCTAAGGATCTTTGGGTGTGTCGCCTACGCTCAAGTTCCAGAAGCAAGAAGAAGGAAGCTTGATGATCGTGGCGAAAAATGCATTTTTATCGGCTATAGTGAAGCATCTAAAGCCTACAAGCTCTACAATCCACTAACCAATAAAGTAGTGGTGAGTAGAGATGTGGTCTTTAGTGAGGAAGAAACTTGGAAATGGAACAATGAAGAATCGACCAAAGATATTCTAGTCGAAACAGAAGAACATGAAGAAAGGCATGACCGTCAAGAGCAAATGCCCGCAACACCTTCTTCGGCCGCATCATCAGTTCGCAGAAGTCCAGGAGTACAGTCCATCACTCCTGAAAGCACTCCAAGTCAAAATTCAGCCAGCTCATCCTCACCCATGGCACCCATAAAAATGAAAAGCTTAAGCGACATTTATGAGCAAACTGAAGAGGTCAATCTTTTCTGCCTGTATGCAGATCATGAGCCTCTAACATTTCAGGAGGCTATAAAAGAAGAATGTTGGAGAATTGCTATGAAAGAAGAAATTCATGCCATTGAGAAAAATGACACATGGGAGCTGACTACGCTTCCTAATGGCCAGAAAACTATTGGTGTCAAATGGGTGTACAAGATTAAGCGAAACGCTGATGGCGAGATCGATCACTACAAGGCAAGGCTCGTAGCAAAGGGCTATAAACAGAAGTACGGGGTGGACTATGAAGAAGTCTTCGCTCCGGTTGCTCGCCTTGACACTGTGAGGATGATTATCTCCCTTGCAGCCCATCACAGTTGGATGATCTATCAACTGGATGTGAAATCTGCATTTCTGAATGGAATTCTGGAAGAAGAGGTCTATGTTGACCAACCTGAAGGCTTTGTTATGCAAGGGGAGGAACACAAGGTGTATCGACTGAAGAAAGCCCTTTATGGGTTGAAGCAAGCTCCACGTGCTTGGAATGCACGCATCGACAACTATCTTCAAGAGAACGGCTTCGCCCAATGTCCATATGAGCATGCAGTTTACATCAAGAAGAATGCTCATGGCGATATACTTATAGCATGCCTATATGTTGATGATTTGCTATTTACAAGAAATAGCCGATCAATGTTTGATGAATTCAAGAAGGCTATGTTTAAGGAGTTCGAGATGACCGACGGAGGTCTCATGTCCTTTTTTCTGGGCATTGAAGTGAAGCAACAACATGGTGGCATCTATATATCTCAGAAGAAGTATGCCAAGGAATTCCTTGAAAAGTTCAAGATGGCTAATTGCAATGCCGTAAACACGCCTGTAGCAACGGGCTTAAAACTGACAAAGGACGGAGAAGGAAGAAGCGTTGATTCGACTATGTTCAAGAGTCTGATTGGAAGCCTAAGGTACCTCACAATCACAAGGCCGGATATCGTCTACAGTGTTGGGCTTCTAAGTAGGTACATGGAAGCACCAAAAGAATCACATTGGTTAGCTGCAAAAAGAATCCTCAGGTATGTCAAAGGAACAATAGAATTCGGTCTTTTCTATCCATACAAAGATGAAGCAATGCAATATGGATACTCAGACAGTGATTGGGGAGGTGACCAAGATGAAAGAAAAAGCACCACTGGCTATGTATTCTATCTTGGAACGACTGCTTTCACATGGAATTCGAAGAAGCAGAGTGTGGTCGCCCTGTCCACATGTGAAGCAGAGTACGTGGCAGCATCGTCCACTGTTTGTGAAGGAATTTGGTTGAGAAACCTACTAAAGGAGCTGAAGCATCCGCAGGAAGGATCCACAGTCATTTATGTGGATAACAAGTCGGCAATCGAACTAGCCAAAAATCCAGTGCAGCATGGAAGAAGCAAACACATTGATACCCGTTATCATTTTCTGAGAGATCATGTGAAGCAAAAAACAATAAAATTAGAGTATTGTCATACTACGGAACAGGTGGCGGATATTTTCACAAAGGCATTACCGACAGATGCATTCAAACGACTAAGAACAATGCTCGGAATGAAGCCGGTTTTGGTTTGAAGGGGAGTGTTGGAAGTCCAAACCAAACCTTGCTACTCTCAAGGACATTAAATGGAGGAGGAAGCTTCCAGCGTCCAGGATGTCTTCCCCATGCGTCTGTTCAGCTTCTCCAAGCAACTATTTAAATGTTTCTTTTGATATTTGTAATAGCAGTTAATTCTATGCCCTTGTAGTGTATTTTAGATGGGCATTTGTGTCTTTTCACCTTGATGGAAAAGTCTATATAAGGGAGCTCATGTAGTCCGTTTGAAGTTAAGACAGCAAGCTTGTAAGCTACATTAAAAATACAAAGTCTCTTCTCTTCTAAGTGTCCAGTGAGCTCAAACCCAAGGCTTTGTAAAGCCAAGTAAACTCTGGCTAATATAGCCAACAGTTGGACCAATCCGGTCGACTCGATGCCCCTTACTGAAACCATAACAAGCGGCCTTCTGTGTTCTCTTTTCCTGGGTATTTTCCTGGGTAGTGGCACTTTCGCAACAATGTTCTTTTCTTTTCTTTTTTTCTTTTTTTTTTTTTTTCCTTTCCTGGCCGATTTCTTTTATTTTTCTCTCTTCCAATCTCTCTTTACATGCATTGCACGTGCCACTTTCTCAGCACATGTAAAGTGCAAACTATAAGATACGACGACACGAGGAATAAACAAAACAAGAAAGACGATTTATTTAAATTAAGGAAAAACCTTTTCACTCCCTTCGAAATATTCTCGAAAGGAGTTACCTTCTAAGAAAGAATCCAGTTATATAATACCAGAGAGAGAGATGCATTGCTTTCTTTTATTTATATATTTCGAGCCAATTTATAAATTAAAATAAATAAATAAATAAGGGTGAAGAAGAAAATTACGATAACGGGTCGGGGCAACAACAGTCCACACAAAGGTCAAAATCGTGGGTAGAAAGAGAGACATCATTTGTAACGATGAGATTAATAAATAAATTAATTTAAAAAAAAAAAAAAAAAAAAAAAAAGAGAGTCGAGAGACGGGAGAAAGCGAAATGAGTGAGAAAAGGTTGCAAAGGAAACAATTCTAACTTTGCATGGAAACAAGCAAAGCAACATCAGCATTTAGTAGTCATCAGCGCCTCCCATCTTCTGCTTCTCTCTCCCACCCTTTCATATCTCTCTCTCCTTATCATTACATACAGCAGAAACCTCAACGGCCCTCTCTCACTCTATCTGTTAGTAGACCATCTTCTCACTCTTACATAAAAGACCACGACGGCCTACAATGTGCGTTTGTCACATTTCTCTAAGTTGTGCCAGCTTATCCACAGCGCTGCCTGCCATTCCGACCGTGTAAATCTTGAGCTCATCTTGGGTGATGATACTAGACAATGTCGACCACCTGATTTCTCCACCCTACACCGACCTTTTAAGATGATACGGCAGAATTTGATTGTAGGGCAGGCCACCATATGGAATGAGTCGGTTCAAATAAGCACTTGTCAAAATCTTTCAAACATACTTTGCAGGGCATCGTTAATGGCCGCTTGTTTTCCAATCAAATCCCACTACGTTATCAGAAAGGTTGGTGGTTCCAGCGGCAGTATCCCATCTGCGTCCCATGACCACGTATTGGATGGTCAATGATGCATGTGGTCAGTGTACTTGCCATAATTTGGTGACCTGTGATAAACGCACATTGTAGTTATCTGGCCCAAAAAGAATTTAAAAATAAAAAAAGGCCTCCTCTTTTAGTTCCCGTTAATGAAGTTGAAAATCTGATAAACTGCCCCTGCAATCTCGTCAGCTGACCCAAGACTACAGCCCTCTTCAATCTGTATACCCACAAAAGAAAATTAGGGTTAGGGTTGGAGTTAGAGAGAGAGAGAGAGAGAGAGAGAGAGAGAGAGAGAGAGAGAGAGAGAGAGAGAGAGAGAGTTAGAGAGAGAGAGAGTAATTAGCAGTAGTAGTTACCTTGAGATTGAATGAGTAAAGAACGGAGCTCTCCAGAGAAGTTACATTAAGGTGTAAGATATCTAGGTAGAGTTCTTCCAAAGCAGCAATGGCCTTCACAAGCTGCCCGGGCCGCCTCCTTGATAGGATTTTCAGATTTACATGCGTTTGGATGACCGTAACTTCAATATCTGCCACCGCCGATTTGTTCTCGGCTGAAAATTCACTCACCCCACCTTCCATAAATCCATTGAATGGGTACTTGAACTCGGACTGATGCTGCTGCCGCATTGCTGCAGCTGAGTAGGTTGTATACTGTGGCGATGTGAAGAAGCCGTTGAAAGCAGTTGAAGTAAGAGTGTCGGGGCTATAGCCTTCTTCTTCCACCAGTCTCAGCCGCTTCTGAACTTGAAGCGACTGTAACAGCTGTTCGAGCTCTTTTACAAAATCGATGGCGCCGCCAACTATAGAAGCTTGGTCTCCCTGAAAATGGAAATTGAATTGATGGTAATCAGGTTTTAGAAGTAAAAATGTGTTTTGAATGCTAGTTTGGATGATTACTCTTTGGATGAATGAAGGCGGCATTAGAGAGCGGAGGGCGTTGAGGTGATCATTCATCTGCTTCCTACGGTTACGTTCAACGGCAATGTGGGTCATCCGTTGGCTTTCAACCTCTTCACTGTTCTTGGACGGTCTTGATCTCTTCTTCCGCTTTCGCTTCTCTTGAACAGGAGGTGGTTTCGTGAATTGGGGTGCATTAGCTTGTTTCCAGAAACGGGTGGAAGATGATCCTGAATTGCCACTAACGCCGCCGCTGCCGTCCTTGAAATTGTCAGGAGAGCTTGGGGTTTCTAGGCAGGAAGATGAATGTGGGTATTGCTGATCTTTGGTTTCGGACTTGATGGGGGAGTGCGATTCGGAGAGGTAGGTGACGCAGCTTTCGAGCTCTAATGGAGGAATGCGGGCGTCAGTTTCCAGGCAGCGGGCCTGTTTCCATGGCTTCTTTTGATGTTGTATTCTCGGCAGGAGGTGGAAGTTGGGATCTGGTAATGGTGAAAGGGAAGGAGATTCTACTCCTTCTAACATTTGGAGGAATGGCATTTTGTCTTGGAAGATTATGGGGTTGGAGAAAGGTTCTCCAAATCTCAAGCTTTCTTTGTTGAGAAATTGCCCATAACTAAAATCAGCAGCATCCCCTTCTTCTAAGCACTCCACGTTCAAATGCTCTCCCAAGAACTGCAAAATGGAACATAAAAAGATTTTTATTTTAAAAATGAAAACCTCCAGAAAGTACAAAAAAAAAACAAAATGCAATTGGTTCTCTTTTTCTTTTTCAAAAAAGGTTAACTACATTTCAAATTTCAAGCACCCCAAGAAGAAATTAAAAATAAAAATAAAAAATTACTCCTACGGTCTCGTATACTTCATATTCAAGCACCACTACAAGGGGGAAAAACTAACAAAAATAACAATCGGGTTTTTCTCCTATGGTCTCACAGAAATGAATGCCAAGCACCCAAACAAGAAAAAAAACAAAAGGAAAAGCAACTAGGCTTTTCTCTTTGGGTCTCATACACTTCAAATTCAAGCGCCCCGAGAAGGAAAGAAAAATGGTCTTTTTCACAGATTGAATGGGGCCTGCCTTTGCAGAAAGAACGGAATAGAATGTCAAGAAAGAGAAAGCAAAAGCAAAGAGAGGTTTTCCACTTTTTATTTTCATCTCCAGAGCATTTACAACTACATTGAATGCTCTCCCGTAATGGGAGATTTCAAAGGAAGGGAGAAATAAGGGATGAAAAGGAAAATGCCATAAACTCTTTACTTACACAGGGGTTGTTGAAGGATCCTTGGAGGCTCTCCATAACAACAATAGCAGAAGTAGCGATGGCAGCAACAGAGGGCTTTTTGGACAATGTGTACTGCAATGTATTATATCTCTTCTCCCCCTTCCAACAGCTATCTTTTCTTCTCTCACTCCATCCACCAGCATTCGGTATATTGCGAGTGCAGCTGCAATAAATGCACGTAGATTCGAGCAGGGAGGGCCGGAGACCCCATTTTATTCCTTTCTCAAGATGGAGATTGCAGATAGATATTAAATAAGGAGAGAGAGAGAGAGAGAGAGAGAGAGAGAGAGAGAGAGAGAGAGGAGAAACGGATGGACGGTGGCGAAAGGAATCGAAAGCTGTGTAGGTGAGGAATGAAGGGCTAGAATTACCCCAATGCCTTTAACCGGATGAAATGTTAAAAAGGAGTTCGTTTTGCCTCTGTCGCGACTAAGAATCCAGTGTGTGTCTCCACCTACTTGAGCCCAAATTCTCGAATGGTCCGACGACATTAACCGTCCATATTCAATTTGATTACCGTACAAAGGCTATTATCAACTTGTGCTTCAAAATTGATAGTAACTCATGTTATAAATTTATCTGTGGTTTGTGATGTTAAAAACAAGCCATTCATTACTATTTTATTTTTGTCTTCCTTATGAAATAGGTTCGGCTACATGGACAGATCCGATCATCGGACTACTCCGCATTTAGGCCCTTGTAAGCAGGGACATACGCAGAATCTACGTCACGACAGAGGCAACACAAACTCACGTGAAAGAGGACGTCTGAAGCGAAACTACTTGGACGATAGTGTTATCGTACAACTAGCATATACTTGCCAAGGTATAAATTACATACAACATCTAATCCGTTCAAAAAGTTGGAAAAACATTCAGAAAATCTAAGGAAATAAATAATGTCAATCCATTGATCATCTGGGCCACTTTCTGTTAAAAAAAAAATTGAAACCGATTATATATAAAGTAGATATATAGACTATCTGGTGACTTCATTGGCCCAATCTTAATTTAATATTATTGAAATAGTGTTTTAAATCTTTTGGACGGATTGGATTTCTACATATCTGAAACTTTGGAAATTTTCCGTGACCTGGCGAGGGAACGCGATGGCCAAAGTAGTCGCATGCGATTGGGGTTAGGATTTTGAAGATGAAGAATTATATGATGTGTGGTCAGCAGCTGGATTTTGAAGATGAAGAATTATTTGATGTGTGGTCAGCAGCTTTGCGCAGCAATGGGGCCCATATTTCAGTAGATCACAAGGATATATTATGACTCAGATATCTACTCGATAAGATAATCTTAACCTTCTGATTTGTGGCCTAGACATAGACGGTAGAAAAGGGAAATTGTAACAACAGTCCACTTCAAAGTTAAAAGGTTCTCAATATAAGTTATTAGGATATTCTAATGCTGGATATTTTTCTGTTATAGTACATTCATGGTGAGATTCATAAGGATAGTGGTCCAGATTAGTGAATCATGGGTTCCACTTGTTTAAATGAAAACAACTGTGCACATGTGAAAATATTTTATCGTATCGTTTACCTTTCCAGATTGGAGATTGGCGAGGGGCTTACACTATGCTACTATAGTGTGCGTTTGGTAAGAAAAGGTAAATTGTGGTATTGGCCGACAGCAATCTTGACTGTCTGAACAGTGGGCCGACTCCTGGATGGAGGATAGCCTGGAAACGGAGTTGTTCCGGAGATCGTGCGGTCCAATTTGTGTCCTTTGAGTTGGACGGATAATAAGCCTTCTATCAACGCTCAATCAGAGTGTTTTGGAAACGTTCCTTCTCCTTGTGCAGGTCCATGATCTGGATGGTCCAGATGGTTCCTGTATGACAGATGAAGTAGGATGAGTTGCCAGACTTAAGTGAGTTATTTTAAAAGCATACCGCTGTCCTTCATGACAGAGATTTCCGAAATGATTGGAAAATGGACGCGGATTGCCTGGTGACCCAACATCAATACTCTGGAGGGTCCACCGTGATACATGCGTTTTATCCACACAGTAACAATCAAGATTGAACGGCTATAGTTGAAAACTTCTCAGGGCCACTGAAGTTTGCTGATATTTGTGTTTTTCCTTATCGGAGCCCATCTCTGACAGACACATGGTACAATTAAATCCTCCACATCAGTCATCTGGCCACCATGGAGGCGATGTGGGAGAGTCGCAAGGGGAAGAGACTGGGTCAAGTAGTGACTGTGAGGCTCACCTTGACGTATCTGTTGTAGATCCACACCGTACATCCATTTTGACATCTCAATTTAGGCCATAAGTCCTAAAATGACGCAAATTCAAATCTTAAATGAACCACACCAAAGAAAATAATTAGGATTAAAAGCTCACCATTAGAAACTTCCTAGGGTCCACCGTAATGCAAGCTGCTGATATAGATGAAGGGAAACATAAATTTCAGCTTAATTCAAAAGTTGAGTCCCACAAGAATAAGTTTTCAATGGTCGATCACAATTAATCACCATGGTTTCAAAGGTGTGGTCCATCTGATATTTGGATCTACTTCATTTTTTGGTCCATCCCATAAGGTAAGCTGTAAAAATGGATGCACAACGTGGACAGATAATACAGACACTAATGTGGGCTTAGGGTCATGATGTAGAGCAGGTTGCGGACAATTTCATGGCCAAGATAGATCTGATCCGGACCGTCAAACCTTAAATCAGGCCTATCTCGCAATTTGGATGAGTTATCGGACGTAAAATATATGTTTTTGAGATATGATGAGCTACTTTGGTTTTCCTATTTTAATTCCATTTTAACTATGAATAGTAAGTTTTAGTTTGATTATAATTCTTCATCCATTGGGCTTTAGGAGTTGCGTCCAACGTCGAAAGTGCTTAGAATAATTAGGAGAACGACATGGTGATACCAAATAGGACTCTTACTATTTTTGGCCAAAAACCTTGCGCACTGGTAGACATCATGATCATCTATAAATAGTAAGTTTATTATTTATAGTAAATTGTGAATTCTAGGAGTTTTAGCTGTAGTTTGATTCTGAAATTTCTCCCATTGCTTAGTATCCGTATTTAAAGGGTTGTGAACTCGTTTATTTCATTCATCAATCAAATTACGAATTTGATAGAATTTATCAAATTAGGAATTTTAAAGAATTTATTTCTATTTTGCTTCTTGTTTCCTTGTGGATTCGAGAAGTCTCTGTGAGGAGTCTAGGGAAGTTCTGTGGATTCGAAATAGTTATCCTTAAGGAAGATGGTGATCGACCTCATCACATTTATCCCTTCATCAATTAGTATCAGAGCGAATGGAAAACAACGAAGGTATGAACCAAAATCTTGTGGACGGTAATCCAGAGATTCGTTATCTTTTAGAAAGAATGGAAGCTTTCCACCAGGAGAGTCAGTTGACCATGCAAGGGATGCTGGCAACCCTCGATCGTCTTACGGATGCATTACTTCCACCCTGAACCCTAAACAATGCTCTACCGTATGTGGTTGCTGTAAGGCACACCCTTGATTTCCGTAAAGCACTACCAGTAGTAAATCATAGGGTTACACTAGGTGATTCGAGCTCTAACGATGAGGACCTTGCTGAAGGCTTTGCCCGACGACCAATCCATGGAGGTAATCATCTAGATCGTGCTGAGAGATACTATTAAGGTGAGGCCGAACTTCCTAATTTTAACGATTTATTATGCATAGAAAATTTTCTCGACTGGCTAGCTAAAGTAGAAAGATATTTCGATTACATGGATGTGTCAGAGCATAAAAAGATAAAACTAGTAAGTTTAAATTAAAATATGGTGCTTCTGCATGGTGGGAGCAATTACAACTCTCACGATCCCAACAGAATAAGGCGTCCATCTAATCATGGCTACAGATGAAACACCTTCTTCAATTGCGATTCCTTCCCAGTGATTACGAGTAGGTATTGTTCCAACAATACTAAAACTGCCGACAAGGTAATCGAACTGTCACCGACTACACTGAAAAATTCTAACGGTTGACAACGCGAAACAATCTGTCAGAAATCAAATCACAGAAGGTCGCACGATTTATAGGTAAGTTAAGATCGACTATTCAAGACCAAGTTTAAATGCACCCAGTTGGGACCGCGAATGAAGCGATTCAATTGGTAGGTATGGTAGAAATGCAAATTGTAAGAGTTCTTGTTTGGCCTTATCTTTCAACTCGACCCCCCTTGACGGGTCCCATGTGGGATCCAGTGCTAACATGAGGAAAGGAACTAGTAGGAGAACGTCATCAACCTATTGCAACTGTAAACCATGATATGGGGAGCGACTCGTCTAGGCCTCAACGTGGAGCACTCACAACAGCAGGCCTGCGTAAGATTCTAAATTCTTACATTCGGATAAGGTCGAACAATTGTTACCGCTGTGGCCAATCGGGCCACTTATTAAACACCTGTCCTTAATGTCCCACAACACACTTGACCATAAATGAATGGGACACTGAAGGTGAGTCCGTAGAAGAAGACCCTGTCTTTGATGAACATGAACAAGTTATCGAGGAAGGGACATATGGCAATGAATGGATGGGTGAGGATCATGACGAATCTCTAGTTATGAGGCAATTATTGTACACCCCACGTCAGAAATTGCATCCACAGCGATATAATATATTTCGTATGCGGTGTACCGTTAATGACAAAGTCTGTGATTTAATCATAGATAGTGGCAGTAACATCTCAAGAGCGATGGTGGACAAGTTGCAGCTACCAATGACAAAATATCCTTCCCCGTACTCAATTGGCTGGATAAAAAAATGTGAATGAGACCAAGGTAACTGAACAATGCACTATCCCATTTTCAATTGAAAAAACTTATAAAGATCAAATCTTTGTAACGTAGTCGATATGGAAGCATGACATATGTTACTCGGTCGACCATAGCAGTCGGACCGTGATGTGACCCACCGAGGACGAGACAATGTTTACGTCTTCGTCAAGGATAATCGAAAGATAATCTTTGCCCCTATAGCACTAGAGAACCACCCTGAAACTTCTAAAGTGGAGATGAGTTACCTCCTGACCATTTGAGATTTTATAGAGGAATCTAAGGAAATCGCTGAGGTATACACCGTAGTGGTGAAGGGTGAGGAATCAGAGCTCTTAAACATTCTTCCAAGTTTAAGACTATTGCTAAACGAATTCAAATAAGTCTGACTTGAAAATTTATCCGATAGATTGCCCCACATGAAGGACATCCAATATCACATACACCTCGTCCCTAAGGCTAGCTTGTCCAATCGCTCCCATTATTAGATGAGTCCAAAGGAGTGTAAGATACTTCAAGGGTAGTGTAATGCCCTGAATTTCGAGGGTCGAGCAAAGCTCTTCTCCCGAAATCCAATACATCACTTATGCAACATGGACAATGATGTTCGGATTTCGTCTATATTAATGAGTTAAACATGAGTGAGATTATACTAAAACAACATATCATACTCCGGATATAATTAAATTAAGCAAGCGGAAGTCTGAAGTATATATATTTAAGTATGTAAGCATTTCACAACCTCCAAAGTATGAGCATGTAACCGGGCTGAATATATACGTGTGTTGTTTCAAAATATACAAAATGAGAAAATATAAGGTGTCCAACTAAGACAAGTATCCCAGTGTTCCCAGCGAATCAACACGAGGTCTACATAGACCCGTCCAAGAGCTGAAAGAAGGAGAACTCCTCCTCCTCATCCATAAAGTCCCACTCCGTTGCATAGATTTCATCAATGCCTGCATCTAAACTAGAGTCTGGTTGGTATTTTAAAACACCGTCCCAGGGTGGGAGTGAGTAATCAACTCAGTGGTACTATAAGGCAAAGGTTAACATGTTATCAAGTCAATCAATCAGTAATGATAAAGCAACTTAACAATCACTTCCTAACTACTCTTGTTAATGTAGGAATGGATTGCATGTAATGATGTATGCCCTCGCATCAAAGCTCCCTTAAAAAGCGACTCTGGCAACCAATTTCACATATGACAGCACACCCTCAAAAGCAGTGCAACTTCATCGCCTTAAAAACACATCCTAACTAATGTAGTGCGATGCATGGTCCTGTTGGCTGAGTACTTAATTAAGTTTATTCATACAACATGTTTGGGATACTAAAGTACCTCCCTTTATATCATTAACCCGAACCGAAGAATCAATATAGGGTCATTAATCCTAGTTAAGCACATACGATAGGCAAGTTGTAGGGCATCACTCCTAATGAAAAGCAGTTGATAGACAAATTCAAAATTTATACTCGCGTCACTACGGGGAGGCTCGTCACCTCAGCGTATGCCGACAGCACGAACACGGTGTCCCATACTACCATGCCCGACTTACAAGCCTTAGTTGCTCATTGGTCACTATGGGGAGGCTCGTCACCCTACCGTAGACCGATAGCTCGAACACAGTGTCCCATACCACCATGCCCAACTCATGATTCTTAGCGGATCGTGGTATCATGGTTAAAGTGGGCCTTTACATTGGCGAGTGGTACCTTAGATTCAAGCAGTGGTGTCCATACATGGTAAACACACAATAGGCCAATCGGTTCGTTAGGCAATTTCGATTGGTACGGGCACACGCTGACTTAATCAACATGGAGCGCATAAGCACCCCTCGTGGCCTAACCACTGTCGACAGTCGTCATGCAATTCGAATTCGTCGAGTTTACCCGATATGGAAAGACTAATTCGGTCACTCGAATAAGGACTGTTACCGATTGCCTGACTACGTTGTAGTCCCAATCTTACTCAGATGCAGTAAGTAAACACATGTGATAATCACTTCAACATTTAACAAACAATTCAAGTGAATTCCTCATCCGAGCATTTTATCAAACTCATTGAACATGTTACCAAACACTTGCATTTTATCCATAAATTTCATAGTGGCAAATATGATTACATAACAAAAATAATACATATGAATAAAGTAATTAAAAATCCTATCTTAATACTCTTAATAAATACAAATCATCAAAAATTTCTCATTCAGACAATTCATCAAACACTTAGACTACACTTTATCAAACACTTAGACTACACTTCATCAAATATATAGAGTAGGTTAGTTACAACGTATATTTTAGCAAATCCTTATACAGAGAGGTCAGCATGCATATGACAACAATGAATCCTAGATTAGTAGTCATAGCAAGCACAAATCATATTTACATGTTCATTCAAACATTTTAACAAATACATGAGATACACCTGTTGTTCAACATAGCTCATACATATATATTACATCGAAAACGGCGTATCTAAGACAATATAGCAGCAATCAAGTCAGACATAAATCATTAGCTAACATTGAAAGCATTGATAACCATAACCTAAACATTTATAGTTCGCACCTTTCGTTGGAATACTCAATTCGGACTCGGTTCGAGCATTACATTCTCGAAGATGGAACGTCGGGCACCTAAATAATGAAATAGGTTAGATAGTTTGACGATTAATCAATCTGGATCTCTACAACGATACTAGGATTAGGTTTTCTTACCCAAATCGCAGCCGAAATATATTGTGTAGCGTAACGGGGAGGTGATTCATGCGTGGAGTCGTGGGAGAGAATCACTGCAATGATCATCAAAGATCCTTCTTCTCTCTTTCCTCTTTTCTCTTCTTTTCTCTCTCTCTCTCTCCCTAAGCATTTTGGAGAAATTCGTATATGAGAGAGGTGAGGTGATATAAGGACTATTTATATGCCCAAAAGTGATGCAAATGGCCCCAGGGCCACTATATACATGGGTTAGACCCTTTGGGCAGTTGTTTGTAACAAACAAGGCTCTCAGGGAGGCCCACTACTCACTTACGTCATAGGGTTTGCTCTCTGACAATGGATCTATGCCAGGATGTGATTTCGATGCGATCGGATAAGTTGATCGACCATTGAGGACCTGTGTCAAATCAACGGTCATACTTACTCGATCGAGGCCACAGTTATACGGATACGTGTAGGAAAAAATTTCTTTTCCATAGGTGAAGTTTGGTCAGAAACTGACGGTCCAAAATCCTTAATTTTGTGTGCGAGCAAATGGCCCAATTCACTTAAGTTCTATTACGTTTTCTAAAGATATTCACATTTTTCACACACTTCACTCAGGCCTCAAGTTGTACATTTTTAGACACTATCTGGGCTCGATTCCTGTGGTGGTTGTCAAGCCCAGTAAGACGGACATGATCCTATAGTTTCGCGGTCATCGAACTCTCGACGTGCGGTTTAAGTCCGATACAGGGTTTCAATGTACTCCCGAGAGCGATTGGCTCTTGGAATTTCTCCTAGGTCCTTAAAGGATGTTGAGTCAGTGGTATTAATGGTTTTCAGGCCTTCTCATTTGTGGAAATGGTGGCCCGTGCTAAATCCACTGATTATTTAGTTTAGTACTTAATTAATTTTCGTCTAAGTTACAATAGGACATGGTCCTTAGGTGATTTTGCCTGAGGTGGTACTCGGGTCCTTGTACGGATTTTTTCGAAATATTATAGATAGGTAGAGAAATTGATCTGTAAGGGTCTTTTGAGAGAGAGAATGAGCTCATATGCCATGCTAGCATTGTTAATGCCAAAAAAAAAGATGGGAGTTAACACATGTATGTCGACAGCCGGGCAATCAACAAAATTACTATCAATTATTGATTCTCAATACTGCAGTTGGACGACATGCTTGATATGCTAGAAGAGGTCAAGGTGTTCTCTAAGCTAGACCTGAGGAGCAGGTACCATCAAATTTGTATCTAACCTGGTGATGAGTGGAAAATGACATTCAAGACCAAAGAAGGGCTATATGAGTCGTTGGTCATGCCCTTCGGTTTATCGAACGCACCAAGCACTTTTATGTGTTTGATGAATTAAGTGTTAAAATCATTCACTGGCTGATTTGTGGTAATATATTTTGATGACATCGTGTATATAACTAAGATGAGACAAAGCACATGGAACATCTCAGGTAGGTACTGCAGGTCCTATAAGTTAACAAGTTGTACCTCGACTTGAAGAAGTGTAGCTTTTTAAAGGACAACCTATTATTCTTAGGATTTATTGTAATGTACATGGGATTCCATGCAGACAATGAAAAGGTGTGAGCCATTAGGGAATGGCCGATCCCGATAAACATTCATGAAGTGAGGAGTTTCCACGGTTTGGCGACCTTCTATCATTGATTCGTGCAAAATTTTAGTAAGATAATCGCACCTATTATAGATTGCATGAAAAAGGGACCGTTTCAGTGGACTATTGAGGCTGACAAGAGCTTTCATTAGATCAAGCGTCGGTTGTCCACAGCACCGGTCTTGGTTCTTTCTAATTTCGACAAGCTGTTTGAGATTTAGTGTGACGCTCATATATCGGAATTGGATGAGTATTATTAAAGGAAAGTAGACCAGTAGCCATTTACAGTGAGAAGCTCAGTGAAGTTCGAAAGTAGTTGACATATGAGCTTGAGTTGTACGCAGTTGTTCATGCGCTACGACATTGGCGTCATCTAACTGATTTAAAGAGAGTTTATTCTGTACATTGACCATCAAGCATTAAACTTTATTAATAGTCAGACTAACATTAATCATGTGCATGCTAGATGAGTTGCATTTTTGTAGGAATTTACGTTCGTTCTAAAGCATAAGTTAGAGCAGTAGAACAAGGTGGTTGATGCATTTAACCATCGTGCATCACTACTTGTTACAATGAGCAATGAGGTGGTTGGCTTCGACTGTCTCAAGGAGCTGTATGTCGAGGACAGAGACTTCAAAGATTCTTGCATGAAG
The DNA here is from genome assembly GCA_030180095.1 of Magnolia changhungtana. Lineage (NCBI taxonomy): Eukaryota > Viridiplantae > Streptophyta > Magnoliopsida > Magnoliales > Magnoliaceae > Magnolia > Magnolia changhungtana. The sequence goes on along the minus strand of JASAUF010000502.1, from coordinate 6,812,387 downwards.
TGACAAGAAGGTTATCACAATGATCTACATATGCTGGACAGTTTTCTCTTCAAAGGAAATTGATTGTTCATCCCACAAAGTTCTCTAAGGGAACATATTATTTAGGAGCTACATGGAGGTAACCTTGGTAGACACCCTGGGAGAGACAAGATGTGAGCTCTTGTGGAGGAGTGGTATTATTTGTTGTAATCAGTATGTGATATGAGAAAATCAGTATAACGTTGTTATGTTTGTCAGACCTACAAGGGGCAATCTATAATACAGGCCTTTACACCCCGTTACCTATGCCTGACGGCCCTTGGGAGGATTTATCTATAGATTTCATGCTTGGTCTCTTATGAACACAACACGGCATGAATTTGGTGTTCGTGGTGGTGGATCGCTTCTCCAAGATGACACACTTTATCTTATGAAAGAAGATCCTCAGTACAACACATGTGTCAAATCTATTCTTTAGAGAGGTCGTGCGGCTACATGGGGTCCCCAAGACCATTACTTCTCATCGTGACACGAAGTTCATTAGCTACTTTTGATGGACTTCGTGGACTCGATTTGATTTACGACTTCAATTCAACAGTGCCTACCACCCACAGACTGATGGGTAGACCGAAGTTGTAAATCACATGTTGGAAAACCTCCTTTGATGTATTTCAGGTAAAAAACGAAAGCAGTGGGATTTGGTCTTATCTCAAGTGAAATTTGTATTTAACAACATGGTAAACCACTCGACAGGAAAACCCCCCTTCTAGATTATTTATGGACGAGTGTCTTGCCATACACTTGACTGGGTCCCTCTACTCAAGCTCCTAGGCATGAGCATTGTAGTATATCATATGATAGACAAGATCATGGGCATTCATGTGGAGGTGCAGATTAAGTTACATGCCTCGAACGGGAAGTACAAGGAGCAAGTAGATAAGCATCGACGACAAAAATTGTTCGAGGTGGGCGAATACGTTATGCTTCATCTAGGCAAAGAGAGATTTTCGACCAGGACATATAACAAATTGAAGAATAAAAAGATTGGACCAGTACCGATCATCTGAAAGATCAATAACAACGCTTACGTTGTTAATCTTCCAAATGACATGACGATCTCACGGACTTTTAACGTCACAGACTTAACCGAGTATCATGAACCAAAGTAGGACAAGAACTCGAGGACGAGTTCTTTTGAAGTGGAGGGGACTGATGTAGAGCAGGTTGTGGATAGTTTCATGGCCAAGATGGATCAGAAAAGGCCCGACTGAAGACAGAAGTGATCTAGACCATCAGACCTAAATCAAGTGCATCTCGCAATTCGGAATGAGTTATCGGATGTAAAATATAAGATTTTGGGGTAAACGAGCTACTTAAATCGGGCCTGGTCGATGGTCGTTTTCCTATTTTAATTCTATTTTTACTATGAATAGTAAGTTTTAGTTTGATTATAACTCTTCATCCGTTGGGCTTTAGGAGTTGTGCCCAACGTGAAAAGTGCTTAGAATAATTAGGAGAACAATGTGGCGAAGCCAAATAGGACACTTACTAGTTTTGGCTTAAAACTGTGCACACTAGTAGACATCACGACCGTTTATAAATAATATGTTTTCTATTTATAGTAAGTTACGAATTCTAGGAGTTTTAGTTGTAATTTGATTATGAAATTTCTCAGATTGCTTAGTATCCCTATTTAAAGGGTTGTGAACTCATTTATTTTATTCATCAATCGAATTATGAATTTTATAGAATTTATTTCTATTTTACTTCTTTTTTCCTCGTGGATTTGAGAAGTCTATGTGAGGAGTCCCGAAAAGCTCTGTGGATTTAGAGTAGTTATTCTTAAGGAAGACAGTGATCGAGCTCATCACGTTCATCCCTGCATTAGGTGACAACCTAGCCTAACTTGGTGATACCCTACTTGATCAAATCCCCTTTGGGTCACCACATAATGGACACCAATCCCCAAGAGACCTTGTGGACTTTATAGGTCCATCATGATGCATATATTTTATCCATGCCATGCATATTTAAGGGCACGAGCTTAAAACTAAGTTTTATCCCTGGCACAAGTGGACCCGATCAGATCAAACACTGTAAACAATAACATCACCCGTGTTGAAACCTTCCTAAGGTTTACAGCAATGTTTATTTGTCATCCAATATGTTTATAAGGTCACACATATCTAGACAAAGAAAAATACAAATATCAGCTTGATCCAAAACTTTGGTGAGACTCAGAAAGTTTTCAATTATAAGTGCCCAATATCTATTGTTTCCCACTTGAGCTTTGCATGTGCTTCATTTTTGGAATCATATAATAAAATAATTTGAAAAAAAAAAAATAAATGAATGGCATGGATAAAACATATACATCACAATTCTCCCATAGAATCGGGTCACCCCGATATCCTAGCTTTCCCAAATGGCTAGGCACTCTCTATATTAATTTTGCTTCACCAAAGGTGATACTGTCTCACCCTACTCACATATCTCACTGATGTATAACCATCGAGACAGTCGAAATTGTGGATCCTGTGGTGGATAAAGAATATCTCTAAAATGAAACTGATCAAGCAATCCTAACTGTCCAATTATTAACAATCAATTAGATGGTTAAGAGTAATATAGCAGGGTACAAAGATGAAGGGAAAAATCAGATAGTTAATATCATCAAGCACATTTTTTTTAGCTTACAGCACATTTGAGTCAGGAATTTGGACAGTTTAGATTAACGCACAACCATGCCAACTGTATTAGTTGAAGAGTCTCCACCATATTTTTTGACTGCATAAAAGATAAAGGGAAATTGGCTATACTCGCCTCGAAGTTTGGGCAAATTACCTACAAAGCTAGGTAATTCTATATATTAAAAGAAGGGCCTTCCGACATGCTCTCTAAAATTATTTGGACCAAAATGCCCTTGTCCTTGTTTCAGTAGTTGTACGGTTTTCTAGGGAAGAAAAAGTTACGTTGTATTTAATGCTAAGAAAGTGATGTGTACAGAACCCTTTTTTGCATGCGGGCAAGGACCAAGCTCATGGGGCCCACATTGATGTACATGTATAATCCATGTTGCCCATCCTTTTTGCCGTGTCATTTTAAGGTTAGGGCCCAGATATCAGCCTGATCTAGAGCTTGTGTGGGTCACATAATAAAAAATAATGGTGACAATGGAACCCACTGTTGAAACTTTTCAGGCTCACTATGATGTTTGTTAGAAGTGGACACTTCCCAAGTGAGGACTGTTTTAGGCCCACGCAAAGCAGGCCGATAAGGTGGACGGAATGGATCACCCCATTGTGGCCTTAAGCTATGGTACTAATGGTTTGGTAGAAAAGGGCGTGAACAAGTTCAAAACTATGATCCATACAACATGACAACCACGACTCATATAATATGGCAACTACGACCTATGGAAACCATGACCCAAATGGACCCACACTGATGTATGTGTATAATCCATTCCGCCCATCCTTTTTGTCATATCATTTTAGGCCTAGGGCTCAAATATCAGCCCGATCCAATGCTTTTTTGGCCCACAAAATAGAAAATAATGGTGACTGTTGAAAGTTTTTTGGCTCACTATGATGTTTGTTAGATGTGAACATTGCTCAAGTTAAGACTTTTTAGGCTCAGGCCGAGCTGGCTAATAAGGTGGATGGATCGGATCACCCCATTGTGAGCCTTAATGGTACCAAGAGTTTGGTAGAAAATGAATCGAACACGTTGAAAGCCACAATCCATACGACATGATAACCACAACCCATATAACATGGCAACTATGACCCATGCAAACCATGACCTAAATGGGCTTTAGTTGTATGGATCATAATTGTCATGTCATATGCGTCTTAGTTGTCCTGTTATATGGGTCTCAGTTGTATGGATCGCACTTATCCTGTTATATGGGTCGTAGTTATCCTGTTATATGGGTCGCGGTCGCAGTTGTCCTGTTATATGGGTCGCGGTTGCAGTTGTCCTATTATATGGGTCTTAGTTGTCCTGTTATATGGGTCTTAGTTGTATGGATCATAGTTGTCCTGTTATATGGGTTGTAGTTATCCTGTTATATGGGTCGCGGTCACAGTTGTCCTATTATTTGGGTCTTAGTTATCATGTTATATGGGTCGCGGTCGCAGTTTTTCTATTCTTTGGGTCTTAATTGTCCTTCTATATGGGTCTCAGTTGTATGGATCGTAATTGTCCTGTTATATGGGTCGCGGTCGCGGTTATCCTGTTATTTGGGTCTTAGTTGTCCTGTTATATGGGTCTCAGTTGTATGAATCGCAGTTGTCCTGTTATATAGATTGCAGTTATCCTGTTATCTGGGTCACAGTCGTAGTTGTCCTGTTATTTAGGTCTTAGTTGTCCCGTTATATGGGTCTTAGTTGTATGGATCACAGTTGTCTTGTTATATGGGTCGCAGTTATCTTGTTATATGGGTCGCGGTCGCAGTTGTCCTGTTATTTGGGTCTTAGTTGTCCTAGTATATGGGTCTCAGTTGTATGGATCGTAGTTGTCCTGTTATATGGGTTGCAGTTATCCTGTTATATGGGTCACAGTTGTCCTGTTATATGGGTCGTGGTTGTTATGGGTTGTGGTTATCATGTTATATATGGCCCACGATGGGGTGATCTGATCCATCCACCTTGTCAGCCAGCTTGTCATGGGCCTAAAAAGTCCTGACTTGGCCCCAAATTGATGTATGTGTATAATCCATGCCGCCCATCCTTCTTGCCATGTCATTTTAGGGTTAGGGGCCAAATATCAACTTGATTCAGTGCTCATGTGGCCGACATAATAGAAAATAATGGTAACTGTTGAAACATCAATGGATCAGATGTGGGCCCAAGTCAGGACTTTTTGAAAATAATGGTGACTGTTAAAAGATCAATAATAGTGACTTGGGCATTGTCCACTTCTAACAAATATCAATGTGGGCCCAAGTCAGGACTTTTTGGGCCCACGACAAACTGGCCAACAAGGTGGATGGATCAGATCACCTCATTGTGGGCATATATTACATGGTAACCATGACCCATGACAACCACGACTCATATAAGAGGACAACTGCGACCCAAATAACAGGACAACTGCGACCTCGACCCATATAACAGGATAACTGCAACCCATATAATAGGACAACTGCGATCCATACAATTGAGACCCATATAACAGGACAACTAACACCCATATAACAGGATAACTGCGACCACAACCCATATAACAGGACAACTAAGACCCATATAACAGGATAGCTGCGACCACGGCCCATATAACATGATAACTGCGACCCATATAACAGGACAATTGCGATCCATACAACTGAGACCTATATAACAAGATAAGTAAGACCCATATAACAGGACAACTGTGACTACGACCCATATAATAGGATAATTATGACCCATATAACACGATAACGCGATCCATACAACTGAGACCCATATAACAGGACAACTAAGACCCAAACAACATGACAACTGCGATCGCGACCCATATAATAGGATAACTACGCCCCATATAATAGGACAATTGTGATCCATACAACTGAGACCCATATAACAGGACAACTGCGACCACGACCCATATAATAGGATAACTGTGACCCATATAATAGGATAACTGCAATCCATACAACTGAGACCCATATAACAGGACAACTAAGACCTAAACAACAGAACAACTGCGATCGCAACCCATATAACAGGATAACTACGACCCATATAACAGGATAATTGTGATCTATACAACTAAGACCCATATAACAGGACAACTAAAACCCATATAACATGACAACTGCAACTGCGGCCCATATAACAGGATAACTATGACCCGTATAACAGGACAACTGTGATCCATACAACTGAGACTCATGTAACAGGACAACTAAGACACAAATAATAGGACAATTGCGACTGCGACCCATTTAACAGGAAACTAAGACCCAAACAATAGGACAACTGCAATTGCAACCCATATAACAGGACAACTAAGATCCATACAATGGAGACCCATATAACAGGACAACTAAGACCCATATAACATGACAACTATGATCCGTACAACTGTGGCCCATTTGGGGTCATGGTTTAGATGGGTCGCAGTTGCCATATTATATGGGTCGTGGTTGTCATGTTGTATGAATTGTGGTTTTCAACGTGTTCAATTCCTTTTCTACCAAACCATTGGTACCATAGTTTAAGGCCCACAATGGGGGTGATTCGATCCATCCACCTTGTCGGACAGCTCGGTGTGGGCCTAAAAAGTCCTAACTTGGGTAATGTCCACATCTAACAAACATTATAGTGAGCCTAGAAACTTTTAATAGTCACCATTATTTTCTGATCGGGGTGATATTTGAGCCCTAAAAGCACTGGATCGGGCTGATATTTGGGCCCTAGCCCTAAAATGACATGATAAAAAGGATGGGCAGAATAGATTATACACATACATCAGTGTGGGTCCATTTGCATCGTGGTTTGCATAGGTCGTAGTTGCTATGTTATATGGGTCGTGGTTGTCATGTTGTATGGATCGTAGTTTCAAACGTGTTCACGTCCTTTTCTACCAAACCATTGGTATCATAGCTTAAGGCCCACAATGGAGTGATCCATTCTGTCTACCTTGTCGGCCTGCTCCGTGTGGGCCCAAAAAAGTCCTGACTTGGGAAGTGTCCACTTCTAACAAACATCATAATGAGCCTGAAAAGTTTCAACAATGGGTTCCATTATCACCATTATTTTTTATTATGTGACCCACACAAGCTCTAGATCAAGCTGATATCTGGGCCCTAGCCCTAAAATGACACGACAAAAAGATGGAAGGCAAGAATTTTACACATACATCAATGTGGGCCCCATGAGCTTGGTTCTTGCCCGCACGAGGGTTCCGTACACATCACTTTCTTGGCATTAATACGACGTAACTTCTTTTTCCCTGAATAACCGTACAACTACTGAAACAAGGATAAGAGCATTTTAGTCCAAGTAATTTTTGAAAGCATGTCAGAAGGCCCTTATGGTAATATATGGAATCACCTAGCTTTCTAGGTAATTTGTCCAAACTTTGAGGCGAGTACGGTCAATTTCCCATAGATAAAACGAGTCTATCTTTGAAATGTCAAATTAGATGATAGGTTCAACGATATGGACACAACTTAACTGTGACCCAATTGTGACCCAAAACTAACAATGTGGACAGTATGGTCACATGCATGTGCGCACCCTTGCACACCTTTGCCCTAGTCCCAACGGTTCATGTGGTGCGGAATCCCCTAAAACCCCAGGGGACACATGTGTGTAGAGACAGTCATGGTTACCTACGCACCTGTGCACGTGCATACTTTTGCACACTTGTCATGGGCGTTTAATCTAAACGGTCCATGCGATGTGGAATCCCATGAAATCCCAGGGAACAAATTTTCACCTTGGTCTAAAATTTTGGTGAGCCATAACAAAGAGAAATGAAAATCAATGAAGAAAACTATTTTCATTTTTTATAGCTCACCAAAGTTTTGGATCAAAGTAAAAATTGAGCCTGGGGGGATTCATGAGGTGCTGCTTCATGTCGACCATTCAGATTTTGGAATCACATAACGTGTGATGAGTTCTCAAAAAAGTTTCCACGAGTTCCATAAGAATTGGTGCGCAGCCGAACATTCGGATATATATATATATATATATATATATATATATATATATATATATATATATATATATATATATAAAATCATCTGTTTTGCGAACCTATCTTATCACATGAACCTGGAAATGAAATAAGATACAACCTTAGCTTAACTATCCCATAGGAAAATAAGGTCATGCTGCCACAGCTTAAAACCTTTTAGAAATTACTGTAATTTTTATTTGCCATGGAATCTGTTCATAAGGTCACACGCACAGGCAAGAAGGATAAAAGCAAATTTCAGTTTTGATTCAAAGCTTTTTGCGGCCTAAAAAGTCTTTAATAATCAATCACTACTGTTACCGGTGGCATAGTTCATATGAGATTTTCGTTTGCTTCATTTTTTAACTCATGCGGGGAAATGAGCTGTGAAAATGGATGCACGGCATGGATATACAGCATGCTTAGAGATTGGCTCGAGGGTGAGGGAACCCGCAGTGCTGGCTCCGGGGATTCCTGCTGAGAGCGGATTGTGTGTGACCAGGGTATGCCTGGGGCTGTGTGGGCTCCATAAAGATGTCCATAGAAAATCCACTCCGGCCATCTGTTTTGAAATACCACAATAGTATAAGATTCTAAAACTTAGGCAGATAAAAAACGCATATGGGCCATACCACACAAAATAGCGGGAACTGAACGCCTTGCGGTAGCAGAAGTTTTAAATCAGGATGATATTTATTCCTACAGTTTATCTGAATTGTAATAATTCTATGAATGGTTTGGATGGTATAAAAACACCGTGATCAGCTCTAGAAAATATTCAATGCTGGATGTTTCTGTTCCCGTTTTTTGTTGGTATGCCTCACTTGAGTTTTGGATCTGCCTATATTTTACAATCCTATTCTATTGTTGTCTTTCAAAACGATTGGACGTCGTGGATTTGTCATTGACATCTCTGTGGACCTCACACAGCCTCAGGTACAATCCGCTTCCATGGCATCCAGGTCGAGTCCCAAGGTCTTGAGCGGTGAGACTGACAAAGATTTGCATTTGAGTGATAGAAGAGAGAGTACGGACGTGCACGTGTGAGCTTGAGGAGGGTTCTCGGTTAATCCACCTGGCAAATCTGCGTACAAATCTCCGATCCATGCCATTGATTGAGCGTGCCGGTCGTGGATCTTCTGTGACCCAAAAAACACGGCAGTCCATTCGCATGATGGGCAACACTTGCGTGAAGATTAAACCGTTCACAAAGAACTCGTCGGCCATCCACATCTGACCTCCAGGTTTGGCCCACCAGACGGTAGGACCCGCCTGATTAACAAGATGAGGCACACCTGTTGAATGGGTCGGAGCCGCACGTGGATGCCACTTTGCACGTGCGGTGGTACTGGACCCGTGATCATACTCTCGCGCGTCGGCAAAGGTGAAGGTCAGAGGAAGAGGTTGTCTAGTTTACAAGCTCCCATGCATTATTGCGTGGCAGATTTGTCCAGCAGCGGGGACAGACAGTTGTGGGGACTCTCTCCCAGCGTACAGCAAGAAAGTCTTTGGGTCTCCTGCCAAGTATTATGTCATCTGTCTGATGATGGGTCAGATCCCTGCATCCCACGCACATAAATACTGGTATAATACACTTGTACACACCACACGACTATTCCTGTGCCTACTAAGAGTTTCTGTTTGATGCCTATATAGAGTTGTAGAATTATGTACTTGATAGTTTCTATGATCCCACGGATTAAAATGTTGGGGCTCACTGTATTTTAATTTGGGACCCATGCATTCGTAGGTGACTACCGTGCTAGCTAATTTGGTTCGTGCTACGGACTTGCATATCCCCGAGGGATGGGGATTGCATCCTGACACTGCCGGTAGCAAGTTCCCACTAAACAATCCGCTGTGGGCCCCACCACGATGATGTATGTTGGTCCATCTATATATATATATATTTCAGATGTGTCATAAAAAAAATTAGGCACATCTAAATATTGAGTGAACTACATTTCAAGAGACAATGGTGATTGAACATCCACCATTAAAAATTTCTTCCCACAAAAGTTTTGAATAAAGCTGGTATTTATATTTTCCATCATGCCTTGCAACTTGGATAAAGAGTGTCCACCCTCGTACCCGAATAATTGTATATAACTCATATGTAAAGTGCACATAAGCCAACTCATCTTACCGTTGCTTAGAGGTATAGCTTAATGTCTCCAAAGTTCATACCTAATTTACATTCAAATATACATACATGCTATACATTCTAACATATTTCATCACTATTGCTATCACATTTAAACCACATTATGTTGGGTTTTTTCAAAATAAGAAAGAAAATGAATTTTTATTTATAAAAGAAAATTGGAAAAAGGGTTGTGGTTTTCTGTGATTGTTGGTGACCATTCACATTCGTAAATAGTGGTGCCTCTTAGTAAAAGGGAGCATCATTTGAATTTGAAACGGAGGGACGCCATTGTTGAAAAGACGCCACCATTACTAGAAAACCGGGCAAAGGCTACAGATAAAAACTGTAATTAAAAGCCTATGGCTACAGTTAAAGTCTGTAGCATGACCGTAGCCATTGGGGTCGTAGCCATAGGTCAAAAAGCTATGGCTACGGATTTTCTCCGTAGTCATATAAACAGTGGGTACGGATTAAATCCGTAGCCGTAGCTTCCATAACGCTAATGTATTTACAACTACAGATTATATTTGTAACTAAAAGTATAGTGAGAACCGTAGCAATAGGCTGAAATTAGCAACAACTACGGTCTTCAGATAAAAGGCTACAATTAATAACAGTAGATATTGAAACAATAGGTACGGATTAAATCCGTAGCAATATTTTCCGTAGCTCTAAATTATATATAGCTACGGATTATATTTATAGCTAGAAGTAGAATAAAAACCATAACAAGAGGCTGAAATTAGCAAGAGCTACGATTTTCAAATAAAGGGCTACAGTTAATAGCCGTAGCTAATCCTATTTTTTTAAATAAAAAATTTAAATAATAATGGTAGCTCTTACTATTGTAGTACACCCTAATTACTTCATAGTTAAATTATTCATTCATTCAATCATATACAATCATTCATTTCCATTCACAAAAGTACAATGCTAACATAATAGTTATATACATATTTAAAGTTCTCATTAACAGCAAGATCCAATGCCTTCTCGCAGCCAAATAGCTTCTCAACAATCGTAAGGGAAAACTCCATGGATGTGCCTCTACTGGTTATCAATTTGCCATCAACTAACACCCTATTCTTAGCTTTGCTTTGATCCGAAAGCTTACTGTACATGACTGAAAATCAATTCCATCATACAAAATGGAAGAAATTGCATGTTATGACATTATACGTAAGAGGCTGAAAATGTGTTTGTTTGTGTTTTGAAGATTGAGCTAAAAATGTAATGGACTCACTTGAACAATGGACACTCTAAGGATTGTGCCTCTGAGGCCAACCCCAACAGATGCGATCGCCATAACAGTTGGGCCAGTAAGGAACCTCGCAACCAATCCGTATGTGGCGAGTTTAGTCCCACAGGCTATGATTCTTAGTTGCAAGGCCATGAACGGTCCAGAAAAATCAAAAAATTCAAAGGCAGTTCAAGTCATTTCAAAACACTTGAAAAATAAGGACTGAGAATCATGATGAGAATATCAATGATCTTACCGAGACTGAACATGGCCATCCCAAGACCTACATTCGAAAAGATTGTGACAAAATTTTCCATGATTTGAGGCTTCCTAACACCCCATCTACAATAAGAAAGATGTTAGAAGAAAATTAGATTCAAGCGATAGAGATTGAAAGAAATTTGAAATTCAAGACATGTGAAAATCACCTGCAAGATATAAGAGCCCGACTCAAACCCAACAAGCTTGCATATGAATTCGGGTTCTTGACAAGCTTATACCAGACCATATTCAGAATTTGCCTCATCATCTTCGCCAAAACTGAAGATGGATTCTCCTTCGTCTTTCAGCCTTCTATTTTCTCATTGCTTTCTGCCTTTTCTACAACGGTATCTTCTTCTCTGTTGCATACTTGCATTGACTGCTCATAAAATCCTGTAATTCCAAATGCCCATTTTAAAATTCATGGGAAGAGAGTGAAAGAATGCATCCCAACTCAAATCACTGTCCACAAAAACCTGTAATTCCAGACACCTATGTTCAAATTCGTGAAGAACGAGCAAAAGAATAGATCGAAATTTAAATCCCCCTCTAGAAGAACTTGTAATTCCAAGCTTCCATCTTTGTTTTTGTGCAAAAAGAGTAAAAGAGCATGTTGAAATTAAACTCTATTTCCATAAAAGCACGTAATCCTATACACCCATTTTCAAATTCACATGGAAAGAGCAACACATCTAAAATTCAAATCTCCGTCGGAAAAAAAAGAAAACTATAATTCCAAATACCCATTTCTAGTTCATGAAGAAAGACTAAAGATCACATCAAAATCCATCGCTCTCCCCGAGGACCTGAAATTCCAAACTCTCAACCTCAAATTTAAGAAAAAGGAGCAAAATAACAAAGCTGAATTCAAATCTCTCTCTGAAAATCTGCAAAACCCTTCACCAACTGTTTTATACAACAACAATTGTTCAAGTAAACCCTTCATACCCCAACAATTGTTCCACACACTTTAAAAATCTGCTACCACTGTTCTATACAACAACAACATTAAGATATATTTTAAACAACAACTATCAGTTTGGAACAACAACTTCCATTGTTCCATTGTTCCTTAGAAAATTTGCAAAAGGATTTTCAATGGTATTTAATGTATAGAAAATTTTGCTACCATTGTTGTGTGGAACGCAACCCTGTCTTTGCACTTCCTCTATATGCAACGCAACCTCACCCAACCAAAATTCAAGTTGATAGTGAAACCATTTCGAGATTAAAATAAAAAAGAAAAAAAAAAAAAAAGAAAAGAAGAAGAAGAAGCATACCGAGTTCTGTTCCCAGCAAGGTTCGCAAAATTCAGGTTGATAGTGAAACCTAAATTTTGCTTCATGACAAAGAGTGTGATATTTTTTAACTGTGTTTGGACAGAGATGCTAAAAAAGATTATTTTTTGTTGATCTAAAGAGGCCAGTGAATAATCAGATACATTTTTACAGCATCACATGCAAAATTAACACAAAACTAATTTTCAAAAATGTTTCCACTAATATTACTATTTGAGGTACTAAAAAATCCAAACCCATAGGTCCTATAGCCTTAATGGGAAGGAATGATACATAGCTTTGTATATAGAGATTGTTCTCCATCTTGTATAGAGAATCTAAAAGATGGACATGCAAAAGCTCACGAGTATATTATCACCATCATCATCTTAGCCTTTCCTGTAGTGATGTGTATAACCCAATAGATGATAGATTGCAAAGGATTCATTCTTCTCTGATCAATGCTATCCAAATGAGATGCAACAGTTTCCTATAAGTGAAAAAGAAATTCATCAACTCAAAAAATAAAACAAACACACTCCACCTCGGAAAAGACAGCCACCTGAAAAGGAAAGCTAACATGCACATGCCTCTTATAGCAAGCCATCAGCAACAATATTTTCCTTAGTCACCAAAATTTTTACAATTGTCACCAGCAGAAAAATAAAAAGAAAAAAGAAAAACCATAAAAACATTATTCTGTTTTAAAATATTTAAAATCCAGTAAATGATATTTACTCACAAGAATAGAGGTAGTGAACACAACAATTGATATTACTTCAAGAAACTTATAGGAGTGATCAATGTACAGTAAGTACATATGCACGAATTGATGTTATAAATGAACAAGAAATCATCAATGATTGCCTCAGTCCGATGTCTTGCCAAAAGTGTTGCAATCCAATGTAAGGCCTCAATTCTGGTAGTGTCCCATTCATTAGATAGTTGTCTCACAAACATAACTAGTACACATTAACATCTAGTCATATTAAATAGGAGGAAGAAAACAACTTACCTCTACAGTAAAAATGTAACCATTTTGATCCTTGTCAAAGACCTTGAAAGCCTCCTTCAGTTCCTCCACAAAATCAGTGTCCTTCATAACAAGTGGAAATGGGAAAAGTTAGAAACGCCTAACAGAAGTTGGCAACTATCACTGCCAAATAATATTCATAAGGATTAGAATCACACAGTCACACAGTGTGGTTTACTACTCTATTAAGAGGTTTAGTATAAAAGGAAAAAAAAAGGGGCCAAATGCAAATTCATATGTGTTTATATATATATATATATATATATATATATATATATATATATATATATATATATATATATATATATTTGCCTAAATCAAGATCTAACTTATTTTCTTGTTTAGTCCCTACACATCTGCATGCATACACATATATGCTTATATTGCATTGATAGGTGATCATGATCTCAAGCACTTGAAAAAAATGATTTGCAGTTTAAGTGAAAATCAAGAGACACATATATTTGAATAGCTAGCCATGTTTTCTGCACTCAACTAGAATTTTCGTGGTAAATGATGATTCAAAGGGAGATATATATGAATCAGATTCTTCATCCTAATCTTAGCCTATATGAATAAGAGGAATGTCTACTACCAAGTTGGATTATGATATGTGGTTAGACTTGGGATGATGTAGATACAATTTAGTGATGGATCTGCTCCTAAGATTTACATGGGCTGCAACATAGGAAATGGTGTAAAATCGTGCTCTAAATACTTTAAAATTCACATGATTTGGCCACATGAGTATTAGAATGTCCAGATTTATGGGGAATCCATTAATCCGTAGATGAATCGATTCAATGTCATACATCACCACTATGGGCCACATTGATGATCAAAGTTTGTAAATGTGGTGCCCATGGCTGTAGATGTGGGGCCCATGGTTAGTCTCCATTGTGTGATATTCAAAGCACATGCTAGCAACTTGCTAATTGAATTGGCCTACTTTGACGACCTGTGAGATGTATGCCACATTCTCATGTGTTGGGATGTTTGTTTGTCTATTGAATTAGTAAACCTTTATAAGAAGGATGTAGCCATGAAAGATTAAAGCTCACCTTTCCTCCAAAATGGAAGACAAAAGCCAAGAGAACAAGAGTTGGAATTCCCACAATGTAGTATGAGGTTAATGAGAGCACCGGTCTTTTGCCACCCGCATCCTATAACAGGCTATAACTGATTCAAATTGAGAATCTTCACAAACATTAGGAAATTGATAGCAAATGGTACAAAAGGAGGCCAATGATCCTGTTAAGTTCCATGAGTACCTCTGAGAATTGTAAGGCCATACGCCAACATATGCGAGCAAATCTACCAGCCTGCAAGTAAAAATAAACTTAAAAATTATAACAGCTTCAAAAAATGGAAAAAAAAAATGATAAAACTCACCTTGAAGCCCTTCTCCCTCCTCCTTTACCCGGGCTTGGGACCGGCAATGCAAGAAGTTGCATTGACGGAGTTAAAAAAGGGCTTAAGCTCCATTTGGTTTGAGATAAATTTACATTCATAAACACCAATGTGATGACCAAATGGAGCCTAAGACTATAAATATGTTCAAATATATAGTGCAAAATTCATCAAGACTATAAATATTGATGAACTATAAAGTACCAATAATAAAAAAAAAGAGCCAAACATCATATAGAATAATTAGAAAAAACATGCAGACCAGAAATATGTTCAACCATAGAGTACCAAATTAGTTCAGGATTAGAAAAGGAACAAGCCAAACATCATATAGAGTAACTAGAAAAAAAGAAAAGAAAAAAAGCAACATGTAAGCCCCAACCAAAACCCACTTAAGCCAAATTACTATATGTTCAATTATATAGTACTATATTTGTTCAAATTATTGGAATCTCATTGATTGTTTCCCCCATTGCACAAATGATCCCAAAACGGCCTCTCCAAGTGTAGATGCAAATCCATCTTCTTTCCACAAAGGAGCACCAGGGTGTATAATCTCAATCAGGATAACAACAAAAGCTCCCTCCACTACTGGCTGACAATGGATAACTGCATTTGGACTAATTTCGTGTACTTGACCGCGAGCAACAACACCACGTATGCCCCAACCAAGCAACTCGCATCCCTTACCGATATATATTGTATCCAGATACGTCTGCAAGTAGTGCATGGACAAAAAATGGTCTCTCTACTAGGAAGATGATCTCATGCAAACTTTAAAAAGCTTCTCATTCCAGAAATAAAAAGTGGGTCTGGAAAACTTAGTGTTATCCATTCCCTATCCATTACAGGTGAAACTCGATTAACAAAGGGGTCCATTTTGAACCTGTACCTTACTTAAAAAAATAATTAATAAGTATTTTTCACCCATTCACAAATCTAATTCTAAACACATGCATATATGATCTTGATCTTGATTTGAAACCAAGTAAAACACCAAAGAGTTTTGAAATACTCAGCTAAAATGCTAGTAAAAAATGGTTCATTGTTGTTATCAATGCATAATGAAAAAAGATCATCTATTAGCATCCATACGAGCACAACAAGTTACCCAAGGCAAAAGTTCCTTCTTTGCCATGAAAAGAGATATTCGAAGACTTAAAACCTAGATGATGCACCTAAAACGTTATTTCAATAGTACAAGATATTAAAAGCTACTAGATATGCATTTTTTGATAGGTAACAAATATGCTAATTTGCCAATGGGATAAGATGTTGACATTGATAACTATGCTTAGTTCCTACCATTAAAAACAAGTTATCTATCACCTTTCACCATCTATTAAAGTAAAAGGTTCTACATGTCCTGAAAAATTGCAAGCAACCATAAAGCCCTTTCTATACCTAAAATGCAATTTATCAACATGGATCATTAGATCTATGACATTTAAACACCTAATTAGGGTCAAGTAACATCTCGAAAAATTTCATACAAAGACCCGAGTACCACCTCAGCCAGAAATCACTCAGGATCAAATCCTTTAGGAATTAGACAAAGTTAACTAAGTGCTAATCTAGATTAGTTGTGAAATCTGCTTGAAGCACTTTAAATACGATCTGCAAGACCGAAAACTTGTAGAATCATTGACGCTAGGTTACCCTAAAATCTAGGATCAATCTCATTACCCAGTTGCTCTCGGGAGCACATTGAAACTCTGTATTGGATCTAGACCGCACATCGAAAGTCCGATGACCACTAGATTAAGCGTTTAAGACCGCCTTGCTGGGCTTGACAACCATCTCGGAAATTAAATCCAGATTGTGTCCCGGGGCTATTCACTTGAGCCCGGAGTGAAGTGTGTGAGAAAACGTGGATTTCTTTAGAAATTAAATCTAATTTAAGTAATCTGAGACCTGTCACTTGCGGGCCTGATATAAGCAATCAGACCATCGAAATCTGACCCAAATACACCCTCGGATCAGGGGAAATTTCATACATATATCCGTGTACTTGTAACCCTGATCGAGTTTCGGTGACTGTTGAACTGAAATTAGTCTGCCACGTCTGATCTGAAAATCTGACTGGAATGGAAACTTAACTCAGCCTAGATCCATAGTCTGTGAGCTTAAGTCCGACCTTTGGCTCAAAGGGGGGCTTCAGAAGTACTTCGTTGACTGAAACAGATACCCTTTGGCTATAACTTAAGTATACCTTGGTCTTGGGGCCATTTTCATCAATTTTAGGCCTATATAAGGACCTTAAACCCTCTTTCATTCACTCCATACGAATTTGAGAAAACCTTAGGAGAGAGAAGTGAGTAAAGTGAGAGAAAGTGAGAGTGAAGTTGAAATCATTCCTGGGAATTGATCCCTGCTACTCTCCGTGCCTATCCATTACTACTGTATCTCTTTTCTTGCGATTCTGATTCCATTTTCAGGTAAGAAATCCTAACCCTAATCAGTTTTAGAGATTCAACTAGTGTAAGTGATGAAAGAGCTAACTTATTTCATGCCATAGGTTGTCGTTTTACCGTTGATAAAGACTTAGTGATTAAACTGAGTCTGTTACTCGTTTCTACGGCATAAGGTGCAGACTATAGATGCTTAGGTTATGGTTTTCAAGGCTTTCAATGTCGGATAATGATAGATTCATGATCTGGGGTGTTATTTCACATGCAAAATGCGATGTTCATTTTGCGATTCAGTTACGTATGCAAATTATGGTGTTTAGTGTATTCTGTATATTTGTATAAAATACCGTATACGTACAAAATATGAAAGTGTGTTTGCCAAGATAAATTACTGTGTGTATGCTATATATACGTATAATAATTACTCAGCAAAAGGATTCGCCCTAATACATGTTTTAACTAATATGTGTTATGTATGTTAATAAGTGTATTATAAGTGTTTGTGAAAATGCTTGTAAGATTAAGTATTTAGATGATAGTGCTTAGGGTAGGTGTTGAGATAGGATTCTCAACTATCTTAGAGATGTGTATGATTTCCTCCATGCAAGTTGTTTAATTTAATCGCTTACTTATGAAATTTATGTGTTCGTATTTCCTCTTTACATTTTTCTTTATAACATGCTTATTAACATGTTTGATTACTTGTTAGTTCTACTTTGACTACTATACATGCTTTCTGGTTAAGGATTGAATGTGATTGGGGCTATGTTATAGTCCAGGCAATCGGTAGCTGGCTTTAAAGCCATGGCTGAGATTCACTCGCCACATAGGATGTATTTGACAAACCCGAGTCATGTGTTGGTCATCGGCAGTGGTTAGACCACACGAAGTGCTTATGCACTTCATGTCGATCAATACAATGTACGCTCGTGCTAGTCGAGCCCGTCAAGTAACTCGATGTGCCCTTGTATGTTCACTATATATGGATGCTACTGCTTGAACCTAAGCTACCAAACTCACCAGTGAAATTCTGTTTAACCCTGGTACCTCGATCCGCTAAGACTCATGAGCCGGACATGGTGGTATGGGACACCGTGGTCGAGATGTTAGCCTATGCTGGGGCGACGAGCCTCCCCATAGTGACCAGTGAGCAACTTAGACTCGTGAGCCGTATACGGTGGTATGAGACACTATATTCGAGCTGTCGGCCTAAATGTTTTAATGACGAAGCCGTGATGGGTGATGAGGGAGTGGTGTAACGATTCCGTGCAACAGACCTGACATCACTAGCGTGCCCTTTGTAGTGACCTCGAGCATACTCTGAGCCTACGTGGAGGCGAAAACCCTTCCGTAGCATCTAGAGTATAAACTAGGCCTGTAATAATTTAGCGACGATCCCATTGCAACGACCTAGAAACGTAACATCGTATGGGATTTACTAAGACTGACGACCCTAAAATGAATCATTATTTGGAAAATGAAATAAGGGAGGTACCTTAGTTTCCCAATCCTGCTGTATGAAAAGGACTAATAAGAACTTGGTAATCATATGTATGTACTGCATTACGCATGCGTTCAGGCATAGCAGGTCTAGCACTGAGGCAGTGTTATCATGCGCGAACGTGAGATGAAGTCGCTGAGGGAGTGTTAGCGAGGGCATGCATCATATATTCATACCATTCTTGCATTAACAAGAGTACTTAGGAATATGTGATTTACTGCTTTATCATTACTGCCTGACTGAATTGATAACATACTAACCTATGCTTTATTGTTCCACTGAGTTGATCACTCACTCCCACGATACGGGACAGTGTTTTAAACACCAACTAGACTCTGTCTTAATTTCAGATGATGGCATGACCACTAAGGCGGAGCCTGATTACTACGACGATCAGGACGAGTACTCTTACATGTAGTTCTCCGATGGCTTCGCTTAGGCTATCCGGATGGACGGGGCTACAGGGTTTTATTACAATTGAACCATTTTTGAGACTTTTGACTTTTATAATATTGTATGTAATATTTCATGTACATAGTGACTCAATGTTATATTCATACTCTAGAGACTGATCGTAATCTTTTGTCTTGAATACATTTATTTATATCTTTCAGTCTTCCCCTTGCGTTTTATAACATGATCTGGAGTATGAATTACTGTTTTGGTATAATCCCACTAATGATTAATGCACTAACATGGACAACATTGAATCATAAGCATATATGTTGCATAAGTGATGTTTTGGAACTTGGGAGTTGAGTTGCTACTTGACCCCTGATTTTCAGGGCATTACAGGTCATCATGCACATGCACTGGTAGTTAACACCATAAATTCCCACATCTCATATTCTCTTATTGTAAACAAACAAGTTATTCACCACCTTTCTCCATCTATTAACATAAAAGGGTTCTAAGTGTCTTGGAAAACTGGAAATGGTTGGAAATGAAATTGGTTTCCGTATATATGGTGTTTTTTTACTATTTGTACTGTGAAAATAGCTGTGAGAATTGACTATCATCAATTTCCAGGATAATGAATTGGTATTTAATTGTTTAACTTTTATATCAAATATTGGTATGCAGCAATCACATGAACATCCAAAACAAGGTAAACCAAGTTGTTATCACTACAAGAAAAGCCACTTTTACCAACGAAAATTTTCGTAGGCAAAAAGTTTTACCCGCAAAAATTTTCGTTGGCAAATTCCTCGCTAAAAGTCCGAGGGGAACACCTTTTACCCATGAAAAAAAAAATTCGTTGGCAAAGGTAAGACTTTTGCCAACGAAATTTTTCGTAGGGAAAACATTTTACCAACGCTAATTTTTCGTTGGTAAAAATATTGACAAAACTTTTTACCTACGAATACTTTTGTAGGTAAAAATATTTACAAGACTTTAGCTACCAACAATTTCGTAGCTAAAACAATTTACAAGACTTTTTACCTACCAACAATTTCGTAGCTAAAAATATTTATAGGACTTTTTACCTACGAATAGTTTCGTAGCTAAAAATATTTAAAACACTTTTTACCTACCAACAATTTCGTAGCTAAAAATATTTTTAGCTACCAGCAATTTCGTGGCTAAAAATATTTAAAACACTTTTTACCTACCAATAATTACGTAGCTAAAAAAATTTACAGGACTTTTTACCTACGAATATTTTCGTAGCTAAAAATATTTAAATTACCTTTTACCTACCAACAATTTCGTAGCTAAAAATATACTTACCGAAGTGACAGTTTTGAAAATAATATTATCCAATTGAAACTTGTATTTTTTAAATATTTGAAACATAAAAATGATGCCATACAATAAAACTGAATATTAAACAAAATTTATATTACTAGACAATTAAAAAATATATAATATTTATTACAATAAATTAAACATGGTTTTCAATATAAATAAATAAATAAATATTATATTCAAAACCATTTTCAAACAAAAAAATTTTAAATTGTCTAGTAATATAAATTTTGTTTAATAAAAATAAATCCATCTGTCAAACAAAGTTCTTGCCCTCTCCTGGACTTTCAAGCTCCTGTTGCCAAGGAGATGTTTGAAAGTTAAAAAGTGTATACAACGGAAAATAGCCATAATTATTTACCTTAATGTCCTCGGTGTTCACATAAATATGATTGACTCTAAGATATAGATTCGTCACTGAGATTGCTCTCACACACCAATCAGTTTTAGAACCAAATGCTGCTTGCTCATAGGGGCTTGTTGTGGTGACAATAAGTTCATCGCCGTGCACATTTGTTGTCCTTGTTGTGACTGCTGTAAGTTGGTTTGCTTCTTTTGCCTACACATGAAGATTTGCTAAAGATTATTAGTCAAGTTAAACCGGCAAAGAAGCTTCTCAGCTTGATAGACTTTTACTAAACACATCACCTGCTTCTCAATCTCCGCAATTTGTTACCTCTGTTGTGAAGGTGGAGTTATCTCAGCCCCCATTATTATATCACGAATTTCAGACTGTGTCAATGCCGAGGTGTTTACATTATTCTTGGCATAATCTGAGAGTATAAGATCTCTCAGAGCAACCTCAACCTGCATTGAAGGAGATATTAGCAACTCTCATAACAATGACATTTGCAAAATAACTAGTCAAAAGTAAAATTACCTTCATCCATTGATCATTAGTGAGAGAAGGCTAGATGTGATGTGGTTCAGTGATGATACTCTTGTCAGGTTTCAATAGCATTTTTGCCTTCTCATTGTTGACATGGATTGCACGTAAGATGAATATGAGATGAGAGAATGCAGTGTATGATGAAATACTCTTCAACCAATCATCATAAATGTTGAAAAGAACCATCTGTGGCTCTGTGGCCTTCAGAATCAAATCACCAAACTTCTCGATTTTCAAGCATGCCTGGAATGGCAGCTAAACTGATCATTTATCAATGACCATAACTCTCCCAGCCAATGCAATGTAGTGTTTTGAGGAACCCTTACCAACATTTTGTAGGGCTCGTTTGACTAATAAATTGCAGTTTCCTTGTTTGCTAACTATCATCCAACCCACCAACTAAGAAATCCAGGCCCACTAATGTTTGTTTGCAAAAAAATAAAAACAAAAAATAAATCAGGATGGATCTGTGGCAGTAGAGATTGTTTGCAGTTTCTACTCATACATGAAATGGCATTTATCAAACAAAAGGCAGGGTTTCTTTAGGTCATCAGCTCTACTAGGAAGTGCTAATCCAAGCCAATGCATTCACCATTTAACAATAGATGCCAATGCACTTATGTATGCCACACCACATGCACTCAATATTCAAGATTGAATAACCCCAACCATTTTGTCATTCACCTGTCCTTTTTTGTTGGATTTGGATTGTGTTTGAGGCAATTTGGGGCAACTCCCTTCAATGGTGTATCCACCAGATTAATGATGTGGATCACCAAACATGCATAAGGTGTATTCAGTGGCATGTGGGGAAGATGATAAGCATTTCCCATTTGTCATCTTATTTTTTCACTCCTATTAGACAATTCCATCCATATGATAATATTGTGGCCATTAAAGTAATGGCAGTGATGACAACAAATCAAGCAAATAATCTACAAATAATATTAACAATAAGTTGTCCATTTTGAAGTACAAATTGACCCAAATAGCATGCCTACTATTTTCAAAGAAATAAGAGGTCATTTTAATCCAATGAATACTGGAGACTGCCGCTTGCACATTGAAAACATTTTTAAAATTTTAAAAGAATAAGAACAATGACATGTTCTTCATGTAGAAAAATCCAATAAATGAATGCCAAACCATCTCACAAGATACTTAAATGATAGTAGAGATAATAACCAACAGTAAATATATCAACAATCCATGCATTTATAACCATATGTTTCTAGTGCATGTTTATATCATGACCAAATTCAACTGCCTCAATGCAAGCAATCTTCCCCTTAAACAATCAACAGTTCTTGCTTCTCCTTACATCTTCTCTCTGAAAGAAAAAATAGCCTAATTTATCATATTAATCCCACACATCCAAGTTTGCTCTGATTGATAATTGAATTTGAATTTGAATAGTATGTAGAATGATAATTGAATTTGAATTACAGGAATTAAAGCTTAATAGAGAGGAATTGAAAAAAACAAAAGACCGAAACTGCAAATTCAGATGATTTTGAGTCCGAATTAAAATACATGATATGCAATGCCAACCTCATTCAAATTAGAATAATGATACCCGATTCAAGACTTTTTTTTTTTTTTCCATTTTTCTTTGTTTCCTTTAGTTCAATTCAACTGAGCATGCCTTGCATCCAAACACGCCTTACATTTAATATAACAACATCTAGAAATCTCAACATGGTTTGCAAAGTAGATATGATTTTCAGCTAAACCACCTGCAACCAGCAAACAAAGCAATTGTATTTCTTTTTACGGTGTAAGGTAGTTTGAAACAGAGTAACATATTCATGTTAATGTTCAGAAGTAAGCACACGGATTGCTATATGGAATTACTTAAAAGGGCATCACCAATTAATTTAAGGAAATTCAAAGAAATTTGCATTTCCTCAATCTATATGAGATAATCCAACAAAAGGATAAATGGAGAGATATGAAAGAAGCATAAAGTAGCAGCACAGTATTGGCTTTAACTTCAAGAAAATCATAGTCCATAGCTAGTTATTTAGACTCAATTTAGAACTTGAGAAAGTATCATCTAGACATGCCTAGCGACGTTGTATGTACTCCAACCTTAGATCGCTTGCACTCCTTCAAAAGCGATGCTTAGAGTTGCCTTAGACCACACTTGGTCGAACCATAGCTACAAATTCAAAGAATATAAAGAACAAATTAAATATATAGATCGGAACAGAAACAAAGATCATTCTGAAAGAAAAGGAAAATACCCTTTTTGAGGAAAATGCCATAAGGTATAGAAACAAAGATCAAGCAAGCTTTTTAAAGAAAAACAAAATGCTACAAAAAAAATCAGTTTTTGCATGTTAATTTATTGTCACAATCAGCAAAATAATATTGCATTTATAGAAAACATTTTCTTTTCCACAATAACTTTTGAATTCCACCAATAAAACACATTCTTCAAAAACAAGCAATCCAAGGTGTGGTCCATCTAATTTGGGCAAAACAGAACTTATGCACAATTTCAGTCCACTGGAAAGACCTGGGGCCCATTTCAATACAAAGATTTCATTTGTAGGTATATGAGAATTGGGATATTTTTGTATTTTTAATTACTTCCAACTCTTTGAAATTGCATAGTAATAGCTATCCACAGGAACCCAAAAGACATGCTCTCTACTTTCAGGTGTCCCATCTACTAGGGAACACTTCTTCTGGTTGATACCAAACACTATTCAAGAGGCTTCCGTTTGAAACTGAAATATCAACCACTTCAGTATAAGCAGGAATAATCCAAGACAGATAAATATAAAACAAGGCCTCAATAGTTCTCCATGACTAGAATTTAAATAAAAATTTGTAAGTGCTATAGTTTATATCCCTGTATGTTGTCAAAATTAGTGGTGACAAAAACACTGTTATATAACTTGCATTAGTGAAGCTCTTTCTAAAGTTCAACATTCATAACAAGCAAAGCTCACAACAAGTGAAGATTACTAGTACAAAGATCAACCTTGACTTCAAGTATTGCTCTCAAGACATGACTCAAGAATGCAAGACTACAAGAAGAGTACAAGGCAGTTCTTATAGAAATCAAGACATTTTCAAGGTTGAGCTACATCAAGACTTCAAGGCTTAAACTTCAAGGTCACTTGTTCCTAATATTTTCAATGTCCTTACTTCTTTATTGAGGTTTGAATGACCATAGGTTGACCTTAGAAGTAGGCCATTTTGGATACATAAGTCATATGTATATGACACTTGTTTTTGGGCTGTTCGGGGACTTGTCCTAGGCTTTCTTCGACTAGTCCTAGCTCTGCTTCGACCAGTCCAAGAAGTTCTTCGATCGGTCGTAAGGTTGTTACAAATTTCGGATAAAATTTGTTAGGCTTCGACCAGTCGAAGGAGGTCTTCGACCAGTCGAAGGAACAGTGTCGACTTCTTCTACGACCAGTCGTAATTCTTCGATTCAAAGTCCAGCGATTATTTACGAGGTCTTCGACCAGTCGAAGGAGACCTTCGACCAGTCGAAGGTAACCTACGACCAGTCAAAGGAGGCCTTCGACCAGTCGTAGAACGGTCAAAGCTTATCGCGCCCGATTTTTTTCAAATCTGTTATTTCTTCGACTAGTCGAAGAGTTCCTTAGACCAGTTGAAGATGCGATCTGCTCACCTATAAATAGAGTACGAAACTCAGAAGAATTCAAGCAATTTTATTATTCCATTTTAAGCCAATCTTCGTCGAACTTCTGAGAAATAATTTTGTGCTCCATCTAAGCTAAGTGTGCTTATTTTATATTATCTTTCTTTAGCTTTGTTTAATTGATTTTGTTTCTACTATTCCAATATAATTTGATACGAGGAATTGTTATTCCCTTTCTTTGGAATCAAAATCAATTAAGGCAAGCCCTAGTTGGTCTAATTTTAAAATATATTAGAACTAGAACCATTATAATTGAGTACTGGACATTGAACTTGAACATTCAATCATCTACTCGATTTGGTTCTCTGACCGAAATTTCTTCAACGAAGGAGTTAATCGTATTTTACATTTAATTGTAAATTCCTTTCGATTTGGTTTCTTTCAAGATTTGCCGAAAAATCTTGTTGTATTGATTATCTGAGGAGAGCCAGAAAACTTCGAAGTGGGGTTTTTTAATTGTGTAAGCCCACGACAAAGACACAATTGTAAAGGTTTTGGGTGAACTGTGAAAACCTATTTTGTGAGTGAACGCTAATATCCCCTGTGTGAGGATATTAGGAGTGGAGTAGCATTTTGTGTGGCTGTTGTTTAACAGTTGGTGAACACACAGGCGAACCACTATAATCCCTTGTGTTATGGTTGAATGGTTTACATTTCTAATCTTTAATATTTATTTGTGGGATGTATGTGTGGTGGTGAATGTTGTAATCATTTAATTCAAGCATTGTGGGAATTTTGTAATAGTTTAGAATTTACTTTCAGCTATTACTTTATCTGCTTAAAATTCAATTTCTTTTAAAGTTGTTCCAGCAAGGTTGCGCTACCATTTTTATGGTGTATGGCTGTCCCTAGAACAATACATTTGTGATTATTTCAATTTGTGCTTAATTCTGTATTCCTCTTTGGTTTGAGATTTGATACAAAGATCTTTCTAGAAATAAGGTTGTCCTACCATAAACTCTGGTTTTTGGTGAAAGGTTGTCCTTAGAACAACATTTGTATCAATCCCTCAAGATCAGATTTTTGAGGTTATTTTACTTTCCTGCATTGTGATTTATTTTGGCTATCATATTCATTTTAATTCCGCTGTTATAAGTTTTATTTGGCATAGTCCTATTCACCCCCCCTCTAGGACTTATAGCTAGGCCTTTTCAAAATTCAAACACTCTTGACTTGTTATGTAATCATTTAAGATGAACCTCACCGCATAAGCATATTCTACGAGTATTGTGGCAAGGGTATGATGGTAAACAGGGACATCACCAGCATGCTTGACCATTGTAAACAGGGTTCGCTCTAATCCTTATACAAAAATTGATCTTAAATAATAAAAAGAACTAAAATAAATCTTTTTTGTCTTTTTTTTTTTTTTGAAAGAGAGATTTTGAAGGAGATTTACTTGCATTACTTGCATAGAAGGAGATTTCAATCCTCCAGCATACAATGCTCCTGAGTTGTCCTTGTACCATTTGAACAAAGTAATTAAAGGAGATTCAAAGGCCTGTGTTGAAGTTTTCCCTTGAATGCCTATAAGAAAATTAGATATATATTAATACAAAGGCATGTTCCTGTGATAGAAACATGTCTTAAGATATCAATTTAAAACAAACATGAATACAATATCCTGAATCTTATCTTTACCTTTCTACATGTTGACATTGGTTCGTTGGAGTAAAATGGTGGATAACCCACAAGCATTTCATACATGATAGCTCCAAGTAACCACCTGTAAGTTACAAAAAAAAAAAAGAAGAAGAAGAAGAAGAAGAAAGATAATTCAGCAAGAATCTCATATATTTTTTCTCTTTCACTTTTTCCTTGCACCACACCCATAATAATCCATCACATTACATAACGATGATATCCTTGGTTGTTAATGCCAAGTTAAAAACCAAGAAAATAGAAACTTTGTCCAGGTCAGACCTTGTATTATGGCTATAGCAAATCAAGAAAAGATTTGTGCTTTTTTTTTTTTTTTTTTTATTGTTCTTTCTAGGACCATGTCATCATACACAACCCAAACTTGGTTTGTAATGGAACCATGGATGTAGAGATTGGGGAGTTAGTTTAAGGCTATATATATACATTATTCTCTACTTCTTAAAGCTCTATTTTCTTGACAAGGTTATCAGAAAATTTTGATTTGACAATCTTCCATATTAGTGATAAATTAATAGATTCTATTATGTTAGTTAATTTATTTCCTGTGATATTCACTTCATTTGCAGCCAATGCATAATCAAACTCATTGTAAATAAATAGTAAAAAATGTGAAATTAGAAAATAAGTCTAACACGTCGCTACATGTCATGTTGGGAAATAAAAAATAAAAAAAAACCAATGGCAGTAATTACAGCAAATGAGCCAAATGCTTTTGTTCCAAACTTGATATTTCAAGTATCATGGACCTGATCTTTTTCTTTAATTTTTTCTATACCATACTTAAATTTTCAGTATTTATTCATATGCCATATGTGTTCAATTTGTCAAGTCAATTCATCCAGAGGGCCTGAGTAAATTCACAAAAGATTAAGGGACCAAAATCATGCTTACCCGAACAAACTTAAATTTCAACCAATAGGCATCAATAGCCTCTGTAGCCTCTCACTCTAACCAACGGCTAAGAATTACCGATGTTGTCTTTCATATTAAAACCTCTCACTCTAACCAACAAGCAATACATTCAAAGTCGAAAAGCTCCAAACAATCAATGCCTTGCCCAACACAAATCAAGTGAAACACATACCTGATGCATCTCTAACTGACAAATAATATCAACATCCTCTTGACCACCCTTGATTGAAATATATGATGACATGCAAATACCTATGCATTATGCACCAAAAAGTTCTCATGAAAACTGATAACCACAAGCATCAACCAGGAATGAGCAACAAATCATAAGAAAAAAAAAAGATAATCAGAGTTATCGTCTACAGAAATGCATTTCATTTTCATTTCAAAATCAACCAATGAAAGAAAAAAAGAGAGAGAGACCAAGCTACTAAATTAGATTTCATAATAAAAAGTAGAGTTAATAAAAGAGATGCATACATCAAGTTAACATTGGTGGGTTCACTCATCAAGTTAACAAAGCAATCCCCAGATAGGCTTAAAGGCTATACTCACATGCCAAACAACTTTAATAGTCTGTGTCGCCAGCAACTGAAGAAATTCCTTGCATGTCAGGCAAGTGGTGGTTTTCAACCTCTTTATGCCATGATCTATTCCTATCACTAGTCTTTGGTTCCCCAAGGGCATGCAAAATCTGTTTGCTTATCTTCATGGTTTACAGTTTGTGAAATTCCCATTACAGGAAATTGTCTAAATACGTCAGTTGGACTTGAAAATGTATAGACGGATTATGTAATGGTCCACCAAGAGTTTGTAGAATCTGTTCAGTTCTACTTTTTACAAGTGCGCCTGTGGTTCATTGATCCAAACTGCTGATATAGTGGACTCACCTTAAAAGGCCTATGGCCAAAAAACTAGTTTGGAAAATCCATGCTACAGGTTATTGAACTGTTTTTTTCCATTTAACAAGTGACATTGATGTGTTTTCTCTCATATGCATCTATTTGTCAGGCTACATACTTGAGGGCTAGGATGTTTTCATCTAGGAGTTTTGGCGCATGATCCATCCACAGCAGGGCCCATCATACAAATTTTAGATCAATGAATCATGGCCTCTGCTTGTACAGGATGAGAACCGATGGATACTGTATAAACATTCTACCATTGCGAGAGAAATACCACTCCAAAAATACCATTCTAGATACGAAGGAATAGAAGTATATAAGAATACAGGGTCCAGTGTGCCCAAGTACCGGTTAGTCCATAGCCTGTGATTGGCATACTTTCATGATGAATCTAGAATATCGATTCGTGGAAGAGCTTGGATGGGCCATACCAAAACTTGCACTCACAGGAAGTTAATACTACCTAATCAATCAACTATTTTTCTATGGCAAGGGAAGGTTTAGAACAGTTGCATGAGGGATCAAAATGGCGAGTCTTTGTAATTTAATAATTTGTTTGGTTTAAACTAGAGCCTCATTAGCAAGTGCTGAAGATCTTGTAAATTGTAACCAATGGTTACATACTCGAATCCATTAATATGGAACATTTTCTTTTTCAAGTGGAATCCTCTGCTATATGAAAGAATAAAAGGTAATTTCATTATTACCTCCCAATTG
Organism: Magnolia changhungtana; assembly: GCA_030180095.1. NCBI lineage: Eukaryota > Viridiplantae > Streptophyta > Magnoliopsida > Magnoliales > Magnoliaceae > Magnolia > Magnolia changhungtana. Next base: position 6,782,942 of record JASAUF010000502.1, on the reverse strand, counting down.
AGTGGGATAAGGATTTGACAATGATGGTCGTTACTTCCGTTCGGCCTGGATCAAATTGGCGCTACCAGTTGATCAAACCCCTGCTAACTCAGCCTATATTAGTAGATCCACCAAAGACTATGATGCAGTAAAAAATAAAATAAAATAAAAACAAAAAAAACTATGATGCGATTCTGTCGTAGAGACCACCAACATTTGCAAGTATTGAAGAAAAGTAATTCATTTCAGTTTATGAAGAAAATAAATCAAGTGAGGACAAATTTGAATCTTCACTGTGCTCAGACATCGATCACCTGAAAAGAAGTCCGACCCGAAAACCCTTACGATCATCTGCTACTGCCTCATATTCATCTGCTTACGCTCACGTGGCTTTCTGCATAGCTTTCATTGTAGCTGCTCCAGTTCTTAGTGCGTCAACAGTCTCCGTCGTAGCTTTTGTAGGGAGGAGAATGAGAGAGATGGAGCAGAGATCGGGAGGGAGAGAGAGGATTAGGGAATGGAGAGAAAGGGAGAGAGAGAGAGAGAGAGAGAGAGAGAGAGAGAGAGAGATAACCTCCTTTTTGGGCACGACTCTGTTTTGAGCGCGCGCCCAAATTCGGGGGACGGATTGGCTACTGGTGGTGGGTACATCTCTAGCCCCACCATGATGTATGTGTTTCATCCATTCTGTTCATATACTTTTAGAGATCATTTTAGGGCTTTATACAAAAAATAATAGGTATATAAATCTCAGGTGGACCACACCACAGGAAATCAATAATGATTGGAAATCTAATATGTTGATCAGGTCATAAAGACCCGGATGAAGTGAAACAATAAATATCAGATTGATCCAAAACTTTTTATGGCCCCAAAACGTTTTTAATGGTCGACGTTCATCCAACACTTCTTCCTGTAATGTGGTCCACTTGAGATTTAGATATACCTCATTTTTTTCTCTCATATCATAAAATGATCTATACCTCATAAAATCTCACTTATATGTTTCCAATTGAATCAGAAGCAATTGGACAAAGTGGAAATGTGTCTTTGGAGTGATGGGTCATCACTGCATGCCATTAAAACTTAGGGCCAGTTTAGATTTGTTGAAATATAAATTAAGGATTTCATTTGTTTTTGTAAAAAGTATAGTGGGCCTTAGGAGGGTTTTAATGGTCTGAACAATTAGTATTGACAGTCTAGATGGTCTAGATTATAATATCAATGGTCTAGTTGGTCTGGATCATAGTATCGATGATATAGATGGTATAAATCATCAAAAGCAATGGTCTGGATGTTCTTGATCATAATTTCAACACCTCGAATGGTTTAGATCATAATATCGACAGTCAAAATAGTATAGGTCATGATATCAATAGTATGAATAGTTTGTATCATAATGCTGATGGTCTAGATTGTCTAGATCAAAATTTCAATGCTTCGGATGGTCTACATCATAATATCAACAGCTTGGATTATCTGGATCATAATAGCAATGGTTTGGATGGTATAGATCATAATATCAATGGTCCAGATGGTCCACATGATAAGAATGACGTCCTAGATGGTGTGGATCATACTTGACGGTCTTGATTGTTTGAGTGGTAGTATTGGTGGTGTGGATGGTCTCATAATATGCTCTATTTCGATCATCTAGATGATAGTATTGACATTTTGAATAGTGTGGATCATAATATTGTGGTCAGGATGGTCATTGGATCATAACATTGACAGTCTGAATGGCCTATATTATAAAATAGACTGTATGAATGGTACAGGCCATAATATAAATGTTTTGGATGGACTATATCATAATATCAATAGTTTGGATGGTCTCGATCATAATATCCACAGATTACAGTTTAGATCATAGAATCAATGGTTTGGATTGTCTTGATCATAATATCAATTTTCCGGATGGTCTAGACTAGAATATTGATGGTTTGAATGGTCCGGATCATACAATCAATGGTCTAGATGGTTTGGATCACATTATTGATGGTCAAGATGGTTTGGATCATAATACCCACAGTTTTGATGGCCTGAATCATAATATCAGTTGTGCTCTGGATCATAATATTCATGGTCAAGGTGATCTCGGTCATAGCATCAACAATCTAGATGGTATGGATAATTGTATTGATAGTCGGAATGGTCTAGATCATAATATCCGTGGTGGTTTAGTTGATTTGGATCATATAATATCGATGATCTAGATAATGGTATTGACGATCATCTGTTACGAAACTCAGGTGGGCCATACCATCTAAAACTATGTGAAGACATCTAAAAAATATAAACAGTACAATATTGGATGTCATACCATTTTTATCGCCATAAAAGTTTTGGATCAAGCTGATTTTTGTTTTTTCCCTTCATCTAGCCTGTATGACCTAATCAACAGACTGGATGTCAAATAAAAAGTACAGTGGGCCTTAGGAAGGTTTTAATGGTGGATATCCAATCACTATTGTTTTCATGTGGTGTGGTCCACCTGAGATTTATATCTTTCTAATTTTTGGCGTCAAGCCCTAATATGATTTGTAAAAATGGATGGATGGCATGGATGAAACACATGCATCATGGTGGGACCCATAGAGCACCGACCAACATCCACCAAGTTTTGTGGGCCACTCTATTCTACTGATCATTACCCTCAATTTGATTAGTTACTCGCCTCGATCATACTACATATGAGAAAGATATGGGCAAACAAGATTGATCAACAATTTGAGTGAAATTTGATTTAACCATCTGAAATTATTTACTCTTCAATCTAGACGGATCAGATTGTCCAAAAATGGATAAAGGTTATTCACAATATCAAAAATATATGAATGAATAGAAAACACAAACATTAGCTTGATCCAAAACTTTTATGGCCTCCAAGAAATTTTAAATGGTACAGGTTCAATCACACTATTTCCTGTGGTGTGGTCCACTTGAGCTTTGGATATGTATCCTTTTTGTTCTTTAGACCTCAAATTATCTGTTAACATGGATGAATGGAGTGGATAAAATAAATAAATAACGGTGAACCCCATAGAGTTTACTCTGGTAAAGGTAACGAGTAACTCAAATGTAGTGGAGAAAAGTTTCTTTACAACATTTATAATCATATATTGGGCCTGCCTAAATGTGATTCACATATCCAACCCACTCGTTATGTGTGTCCCACTTGGATGAGGGGTCAGACCAAGTTTCAACCGCATCCAAAACTCATATGGGCCCCACCAAGTGCTTTTATATTTTTTAGGATGTCTTCACATAGTTTTAAATGGAATGGCCCACTTGAGTTTCGTTTACCGATGATTTTTGAGATATTCATAACCTAAAGGGGACACATCAAATCCACGATGTTGATGTTCGACAGACATCATGATGGGGCCCACAAAACTTACTAACATCAATTCTTAGGTTCTCATGAGGTCAGTAAGTTGGGTCACAATTTTAACCAGAATATTTGGCCCATTTTACATGTCTGGTCCATTCACTCTATTTTACTGATCAATACTCATAGTTTGACTAGTTACTCGCCTCAATCAGGCTACATATGAGAAAGATATTGGGCATACAAGATTGATGAACAATTTCAGTGAAATTTGATTTAAACATCTGAAGTTATTTACTCTTTAATTTAAACTGTTTAGATTGTCCAAAAACGATTAAAGGTTTAATTAGTGGATGTGTCTAATAATTTAGTAATTTTATTTTTCCAAAACAAATTTAACATTTTTTTCAAAAGGTTTATTTTTTTTACTCTTTTAAATAAATATCATTTTTATTATAAAATATTTCAAAAATATTTAAAATATAAATTTTGAATTTTTATTTTTCAAAATCTCAAAAATTTTCTCATATTTTAATTTTTTTCTCAAAAATTTCAAAATGCCAATTTTTTCTTCAAAAACATTATTTTGTTCTTAAAATTTTTCCTAAACATATTTAAAATTTCTAAACTTTTCAATATTCTTTTTCATGTGATATTACAAATTATTTAAATATTACCTTTTAATAATATATATATATATATAAATTTCCATTCATATGATATAAAAACTATATATATATATATATATATATATATATATATATATATATATATATATATATATATATATATATATATACACACACACATTTAGGTTATAGACAAAAAATTTTAAAAATTAAAACATTTTTACATTATTACCGACAGTTTTTAGTCGTCGGCAAAAAGATTTAGTAAAAATATTTTTACCGACGAACATTTTCGTCGGTAAAAGTCTTACCGCCAACATTTCCAACACACACGAAAATTTGCAAAAATTCAAAAGACCCTTCAGCTACGAATATTTTCGTAGGTAAAGATGGGTTTTACCTAAATTATAATTCGTAGGTAAAAGTAAGGTTTTGGATGTGAAATAGTCAGAAGACCCTTTAGCTACGAATCTTTTCGTAGGTAAAGACGTGTTTTACCTACGAGATTAGAATTCGTAGGTAAAAGTAAAGGTTTCGATTTTTGAAATTCAAAAGACCCTTCATCTACGAATAATTTCGTAGGTAAAGATGGGTTTTACCTACTAAATTTGATTTCGTAGGTAAAAGGAAGGTTTTGCATTTAGATGTGAAGTAGACAGAAGACACTCTAGCTACGAATCTTTTCGTAGGTAAAGACGTGTTTTATCTACAAAATTAGAATTCGTAGGTAAAAGTAAGGTTTTCGATTTTTGAAATTCAAAAGACCCTTCAGCTACGAATAATTTCGTAGGTAAAGATGGGGTAAAAGGAAGGTTTTGCATTTTCTAAATTTCAGACCCTTCAGCTATGAATATTTTCATAGGCAAAGATGGGTTTTCCCTATGAAATTAGAATTCGTAGGGGAAAGGAAAAATTTAATAGACCCTTTAGCTACTAATATTTTCGTAGGCAAAGGTGGGTTTTACCTACGAAATCCAATTTCGTAGGGAAAAGTAAAGTTTTCACTTTTTTGGTTTTTGAAAAGTTCAAAAGACCCTTTAGCTGCGAATACTTTTGTAGGTAAATATGTGTTTTCCCTACGAAATTTAAAAGGAAAGTTTTCTTTGGGAAAAGTAAAGTTTTCACTTTTTTGGTTTTTGAAAAGTTCAAAAGACCCTTTAGCTGCGAATACTTTCGCAGGTAAATATGTGTTTTCCCTACGAAATTTAAAAGGAAAGTTTTCCGTTTTTTGTTTTCCCTAGCTACAAATATTTTCAGCATGTAGATAAAATACCCTTTACCTACGAAAATTTTCGTAGGTAAAGATGGCTTTTAGCTAGGTAAAAGTATAGTAAAGTTTTTCGAGTAGGTAAAGATGGCTTTTAGCTACGAAATTAAATTCGCAGGTAAAAGTAAAGTTTTTGATTTTAGGTTTTTTGTGAAAAATTGAAAAGACCCTTTAGCTATGCATATTGTCGTAGGTAAAGATGGGTTTTACCTACGAAATGACATTTCGTAGGTAAAAGTAAAGTCCTCGATTTTTGTTTTTTGTGAAAAATTCAAAAGACCCTTTGGCTACGAATATTTTCATAGGTAAATATGGGTTTTACCTACAAAATGTTATTTCGTAGGTAAAAGTAAATTTTTCTATTTTTTGATTTTTGAAAATTTCAAAACACCCTTTAGCTATGAATATTTACGTAGGTAAATATGGGTTTTACCAACGAAATGTTATTTCGTAGGTAAAAGTAAATTTTTTCTATTTTTTCTTTTTTTGAAAAATTCAAAACACCCTTTAGCTAGGAATATTTTCTTAGGTAAATATGGGTTTTACCCACGAAATTACATTTCATAGGTAAAAGCAAAGTTTTCGGTCATATGTTAGTGGAAAAAGTCAAAAGACCCTTTACCTACGAAAATTTTCGTAGGTAAAGATGGCTTTTACCTACGAAATTAAATTTCGTCAGTGAAAGTAGGCTTTTACCTACGAAAACAATTTTCGTTGGTAAAAGTCATCTTTACCTATGAAAAAAAATTTCGTAGGTAAAAGTTTCGTAGGTAAAAACCATATTTCTTGTAGTGTATCTGTGAGTTAATCCATGCGTATGATGATTGTCGAGCGGCAAACTTGGACTGGGCAAATTGTGCTCGTCATGCTTGCAGTGAGGTTTGTGGAGCCTTTTCATCTAACTTGTAGCTTGTTTTCTTCAAACCAAGATTTTTTTTTCCTGATTTTCTCACAGTAAAATAGAAAAATTATAAATAATAAAAAAAGAACTCATCAATCATCCATTTCCCATCAATGTGCAAAAAGAGAAGTACTATGTGTTATGATTTTGGCAATTGAGAACTTTTATAAGTTTTGTGATAATGTTAAAGGATTATTGTCTTTCCTTTATGTTTTGTGTTAAAAGACTTTACCTTAAAAACATACAAGAGTCCTTTAGTAATTCTACCTTTCGAAGTGTAAAATCATGTTGGAAAAAGTGGCATTCAATTCTATTGACCAAATAAAATGATATTGTGAGATCTTTGTTTTAGGTCTTGGAATATTAAAATCCCCAAATCTCCTCTCAAATGAAATGAGGACTTTTAATAGGGGAGGGCTTTTTACATGTTATAAAAGCAAAAGGGTAAAAAACAAGAAAAAATGTATAAAAAAGAAAAGAAAATTATTTTATGTAAATTTGGGCCCCATTTATGCACTCAACATTTATCTTATGATTCATAGCAGTCAATACATAATCATGTGATTTGATACAATTTAGTTACAATTTTCTACGTTTTGCAATAACCTACGATTCATATTGTGTGGTGTGCAATTCGTATCACAAATTGCATGATTTTACTAACATGGCTAGTTAATATGTTAAATTTAAATGGAAGTTGTTAACATGTTTATGGATTAAATGTAAAATCATTAACTTGATGCATTATTTTTCATTTTCTTATCAAAGGAGATGATTTTGTTAACTAAGACAGAAGTCATGGAACATCTTTGAGATGGATAAGCTAAAAAACTCTCTAGTGACCTTCAAACTAGGTAGAAACCTGCAAAATGAGGGGAAAAACATAGTCTACCCATTACTGGCTGTATTGGCTGCATGATTTTCAATCAATAATACATGGTTATGGTTCATATACATGGCTATAGATTTATTTCCTTGTACATTAATCACCATTTAATAACGAAAATCCATCCAAAACTAATCCATTAGTCCACTTAAAGTAACCTCGTCTACTCTAGTTGCTTTAAAAGAGTTGTAATTGATAAGAAAACCTAAAATTAGTCCTTTTTCATACTTAAAATTTAACGAGTGCACCAATCTGATTCCTGTGACAGGGGATCCCAAGAGCAGGTCCTACCAGATGAGTATTCTAGATCTTTCACTTGTTTCATGTTTGCTACATTGGCAATGTGCAGGTAGGAAGGCGCAACTTCACTTAGCATTCCTCGAACAAAAGACAAGAATACTTTCTTTTACAGGTAAGTTGGGCTCAAACCCAATTCCTCAATGTTGAACCCACCTATCTACCAGGTAGCTACAAGCTTGAACCCAGATGACAGGACTACTAAAGTGATAGTTCACCATCATTTAAAATGGTATGACCCATCCACCTCCACATGGCATAAACATATGGAGATTCTTACATGCAACAAGAACCATCCAAATCATAACACGCACACATAAATAAATAAATATATATATATATATAGCCTGGATTGCAATAATAGAAGAATCGTTGTTAGGAAAGATCATACAAGAACCTGTCACTTGAATCTAAGAGCACAGACAACTCTTTTCAGTGCTTCAAATGCCTTTAGCAGATCAGATTTTGAATGGGCAGCAGAAAAAACATGTGGATGCCTGCAAAGCAATAACCATCAACATGAGGATCACGCTAAAGTAATATATTAGTGCCCAGTCTACCATTGTCCTTACTGTCAGTAATATCATCGAGCACCTTTAGATCATTCTTGAAGGAACTGGTTGGTGACTGGCACAAAAGATAGCAAAGGAATGAACTCGTGACAATATTCAAAGAAGAATGTCCTAGACAATAATGTCGTTCTTTCATGTGAGACAGAATGCAGTTCTTTTAATGTGAAGTGCTAGACCATCGGCAATCGAAACGCCACATTTCAGCTTCCCCGGCTTTCTAAGTTTGCAGGGGAAGTAAAAGGATACATTATATATATATATATATAAATATATTATCTGATAATAAAAAAGATCCACACACAAATTTGAAAGGAAAAAAGCTCATATTCGAAGCTTACCAAGTTCCGAATTCGCTGCTGAGATGTCTTCTGGAGCGAGAGAGAAAAGGGGTGCAGGAGATCGAGATCGAGATAGATAGATAGATAGAGAGAGAGAGAGAGAGAGAGAGAGAGAGAGAGAGAGAAGGGGCGTGGAAGATTGAGAGCGAGAGAGAAAGAAAGGGATGAACGTGAGAGGGAATAGGGTTGAGTGGAGGGAAATGAAAGTTTCCGTGAGAGGGGGAAAAGAAAAAGCAGCATGGTTTTTTGCATTTTCGCATGCTACAGTTCTTCTACGATTTTAAACCATAGCTAAAAGTCCACCTGACTGTAGCCATCGCACCATCCATAACAGGCCCTCCACGTTGGCACATCTCACGGGTTTTGGATAGACGACCTTTTCAAGGGCTTTGTGGGGTCCATCGTGATGTAATCGATATATCCACTCTGTCCATTAATATTATAATTTTTTTATAGGGAATGACCCTAACATCTAGGCAAATCGAAGGTCTAATTGAACCACACCATCGATTAATGGTATGTATTAATCTCCACTCTTTCCTGCCATGTGGTCTACTTGAGCTTTCGATCTACTTCCTTTTTTAGGCTCTTGCCCTAACATGCTCTTTAAAAATGGATAGACATATTAGATGGAATACACACATTTTAATGGGCCTTGTAGAGTCCCTTATGGAGCTATTGAAGGTTGTATAAACGTCTGGCGGAGTTAGTTTTTAGCTATGGTTTGGGCATTATTAGTTACAGTTTTAAGCCGTAGCAAACCCACTATGGCATATATCCGTAGCTAAAAGCCATCATAGTCCATAGCCTTTGATCTTTTTTTAGTAGTGCACCATTGTTGAAAAGACACTATAGAAGAAGATGTCTTTTCATGAAAAAGGTCTAAAGCATCTATTGTGATTCTATATAAACCTATCTTTGGGTCAATCCGAAATTGCAATTCTAACAATCTCCTCTCCATCTTATTCTTCTTCTCTATTTTCACTTTTGGATGGTTTTTGGAAAGTTATAGTTTTCAGGCATTAAACTGCAAATAGTTTTTCTGGCAGTAAATTGCACATAGTTTTCAGGGGGTAAATTGTAACAGTATAGAAGTCAGGGGTGTACACTATAAAATTGTGTTTGGGGTGTAGTTTTTCGGTTTTGTAGGCTGAAACCTATATTTCTCCGGTCTTGAAGAAGAGGCTTATTGTATCCTGGAGGCAAATTTGCTGTAACTCTCTTGCAAATTGGTTTAATCACCAGTAGGGTGCGAGTATTGCCTTAAAGATAGCGACATTGTAATGCGCCTTAAGTCTATCTTTAAGTGATTCATTTTCTATTTTTCGCCTTAACCGTAACAATTTTAAGGCGATATTATGGCCTTTTCTATGGGTCATCCTGACTTTGTTCGAATTACACCGTTTGACGACTCAAATTTTCTTCGATGGCAATCGAGGTTTCATCTCTTCCCCACATTACTCAAGTTGGTTCACATGTTTAATCAAGATCCTCCTTCACCACTATCTAACAATGATACATTTGAACAAATTCAAAAGAGATAAAATTGGGAGCGTAACAACTACCTATACAAAGGTCATATCTTCAACGCTCTTTCTGACTCATTATACATTGTTTACCATCAAAAGAAGATTGTTAAGGATTTGTGGTAGGTGATGCTCACCAAATACACATCAGAAGATAAAGGCAATAAAAAAATTCCTTGTAAGTCAGTTTTTAGAATTCAAAATGTTGCATGGAAAACTTATCTTTGATCATGTACATAAGTTACATGTCATTATCCAACAAATTATTGCCCATGGCACTAATTTCGACGAATCCTTCCAAGTATCCACCATTATTGCTAAACTTCCACTTAAATGGAAGGATACTAGAAAATCATTGAAACAATAAAAAAAAAAGAGAAAATGTCCTTAGAGGACCTCCTAATATTTAGAAGAAGAATCTAAGCTCCGTGACAAAAAGGAAGAACAACAGGAGACCCTAAGTAACGCTAATGTAGTTGAGAATAGTGTGAATTGAGAATTAGAAAAGCCACATTTTAAGAAAGATGATCGGCTCAAACTTAATAACCAAGAGTTCAAAAAGAACATATCCAAGAAGGGTTCATGCTTCTTTTGTAAAATCCTTAGTCATTTTAAGAAAGACTTCCGAAAATACAAAAAGAAAATGTAAGAAAAGAAACGACATATCAATATGACGGAAGATATGAATATAGCAGCTGTCGTCTCTGAAGTTAATATGGTGAATGAGGATATTGAATGGTGGGTAGATTTCAGCGCTATCAAATATATTTATAGAAATTACAACATGTTCAATTCCTACAAAATTGTGGGGGATAATCAAGAACTATACATGGGAAATGCCTCCACATCCGAAGTTGTAGGAAAAGTGAAGGTGCGTCTTAATCTAACTTTCGAAAAAGTCCTTACTTTGAACGATGTGTTGCATGTACTAAATATTAGGAGGAATCTTATATCAACTAGTTTACTGACTAAGTTTGGATTCAGAATCCTATTTGAATCTGATAAATTGATTGTGTCTAAAAATGAGGTATACATAGGGAAGGGTTATGTATCCAATGGAATGTTCAAGTTGAACCTTATGAATGAAAATTCTTCTTCCATTTATATGTTTGATTCACATGATGTTTGGCATGCTAGAGTAGGGCATATTAGTTATCGTAGTATAGATTATATGTCTAATCTTAATCTAATTCCTAAGTATACAAAACCTAATGAAAAATGTAGTATTTGTGTACAATCCAAAATAACTAGAAAACCGTTTCCAAAGGTAGAAAGAGAATCACAACTCCTAGACCTAGTTCATAGTGACATATGTGAAATGAACAGTTTAATAACAATAGGGGGAAAGAGGTACTTCATAACCTTTATACATGATTTCTCCCGTTACACCCTAGTTTGTCTATTGAAGAATAAAGATGATGCATTACAAAAATTCAAGATATACAAAGCAGAAGTTGAGAACCAGTTAGATCGAAAGATTAAAATTATAAGGTCAGACAGGGGAGGAGAATATCTATCTTTAGAATTCTCAGAGTTTTGCAAAACTCATGCTATAATTCACCAAATTACAACTCTCTATTCACCCCAACAAAATGGGATAGTAGAACGGAAAAATAGGTCTCTCATAGATATGGTAAACTCTATACTAAATAATACATGTTTAAGTTAATGATTTTAGGTAGAAGCCCTATTGACTGCTTGTCATATCTTTAAAAGGTTACCTCACTCTAAGACTCGTAAGATTTCATATGAACTATGGAAGAATAGGATTCCTAACATCTCATATTTCAAGGTATGGGGTTGTAGAGCCTTAGTTCGGCTTACTAGCCTAAAAAAACCAAGATAAGATTGAGATTTCTTGAGTGTGTGTTTATAGGATTGCACAAAATAGTAAGGCTTATAGGTTTCTAGTTGTATAATCTAATCATGCGATCATGGTAAACATCATAATAAAATTTAGAGATGATGAGTTTTATGAAAACTCATTCTCTTCTATAACTAGAAAAGAGATAAGATCTCAAGACCCTAATTCAAGTAGTAGTTCTTATATACCTAATTAAGATATCAGCAGTCTCGATAAAGTGGACATAGAACCTAGAAGGACCAAGAGGATTAGAACGGGTACATCTTTTGGACCTGACTTCTACCTTCTGCTTATAGAATGAGATAAAGATAACATAATAAAAGAAACTATATTGATATATAATATAGAAAATGATCCGGTAACAATAGATGATACCCTTAGATCTCAGGACGCTTCTTTTTGGAAGGAAGCTATAAACGATGAGATGGATTCTATATTGTAAAATGGAACATGGAAACTTGTTGATTTGCCTCCAGGATAAAAACCAATAACTTGTAAATGGATTTTTTAAAAAAAAACTAAGACTAAATGGAACTACAAAAAAGTTTAAGGCCATATTAGTGGCTAGAGGATTTACACAAAAAGAAGGTATTGATTTTTTCGATACCTATGCTCTATTAGTAAAGATATCAACTATCCAAGTTTTAGTTGCTTTGACATCCATATATAAGTTAGAAATCCACTAGATGAATGTAAAGACAGCTTTTCTAAATGGTGACCTCGATGAATAGGTTTATACGGGGAAACCAGAAGGTTTTATAGTTCCAAGACAGGAAAATAAAGTGTATAAATTGATCAAGTTTCTATATAGACTTGAACAAGCACCTAAGCAATGACATGAAAAATTTGATAAAGTGGTCACCTCATATGGCTTTAAGATTAATGAATCTAATAAATGTGTATATTCAAAATTCTCTGATAATAAGGAGTAATTATATGTATTTACGTAGATGATATGTTAATATTTGGTACATGTTTAGAAGTTAAAAATAACACTAAAGATTCTTATCATCTAGTTTTGATATAAAGGATGTGGGTGAAGCTGATGTGATTTCAGGTATCAAGTTATTAAGAAATAATGATGGTATAACCTTATCTCAATCATATTATATTGAAAAGATACTTAAAAAGTTTAATATCACTATGATAAGAACCCAATTTCTACTCCTTTTAATTCTAATATCAATTTATTAAAAACGAAGGTCGTGGTGTATCTCGGTTAGAGTATTCCAAGGTGATTGACAGTTTTATGTATGCTATGATTTCTACTCGACCTGATATTGCTTTTGCAGTAAGTAAATTAAATAGGTTTACAAGTAATCTGACTTTAAATCATTAGAACGTCATCTTTAGAGTACTCAGATACTTGAGAAAAATAATTAATTATGATTTACACTTTTCTGGTTACTCTAGTGTATATGAAGGTATAGTGATGCAAGTTGGGTTATTGATTCTAATGAATCTGAGTCTACCAGTGAATGAATTTTTACACTTGGAGGAGCTGCCATTTCTTAAGGATCCAAGAAGCAAACTTGCAATCTCACTCTACCATGGAATCTTAATTTATATCTTTAGCAGCTATTAGTAAAGAGACAAAATGGTTAAGAAACCTATTATTAGAAATACCATTATTGATAAAGCCTTTACCATTGGTCTCTATCTATTGTGATAGTGAAGTGACACTATCAAAAGCATATAAGAAGACTTATAATGGAAAATCCAGACATATCAGTCTAAAGCATAGTTTTGTGCAGCAACTACTTGGTGACGGTGTTATAATAACACAATATGTACGATCTATTCAGAATCTAGCAGACTTGTTCACTAATGGACTGGTAAGGGATGTTGTTAGTAGAACATAAAGAGAAATGAGATTTAAGCTAATTTCATAGACACTATGTCATACCCCAAACTCGAAAACTGAGCTTACAAAATTCTCGATCGCCGAAACCGGTGCCGACAGCCTCCATAATACCTTATTCTCGGCTCTTAGTGTGTATACGTTAGATTCTAATCCTGGGATCTTACAAGGAGGATTTTTCAACATACATTTATCTCGTAAGAAGCATAACCACAAGTTTACCCAAATCACAAAGGCAACATCATCATCACATATCCACTAATATAAACATTTGAATACAGTGCTGAAAGAAAAATATAGATATCAAAATCAAAGCTCCAGAAGTCAGCTACATGCTCCAAGCTCCACGCTGCTGGAACCTAACGCCACCTGTATGCATCTATCGTGCATAAGCTTATACAAAACTTAGAGGGTGGTGAAAGTGTGTGTGCAAGATAAGTGCTAAACACACAAATATAATGCCATAATTATACAATGTCGAAAATACTGGCAAGATCATGAATCATAAGGTATCAGAGTAAGCGGAAACATACTGGTAAGTCCATGAGTGCTATTAGCCATACTAAGGCGATGCGATGCAAGGCAAGAATGCTAACAGCCATATCAATGTAGAAACATGGCAACCCAGAATGCTAAATGTTGTGGATGTAATGCAATATGCAGTACGAATGAAATGACCAAGTTATCAGAGTAAGCGAAAATATACTGGTAAGTCCATGAGTGCTATCAGCCGTACTAAGGCTATGCGATGCAAGACATGAATGCTAACGACCATATTAATGCAGAAACATGGCAACCCAGAATGCTAAATACTATGGATATGATGCAATATGCAGTGCAAATGAAATGACCAAGTTAGAGTGAAGTCGGGATGATAGTATGTAGTATCGCAGGCTATAGGGTCCATCACAAGGGACTTCTATCCAAACTAGTCCCATACTTAAATTTGGATAGCCAGACTCAATGTAGTAGACTCCTAATCTCAGGTTAGTCATGCGCCCCAATCAAAATCCTTGTCATTAAGAAGGTACATAATAATTAGTTGTGCACCACCAGCCCGAGTGGATAGTGAATGAATGAATGAATGAGTATGCAACTCCTACTCAATAAGTCCACATATCAGTACCGTACATCTCTGGGATCATCATCAGGGTCTAGTACACTCCAAATTAGATTGTCGTCCCATCGCATATAACCAGGTGAGTGAAAGAGACCTCACTATCTGCCTGGTCAGTAGTCAGCCAATACCTACCCAGCATGTCAATAGCGGACCCATTTATGAGCTGATCAAACTTAGTTTAGTTTTACCCACTATAAATCGGGCGGATAAGGCCACATCCCCTTCCAACTGACCATGACACAATGGGAGATGCGGCCTACCGGTATTTGGTACTCGAGCGCTCATGTAATCCACTTGGTCTAGATGTTGGAGCGTCTCCTAGCCACGGAGGTTTAGAGATTTTCACCCAGGGTCATTTATAACGGCCTGATGCTAGTAACAGATTTTCAGTGTCCCATCTGGCCATCCATGACATGCCTGTGGAGGCTACCGTCTTGATGTCGCTAGGGCGTACAATAGTCATATAACACAAATGCAAGATGCATGAGTCACATAGTCCAATCATGCATCAATCCTGAGCATACCGAATGCTCATGTGAGACGACTCCGCCTACCATGGAGTTCCATAAACAACCTGTCCTATGACATATGCAATTGTCATCCACATCTCATAATAAACATGCAGATGATGTGTATGGGCATGTATCATGATGCTATGCTGTAACATACTTACAATCGGCCCGACAATCGAAATTGGCCTCAATAATCGGCCTCGACATTCAGAATCAGCCTTGATAATTGGAATCAGCTTCAATAATTAACCTTGACAATTGGCCTCGACAATCAAAATAGGTGAGAATGGGCCTAACAATGCCTAAGGGAAGGTCACAATGTGGACATTTAACCATCAGTGCCCATCAATATGGACATTTAACCAACACTACTCCCAAGGAATGGCCTTTATAGGGCCAAACATATAGTGGACCCATGGCCTTACATAAGGGTCGAATACACATCCCATTGGTCACACACAAAGGCCTCATGCACAATATAATGGGCCTCACACAAGAGCTTAATATATATCACAATGTGTCACACCACAAACTCAGAAACCAGGTTCACAAAATTTCTGATCACCGAATTTGGCGCCGACAGCCTTCGTAGTATCCCATTCTCAGCTCCCGACACCCATACACTAGGTTTCAATCTTGGGATTCTATAAAGATGATTTCTAACATGATTTTGATTCGTAATGAGCATAACCATAAGTATAACCCATGAATAATAACCACAAGAACACCATCAGAAAATCCACTATGATAAAAAACTTTGAGTACAATGCATATGAAGGGAAATACAAGATAATGATAATAACGGAAACTCCTAAAACTCGACTGCACGCTCCTGCTACGACTAAACTACAGCTGTATTCTGACGTCACCTACACACATCAATCGTGCATAAGCTTATAAGATGTTAGAGGGTGGTGTAAATGTGTGGGCAATACGAGCATGCTCAAAATGCAATATCAGAGTACGGCGGGATCATATTGATGAGTTCGTGAATGCAATCAGTCGTAACAAGGTTATGTGATGCAAGACATGAATGCTATCGGCTATATCAAGGCTATACGATACAGGGAGTGAATGATGTCGGCTATACCAAGGCCATGCGATGCAAGATATAACTCAAGCGCACCAGTCCTTATTGAAATCCACATGTCAATGCAACTCATCACTAGAGCATCAAATATCAGTACAGTTCTCTTACCGAACAATCCCTGAGGTCTAGTATACTCCACGCTAGCTTGTCGCCCCTATCCAAGCTCATAACTGGGTACGTGGAAGAGACCTCACTATCCTCTTGCCAATATCGGACTCGGTTCATCGATAGTAGACCCATTCCTCAAGCTAGTCAAACTCAACCTAGTTATTGCCCCCTTACTCAGGCGGGTAAGGTTACACCCCTTTCCAACTGACCACGACATAGTGGGATACGTGGTTTACTGTTATACGACCCTCGCGTGCTCATGTATTCACTCAGTCTCTCCATTAGAGTCATCCTCTAGTACCATCGGGTTTAGAGATTTTCACCCAGGGACATCTATGGCGCCGCGATGCTAGTAACTATATTTTCGGTGTTCGATCTTTCCATCCACGATGTGCCTGTGGAGGCCATAGCCCTGATGTCACTAGGGCGTATAGTAATCATGTCATACAAATGCAATGTGCATGAATCACACTATCAGTCATGTAGTAATTCTGCATGTACCGCGCGCTCATGTGGAGCAACTCCACTTATTAGGGAACCCATAAATAATCTACCCGAAGGCATATGCTATGATAAGTCATTCCTCATATCAAGCATACATATGATGCGTAAGCATGAATCCTAGAGCTATACTAAGCATGTTATATAGTGATGGACTCTATTCATAATGAAGATGGGCCTAGACGGCCTACACACAATAAGTATGGGCCCAATAATGGGCCGTAGGGACAGTTACAATGCAGACATTTAACCATCATTGCTCTTACAATGTGGACATTAAACCATCATTGCTCTTATGGCATGGCCGCCATAAGCATCATTACATACATCATGGAGGAATCTCACATCGCGATGGGTCTCATATACAACACATTTGGCCCCACACAAAGGCTTCACATGCATCTCATTGGGCCTCACTCATGGTCCTTATATACATTACAATGGGTCTCAACCCATGGGCCTCAAATTCTTCAAAATGGGCCTCATATATATATATATATATATATATATATATATATATATATATATATATATATATATCAAGTGGGCCACGTCACATGGGCCACACTAATAGGCCTCATATATAACAAGTGGGCCATATCAATGGGCTACACCAATGGGCTCATATGCATCAAGTAGGTTATATTAATGGGTCGCACTAATGGGCCTCATATACATCAAGTGGGCCGTATCAATGGGCCGCACCAATGGGCCTCATATACAATAAGTGTGTCGTATCAATGGGCCGCACCAACGGGCCTCATATACATCAAGCGGGGCATATCAATGCACCATTAATCTATTTTTAGAGATCAATTAGAGTATTATTTAAAATTATTTCATATCAAATGATCATTTAGACCACACCACAAATGACAATGGTGATAAGGAGTTCCACTGTTAAGATTCCGGTGGGCCCACCATAGTATTTATTTTCCATCAAGTCTATTCATAAGGTCATAAAGACTTGAATTAAGAGGATAAACAAATATCATATTGGTCTAAAACTTCTGTAACCTAAAGAGTTTCCAATGGTGGGTGTTCAAACCCACTATTTCTACAGTGTCGTCCCCTTGATACTAGATTTGACTTATTTTTCTCCCAAACCTTAGGACTGGCTCACCAAATGGATGGACGGTTTGGATGAACCATATACATCAGAGTGGGGTCCACGAGCACGTCAGATGGATGGATGGTTTAGATGGAACACATCCATTAGAGTGGGGCCCACGAACACGTCAGATGGATGGACAGTTTGGATGGAAAACGGCCAACATGGTGGGGCATTGACCGTCCAGCAGATGGATGGTCAGATACTGCCAAGTCAATGGACGGTTTGGATGGAAAATATCCATCATGGTGGGGTGCACGTGGCACCGTCCAAATGGACGGTGCAAATGAAACACGTGCAGCTACAGTGGGTCCCACCAGAACTTGCTGACGTCAACCTCACAGCAGCCAGCGTTGTGTGAGGTACGTCATCCAGTTCACTCATCAGGTGGGTCCAACGTATGTGGCCCACCTCCATATATATATATATTTTTTATGTATATATTATTTATATATTATATTATTTTTATTTGTTTATTATTATTATTTTAAACGGTCCAGCGTCCAAAGGGTCTGGACACTTTGGACGGTGTGGAATCTAATCCACATATCATGGCGGGTCCACATGTGTGGCCCACCTCAACTCCATATGAAGCTGATATTTGTGTATTTCTTCATCCGAGCCTATCCAGATGGGCGGGCAGCAATCTCGTCGACTGGATAGTCCATCGAGGTGGGCCCAATGCATGGATGACATAGATATGATGCATACTTCAAGGTGGGCCATACAATCAGGAAAAAAGGAGAGAGAGAGAGAGAGAGAGGGAGAACGAGAGATTGTGATGGAGAGGAGGGACCCCTCTAGTATGGGCCCTCCATTTCTTACATTGCATACTTCAAACGGGTCCCACAACATGTGGTCCCTAAAATGAAAATTAACGGTGGATCACCCACCTATCAGCCTTCTTCTTTAGCTCCTTGAAGTCCTATGCTCATTATCTTTGATCTTGATGGAGGTTGATGAAGAATAGAGGGTTAAGATGAGAGATAAGGGGGTACGAAAGTAGGCCACACTTGGCTTTGGAAAGCTTGGGGAGTTTGGACGTTGAAAGCTCTCTTGAGAGTTGGGAGATTGCTTGCAATGATAGTGTAAATTTCGAGGATGAAATTTTTATTTGGAGGAAAGAGTTGTAAGGCTCGTATCCTAGACCATACCGTTCCGTAGGCTTCCTCGGTCCTCTCGGTCGAATTTCAGCAACCCTCGACCTGTATCCGACCTTTGTACATGAGTCCTGCATATCAAAGTCGACTCGACTCGACTCGAAACTTGTACCCTAGCGACTGCGCCGTCACTGCGGTTTCAATGCTGTGATTCGTACATCAATCAGATACTCGGCCAGAAGATATGGGCCTGCATTCATCTCAAGGAAAACGTCACGCGTTACGAATTTCGAGAGAATCTCTACAACCCGTCACATCAAATGAAGTCAAGTACACCACCCATACCCCATGCCACCTCATCCTATCACAAGTACAAATACCCATTCTCTCTTTTCCCCAAGTCAAATCTCTCTCCCCACCTATTCTTCTTTTACACAAATTTCAACCAAACCCAGACGTTCCCATTCCCATTCCTTACAACACCTATTCCAGCATTCTTTATCAATCCATCCTTCCTCTCTCTCTCTCTCTTATAATAGAAGAGGAAACAAAGTATCATCATATAAAATCAGAGACAACATACAAGATACAATATATAATTAATCGCCAAAGAGATGGGGATAGCGCTTTCGAATCTCGGCCTCGCGATCCCAAGACGCCTCATCAATAGAATGGTGACCTCACTGAACATTTACCAAGGGAATGACCTTGGTTCGGAGGACCTGCTCCTTCCGATCAAGGATAAGAACTAGCTGCTCAATGTAAGAATCATCCTCACAAATCTCCAATGGTTGCCAATCAATAACAGGGACGATATCTGACCCACACTTCCTCAACATTGATACATGGAAAATGTTGTGGACGCCAGACAACTGAGATGACAAGACAAGCCGATAGGCTAGAGCACCAACGTGCTTAGTGATTTCGAAAGGTTCAATGAATCTCGGGACAATCTTGCCCTTATCTCCAAATTGAACTACGCCCTTCATGGGCGACACCATGAGATACACTCTGTTCCCAGCTACGAACTCCAAGGGATGATGCTAGCGATCAGCAAAACTCTTCTACTGACTCTGAGTTTTATGTATCCTCTGCCTAATGATATCGATAGCCTCTGACGTCTACTGCACAAGCTCAGGACCTAAGAGACACCGCTCTCCTACCTCAGTCCAACAACTTGGAGATCTGCACATCTGCTATATAATGACTCAAAAAGAGCCATGCCAATGGTCGCTTGATAGCTATTGTTGTATGCAAACTCAACTAATCACAGATGCTCATCCCAGCTACCCCCAAAGTCAATCACATAGGCCCGAAGCATATTCTCAAGGATCTGGTTGACCCTCTCGGTCTGGCTATTGGTCTGTGGATGGTACATGGTGCTGAGCTGCAAAACAGACCCCATCACTCTCTGAAATCTTCCCCAATACATATTGACCTGCTCATTTTCTTTCGGAAGCTATCTACATGAGCTCCCAATGTCTTCCATCTATCTATAAACTTCTCCACCGGTTCCCCCTCTCTCTGCCATACAGAAGCCAATTTCGTAATACTGACATCATGCTTTGAAGAGAAGAAGTTTGACATGAAGGCATCATGCATTTGTTCCCAAGTGCGTATCGACCCCGGAGCCAACTTGGAATACCATCAGAATGCTTTGTTTATCAGAGATAATCCAAACAATCGCAAGCAATACTGCGGTATTGTAGAAAAATTTTCCATACTAGTAATAAAGTGCATTAAATGTTCCTCCAGTGACCCTTCTGCATTAAATTTCTGAAAATCTAGATGTTTGAAATTGGCTGGGAATGGGATGTCTTCTACCTCTCTTGGGTACGGCGTTCAATATCTGAAACAGCCAATATTCTCATGCTCCCTCTCTACTCTGATAGCTTCCTCGACAACTTATCTCACCTCATCTTATGTCACAGTTCTCGCTGTTGGGACAGACCCAAGTGATCTTGCCCCCTGTGGTTGAAAGCCTTCGGGTTAATTCTCCTACCTATTCATTGTGCCCATCATTGGGGGAGCCGCTATCTGGGCTACATTGTGTGCGAGAGAAGCTAACGCTTCTCTGAGATTTCTACACTCTTCCATTAGCACTCTCTTTGCTTCCGCCATATCATTCATATGGTCCTCCATAGTTGGCATATTTTATGGTTTGTTCCGGCCATATGTATTGTGGCTTCTATGCTCTTCGACGAAGCTATAGTTGGAGTGGGGTGGGAATATTTTGACGTAATAGGACTTACGAAGTGAGGGAAGGATGGAGTTTCATTCATCTTCTCTATGTTCCCATTTCCATTGATTGATTGGGGCAATACAGATATCAGTGAACTTACTAGTAATGCCTTACCTTTTTGCTCTTTTGTCCATCTGACTCTTGGGGCAACCAAAGCTGGGCAGTCTTGCGACGTTAACTGTGGAGTTATTTGCTCGAGATATATCGCAGGAGGGGTGAGTTCAGGATTCCTCTTAGCAGCATTACATGTTATCGGTCCTCTAACTCTTAGCGAAGGCAGATTCATTATGGGGCTTCTTGTATTCCGTGCTCTCGTCCTGTGAGACATCACAACAATCTAGTCCTTGTCACCTTCCTGTGCTTGAGGCGAAGCAGATACAACTCCAGATATTACTCAGGTTAAGTTATTTTTACTTGTAGGAAGCTGAGCCCTGTGTTTCAGAAGTTAGTTCGACACATATTTCACCACGAATCCGGTCACAATGAAATAGAAGTTCACCTTCCTTGCAGAAATTGCCATTGGTTGTAATTTATAATTTGATCCCTTCAAATATAAAACATAGAGTTAAATTATTGTTAGCACTTGAAGAATAAAATAATCTATCTTAGAGATGAAGGGGAGGATGTTCCCATTGAGAGTTGCTATTTTGGCGTTGAAAGATGCCAAACTGCAACGAAAGTTCTATAATACTCTCAATATTAATATTAAAATAAGATAAATAGTTCCCCAGTAAGCTCGCCATTTTATTTCGAACAAGAAACAAATGCATCAGATTTGGGGAATTATCTTCTTAGAACATAACAAAGAGAGAATATACAGAAGAATCATTGTATTAATAATACCGAGTTCATTTACATCCTCTAATATCCCTTGATTCTAAGATAGATTATTTAAAATACATAAATTGACAAAGTTCGAATGTCGAATCTTGAATTCGGTAGCATTTTGACTTGTGCTTCGATCATCTCCTTAGGAGGAATGTTGTGCTGATTTGATCATTTGATCTTTTCCCCTTTTGAGCTTGTCCCTTGTGCAAAAGGAGAGCTTAGAGTGACGAAGATTGAATTGGGAGATTTCGGTAACACCTTGCCCCATTTTGTAATTGGCCATATAATAACCTAGTTACGCGGCCCGAATTAGCAATTATTGGTTGCGTGGCCTATATAACCAATAACTGCTCTCCCTTCTCACCTTTAATCTTCCTTCACAGCTCTGCTCCTCGTCCAAAATTCTTCTCTCTCAAATGGAGGGAGTGGGGTATTTATAGGCCTCCACACGTGTGAACCTTCGATCTTTATGCCATGGGCCCCACCTTGCATCAGATATGACCATTCATAATTATCTACCTCTGATCTTGGTTGCGCAACCTGTGCAACAGGGAAGTCAATTGCACGGCCCGCGCGATAGAGGAAATCTATTGTGTGACTTACATAATGAATGAAGTCTTTTATATGGTCCATATAATGAATGAAGTCGTTTGTGCAGTTTGCGCAACCAATTACTGGTTGCACAACCCGCGTAACTACTGAATATGATGCTTGATATTTTTCTTTCTTCCTCATTCCTCCAACTCCCTTTTGATCTTCTCCCTTTTCAATCTTCCTTCATTATTTTATGCTCTAACATGCACAATATACTCGTGCTCAGAATGCAATATCAGAGTAATGCGAAAATACTGGCAAGTCCATGAATGCTATCAGCCATAACAAGGCTATGCGATGCAAGGCCTATCTGGCCAAATATCATATGCAAGATGCAACACAAGCATGCTAGTCCTCATTTGAATCCACGGCATGCTAGTCTTCATTTGAATCCACATATCAGTATAGTTCATCTATAGACAATCACCGGGGTCTAATGCACTCCACATTGACTGCCCCTCACCCAGACACGTAGCCAAGTGAGTGTAAGAGACCTCACTACCCACCTGGCCAGTAGTCAGCCAATATCTACTCGGCTTGTCAATGGTGGACCCATTCCTCAAGCTGGTCAAACTTAGCCTAACATTGCCCCCTCCCCTTAGGTGGGTAAAGCCACACCCCATCCAACCAACCACGACACAATGGGAGAGGCAACATTCTGGTATTTGGCACTCCGACACTCATGTATCCACTTGGTCTCAACATTGGAGCAACTTCTACTACCATAAGGGTCCAGGGACTTTCACCCAGGGACATCTATAGCACCCAGTGCTAGAACTAAATATTTTTGATATTCAATCCTGCCATCCATGATATGCCTGTGGAGGCCATAACCCTAATGTCGCTAGGGCGTATAGTGATCATGTCACACAAAATGTGACTTGCATGAGTCATACAATTCAGTCATGCATCAATCCTATGCGTACCGCGCACTCATATGGGACAACTCCGTCTCACAGGGAGTCCCATAAACATCTCAGCCTAATGGCACATGTTATGATCAATCATTCCTCATAACAGGCATGCAATAATGTGTATGGGCATGTATCATGATGTAATACTAAGCCTGTTCTCAGTGTGTCCTACTAGACTAAGTACATTAGCATGATTATCAAATATAGTAGGCGATGATCGGCCTTAACCGGTTATGTCACTTACAAGAACAAGGGCTGAACAATATGCCCCACTAGATATATAGAAGTTTATATGGAATGGTCCATGTTAGACTATTATAACCTACTCAAGGTATTAGCATATCATATGTCCTAAGGCGGGGTCCATTGAAAGGTGGGGCGCAATGGATTAGGTTAGCTCAAAAAGAGAAGGTGGTTACCTCTATATCAATGGGGGCCTAATGAATTGGGATAACCCAAAAAGAGAAGGTGGTTACCTCTATATCAATGAGGGCCCAATGGATTGGGATATCCCAAAAAGGTGAGATCTGTCTACCACACACGTGGGACCCTACACATGGCTAGGTGAGGGAAGATGTGCTGGAAAATGGGTATAATAGTGGGCCCTACAAAGTATGGTTTCCAATGGTGGATGTTTAACCACAACTATTCCTATGGTGCGGTCCACTTGGGATTTAGATCTGAATCTCAATGGGGCCAACGGCCCTGACGACAGCTGGAGAAGGGGTGGATAGTGTGCATATATCACATACATCATGGTGGGCCTCATGAGACAGCCCAATGGAAAATGGGCATTACTATCATCAGTGTGGGACCAACGATTTGGGTTAGCCCACTAGGGTATCGGTGGAAATGGGCTTAACAATGGGCCCTAGGAAAGTTTACGATGGTAGACATTTAACCACCATCATCCTAAAGTGAGGTCTATTTCACAGTGGGGCCCTAGGCCCTCCAAATATCTAGAAAATAGATGGACAGAGTGTGCATATCACTCATGCATGGTAGGCCTCACACATCATAATTGGGCTACCCACATCACAATGGGCCTCACACAAGGGCCTCATATACATCACAATGGGCCTCATCACATAAAAATAGGCCTGCTGGGCCGCTGGCCCCTAGACGGTGTAGATAAAATACGTCAAGGTGGGCCGCCGCCCTGGATTGCATGAATAAAATACATCATTGAGGGTCCAACCGTCCACAATGGACGATGAGGATATATAACATTGTTCACTCCCCAAGTATAGGGTTGTGATGCAATAATAAACACGGTGAGACTGAGGTCGAATCCACAGGGACTGAAACCTGTACGTAATCTGAAACTAACTCGGGCTGGAACTATAATAAGATGAATTCTAAATCAATTGTGATTTAAGGAATAATTGTGAAATTATTATCTAAATCTAAAGAGAAATTCAGAGGAGGGACACTAGGGATTTAGAGGATCCACTTGTAGAGATCAGGGAGATCTTATGCCTGCTATAGAAATTAACTGAACTGACATTGATATAGTTTTCAAGAGATGAAAGGTATATGAATTAGAATGGATTCCATCACCAAACCATGCCCGGGAGACAAAGCAAACAACAGAATTAAACTAATTACCAACCAATCAACATGCCATGAAAGTTAGGAAGGGTACCGACATCCAACCATACCCAGGAGATGATGGTGAACAACAGGGTTTTCTGACGTCATAAACATAAAAGGGAGAAGAAATACTCAAAGCCACCGCAGATCTATTGTAATTTCAGTCACAATAAACAATTGAAAACTAAAAGTATTTCCTTAATTAAAAAAAAAAATCAAATTCAGTTCACGAATTAAAATCAAATTAAAGGCAATGAATAAAATCCCCCATCTCACTACAAGCTTCACCTCTTAGCCCTAGCTAAGAGGTTTAGCCTAGCATGGATAGGCTATACATCTTTAAAGAATAAAATCAGGAAACCAGTAGAAAAAAAAAAAACCAAATATTACTCTCTTTATATCCAAGCTCCCAGCTGAACTCCCAGTAAAATCCCTGTCCAAGCTCTTTCTCCCCATCTCAGACTCTCCTCCCTTCTCTCTCTCTCTTTCTTTTATAACAACAGCAAGGGACCGTGGAAGGGAGAGTCCATATGCAACTGGAGTTAGTGCTTTTTTTTTTTCTTTGGAAACTGCCTCCAAAACTTACGCAGCTAGCACTTGCAGCTAGCAGAAAAGTATGCTACAACAGCCATATTTTTGATAGCCTCCCAAAAATCCAACGTCCCTATGGGCGTTTTGGATAGGCCTACACGATGGACGGTTCGGATTACCAATCCGATTGTGATCAGGCTCACAAAACCGGCTCACAGCGGCCAGTTTTCTCGGGTGCGCGAACAGGGTATGCGTAAAACTCTTCGCTGTGGCGTCGGTGGGGCCCATGATCGATGGAAATCTTGAAATCCACTCCGTCCACTGGAATAAGAATGGGAAACCGGTTGGAAATGGCCGGTTTTCTTCTGTTTTGGTGTGGCCCACTGAGACATTCGTTCTACCGTCCATCCTCCGCTTGAACGGTCAGAACCCGATCTTCGCTGTCGCATCTTATTTCGTCACCTAGGCCTTGGTAATAGGGCTTGTGAGAATTCAATGGACGGTCCGGATCGGGACTTCGAATCAAGATGGTGGCCCACTGCAACAAGTCGGTGGCTCTGTTCGCAGCAACAAATTCCTTCCGCTGAGCTACTGGCGGGGCCCACAATTCAAATCATCTGAGAAATCTACACCGTACATTGAATTCCTGGTGAAAAACTGTCTGGAAAAGTGAGATTTTATTAATTTTCGGTGTGGTCCACAAGATATTCTAGTCTGCCGTCCATCCTGCGTTTAACGGCTGGGAACGTGAAGACGCTTGCATGGTGGAAAACGGACACCTAGGAGTTGGTCTTGGCCGTCTCCTGAGACAATTGAACGGTCCGGATCATCGAAACAGGTGAAGAGTGGGGCCCATAATGATCATCCTGTGAAACAGCGTCAGACGTCGTTTGAATCTTGGTAGGAGTCGGGTCAGCAGAACTTTGACTGGGCTGGCCGTCCGATGCGGCGCGGCTTGTGTGCATGCTATGTACATGCATCGCAGGTGTGGATCCCTTGGTGATGTATTCGAGAGATCCGTTCTGTCCAAATGTTTTGTCGCCCCATTTAAGGGGTTGAAACTAAATTCGGAGCATATCCAGATATCAGGCGGGCCCCAAATCAAGAATTT
The DNA here is from genome assembly GCA_030180095.1 of Magnolia changhungtana. Lineage (NCBI taxonomy): Eukaryota > Viridiplantae > Streptophyta > Magnoliopsida > Magnoliales > Magnoliaceae > Magnolia > Magnolia changhungtana. Next base: position 6,756,136 of record JASAUF010000502.1, on the reverse strand, counting down.
ATGGGCTAATATGTCCGTTAGGCCACTTTCAGGGGGATCCGACGGTTGAAATTTGACGTGTACTGTTAATATAAGGCGTTCAGGCCACATATGAAGTCTCGTATCAATCAGATGGTGAAAACCCTGTGATCTTGCATTCTGGACGTCCTTTTAGGCCACTAGATCTTCAGTTCCTCATTTTCTTGGATCTCTGGCATTGATCTTGGTCTCTTGGGGTCCGTTCCTTGCCTTTGTGACCTTTGAGCGTTAATTCCCTGCTTTTAACACCCTATTTAATCCAACTTCATAAATACATCCTACATTACAAACACGATTAAATCAGGTGTTAAACGGTTTTATGTTCGTAAATTCATGCAATAAATGGGGCCTAATATGCAATATTTGACCCTCAACACAACCCCCAACTAGCATTTTGCTAGTCCCGAGCAAAGTATGCGACAAATAGTTGAGAATTACAGGACAATTTCCAGGAACTTGAGTGATTTTTGAAAAGTAATCTAAATACTAGAATTTCTAAAATGCATGAATGTTAGTAGTTACTTTCTCCTGGAATCAAGCTCACAGTAAACTTCATAATCAAGTTCAAATAGTAATCCATTAATTAGAACAACTTTAAACATTGAGTTCCATGAATGTATAGTGTAATCTCGGCTTATCACAAGGTTCACTTCTCGATTCCATTAAAAGTAATGCCATGAAGGGGAATCAAATCTTCACCTATAGGGAGCAAACCTATGGTGAAGACCGTATACACAACCCTTTTTCACATATTATCTATGGGAAATTAAATCTACACCTATAGGGAGCAAACCTATGGTGAAGATTCTTCGCCTAACTTTTTTTAATGGTATCTTTTCCTTTCAATTGATCATGACGGGCAATTGTTCAAGTTGGTTCCTTCTATGCTTACTGATCACCAAATTAACCCTTCAGTTTCAAACTGAAATCTTAATGTGTAAGCGAGATGTGACATGTGAAATCATGACTCAATCAATGTTTAAAACCTCTAACTATGGACTAACAATTTAAATTTAACTATGAAATCTAACCGATAACTGAATCCAAGAGTCATAAATTGCCAACATCACTTATCTTGTAATTATAAATCCAAGATGGCCATCAAAATCACTTCGAATTCACAAGAATGTCTAGAAAAATTTTTAAAAATTTTCACAATTTTTGCTCAAGACTAAGAAAAACACTGATTAGGGAACCTAATCTCCCACCCCCAACCTAAAATCTACATTGTCTTCAATGTAAAAGATATAAGCATGCCATGCAAATGGGACAACGAAAGTAAAAGAGAAGTGATGGGAAGATAGTACCTGGATGATGAATCGTGAGAGACATTCCAAGAGATTGCAACATGGAATCCAATCAGCACGAGAGAGAAAGCAACACAAAACTAACAAAAATAAAATCCTACCTATACCACTTTCGCAGGTGCTCTCGATTGCATTTAGCGCATGCAACAAGCCTTTAAACCCCTAGGTTTCCCCTAGTGGACGAGTTGTAGTCTCGTGAGGGTTTGCAGTAATGTTACCCACAAACATTGAACTAACTAGGAAAATGAAATAAATTGAAAAGCTGGGTTGCCTCCCAGGAGCGCTAAGTTTATCGTCTTCAGCCAGACAAATAAAGCAACTACCCTAGTCCTAAGAAAGTGATAAACCTACCTATACCTCCATCGGACTAGGAAATCAGTCCAGGTAAACAGGATCATTCAGAGGCGTGGACATGTCCTCTGAATCAAATTTCTCGACAAATGGTTTTAATCGATGTCCATTTACTTTAAATTCCTTACCATTGTCGAGATCCTTATCTCAATGGCCCCATGAGGATAAGCAGTAACAACAATGTAAGGGCCGATCCAATGAGATCGAAGCTTACCCGGAAAGAGATGTAATCGAGAATTATACAAAAGGACTTTCTGGCCTGGCGTGAATGATTTTCGTAGAATATGTTGGTCATGAAACGCCTTCATCCCGTCCTTGTAAATTCTCGAGTTCTCGTATGCGTCGTTCCGGATTTCTTCAAGTTCATTTAATTGAAGTTTGCATAGCGAGCCAGCGTTATTCAGATTGAAATTTAGATTTTTGATCGCCCAGTAGGCTCTATGTTCCAACTCCACCGACAAGTGGCAAGCCTTCCCATAGACGAGTCTAAAGGGAGACATTCCAATATGAGTTTTAAAAGCAGTACGGTACGCCCATAAGGCATCGGTCAATCGAATTGACCAATCCTTACTGTCAGGGTTAACCGTTTTCTCCAAAATGTGTTTGATCTCTCTGTTAGAAATATCAGCTTGCCCACTTATCTGTAAGTGGTATGGGGTGGTCACCTTATGAGAGATACCGTATTTCTTCATTAAACTCTCGAATGGCCTATTACAAAAGTGTGAACCCCCATCACTAATAATGACTCGAGGCATTCCATATCGGGAAAGGATGTTTTCTTTTAAGAATTTAATGACCGTGCGATGGTCATTAGTTCGACATGGAATCGCTTCGACCCATTTAGTGACATAGTCTACGGCGAGTAAAATGTATAAATTTCCAAAAGATTGGGGGAATGGCCCCATGAAATCGATGCCCCAGAAATCAAATGCCTCTATGATAAGAATGAGATTTAAGGGCATCATATTTCAATGGGATAATGCTCCCAATTTCTGACAACGCTCACAAGCTTTGCAAAACTCATGAGTGTCCCTGAACATAGTGGGCCAATAAAAGCCACACTGTAGAATCTTGGCCGTGGTCTTTTTTACAGAAAAGTGACCACTACAGGCCTGTGAGTGACAAAAGGAGATGACACTCTGATGCTCATCGTCTGGCACACATCTCCTCAAAATTTGGTGTGGGCAATATTTAAACAAGTATGGATCATCTCAGAAGAAGTCGCGCACCTCGGTGAAAATTTTCTTCTTATCTTGCGCAGTCTAATGTGTCGGTATGGAACCTGTGGCAAGATAATTAGCGATGTCAGCGAACCAAGGTAAATGGGAGACTCTAAACAACTGTTCATCAGGGAACATGTCATTGATATGGGTCGCCTCAAGGGAATCAGAGGTATTAAGGCGAGAAAGGTGATCGGTCACTACGTTCTCTGCTCCCTTTTTATCTTTAATTTCCAAATTAAATTCTTGGAGTAGAAGGATCCATCGTATCAAGCGGGGCTTAGAATCATTCTTAGAAAGAAGATACTTCAGTGCCGCATGATCTGTATAGATAATGATCTTGGATCCGATCAGGTAGGACGTAAATTTATCCAAGGTGAACACCACGGCTAAGAGTTCCTTTTCTGTAGTCGAGTAGTTCACTTGGGCAGGATTTAAAGTCCTACTCGCATAATGGATGACGTAGGGCCTCTTATCTTTTCTCTGGCCTAGAGTCGCTCCAAGAGCATAATCAGAAGCGTCGCACATAAGCTCAAAAGGAAGGCTCCAGTCGGGTGGCTGCATGATGGGTGCGGTGGTTAACATGCCTTTAAGCTTGGTGAAAGCTTCCCGGCATTACTCAGTCTACTCGTATGGAACATCCTTTTGAAGAAGATTACATAAAGGACGAGAGAGGAGACTAAAGTCCTTTATGAATCGCCTGTAAAATCCTGCGTGTTCTAAGAAGGATCGCACGTCCCTGATGTTCTTGGGTGGAGGCAGGTTAGAGATAAGATCGATTTTTGCCTTATCTACCTCAATTCCCTTGAACGAGATGATATGTCCAAGGACAATCCCCTTATGAACCATGAAATGACACTTCTCCCAATTAAGTACCAAGTTCTTTTCTTCACATCTTTTCAGCACACATTTAAGACTTTCCAAGCACTTGCTGAAAGATGAACCATAGACAGAGAAATCGTCCATGAAGACCTCTAGATATTGCTCCACCATATCAGAAAAGATACTCAGCATACATCGCAGGGGCATTACATAGTCCAAATGGCATCCTTCGGTAAGAAAATGTGTCGTAGGGACATGTAAATGTGGTCTTTTCCTGGTCCTCAGGAGTGATTTCAATCTAATTGTAGCCCGAATACCCATCAAGAAAATAGTAATAGGAATGACCAGCTAGCCTTTCCAAGATTTGATCGATGAAGGGCAAAGGAAAGTGATCCTTCCTTGTGACGGTATTCAACTTTCTGTAGTCAATGCACATTCTCCAACCAGTAGTGACTCTAGTTGGCACGAGTTCATTATTAGCATTGGCTACGATGGTGATTCCGGACTTCTTAGGAACCACCTGAGTTAGACTCACCCATTGACTATCAGATATAGGGTATATGATACCCACATCCAATAGTTTAAGAACCTCGGCCTTAACCACTTCCTTCATGTTTGGATTTAGTTTACGTTGTGGTTGTCGAGCGGTCTTCGCATTATCCTCAAGATATATGTGGTGAGTACAAATCAAGGGGTCGATTCCCTTGAGGTCCGCGATCGTCCATCCTAGGGCTCCTTTATGCTCAATGAGAGTAGATATGAGCATACTCACCTGTTCTTTCTCCAGGTGGGCAGAGATCACCACCGGGTATGTCTCATCTTGACCTAAATAGGCATATTTCAAATCAGAGGGTAAAGGTTTTAGGTCAAGCTTCGGTGCCTTGAGGTTAGACGGTAGAGGCACTACATCAGTTTGTGGCAATTCTTCGAATTGTAGCCTCCACCGGTTAACTTCAAGTACCGGTGCAGTATCAAGCAAGGCACACGTCTCCCTAATCATATCATCATCAAACTCATGGGAGTGGGCCAAGCACGTCTCTAGAGGATCAGAGGATAAGGTAAGGGGTGTCCTATCTTCCATGAAAGTATCGATCATGTTAATGTCGTGGATATCGTCATCATCCTCTGAGTTGCTGCCGTTATTAAAAAAAATATTTGACTCCAATGTCAAATTTTCAAAAGACATAGTCATGACACCATTCCTGCAATTGATAATTGCATTTGACGTGGCAAGGAATGGGCGACCAAGAATGACGGGAATCTGAGTGCTCATGTTATTGATGGGTTCGGTGTCCAGGATGATAAAATCTACAGGGTAGTAAAATCTATCGACTTGGACTAACACATCCTCAATAATTCCTCTTAGTACACGAATAGTTCGATCGACAAGTTGTAGCGTGGTTAGGGTGGGTTTTAACTCACCCAACCCTAACTATTTGTATACCGAGTAGGGAATCAGATTAACGCTCGCTCCTAAGTCAAGAAGTGCGTGATCAATTCGATGGTTCCTGATTACACATGATATGGTTGGGCTATCGGGATCCTTAAATTTCTGCGGCACGTCTTGCTTCAGGATGGCATTCACTTTCTCAGTTAAGAAAATCTTCTTTTGAATACTTTGCCGTCTTTTGGTCGTGCATAGGTCTTTCAGAAATTTTGCATATAAAGGAACCTATTTTACGACATCAAGTAGAGGAATGTTGACTTTCACTTGTTTCAACACCTCCAGAATATCCTGAGAGTTAGACAGACGTTTTGGTGCAACCAATCGTTGGAGGAACGGAGCAACTGGCTTCTCTAAAAGTTCCAGTTCTAATTTTTGTGGGACATCACTAGATCCATCATTATTGTCCTATTCTGGTTCTTGAGGCTTTTCGGGCCTAACCGGAAGGGTTTTATCAATGATCTTCCCACTCCTAAGAGTGGTGATGGATTTAGCGTGCCCCATTTGATTTGAAGAGCTGGGATCATTTATCTCGTATTGCGGTTTAGGATTGGGGAGCGGTTGTGCAGGAAGCATCCCCTTTTCTATAACTGTTATATGTGAATCTATTTTTTGCATAAAGTCTGTAAGTCCACGCACTGCCTGAGCCAGCTCTTGTATGAAATTTTGAACCGGTTCTTCTTGAGGTTTCCCCTGATTTGGATTTTGATTGAAAAAACTTTGAGGGGTAGCAGTTTGTCCATTCTTCCAACTAAAATTTGGATGATTTCTCCAACCAGGATTGTATGTATTGGAGGTAGATCCATTGAAAGGTCTTTGATAGTTATTTACGGCATTAGCTTGCTCATTCAACACTCCTCGAAAAGCAGATATTGTAGGACAATTTTCAGTTGTGTGAATGTTGCAATCATAAATGCCACAAACAATTTTATTAACCTTATCCTTCTTTCCTTCCATGGCCTCGACTCTTCGTATGAGATTAGTCACTTTAAAATTTACATCATCCTCTTCTTTCAGGAGATACACTCCACCTTTCTCCTTAGATTGAGTTGGCCTAGATGTGGTGTTTGATTTTGGGTAATGATCCCAAGATTGTGCATTTTCGGCAAGTCTATCGAGATAATCCCATACCTCATCGACCTCTTTATTCATGAATTCTCCATTACACATTGTCTCGACCAGTTGGCACATGAAAGATGTCAGTTCATCATAGAAAAAATTTGTAATGCACCACATTTCAAAACCGTGTTGTGGGCATGAACTGATAAGATCCTTGCACCTTTCCCAACATTAGTAGAATGTTTCATCTTCCTTTTGGGCAAAGTTCATGATTGCTTTTTTGAGGGTAATCGTTTTATGGTGTGGAAAAAATTTCTTTATGAATTCCCTTTGCATATCATTCCATGTGCCAATGGATCTAGGACGCAGTGAATATAACCACGTCTTAGCCTTCTCTTTCAAGGAAAAAGGGAAGAGTTTCAGCCTGATTGTATCCTCGGATACATTGGGAAAGTATAAGGTGGATATAATCTCATCGAACTCTTTCAAATGTAGGTATGGACTTTCTGATTCAAGCCCATGGAATTTAGGAAGGAGTTGGATAACTCCTGGCCTGATGTCCATCTGTCATGTGTTTTCAGGAAAAATCATGCATGGAGGTGTACTCACCCCCGCCGGTTGTAAATAATCCCGCAAAGTACGAGGTGGGGGTGCTTGATGCACCTCATTCTCATCATGTACTTCCTCATCCATATGTTGAGGTAGTGCTTGAGGTTGATTTGGATCCATAACCTCAATTAATTCAGGGGAATTCGAGCGGTGTCTAATCTTGCGATGGACAGTCAACCCCTCAACTAATCCTCCTTCAGTCAAGAGACGTCGAGTGTCGTCACGGGCCCACTTGGGCATGAAACACTCACAGCCCTCAATCAAATTCTAAAGCTAATCCTAAGAAAGAAAATGAAAATCTCGAAAGAAAGAGAGGGTGGGAAGGAAGTTACCAAATTGGAGTCCCTAAGCTAAAGACCTGCAAAACAAAACAAAATAAGTTAGTTTCAAACTAGAAGAAGTTTCTAAAGCAAACCAAATCTATAGAGTTAGAAAATCTAGAAAATCAGAAAGAGTTTACCAAATTAGAAGTTCTATCTTAACAACCTACAAAATAGGAAATAGGTTAGTTCTCTAAATCAAATAGAAAACAAAATCAAAAAATTAAAATTAGCAAAATCCTAATCTTAAACTAACTCTAAATCCAATTAATTTCAGAAAATCGTAGCCGTCAGTCCCCGGCAACAGCGCCAAAAACTTGTTCACTCCCTAAGTATAGGGTTGTGATGTAGTAATAAACTCGGTGAGACCGAGGTCGAATCCACAGGGACTGAAACTTGTACGTAATCTGAAACTAACTAGGGCTAGAACTAGAATAAGATGAATTCTAAATCAATTGTGATTTGAGGAATAATTGTGAGATTATTATATAAAACTGAAGAGAAATTCAGAGGAGGGACACAAGGGATTCAGAGAATCCACTTGTAGAGATCAGGGAGATCTTATGCCTGCTATAGAAATTAACTGAACTGACGTTGATATAGTTTTCAAGAGATGAAAGGTATATGAATTAAAATGGATTCCATCACCAAACCATGCCCGGGAGACAAAGCAAATAACAGAATTAAACTAATTACCAACTAATCAACATGCCATGAAAGGTAGGAAGGGTACCGACATCCAAGCATGCCCAGGAGACGATGGTGAACAACAGGGTTTCCTGATGTCATAAACATAAAAGGGAGAAGAAATACTCAAAGCCACTGCAGATCTATTGTAATTTCAGTCACAATAAACCATTGAAAACTAAAAGTATTCCCTTAATTAAACAAAAATCAAATTCAGTTCATGAATTAAAATCAAATTAAAGGCAATGAATAAAATCCCCCATCTCACTACAAGCTTCACCTCTTAGCCCTAGCTAAGAGGTTTAGCCTAGCATGGATAGGCTATATATCTTAAAAGAATAAAATCAGGAAACCAGTAGAAATAAAAAAAACCAAATATTACTCTCTTTATATCCAAGCTCCCAGCTGAACTCCCAGCAAAATCCCTGTCCAAGCTCTTACTCCCCGTCTCAGACTCTCCTCCCTTCTCTCTCTCTCTCTCTCTCTCTCTCTCTCTCTCTCTCTTTCTTTTATAACAACAGCAAGGGACCGTGGAAGGGAGAGTCTGTATGCAACTGGAGTTGGTGCTTTTTTTTTCTTTGGAAACTGCCTCCAAAACTTACGCAGTCAGCACTTGCAGCTAGCAGAAAAGTATGCTACAACAGCCATATTTTTTATAGCCTCCCAAAAATCCAACGTCCCTAGGGGCGTTTTGGACAGGCCTACATGATGGACGGTTCGGATTACCAATCCGATTGTGATCAGGCTCACAAAACCGGCCCACAGCGGCCGGTTTTCTCGGGTGCGTGAACAGGGTATGCGTAAAACTCTTCGTTGTGGCGTCGGTGGGGCCCATGATCGATGGAAATCTCGAAATCCATTCTGTCCACTGGAATAAGAATGGGAAACCGGTCAGAAATGACCAGTTTTCTTCTGTTTTGGTGCGGCCCACTGAGACGTTCGTTCTACCGTCCATCCTTCGCTTGAACGGTTAGAACCCGATCTTCGCTGTCGCATCTTATTTCGTCACCTAGGCCTTGGTAACAGGGCTTGTGAGAATTCAATGGATGGTCCGGATCAGGACTTCGAATCAAGATGGTGGCCCACTGCAACAAGTCGGTGGCTCTGTTCGTAGCAACAAATTCCTTCCGCTGAGCTGCTGGCGGGGCCCACAATTCAAATCATCTGAGAAATCTACACCGTACATTGAATTCCTGGCGAAAAACCGTCTGGAAAAAGTGAGATTTTATTAATTTTCGGTGTGGTCCACAAGATATTCTACTCCGCCGTCCATCCTGCGTTTAACGGCTGGGAACGTGAAAACGCTTGCATGGTGGAAAACGGACACCTAGGAGTTAGTCTTGGCCGTCTCCTGAGACAATTGAACGGTCTGGATCATCGAAACAGGTGAAGAGTGGGGCCCACAATGATCATCCGGTGAAACAGCGTCAGATGCCGTTTGAATCTTGGTAGGAGTCGGGTCAGCCTAACTTTGACTGGGCTGGCCGTCCGATGCGGCGCGGCTAGTGTGCATGCTATGTACATGCATCACAGGTGTGGATCCCTTGGTGATATATTCGAGAGATCCGTTCTGTCCAAATGTTTTGTCGCCCCATTTAAGGGGTTGAAACCAAATTCGGAGCATATCCAGATATCAGGCGGGCCCCAAATCGAGAATTTATGGGCTGATCTGTCCGTTGGGCCACTTTCAGGGGGATCCGACGGCTGAAATTTGATGTGTACGGTTAATATAAGGTGTTCAGGCCACGTATGAAATCTCGTGTTAATCGGATGGTGGGAACCCTGTGATCTTGCATTCTGGACGTCCTTTCAGGCCACTTGATCTTTAGTTCCTCATTTTCTTGGATCTCTGGTGTTGATCTTGGTCTCTTGGGGTCCGTTCCTTGCCTTTGTAACCTTTGAGCGTTAATTCCCTGCTTTTAACACCCTATTTAATCCAAGTTCATAAATACATCCTACATTACAAACACGATTAAATCAGGTGTTAAACGGTTTTATGTTCGTAAATTCATGCAATAAATGGGGTCTAATATGCAATATTTGACCCTCAACACATATACATCAATGTGGGAGCCACTGTCCACATTGGACAGTTTGGAAATACAACATATATGTCATTGTGGGACCCACTGTCCACTCTGGACGGTGTGGATGAAACACACACATCATGGTGGATCCCACGTCCCTTGCTGGACGGTGCGAATACAACATATACATCAATGTGGGACCCACCGTCTACAGACAGACGGTGGATGAAATGCATACTGTTGAGGCATAAAAAGAAGAAGAAAGATGGAATATTGAAAAATAAAGTATTAAAATGAAAGGAGAACCAAAAGATGAAAGAAAGATGTGTCTTAAAGGGGTTGCGCGGGTTTGCACAAACCATATCGGTTGCGTGGGTCCTCGTAAACAGTGATACCAGTTGTGCAGGTCGGCGCAAAGGATTTTAGGACATGTTCATAAATGATTAGATCTGATGAAAGGTAGCTCCCATGGCACAAAGATCGAGGGTTAGCACATGTGAAAGCCTATAAATACCCCCTCCCTTTCTCATTTGGGATGATTGAAGATTTTGGAAGAAGTGCAGAGCTACAGAGAAGATGAAGGTTAGACTGAAGAGAAACCTAGGGTTTGTGCGGGTCCATGCAACCAGATTGCCATGCAGTCAGTAATGATGGAGGTTGAAATGTTGGCAAAATGATCAGGCTCCAGTTCTTCTTTTGTACAAGCTTCAGAAAAAGAAATCAGACGATTGAATCCGCACAATATTCCTCTTAAAGAGATGACCAAATCACAAGTCGAAGTGCTACTAGATTTGATATTCAAATTCACTATTTAAACTCTATCAATTTGTTGTATTCTAAATAATCTATCTTAGAATTAAGGGATACCCGAGGATGTAAATGAACTCAATATTAATAATATGATGATTGTCCTTAATACACTCTCTCTGTTATATTTGAATACGATAATCTCCCAAATCAAATGCATTTGTTTCTTGTTCGAAACAAAATGGCAACTCTGCTAGGGAACTATCTTATTTATTGTTAACATTGAGAAGGTTACAGGACTTTTGTTGTAGTTTGGTGTCTTTCTGACGCCAAAATGGCGACTCTCAGTGAGAACATCCTCCCCTTCATCTCTTAGATAGATTACATTACTATTCAAATAATAATTACAATTTCATATTTTATTTGAATGTAAAAAGATAAAATTATGAACTACGATCAATGGTGAACTCAATGAGAAAGGAGAACTTTTATTTCACTGCAACTGGATTGATAGTGGAATATGCACTGGATCAGCCTCCAAGGCACGAAACTCAGTCTTCCGTAACCAAAAAATGACTTAACCCGAACAACGGTTAGAGTCATGTCTGCTTCACCTCAAGCATTGGAAGGTGATGAGGACTGGATTATCATGACATCTCTAAGGATGAGAACTCAAAATGTAAGAAGCTTTAGAATAGGTTTACCTTCGCCATGAGCCAGGGGACCAATAACATGGAACACTGCAAAAAAGAATCCCGAATTAGCCCCTCCTGAAATATATCCTGGGCAAACAGTTCTGCAGTTAGCATCGCGTGACTTCTCGACTTTGATTGCCCCAAGAGTCCGATGGACAAAAGTGCAAAAAGGAAAGGCACTACTGAAAAGGCCTAGCTATATGTCCTAGAGGGGAGGGGGAATAGGACAGTACCAAATAAAACTTATAACAGCGGAATTAAAAATAATATGATAGCCAAAATAAATCACAATGCAGGAAAGTAAAACAACCTCAAAATTCAGATCTTGAGAGGTTGATACAAATGTTGTTCTAAGGACAACCTTACACCAAAAACCAGAGTTTATGGTAGGACAACCTTATTTCTAAAAAGATCTTTGTATCAAATCTCAAACCAAAGAGGAATACAGAAATAAACACAAACTGTACTGAAATAAATTGTAATCACAAATGTATTGTTCTAGGGACAGCCATATACCATAAAAATGGCAGGGCAACCTTGCTGGAACAACTTTAAAGGAAATTGAATATCAAGCTAATAAAGGAATAGCAGAAAATAAATTCTAAACTATTACAAAATTCCCACAATGCTTGAATTAAATGATTACAACATTCACCAACATACATACATCCCATAAATAAATAATTAAAGATTATAAATATAAATCATTCAACCACAACACAAGGGATTATAGTGGTTCGCCTGTGTGTTCACCAACTATTAAACAACAGCCACACAGAATGCTACTCCACTCCTAATATCCTCACATAGGGGATATTAGCGTTCACTAACAAAATAGGTTTTCCCAGGTTCACCCAAAACCTTTACAATTGTGTCTTTGTCTGTGGGTTTACATAATTAAAAAAAACCCCACTTCTAAGTTTTCCTGGCTCTCCTCAGATAACCAATACAACAAGATTTTTCTGGCAAATCTTGAAAGAAATCAAAACAGAAAGGAATTTACAATTAAATGTAAAATACCTGATTATCTCCTTCGTGGTAGTAGCCCGGTAGAACCAAGTCAGAGTAAATGATTGAATGTCCAAGTTCAATGTCTAGTACTCAAGTACAATGGTTCTAGTTCTAATAGATTTTAAATTAAACCAAATAGGGCTTGCCTTAATTGATTTTGATTCCAAAGAAAGGGAATAACAATTCCTCTTATCAAATTAGATTGAAATAACAGAAACAAAATCAATTAATTAAAGCTAAAGAAAGAGAATATTAAATAAGCACACTTAGCTTAGATGGAGAACAAAATTATCTCTCAGAAGTTTGACGAATATTGGCTTGAATGGATTAATTAATTCCTTGAATTCTTCTGAGATTCATGCTCTATTTATAGGTGAGCAGATCGTGTCTTCGACTGGTCTAGGGAGCTCTTCGACTAGTTGAAGAATTAATAGATTTGAAAAAAATCGGACGTGATAAGCTTTGACCGTTCTACGACTGGTCGACGGTCTCCTTTGATTGGTCGAAGACCCTGTATTTAATCGCTGAACTTTGAGTCGAAGACTTTCGACTAGTCGAAGATGCAGTCGACACTGTTCCTTCGACTGGTCGAACAGATTCCTGGACAAATCGAAGCCTAACAGAAAATATCCGAATTTTGTAACAAACTCACGACTGATCGAGGAATTTCTTGGACTGGTTGAAGCAAAGCTAAGACTAGTCGAAGAAAGCTTAGGACAAGTCTTAGAACTGTCCAAACTCATATAACATAAACATATGACTTATGTATCTAGAATAGCCTACTTCTAAGGTCAACTTAAGTGCAATCAAACCCCAATCGTGAAGTAAGGACATTGAAACATTAGGAACAAGTGACCTTGAAGTTTAAGCCTTGAAGTCTCGATGTAGTTCAATCTTGAAATCTTGATGTAGCTCAACCTTGAAAGTGTCTTGAGTTCTTTACGAACTGCCTTATACTCTTCTTGAAGTCTTGCATTCTTGAGTTATGACTTGTGAGCAATACTTGCAGTCAAGGTTGATCTTTGAGTTGTACTTGTGAGCTTTGCTTGTTGTGAGCTTTGATGGTTCATGAATGTTGATCCTTGAGAGAGCTTCACTTATGCAGGTTATATAATAGTGATTTTAGCACCACAAATTTTACAACTGACAGGGATATAAACTATAGCACTTACAATCTCCCCCTTTGGCAAATTAGTAACAAAACACATAACCAAGATAAACATAAAGTAAAACAATTGGTTAAAAGAATCATGAACCAGTTAATATCAACTGGCTTACCTGCAAATCAATATTCAATATTCAACATTCAACATTCAACCAGTTTAGTCAACTACTTCAAACATACTCCCCCTGAGTAACATAACCAATGCTACTCCTCTCACAATCACATTAAGAACAAACCATTCTCCCCCTTTTTTTCACAATATGACAAAGGAAACAACAAGGAAAGAGAACTAAATAAAGGGATATACGAGAGAAAATATGAGGAGTTACGAGATTATAGCAGAAAAACAGATAATATCCAACTCAAAAGCAGCATAGTTTCACATAGAACAAATACCCAGCATAAAACAAAGATAGTATCCAACTCAAAATCAGTCAACCTAGTGTTAAGTTATAAAGTTATTACAGATCAGAAAATCCCATATTAACTAATCAGAACTAGAACCAGATGACGGAGTAGGAATAGAGGGATCCAATTGGTGCATGCCTTTGTTCAATCGCCTAAGATATTTGCGCATGTACTTGAATTGTAAATCATGAGAAACCGACATGTTTTCCATCTTAACATTTATATTCTCAACTTTATCCTCCAAAGCACTCAGACGTGCATCAACGTCAGATGATTCAAAATCCAGATCATTTGTTGAATCAGAATCTAGTTCCTCAAAAATGTCATCTATATTAATGTCATCACCAGCTTCTTCATGACCACCACCACCATCATCACCTTGTTTAGGAAGTAATTCTAGCTTCATCTTATTGAGATTAAAATTGTTGAAAATCAGATGATGGATAGGTGCCTCATCAACCGGCATATCGACTAACATATGAGTAGCTAATACAATCATTAAATAGGCAAAAAGAATGTCACTATGACCAGGATGAAGTCTAAACTGAAGAATGAAATGACAGATTAAGGATGGTGAACAAATCTGAGTACCACTGGCAATAGCATGGATAACACGAACCATAAGCGAGGTCAAGTCAGTTTTATTACCCGACCGAGGATACAGATTAGACACAAAGATTTTATGGAGAACTCTGTATTTGGGTAATAAATACCTTGCGGGAAGCGCATTTGTAAGGCCCACCCCCACAACACATGATATTATCCGCTTTGCCGAAGCTTACGGATTTAAAACGCGTCATTTGGGGTAAGGATACTGGTAGCTCGCCCAGACCCGGTGCTCCCATGGTCCCGCCCACATCAGCACCTACCCGTCCATGATATTGTCCAACCCAACTATCATCATCAGAGTACACAACGGAGGTTTTGCCTGGTGCACAAGGCCAACGCGTCATGTCTGTTAAGAGAGAAACCTAACATATAACCACCACAACTCCAGACAACTCTTCCGATGTGGGACAAGTTACGCTACAGTCAATTGCAACAGTAGCTCGCTCAGCCAAAGACAAGAGCCTACCGGCCACACAAGTAGCACCTCGCCCGCACTGGGGCCCGCCCACATGTGTGCCCGCTCACATGAAGCAGTGACTGGGGCGTCACAGCATTCCCTTTTTTAGTCCAGTGAACATCCATGTTGCACAAGCCTCTAGTGAGCATACGTTTTTAAAAAACTGAGGGTTTATCAGTTAGGTTATGAATAGGAATACCCTCATCATTTACAGGAATGTCCATAAGGGCTGAAATTAAATGACGATCAATGTCAAAAGGGCCTTCACCAGTAGATATTTTAAAAGTGAAATTATCCTGTGAAAAGTCACTAATACATGTAAACATGGATTGGGCAATGGACCGGTATGCTGGCCCACCCCAATGTAATAAGTTAACCCAACCTACAGCTTCAAGCATAGGAAGGATGTCAAAAGGTACAATATGATTAACATCAAAAGGATGTTCAACAATAACATTACTTGATCTAATGTCCGTAACATAAGATGGATCATTATTGGGAACAAGAAGATGATGCTTAGTCGATCTAGAGGAAGAAGAAAGACCACAGGAAGTAGTTTTTCTACCCCTATAAGCCATTTGCAACAAAGATAACAAGAAAATAAGAAGTTGCAAAGGATTGAGAAGTGGGTTTACTCAAAACAGATTTTCAAAATCCAAACCCCAAATCTCAATGAAATCCAAAATAGAAAGCTTCAAGCTAGAAAAGGAAACAATCTAGACACAAATCTGTAAGAAAAACGCATATGGAATACTAACCTTGAAGAACAAGAACAGTGGGTTCGACAAGTCGAAGCTCGGCTCCTTAGAAAAGAAAAACAGAATGAGGAAGAAAGTAAAATCTCCAAAATTTTAAGTGATTCCCGAGATCTACGACTGGTCGTGGGTATCTACGACCGGTCGAAGGTCGACTGATCGAGTATACTCATGACTGGTCGAAGAATGTCCAAAAATTCATTTTTCTTGCAAATTATACAAAAATTGGAATTCAACCTACCAAATATATACACTATGATACAAGTAGGCATAAATAATCATTTTAAAATGCACATGCCAAGATTAAATTTCATCTTTTTGAACCTTCTTTTATCAAGAGGTTTTGTGAAAATATCAGCTCGTTGATCTTCGGTAGGAATATATTCCAGAGATATAACTTTTTCTTCTACTAATTCCTGAATATAATGAAATCTAATGTCAATGTGCTTAGTACGAGAATGCTGAATAGGATTTTTTGTAATATTTATCGCACTGGAATTATCACAATGTAATAACATAAAATCCTATTTAATTCCATAATCACTTAGCATTCGTTGCATCCAAACAAGCTGTGTACATGCATTACCAGTTGCGATATACTCAGCTTCAGCTATTGAAAGTGATATAGAATTTTGTTTCTTACTAAACCAGGAAACTAGACAATTTCCAATGTAAAAGCAACCACCACTGGTTGATTTTCTATCATCTAGATTACCTGCCCAATTAACATCCGAGTACCCAGCTAATTGGACACTAGTCTCATGAGGATACCAGAGACCGAGATTTACAGTACTTGCGACATATCTAATAATCCGCTGACAAAGAATCAAGTGAGATTCTTTTGGATCAGATTGAAATCTTGTGCAAATACCAACACTTAGAGAAATATCAGGTCTACTAACAGTTAAATATAACAAACTACCAATCATACTCCGATAAAGTTTTGAATCAATATTTTTACCATTAGAGTCTTTTGAAAGTTTTAGGGTAGTACTCATAAGAGTATCGAAATTCTTGTCATTCTCAAATCCAGATCTCTTGATTAGATTCAAAGCATACTTAGATTGAAAAATGAATATTCCTTCAGGTTGTTGCTTTACTTGCAATCCAAGGAAATAAGTCAATTCCCCAACCATGCTCATTTCGAACAGTGATTTCATCAAATCAGAACTCAATAGTCAAGTCAGTACAAGTTGATCCATAAATGATATCATCAACATAAATCTGTACCATTAAGATATGATCATTATATTTTTTAACAAACAGAGTTTTATCAACAGATCCCATTTTAAAATTATAACTTAAAATTTTTTTTGTTAATTTCTCATACCATGCCCTAGGTGCTTGTTTTAATCCCTAAAGTGCCTTTTTAAGCCGATACACATGATTAGTATTTTTGGGATCTTCAAAGTCCATTGGCTGTTCAACATAGACTTCTTCATGTAAATCGCCATTTAGAAAAGCACTTTTCACATCCATTTGATAGATCTTTATCTTTCTAAAATATGCAATGGATATAAATAGTCTGATAGATTTAAGACGTGCTACTGGTGCAAAAGTTTCATCAAAATCAATTCCTTCAATTTGAGTATAACCTTGTACCACTAATCTAGCCTTGTTTCTAAT
Organism: Magnolia changhungtana; assembly: GCA_030180095.1. Classification (NCBI taxonomy): domain Eukaryota; kingdom Viridiplantae; phylum Streptophyta; class Magnoliopsida; order Magnoliales; family Magnoliaceae; genus Magnolia; species Magnolia changhungtana. Next base: position 6,738,799 of record JASAUF010000502.1, on the reverse strand, counting down.
TATATTTCCATGCTTGTCAGACTTATTTTTGAAAATCCATTTTGTTCCAATGATGTGTTTATCTTTAGGTCTTGGTACAAGATACCAAACTTCATTTCTTACGAATTGGTTGAGTTCTTCTTACATCGCAACAATCCAGTTCTCATTAGCAAGAGCTTCTTTTACATTAGATGGTTCTATTTGGGATGTAAAACATACATAATTACATATATCCTCAAGTTGTCTACGGGTGTGAACACTGGTGAGAGGGTTTCCAAGAATTTGTGTGGTTAGATGATCTTTAACAGTCCTCAACTCAGAGTCAGTCTGATTCAATGAAGTATCGGGTTTATCAATGATTAAAACTTCATCATTATCTGAATTAGGGATTGGCGTATTTAAGTGATTATCAATGACAACATTGATAGACTCTTGAATCACACTAGTTCTTTTGTTTAGAACCCTATAAGCTCGACTGTTTAAGGAATATCCTAGAAAAATCCCTTCATCACTCTTTGTATCGAATTTTTTCAAATTTTCACGATCTCGTAAAATATAGCACTTGCTGCCAAAAACTCGAAAGTATTTGACAGTAGGCTTTTTATTGAACCACAATTCATAAGCCGTTTTATTATTATCTTTGCTAGTGTAGACTCGGTTAATAATATAACAAGCTGTGTTGACAGCTTCAGCCTAAAGATTTTTAGAGACCTTCATGCTATTTAACATGACATTAGCCATTTCTTAAAGCACCCTATTCTTTCTTTCCACAATTCCATTTTGTTGTGGAGTTTTGGGAGCCGAGAATTCATGTAATATTCCTTAGTCAGTATAGAACTTCTCAAAATTGCTATTCTCGAATTCAGATCCATGATCACTACGAATCTTACTGATTTGAGAAGATTTTTCAGTTTGAATCCTTTTGAGAACTTTTCTTACTTCTTCAAGGGTTTCAGATTTATCCCTTAAGAAGACTACCCATGTGAATATGGTAAAGTCATCAACTATTACCAGGATATACTTTTTCCCACCACGACTCTCCGTTCTGGTAGGTCCTATTAGATCCATGTGGAGGAGTTCGAGTGGTCTTGATGTGGTATTTGAATTCACCTTTTTGTGTGAGTTCCTTATTTGTTTGCCTATCTGGCACTCACCACATATTTTATCTAATTTTTGAAGTTTGGGTAAACCTCTTATAAGTTCTCGTTTGCTCAATCTATATAAATTTAGATAATATACATGTCCGCGAAGTTTGTGCCATAAATCAGTCTCGTCTGTATGGACCATGTAACATGTTTGATTAGATGAGCTGCATTCGCTAATAATATAGCAATTTTCAGACGTTCTGCGTCCAGTTAATATTACAAAACCCTTATTGTTCAGTATCTCACAGCTTTGATTAGAGAACCGAACACTATGGTTATTATCACATATTTGAGATATGTTAAGCAAGTTATGTTTTAAGCCTTCAACATATAACACATTTTTAAACACAGGAAGATTAAAAAGTTGAACCGTACCTTGGCCTATCATCTTGCAGTTGCTACCATCACCAAATGTGACTGAACCATTAGTCATATCTTTTAGATCCGTGAATAAAGCTTTGTCACCTATCATATGCCTGGAGCATCCACTGTCTAGGTACCACTTTGAATGACTTGATGCTTTGAAAGCAGTGTGAATAACTAAGCAGACAACTTTAGGAACCCATTTCATAACTGTTTTGAGTTTATGAACATAGTTGGTCTTCTTTTGTTTATAGTTGTAAGAATAACCAACAGAGTTAGATTTTAAGAGTTCCTTGAGTAAATCTACTATTTTTTAGCTAGTGGATTTCATTTCTGATTAATGTTGACATGACTGCTTCTAGGTTTTTGAAAAGTTTTTGAATTTCTAGAAAAACCTTGATAAGTATTTTTCCCTTTTGAGGTTGAGGACTCTTCTTTCACAAACATAGGAGTATACTTTTGTTTAGGAGATAAATTTTTATCATAGCCCAACCTGGATAGATCGCCACATTTTCTTGATCCGGATAAAATTTTTTCTAACTTTGGATCACCTTAGGCATATTTCCATGTGTCCTTTTGACTTAGAAGAGAAGATACTTCATTTTTGAGTTTATCAATTTCAGATTTCAAATCAACAATTAGGGAGTTTTTAAATTCCAAATCACATTTTGATTTTTCAAAACAATCTGAAATTTGTAATTTTTCTAAGAAAAGTGATTTAAAACATTCTTTGAGTCTAGAAAACTTTTCTTTTTGAAGTTTAAGTTTGACAACAATTTTACAACTTTCTTTATATAGTTCATTGTAAGCGTCTTGAAGATCATCTTCATTTTCACATTCACTACTCAGATTTTCTTCACTTGTCGAGTCATTATCTGAAAATGTGAATTTGGCTAGAGTCATAAGAGCTTTAACTTCATTACCCGACTCAGTTTAAGAATCTTCTGATTCAGAAGAAGCTTCAGAATCAGATGATTCATCCCATGTAGCTAACATACCCTCCTTCTTGGGTTTGTCCTTTTTGGGACATTTATTTGCTAAGTGCCCATATTCTTGACAGTTGTAACATTAACTATCTTTCAAAGATTTTTGAGATTTGGGTCTAAACTTCTTTTTATCATTCGATTTTTGAAAATCAACCCTTTTCTTGCTTTTAAAAATCTTGTAAAATCTCTTAGCTAAAAGAGCCATATCATCTTTTGAATCAGAATTTTCCTCTGAATTACATTTAGAGGATTTTAGAGCGATCGATTTACCTTCAGGAGCTTTAAAGTTTAACTCGTAGGTTTGTAAAGAACTAACTAGTTCTTCTACCCTCATATTATTCGTATCACAAAGTTCCTGGATCGCGGTTACTTAAGAATTGAACCGTTCAGGAAGTGAGCGTAGTATCTTTGCACACACTTTACTTTTTGGGATTTTATCGCCAAGACCCCACGTTGAGTTTACAATGTCATTTAGTCTAGTATAAAAGTCCATAAACATTTCATTTTCCTCCATATGAATTTCTTCAAATTTGGTTGTGAGAAGTTGAACTTTAGACTTTTTGACAATTGATGTACCCTCATGTGTCATTTCTAGTATATCCCAAGCTTGCTTTGCATTATCACAAGAAATGATTCTTTTGAACTCATCCGGTGATAGTGCGCAAGTGATTGCATTTAGTGCTTTAGCATTGGCACTATACTCACTTTTTTTAAGGGTGGTCCATAAATAATAAGTAGGTACAGACATAGTTTTTAAACCGTCAGAGTCAGTTATTGCAATGGTAGGAGGGTTCCATTCGGTCACTGTGGCTCGCCACACACTCTCATCCATTGATTTTAGGAAGATCCTCATTTTGGCTTTCCAATAGGCATAGTTGGAGCCATCAAATGGTGGAGGCCTAGTGACTGGAAGGCTATCAAAATTTGACTTCTTTTTATATAGCTTAGATCGTTAGCTCAAGAAATAAATCCAAATAAAAAGCAATAAGAACGAGCTATTAGGCTTTGATACCACTTGAAAAGGCCTAGCTATATGTCTTAGGAGGGGGGGGGGGGGTGAATAGGATAGTGCCAAATAAAACTTATAACAGCGGCATTAAAAAGAATATGATAGCCAAAATAAATCACAATGCAGGAAAGTAAAGCAACCTCAAAATTTAGATCTTGAGAGGTTGATACAAATGTTGTTCTAAGGACAACCTTACACCAAAAACCAGAGTTTATGGTAGGACAACCTTATTTCTAGAAAGATCTTTGTATCAAATCTCAAACCAAAGAGGAATACAGAAATAAACACAAACTGTACTGAAATAAATTGTAATCACAAATGTATTGTTCTAGGGAGAGCCACACACCATAAAAATGGCAGGGTAACCTTGCTGGAACAACTTTAAAGGAAATTGAATATCAAGCTGATAAAGGAATAACAGAAAATAAATTCTAAACTATTACAAAATTCCCACAATACTTGAATTAAATGATTACAACATTCACCACCATACATACATCCCACAAATAAATAATTAAAGATTAGAAATATAAATCATTCAACCACAACACAAGGGATTATAGTGGTTCGCCTGTGTGTTCACCAACTGTTAAACAACAGCCACACAGAATGCTACTCCACTCCTAATATCATCACACAGGGGATATTAGCATTCACTAACAAAATAGGTTTTCACAGGTTCACCAAAAACCTTTACAGTTGTGTCTTTGTCTGTGGGCTTACACAATTAAAAAAAAACCCCACTTCTGAGTTTTCCTGGCTCTCCTCAAATAACCAATACAACAAGATTTTTCTAAAAAATCTTTAAAGAAACCGAAACAGAAAGGAATTTACAATTAAATGTAAAATACCTGATTATCTCCTTTGTTGTAGCAGCCTAGTAGAACCAAGTAAGAGTAAATGATTGAATGTCCAAGTTCAATGTCTAGTACTCAATTACAATGGTTCTAGTTCTAATAGATTTTAAATTAAACCAAATAGGGCTTACCTTAATTGATTTTGATTCCAAAGAAAGGGAATAACAATTCCTCTTATCAAATTAGATTGGAATAGCAGAAACAAAATTAATTAAATAAAGCTAAAGAAAGAGAATATTAAATAAGCACACTTAGCTTAGATGGAGCACAGAATTATCTCTCAGAAATTTGACGAAGATTGGCTTGAATGGATTAATTAATTCCTTGAATTCTTCTGAGATTCGTGCTCTATTTATAGGTGAGCAGATCGCATCTTCGACTGGTCTAGGGAGTTCTTCGACTAGTCGAAGAATTAACAGATTTGAAAAAAATCGGGCGCGATAAGATTTGACCGTTCTACGACTGGTCGAAGGTCTCCTTCGACTGGTTGAAGACCCTGTATTTAATCGTTGGACTTTGAGTCGAAGACTTTCGACTAGTCGAAGATGTAGTCAACACTGTTCTTTCGACTGGTCGAACAGATTCCCGGACAAGTCGAAGCCTAACAGAAAATATCTGAATTTTGTAACAAACTCACGACTGATCGAGGAATTTCTTGAACTGGTCGAAGCAAAGCTAAGACTAGTCGAAGAAAGCCTAGGACAAGTCTTAGAACTGCCCAAACTCATATAACATAAACATATAACTTATGTATCCAAAATGGCCTACTTCTAAGGTCAACCTAAGGTCAATCAAACCCCAATCATGAAGTAAGGACATTGAAATATTAGGAACAAGTGATCTTGAAGTTTAAGCCTTGAAGTCTCTATGTAGTTCAATCTTGAAATCTTGATGTAGCTCAACCTTGAAAGTGTCTTGAGTTCTTTACGAATTACCTTGTACTCTTCTTGAAGTCTTGCATTCTTGAGTCATGACTTGTGAGCAATACTTGCAGTCAAGGTTGATCTTTGAGTTGTATTTGTGAGCTTTGCTTATTGTGAGCTTTGCTTGTTCATGAATGTTGATCTTTGAGAGAGCCTCACTTATGCAAAGTTATATAATGGTGATTTTGGTACCACAAATTTGACAACTGACAGGGATATAAACTATAGCATTTACAACTACTTATAGGATCACCTACTTCTGTATTACCTTGATCAATCGGTTGTAGCAGAAGTATAGGAAAATTGAATAAGACTCCCCTCTTCGTAAGCCCTATCACATCAATATATTCCCATCCTACTCCACTACAGCTTCATCAGGAAGTGGGGAAGTTACAGTACACATGGCTGGAACAAATCAGGAAACTATGCCGACCATGGAAGATCGTATGAATGAAATGACGCAAGCACAGAGAATATTAATAGAAGAATGTAGAAATCTCAGAGAGGCTTTCACAACTCTTGCGCATAACATGGCCCAGATGGTGGCTCCTCCAATGATGGGAATGATGAACGGACAGGAACATTAGCGTGAAGGCTTTCAGCTACTGGGGGTAGGATTACTCCGATCTGCACCGACAGTGAGAACCATAACTTAAGAGGAAGTATGGCAAGTTGTTAAGGAAGCTATCAGAATAAAAAGGAAGCATGAGAACATCGGCTGATTCAGATATCAAACACCATATCCAAGGGAAGTGGAAGATGTCCCCTTTCCAGTTAACTTGAAGCATCGAGACTTTTAGAAGTTTAATGGGGACGGATCGCCAGAGGAACATTTAATGCATTTCATCACCACCACGGGAAATTTCTATAATACCACAATATTGCCTAGATTGTTTGAGTCTTCTCTAACAAGTAAAGCATTCCGATGGTATTCTAGTTTGCCTCCAGGATCAAAACGTAGTTGGGAACAAATGCAGGATGCTTTTAAGTCTAATTTCTTCTCATCAAAACGCGACGTTAGCATTATGGAGTTAGCTTCTTTACGACAGAGTGAAAGAGAACCTATGGAGAACATTGAAAGACTCTTACAGATAGTTGCCAGAAGAAAAAGATCAAGTCAAGATGTGCTTAAATTCTATGGAGACAAGAATTGCGTTTGGGCTTACCAGTGACGATATCAAGACTTTCCGTGATCTGGCCACTAAAGCCCATGCCTTAGAGCTGATGACCCAAAAAATGCCAGTGTTTCACTATGAAACAGCTAAGAGAGGACCCAGTAGGTTGATCGCAAACAGTATGGATCATGAGAAAAGAAGTCAGGAGACAAGATATAAAGTCTCGAAAAAATCCGTACAAAGACCCAATATCACCTCAGATAGAAATCACCAAAGACTGTATACTGTGTAAATTAGACAACAATTAATTAAGTACTAAACTAAATTAAAGGGTGGATTAGCTTAAACCACTATCTATACGAACTGCAAGACCCAAAACCATTGAAATCGCTAGCTCAACATTACTTAAGAACCTAGGAGAAATCCCAAAACCTAGTTGCTCCCAAGAGCACATTGAAACTCCGTATCGGACCTAGATTACGCGTCGAAAGTCCGATTACCGCGAAACTATAAGGTTATGATCTTCGTACTAGGCTTGACAACCATCACGGGAATAAAGCCCAAATAGTATCTAGAAACATATAACTTGAGCGGGGAGCGAAGTGTGTGAGAAACGCGAATATCTTGAGAAAATGAAGTCAAACTTAAGTGAATTGGACCATTCACTTGTGGGCGAAATTGAAGACTTCAGACCGTCAATTTTTTACCTAACTACACCCATGGATCAGGAAAATTTTCCTGCTCATATCTGTATACTTGTGGCCTTGATCGAGTGACGATGACCGTTGAATAGATACGGGTCCGCCATGGGTGATCAGCCTATCCAAATTCATTAAAATCGCATCCTGGCATAGATCCATGGTCGGGGAACCTACTCTGTAACATAGACAGGAAATAGACCTTCCTAAGGGCCCCATTTGCCCGAAACAGACACCCTTTGGCTATAACCTAAGTATATCATGGCCCTGTGGCCATTTACACCACTTTAGAGCCTGTATAAGACCCTTAACCCACCCCTCTTTCATTCCATACGAATTTCTCTAACCCTAGGAGAGAGAAGAGAGAAAAGAGGAGGAAAGAGTGAGGAGAAGAGAGTGAGATGGGGAAATCATTGCTGAGATTCACTCCCACTACTCCATGTATAGAATCACCACTTCACCATTGCTACACCGTTGATTCTAGCTTCGATTTGGGTAAGAAATCCTAACCCTAATCTTATTTTAGGAATCCAAATATAGAAATCGATGAAATAGCTAACCTATTTTGTGATTCAGGTAACTGTTGTTCTACAGACGGTGACATTGTGTACGATTCGAGTTCGTAATGGGCATACCGATGAAAGGTAAAGACTATAAATGTTTAGGTTATGGTTTTCAAGGCTTTCAATGTCAGGAATGATTTATGTCAGACTTGATTGCTACCATATGACCATAGTTACGATGTATTCGATGGATTATATACGTGTATGAACTATGTAAATATAAAGTGCATTCTGTGTTTGTTGAAATGTTTGAATGAATGAAAAATCCTGATTTGTACTTATCATGATTTCTAATCTTAGATACACGTATGTTATATACTTTATAACTGATGTTGTGAAATGAATTACTATAATTTATGTTCTAGCAAGTCTAGCCTATATACTTAGAAATGTGTAGTCTAAATGTTTGTTTAAATGTCTAGATGGGATTTTGTTGATGGATTGTACTTATTCAGTGTATTAAGACAAGATTCTTAATTTCCTTAGTCATATGAATAGTTTCCTCATATAATGTAAATTACTACTGTGTGATTTATGGATGAAATGCATATGTATAACAACATGTTTAATGTGTTTGATAAGATGCTCAAATGAGAAATATGTTTAGATTATTCGTTAAATGTTGTTATGATTAACGTATGTGATTACTTAGTGCATTTGATTATGATTGGGACTACTACATAGTCCAGGCAATCGGTAACGGTTCCCGTTTGAGTGGTCGAATTAGTTTCGCCACATTGGATACGTTCGATGAATCTGAGTCATACGGTGATTGTCGACAATGGTTAGGCCACATGGAGTGCTTACGCGCTCCATGTCAATTAATTCAGTGTGCGTTCGTACCCATCGAACTTGTCAAATAACCCAGTTAGCCTATTATATATTTACCATGTATGGATGCTACTGTTTGAATCTAAGGTACCACTTACCAATGTAAAACTTGTCTCAATCATGGTACCACGATCCGCTAAGACTCATGAGCCGAGCATGGTAGTGTATGGGACATCGTGGTCGAGTTATCGGCCTAGCTAGGGTGACGAGCCTCCTCGTAGTGACCAGTGAGCAACCCAAACTCGTGAGCCGAATATGGTGGTGTATGGGACACTGTATTAGAGCTGTCGGCCTACGTACAGGTGACGAGCCTCCCATGGTGACCTCAAGTATAAACTAGGCCTACGCTGAGGTGATGAGCCTCTCCGTAGTGACCTCGAGTGTAAACTCGTGAACTTACATATCCACTGCTTTCATCAGGGGTGATGCCCTACGACTTGCCTATCGTATGTGATTAACTAGGATTAAGGACCCTAGATGGATCCTTGCTTGGGTAAATGATAAAAAGGGATGTACCTTAGCTTCTCGAATCTGCTGTATGAATAAGCCTAATAAATTACTTGGCTAACACGACCAATCACCGCATTGCATGTGCTTTGGCGAGGAAGCGCTCTATCAGGGAGTTTTCCATACACGATCGTGAGGTGATGTCACTGAGTGCAAGCGAGGGCATGCATCATTATAGCATAACATTTCTGCATTAACAAGAGTACTTAAGATATGATTGTTGTATTTCTTTATCATTACTGCTTGAATGAATTGATAATATGTTAACCTTTGCCTTATAGTACCACTGAGTTGATCACTCACTCCCACTTTGGGACGGTGTTTTAAAACACCAACCAGACCTTGATTTAGATGCAGGTTATGGCAAGGCTTACACGACGGAGCTGGACTTCTTTCACGAGGAGGAGGAGTTCTCCTATGTACAGCTCTCAGGCGGGTCTACGTAGACCTAGAGGTACGTCATGGGGATTAGAGGGATACTGGATTAGTTGAACATTTACATTTTGATATTTTGTGTATTTTGAAACAAATTATGTATATATTCAGCCCGACTACATGATCATAATCTGGAGGTTACGAACTCGTACCTATACTTTATATGCCTATCTCAGTCTTCCGCTTGCTTAATTACATTAACTCTAGAGTATGATATGTCGTTTTAGTGTAATCTCACTCATGTTTAATGCACTAATATGGACAACATTTAAACATCATTATTTATGTTGCATAAGTGATGCGTTGGACTCGGGAGTTGAGCTTTGCTTGACCCCCGATTTTCGGGGTGTTACACAAGAGATTCAGGAGAAAAAAGGACAGAAAGGAAGGAAGAACCAAGCTGTCCTAAAAACAGATTTAGCAGAAGACGGCCTAGATCACTTAATTCTCACGAAGGGTTCGCGTTCGATAGAGAAGATGTTATTCCTATGATGAACCAACTATTGAAGACCGGTACGATAGAGTTACTTACATCCAAGCGTTCCGAAGATGCAATAAGAACGAGAGAAAAGGATTTCTACCACTATCATTGTCTAGTGGGGCACTCGACAAAAAATTGCTATACGTTGAAATGCATAGTACAAAGAATGATAAATAGGGGGAGTTAGTGATTGGGAAAGAAAAATAAAGAGACGCGAAAGCAACAGTGAATGTACTAACAGTAAGGGAAGATATTCATGAAAGAACAAGGAAAGAAAATCATAAGATGACAGGAAAGGCCGTAGTAATCACATTGCAATTGAGAAAAAGAATGGCAAGTCCCCCAAGGCAGAAAACCGGAATCACAAGAAAAGAGATCGTCACAGATCAGCGTAACAATGGTGAAAAGGAAGAAAAGAATGAAGCAGTAAAGGTGAATTATGATGTAGTAAGTCACTTGAAATGCATACTAACTCGGTTAAGCATTTATGACACACTAAAGTTATTAGAAGTTTTCGGCAAAGTCTGATTCAAGCGCTATTCGACCACGATGTTTGAGAAACATTGCTTGCTAAAATGGAAAATGAAGATCGCAAAGAGCAAGAGGACTGTATGCCAATAGTTTCCTTCTCTGATGATGATCTAGCCTGTGATACAGGGCATAATAGGCCACTAATGATATTAGGCTACCTCTGTGGTAGGGAGGTTAAGTGGATTATACTTGACAATGGGTCTACGGTAAATTTACTACCACTAATGATGTTGAATAAATTGGGCTACCATCATTCTGGTTTACGCCCTAGTGGAATGATGATACAGGGCTTTAATCAAGATAAGCAGCGCGCTCTCGGTAAAATTACAATGACATTGGAAATAGGAGAATTAACTACTGACGTAGTTTGTCATATAATTAATGTAATCACGACATACAATCTTTTCTTAGGGAGACCATGGATACATCAATATGGTATTATACCTTCTACCTTATACTAATGTTTCAAGTATTGTAAGAATGGAATACAATATAAAGTAATGGTCGATGCGAAGCCATATATAGAAGTCGAAGCCTTCTTTGCAGATGCTAATTATTACGATGGATTTGCCATAGACGAAGAGAGAAAGAGTGATGAAAACAAAGCCTTGGGAAATGTTCATGAGAAAGCTATGAAAGAAGAATCTGAAAAGGTAAAACCGTCTGGAGTTTTAAAAGCAAAGAAGAAGTTCTATTTTGTGCCAAAACATCTGAGTCAACCAAGACAGCCGCCATTAGCATTATTATCGCCTGAACAGTTGAAAATTTTATAGTTAAATTATACAATGCCATTGCCATATGCTGAAAGAAATAAGTCATTCCCAGTTGTTCCAGGAAGATTTCATGTCAAAGCCAATGCGAAGTATTCGGAGCCGATTGAATTTTATGCCCCTTCGGAAGTAAAGATAGAAGAAAGAGCTGAGAATAATGTATATCACAGAAAGCTGACATCTTGTGATCTTAAGAAATACAGTTCGACAAGCAAGAAAATTATGAAAAGCATGGGTTTTGATTACGAAGAATCAACTGGTTTAAATCATGGAAAAGGAATTCAAATCCCTATCGGGGTCAGTCAGAAAGAAGAGAAAATTTTCAAGGATTGGGGGTAAAATCTTTGATGAATATGGTCACAATTGAGAAGCTATCAGAAACAAATAGTCAAGCATCACGAGATAGCTTCGAAGTAGATGGAAGATGGGGGGCACCGACGATCGATAGTTTGCGAGAAGTAAATCTGGGCACAGAAGAAGAACCAAGAAATACATTCATAATTGCTGGTCTTTTTAAGCAAGAAGCCGAGAAATATGTCCAACTACTGAAAGAAAATAAAGATGTTTTTGCCTGAACATATGCAAAAATGCCAGGTTTGGAACCCTCAGTGGCAATGCATTGATTAAATATTTCCAAGGACAAAAGGCCTATTAAGCAAGCGTAAAGGTGATTTCACCCAGACCTGGTTCCTCTAATAGAAGAAGAAGAAGTGAGCAAGCTAATAAAAGTTGGGTTTATCAGGGAGGTCAAAGATCCTAAGTGGATATCGAATATTATCCCAATAAAGAAGAAAAATGGACAGATCAGGGTGTGCGTTGATTTCAGAAACCTGAACGAAGCTTACCTGAAAGATGACTTTTCTCTCCCAATAATAGAACTGATAATTGACAGTACGACACAATATGTTATCATGTCCTTCATGGATGGCTATGCTGGTTATAATCAAATTAGAATGGCTCTTGAAGACAAAGAGGCAACGACGTTCAGAACTTCATTAAGAATTTATTGCTACAAGGTCATGCCATTCGGTCTCAAGAATGTTAGGGCGACGTACCAAAGGGCAATGTAAAGTATCTTTAAAGACATGATGCACAAGCATGTTGAATGTTATGTAGATGATCTGATGGTTAGGTCAGGTAATCATCAGGAACATCACGAGCATTTGATGTCAGTCTTCTGACGGCTTAGAAAGAAACAACTAAAGATGAATCCAACTAAATGTGCTTTTGGAGTGTCGTTTGGAAAATTTCTCAGCTTGTCATCAGGCACAGGGGTATTGAGATTGACCTAGGAAAAGTCAAGGCCATCCAAGATATGCCACCTCCGAAAACATTGAAAGAACTGAAAAGCTTACAAGGAAAACTGGCATATATTCACCATTTATTTCAAATCCGGCAGGGAGATGTCAACCGTTTTCTCATTTGATGAAGAAAGGAATGGAGTTCGTATGGGACAAAGCCTGTCAGAACGCATTCGATTTGATAAAGGAATTGCTAAAATAGCCTCTAGTATTGATAGTTCCTATAAAGGGTAAGCCACTTATCTTGTACATATCTACGGCCGAGAATTCGCTGGGAGCCTTATTAGTGCAAGTAAATGAAGATGGAAAAGAAACAACTCTTTGTTATTTGAGCTTAACTCTGATAGGTGTAAAATGTAATTATTCTTCGATTAAGAAAGAATGTCTGGCGTTGATATTTGCAGTGCAGAAATTGAGACACTATTGCCTCTCTCATGATATAGTTTTAATCTCAAGGGTAGATCCGATAAAGTTTCTAATGATAAGGCTGATGTTATTGGGAAGATTGGCCAAATGGATGCTGTTGCTTTCAGAATACGCGATTACTTATGGGCCGACGAAAGCAATAAAGGGACAAGCGGTGGTAGATTTCTTGGCAGCGCATCTCGTAACGGAAAGTGAGACCATCAGTGATGATTTTCCCAATGAGCAGGTTATGATGACTGAGTCGTAAGATCCATGGCAAATGTATTTCGATGGTGCTTCTTGAGCATCAGGAGCGGGGGCAGGAGTAATTTTTGTCACTCCTCAGGGTGATCTATTTCCCCTACTCTTTCACATTGGGTACTACGTGCACAAACAATGAAGCTGAATATCGGGCTCTCATCATCAGAATGGAAATCGCCCAAGAAATGAAGATAAAGACATTGCAGATTTTCAGAGATTCCAAGCTGATTATAAATCAACTAAGGACTGAGTTTGAAATAAGAAAGCAAGAGCTCTTGCCGTATTATCGAAAAACCCAGTAGTTACTAGAACGGTTCTTCCATGTCGAAATCAAGCATGTACCGTGATCTAAAAATGCAAAGGCGTCTAGCTAGCAGCCCTGTCCTGCCCAAACCGAAGTCCACCCCAAGTAACTATAGAAGAAAGGAGGTTCTTGTCCTCTTCAGAAGTTATCAATGAAGTCATCGAGGCGCTCCCCATATCATGCTTGAAAGTGACAACAGATGATTGATGACAACAGTTCATAGATTACCTCAAATATGATATCTTGCCTGAAGACCCAACACAAAAACAACAAATCAAACAGAGATAGGCAGGTTCATCATATGTAGTGAAGTGTTGTACAGAAAATCTTACAATGGGATGCTGCTGCGTTGTCTTGATTAACAAGAAGCAGGTTAGATGTTACGAGAAACTCACTTTGCGGAATGTGGGGCACATCATGTTGGCCGAAATTTATTTCATCGAATACATCGAATGGGGTACTATTGGCTTACAATGTTCAAAGATGCAATAGATTATACGAAGCGGGGCCATGAGTGTTAAATCCACGAAGATATCATACATATTCCCCTTGAAGATCTTCATCAGATGGTCGCTTCTTAGCCTTTTACTGCTTGGGGACTCAATGTTATTGGTCCCATAAATCCGCCTTCATCCAAAGGGAAGCAATATATTCTGGCAGCAACACACTACTTCTCCAAGTGGATAGAAGCAATCGCATCGCGCAATGTTAAAGAGAAAGATGTGGTCAATTTCATTCGACACGCGATAATATATAGCCACGACATCCTGAAGAAAATCGTTATTGATAATGGTATCCCTTTCAAGAATAAAGGCATGGGAAAACTATGTAAAAAGTTCGGTATCTACCATTCATTTTCAACACCTTACTATCCATCGGTCAATGAATTAGTAGAGGCATTTAACAAAATGATTGTGAAAATATTGAAGAAGACAGTGACTGGGATGAAAGGTTGTAAGAAGCATTATGGGCGTATAGGACTACCCACCGAACAGCAACAAGAGCAACACTGTATTTATTGATTTACAGTGTAGAGGCAGTCATCCCGATTGAAACACACGTCGCTTCACTCAGAGTGGTAGTACATCAATCAATTACAGATGATGTAAATACAAAGATAAGGTTGAAAGAACTAGACCTACTCGATGAGAAGAGCCTAGTAGCTCAACAGTGATTACAATGTATCAGGCAAGAATATCAGCTGCCTTTGATAAACGAGTCAAATATCGCTCTTTCAAGAAAGGGAACATGGTGCTAATGTTGAAAAGACCAATAGTGGTGACCTACAGAACAAGGGGAAATTTTGAGCCTAAATGGGATGGGCCATACATCATAAAAGAAGTATATTCTAATGGAGCATACAAAGTGGTGGATCAAGATGGATAGGGTATTAGTATACCAGCCAATGCATGCTTCATTAAGAAGTATCGTCCTTGAATAAAGTCACAATTTGATCAAGAAGATTATGGGCATAATGCTTCTATATCAAAAAGGGGCAAGGACAAGTGAAGTCATGTTCATATATTCTTTTTCAGACAATTGAATAAAGGAGGTATTCCAAGTATATCGTCAAAGATTGCATATAAGTGATTTCTTAAAAAAGAGTAACCATCGTTGTCATCATTGAACAAGCTTTGCTGAAACTTGTTGAAATTGGTATCATCACCAAGCTGATATATTATTACGAGCATAGTACGAATATCATCAAAGACATTATCAGCAGTGGTGATATATCAATCAAGATGCCTATTACTACCACGGCAACGATAGCAGCTTATCATCATTTAAGGCAGCCTAGCCAAGCCTATATGGTCAACTACACATAAGGCCTATCACCATCGCCGTTCGGGCAGCAGTGAGAAGCCAGTGGCCTTAAAAAGCTCGTGAAGGCCATCATATGTATACCCATGTAGGCAGCGGATGGAGCCAGCGACTAAAAGCCCTAAAAGGCCAAAAAGTCCTCAACGACCAGTCACGAATAACACCTCTGTATAGCTTTCCGACAGCGTCATAGGGAACAGATGAAATTGCCCTCCTGTGAATGGGTCCGACCTTGCAGATGAAGAAAATGCAGGCTGTAGTGTGCACTCTTTGGACATTATCCATAGATAGGCCAACCATGCAAAGAGCACAAACAACTTAAACTGTGTGTGATCATCCAATTAAATTGAAATCTAGTGTTGCCTATCAAAACAAAAGAAAAATCATATAGGAAATCCCATACTAACAATCATAATATGTTGATATTTTTATATCAACTCTTCATTAAATATCATGTTAGATGTTCACACCCCGATTATAAGGTTGTGATGTAGTAATAAACTCAGTGAGACCGAGGTCGAATCCCAAGGGACTGAAACCTATACATAATTTGAAACTAAGTAGAACTAGAACTAGACTAAGATGAAATCTAAATTGAATGAATTTAAGGGAATAATGGTGAAATATTAATCTAAAACTTAAAGAATTCAAAGGAAGGAAACTAGGGATTCAGAGGATCCACTTATAGAGATCAGGGAGATCATATGCCTGCTTCAAGAATTCAACTGGACTTAGAGTCCCATCTTCATCCAGTTGAAGGGTGTAACCATGAAAATCAAAACTGAACTTCCTTTGATCTAGTTTTCAAAAGATGAAAGGTATATGAATTAGAATGGATTCCATCACCAAACCATACCCAGGAGACAAAGTAAACAACAGAAATAAACTAATTAACAACCAATCAGAGGATTATGAAGGTTACGAAGGGTACCATCATCCGACCATGCCCAGGAGACGATGGTGAACAATAGGGCTTCTTTACGTCATAATCATGAAAAGGAAAGGAACATGCTCAAAGCTATCACAGACCTATTGTAATTTTAGTCACAACAGACCATTAAAAACTAAAAACATTCCCTTAATTAAACCAAAATCAACATCAGTTCAGTCTAAACAAAAGGCATAAGCAAAAAGTTCTTCCATTACGTGACAAGCTTCACCTCTTAGCCCTAGCTAAGAGGTTTAGCCACACATAGACATAATTAGGCTAATCTCTTAATAAAACATAACCAAATAGGGAAGAAAAGGAAGATGGAAAGAAGAACCAGATGCACCCCACTCTCTCTATGTCTCTTCTCTTTACACAAGCCGAGCTCCCTGGATCCTAGCATCGAATGCCCCATGTCCAAGCCTCCCTTTTATAACTAGCCAGGTGGTGGCTGAGTTGATTAAAGGATCAACTCCAAGATACGCACAACGTGCTTATCATTTTACGCACCTGCAAGACCAAGAAACTACCTTATTTGACAGATTAGAAAAGCATTTTCTCATGATCTTTCTTCGAGAAAATGACCCTCCCTTGGACGGTTTTGGATTGCTTACAAGATGAACGGGTTGGATCTTCCCATTGGCCAACCATGGTGGCCCACCCGGATCGATAAATCCGGTCGTAAAACAGAGCTTACACAACTCTGTTTGCGTTGCTGAGATGGTGGGGCCCAGGATCAACAATGGATAGGAAATCCAGTCCGTATATTAGAATATACTCAAAAAACCATTCGGGTATGGTGGTTTTTGGATTGAATTCGGTGTGGCCCACAAGATCTTCTACTCGGTCGTTCATCCTGCGTTTAACGGTTAGGAACGTGTAGATGCTTGCATGAGGCCAAAAGGACATCTAGGCGTGGGTTATGGCTTCCCCACGGGACGAATGGATGGTCCAGATCGTTGATCTGGATGATGAGTGGGCCTCACAACTGAAAAAATGGACGGACAGCGAAGGACGCTATCCGTTCTTGTGCAGAGGAGAGATAGGAGTAGAGTCAGTCTTGTGTTGACCAGACTCTCGGTCCAATGTGGCTTTCGTGAAGGTGTGCTATGTACACACACATCCCCATGTGGGGTCCCTCGTGATGTTCTTGAGAAATCTGCTCCATCCATCCTCTCTGGCACTTCGTTTAACACGTTGAGACAAAAATTGAAACATATCCAGATATCAGGTAGACCCTAATTCACAAATATATGGGCTGATCTGTCTGTTGGGCCACTACTAGAGAGATCCAATGGCTGAAATATGACATATATGGTTCATTTATGGTCCTCATGCCATGTATGAAGTTTTAAGCTGAAAGGATGGTGGGAACCTTGTGATCTTACATCTTGGACATCTTTAAGGTCACTTGAGCTTCAGTTTCTCGATTTTCTCAGATGTTTGGAATGTAAATTCGTCCATCGTGGTCCACTGGTATCCGTCCCTTGCCTTAGTAAATTTTGAGTGTTAAATCCATGCTTTTATCACCCTATTTTAGTCTAAGCTCGTAAATACACCTTGCATCACAAACACGATTAAATCGGACCGTTAAACAGTACCATGTTCATAAATCCAAGCAATAACCGGGGTCTAATATGCAATATTTGACCCTCAATAGTAGATAATTGCATAAATGAACATGCTTGAAATGATCTATGATTTAGAAAATTATGAAGAGGCAAACTATCTCAAGATATCATTATGTCTTCATTGATATATGCTGAAAAGCAAAAGAAGTTGCATGTTCTTTAAAAAAAAAAACAATTTCATTAATGCTCATCTATAATTCCTAATATTCCCAGATATTTTTACAAATCTTCCTTCAACTGAATTTGATCTGTGATGTGCTTTGACTTTTCTTCGAAAATGATTTTTTCTTGATCAAGAATTCCAGCTAGCTTGCTCTCTAAGGATGCGATTATTTCTTCGTTTTTGATTAATTCAAATTTCTCAGCATCGGCAGATTGAATACTGATTCTCATCTTCTCTTTAATCTCTTTCATAATTGATTATTTCGTACAGTCTTTCAACTCCAGCTGCAAAATTTCCTCTTTTAGCAAAGCTATGTGGTTCTAAATAATCGTCCTGTCATCAGCACAAGCCTTCAACTATTCCTGAAGAGTTGATTACTCTTGATTAAACTCAAAAATAGTAGAAGTAATGAGGGAAGCCTTCTCTTTAGAAAGAGCTAGTTGCTTTCCATATTCCAATATCTCATGAGCGATGGTGACATTTTCTGTTGATGCTAGAGAAATTATTGAATCACGAAATCTGAAAAGAGAGTCACGTAGGCTGAAAATATTAATCTTTGTCATCCTTGTAGTGCTTTCCAGGATTTCAATAGCGATGTCTAGATCCAACCACTTCTCAGGATCTTTGAAAATGTGAACTATCATTGACATTGAATTCCTCATCAAAAGCAATTTATGTGTAGGAACCTTCTCGAAAGATAATAAATCAGACGTAGTAGCTACATATTCAGAGCTTGCTGCACTGCTACGAGGAGAAGTTCTATAATATAATGAAGAAAAGAAATTAGGATAATGATAACAAGGCTACAAGATATGAAAATTCTAATAAAATAAATGATATACATACCTGTTGCAGAAGTATGGGTAACAAGAGGTTGAATTTCCTAAATAGAAGAAGGGCCAGCTGCTAACATATCAGTAAAGGAAGGTGATCTGGCCTGCGTACTCGAATCCCTAGTAGTCGGAGTTGGTAGATCAGTGGTCTCTACTTGAAAAATGATTTCACGAGCTATCGCCTTTGGTGCTACCAAAGGAGTTAGAGGGACCCTCGGTGGAAACCACTGGTGAAGTCAGAGGAAGATCCGTAGGGGGAGTACCACCCATCCTAGCATTGACAATATGAGCACTTGAAATAAAATATAACAATAATAATGAGATAACTATTGCAAGATATATATATATATATATAATTGTGAAAAAAAAAAGAGAAGAAAGAAAGAAAATTCCTTAGTGAATATCCATATTCTCCGTAATCTAGAGGCTCATCTTCTTCCTCCTCTATCACTACAGGGGCCTTTGCAGGAATATTGGTATAGGGAAGAGCTTCAGAGGTTGGCGGGATATGTTCTTCGTTAATAAAAGTACCTTCTCCAATGACATCTTCCTCGCCATCAATGTCAACCTCTCCTTCCGCAAAGTCAT
This sequence comes from Magnolia changhungtana, assembly GCA_030180095.1. Classification (NCBI taxonomy): domain Eukaryota; kingdom Viridiplantae; phylum Streptophyta; class Magnoliopsida; order Magnoliales; family Magnoliaceae; genus Magnolia; species Magnolia changhungtana. The sequence continues at coordinate 6,719,371 of JASAUF010000502.1, read as the reverse complement.
CATCGGAGTCATCATTTTCATCATCTTCATCATCTTCATACTCAGCAGAAGTGGTGCCTTCATATGAAGAGGCTGAATTTTCATCCCATAAGTCTTCTTCATCGACTTCTTCAATTATAACCTGCTTCCCTTTAAAGGGAGAGGCCCAACTACCTCCTGGTTGAGAATCTTTATTGACTGGGATCGAAGGAGATGGAGAAGCCCAGCTACCCCCTTCTTGAGGAATAGATGGTGAAGCTTGCAAGCGTGTCCGAGACCTAGTCATAGGAGAAGATGAGATAGGATGAGTAGGCTGAGAAGAAGGAGTTATTTCATCTCAAGCTATAGTAGTGTGTGCCGGAATGGGAGAAGATGTTCTTTCATCATCATTTGCAGCCTAGTTAGTGAAGTCGCGAGGAACTTTTTTGAATTCCACAACAACCCCATGGGCAATCCAACCTTCCAAGGTATTGATGGCCTTCTTTTCATGGATTGGATCTTCTAAAGATATTCATCCACAAATCTGGCCGTGAAAAGATGCGCGACTCCTCTGGTATATAGCCGATTCTATCTTCAAGCTTCCTACCTCTCAACCTGAGCGGGCAAAGCCAAACGGGTTCGTCTACTGGAAAATGATTGTTGACCAAATATGATTGGTGATCCCACCATTGCATCCAGTTATAAGAAGTCTGAACTACATGACCACAACCTGGGATTATGAAAGTGGAATTGATGCGATCGCCTAGGAGTTGTTTCCATACCATAGCCCAATTATAAGGGCTAGTGCGATAGCAACACATTCTCCTGGTGACTAATCCACAACCCTCTGGAATAGTTTAGTCAAAGCTGAATTGAAGAGCGAAGTGACTGGGGATAGTATGACTCTTTCTAAAATTCTATTCCTTATCACAGTGGCAAGCTATAAGATCGTATGGAGAGGAAAAATGCTCTTTCCCCTGTGGTGAGTGTCGTGGTATCTACCATGTCGGTATCGTCGATATAACGATAAAGGCGGAATTGAAAGAAATCAATTTGATCAGGGCCAAAATCTTGTTGGCTACCCATTTGTATGATCTTTTTGCCATAGCCCTTTGCTGAAAGAACCAGAACGGAAGATGCGAAGGATGAACGTATGACTTCTCTGGAGCTTCAAAAGTCTAAGGAAAGTAAACCCCCATCTAGCCAATGATATAATGCCACGGAGTATATGTCGAAGAAGCTCTAATGACAGGATTTTTTACATGTGTGGCTCTCTCTGAGAGCTCTATAAATAGGGCATAAGACTGGAGGTGCAAGTGAATGTTTTTGGCCTTCTGATAAAGCACTAGGAACAACAAAGACCATGGAGTGAATAACATATGCCATTTCGAACTTGGAAGTACCACGATGTTTAGCCAATAAACTAAGAAGTTCGCGAGCTCTTCATATAGACTATACTTTGTCCGCTCTTTAATGTTAGCACAAACCTTCGTTAACTCTGAAGAATGACAATCATAAAATCTACAAGAGAAGTAAAAAGTGGGTAAGAAAAGGTGCAATTGAAGTAAGCAGTTGGTTTATGGACTCAAAATTACCTATGGGCCCTGAAAAAGTGCGCAAGCCACTACAAAGGAGAGATCTTGTGGACATTTGGAAATTTCGACATTTCCTTGAATCGTTCTATAATAGTTTTTGAAATGGAAGGCTTCTGGTCAAGTGAGGAAATGAATGCCAACTCCTCATTGGTTGGGAAAAACTTGTCATAGAATTTCCTTGTTAATGGAAGGCCCACGATTCGGTGGAGATCCTTGAGCATAATGCTCATCTCACCCTCTGACAAATGGAAAGAGTTTATGGTGGGAGACCAGTAGTCAAGAAAACCTTTTATCACAGTCGGCTCTTTGTAGAAGTACTGGGATGTAACTTCTATGGCTTTATATAAGCCAACCTTGATCAACATCTTCGAGTGTTTTGCCAAGATAGCCTCTGCCCAATCTGAATAGTAGCAGCGAGAAGTCAAGAGGCCCCTGGTTCAAAATTCTTCTGGCCCCAAAGCAATTTGTGATCTCAAAAACATTGTTAGACCATCTAATAGAAATATGTGGGGAATAAGCTGTGGGGATTGTGAGATGGGACGAGGAAGTTCATTGGGTGAACATCGCTAATTTACTGTCGCAGCTTGTGCGCTACCAACATCCCCTCAAGGATGCACGGTTCTTTCAACACCCACGAAGAAGTATACATCAGTCTCTCTCCATCTATATGATCCAATGGCTGGCAATTGAGCATGGATTGGTGGCGGTGGAGACTGAGACGAATCATGATCACATCCTCTGAATGCAGGTTGTCGAACTTTATGATGCCCTCGATTGCCCTGATCATTTCCCATGAATTAGGGAGCTTCTTTTTATTATGCTCCCTTATCTTCTCTTGAAATTCCTCAGCCTTATTGTGACGAGTTTTCTTCGACCGAGATACAGGAGGCATATCTTCTCGGGCAGGCGGTCTTTGGCTGTGAGTAGGTATATGGGCAGTTGATTTTAGCAATTCCTCTCAATCGTAATCGCGACCATGTCTCGGAGGTGGTTCAATGTCGCCCATTGAAATCGCCCGATAAATGAGAGACAGCAGGGAGGAGATACTCCTCTGATCTGAAAAATTAAAAGTCGGGAGCGCAGGCTCCTTAATATAAGCGGTGTGTCAGGCGGTTGTCTTCATGCATTTTTGTTGCAGCTTATTGGGGGATGGAGAAGGTTTAGGGGCATGCGAAGATGAAGGGTTTGGCAAATCTTGGTGGGAAGGTTGTGTAGTGGGAGGATCAACGATACGATATGTTCGCTTAATGCCAGCCATGATGAGGAAGGTTCAAGATTTTGAAAATAATTAAAAGAAAGAAAAAATTGAAGTTTGAAAATTTTTCTAAGTGTTGGTTACATGGACTCGCGCAATCAAAGTCTGTTGCGCGGAGCAGTGCAACGAACAAAATTGGTAGCGCGGAGAAAAAATGGAAGGACAAAGGTTTGTTACGGGCAAAGCAAGTGGAGAATGATTGTAAGTTTGAGGTATTTATAGTGAATGAGGCCAATGATAGTACATGAGTGTCAGTTGTGAGGGTCCACACAAACCATTTCAAAATGGAAGGGGTGATTAATCTTGATTCTTTGATTCTGAAGAACAAAGAAAGGATCAAGGGGGCATTTGTTGAGGTATAAAAAGAAGAAGAAAGATGGAAGATTGAAAAATAAAGTATTAAAAAGAAAGCAGAACCAAAAGATGAAAGAAAAATGTGTCCTCAAGGGGTTGCGCGGGTTCGTGCAAACCATATCAGTTGTGCGGGTCTGTGCAAACAGTGATACCAGTTATGTGGGTCGGTGCAAAGGTTTCAGGACATGTTGTTCACAGATGATTAGATCTGATGAAAGGTGAGTCCCATGGCACGAAGATCGAGGGTTCGCACGCATGAAGGCCTATAAATACCCCCTCTCCCCTTCTTATTTGCGGTGATTGAAGATTTTGGAAGAAGTGCAGAGCTACAGAGAAGACTGAAGGTAGGACTGAAGAGAAGCCTAGGCGCACAAACCACATCAGTTGCACGGGTACACACAACCAAACTGTCATGCAATCAATAATGATAGGGGTTGAAATGCTACCGAAATGATCAGGATCCGGTTCTTAGTTTGTACAAGCTTCAAAAAGAGAAATCAGACGATCGAATCCGCACAATATTCCTCTTAAAGAGATGACCAAATCACAAGTCTAAGTATTGCCAGATTTGATATTCAAATTCGCTATTTAAACTCTGTCAATTTATTGTATTATAAATAATGTATCTTAGAATCAAGGGATACCCGAGGATGTAAATGAACTCAATATTAATAATACGATGATTGTCCTTGATGCACTCTCTCTGTTATATTTGAATAAGATAATCTCCCAAATCGAATGCATTTGTTTCTTATTCAAAACAAATACATCAAGTGGCTCCCACACAGATGGATGATGTAGATATAATACATACATCACTGTTGGGGTCCACGTGGTGGCCTAAGGCCCTACGGACTAAGCTGACATAGTGTTTCCCTTCATCTAGGCCTGTTCAAAATGGACTGACAGGTGGGCCCTACCCATTAGACCCTGAGCCAAGTGGGCCGCTGGCCCTGCTGAGCTGGATGATGTGCATATAGCATGTACATCAAGGTGGGGTCAATGAGAGTGTGGCCCATTAGCTTGTAAATCAAGCTAATATTTTTGTATTCCATTCCATGTGGGCCTGTGTGGTCATCCGGCCAAACAGGCCCAAACGATCTAGCAAGGTGGATCGGCTGGCGGACAATAACATGCCCCAAGGTCTGGGCAGCGTGGATAAAACCCATTTATCAAGGTGGGCCACAAGATGGGAAAGAGATATAGATAGATAGATAGATAGATAGATAGGTAGGTAGGTAGAGAGAGGACATGATGATGGAGGGCTCCACTACTATGAGCCCTCCTAGGGAGGAAATACAATACATACATCGTATGGGGTCCCAAAACAGGTGGGCCCTAGATCAGAAAATTAAGTGGGAGATCCTTATCCCCACCACAAAGATTAGGGCATAATGGCCATTATAAGATGGATAACAAATAAACATCATGGTGGGCTCCATGGAGAATGGACCCCTCATGGAATAAACATATGAATCATAGTTGGCCATTGGCCACACCTTGGGTCCCAAATAGGATCCATACCATCAATCGGTAGGCCCCACTTGGCCCATCACTAAAATCACAATCTAATCTTACAAATACCCTCCTATTGCTCCTCTTCTTTAGATCCTTAGAATCTTAAGCTATTTGGCTTATGCTTTAAGGGTGGAAGATGAAGATTGAAGGGTTGGATGGTTAGATTTGGGAGTAGGAAAGTGGGCCTTGATCTTGGGTTCTTTTCCTCCTTAGAATTTGCTCGCTTGGTTGCTTGAGATTTGGGTAGAGAAATGAGAGAGGGATGGAGTGAAATGGGAGAGTGGTGTTGTGTATGGAGAGATGGGATGAGAAGTATGGGTGTGTAAGGAGAGATGACATGAGATTTGACTTTGGGAATGGGAGAATGTGGACCCCACCATGATGTATGTATTTTATTCACGTCGTCCATCCATTTTAAAAGATAATTTTGTGCCTTAATCCTGAAAATGAGATAGATCTAAATCTCAAGTGGACCACACCATGGAATTTTTTTTATTGAATATCCACTAGTTAAAAACCTCCTAGGGCCCACTATAATGGTTATTTGACATCTAACCCATTGATTAGGTGTAAAAAATTGGATGAAGTGAAAAAATATATATCAGTTTGATCCAAAACTTTTGTGAGCCCTACCATGATGTATATGTTTAATCCATGTCGTCTATCTATTTTTAAAGATCATTTTATGTATGAGACCTAAAATGAGATATATCCAAATCTTAAGTGGACCACATTCTAGGAAACAGTGTTGAATGAGCATCAACCATTAAAAAACATTTTGGGGCCATAAAAGTTTTGGATCAAACTGATTTTTATTTTTCCCCTTCATCTAGCCTTGTATGACCTAATCAACATATTGGATGTCAAATAAACAGTACAGTGGCCCTTATGAGGAGTTAGACCAAGTTTCATATGCATCAAAATTTCAAGTGGGCCCCACCATGTGATGTTATATGTTTTAGGCATTTCTTCACATGATTTTAGATGGTATGGCCCACCTTGAGGGGCTCCATGGGGCCCATTGGAATATATATGCTTGATCTAAACTGTCCATCAATTCTGATAGATAATTTCAGTGGATGAGCCAAAAAATTATGTAGATCAAAGGTCTAAGTGGACCATACCATAAGAAATAATAATAAATAAATTTCTATCATTAATATGTTTTGTAGTCCGCATACTGCTTTGATCTGACTCCTTTTTTGGATCAACTGTTAAAATAATTCGTTACAATGAATGGACGGAGTGAATAAATAACATACATCACGGTGGGCCCCACAAGACTTAAAAACAAAGCTTAAAAGGGGAACGAATTGACTACTCCCCCTGCCACGAGCCCCGTGGCTGATGGTCGGTGCTCTATGGGCCCCACCATGATGTATGTGCTTTCTCCATTCCGTTCATCCATTTTTAAAGTTCATTTTAGGGCTTGACCATAAAAATGAGAGGAATATAAATCTCAGGTGGACCACACCATAGGAAAACAAATATTGATTGGATATCCATAATTAAAATCCACCTAAGGCTCACTGTACTATTTATTTGACATCCAATCTGTTGATTAGGTCACACAAACCCAGATGAAGGGTAAAAACAAATATCAACTTGATCCAAAACTTTTATGGCCTCAAAAAAGTTTTAATGGTCAAAATTCATCAAACACTGTTTCCTGTAATGTGATCCACTTGAGATTGGGATATTACTCATTTTTGGTCTAATACCATAAAATGATCTAGAAAACTAGATGGACGACATGGATGAAATACAAACATCATGGTGGGGCCCACAGAGTACCGAACACCATAACCCAAATCTGTTTCCGCTTAAAAGTCCCACGCGCGCCCGCCCCTCCCAAAACCCAAATCCCTCCAGTCCTTCTCTCGCGTGCCCACCCCTCTCCCAGAACCCAAACCCTTTCTCTCTCTCTCTCTCTCTCTCTCTCTCTCTCTCTCTCTCTCGCTCCGCCCCTCCCCAAAAACCCAAACCCGCTCTCTCTCTCTCTCTCTCTCTCTCTCTCTCTCTCTCTCGCACGCACGCGTCCCCAACCCTCTGTCTCTCTCTCCGCCCCCTAACCTCTCTCTCTATGTTTGATCCAAAGAAGGGAGGGAGCCGAAATGACCCCTCCCTACCCACGCATGCCCTGTCTCTCTCTGAAGCTCGGTTGAAGATTCATTCACAAACTTGAGGTATCTCTCTCTCTCTCTCTCAATCTGTCTTAATCTCAATGCTGATTTACAAATTTGGGGGATTTAGTGATTTTTGGATTATAGATTTAGGGATTTGGGGATTTTAGGGCTTACAGATTTGAATGTGGACCCCCATTTAGGGATTTGGGGATTTCAGGGCTTACGGATTTGAATGTGGACCCCGAATCGAGGATTTTCTGATATTACAAATTGGAGATTTGGGAATTTTAGAATTTTAGGGATCTTGAGGATTTTTATAATTGGGGATTTCAGGTGGTATTTGGGCAAAGGATGTTTTCAAAGAGGCTTTCTAAGAACCTTCATTCAGATATTGCTATCCATGTACAGCCCTGCTCATAAGCATTATTTTTGCTGCCCATGTAGCTGAATCACCTCCAACAGATGAGATGATATAGCATTAGGTTATAAAATTCCATCCCTATAATGTCCACAACATTATATATGTGGCATCCAAACGGTCCATCAGGTTTGACCATGTAGATTAGGTCTTGGGTCTAAAAAATAGTTCAAGAAAGCTCTCGTGGGGCACATCACATGGAATGACATGTGCAGATGATGAAGCATTTTGGACCCTACTTTTAATATGATGATGAAGCATGTTCATCTCTCAATTTTTTGAAAAATTTTAATTATTTGTATTTTTTTCTAAAAAAATTGTTTAATAAGAATAAGAATAATTGCAACCATTTTTTTTTTATTATTATTTTTAGATATCTGTTTTATTTCAATGTTTTCTTATTTATGGTATATGATTATGATCAATAGGTTGCATTTGTTGGTGGGAAATCAGTTTTTGATTATAATAATATTAAAAAAAATCTGTTTATAAAAAAAAAAAATCCATTTGATTTTTTTGTATGGATGCATCATGTATGGTTTTATGATAAAACACATGTATGTATGTGTGTATATATATGCATGCATGCATGGATGGATGAAACGTATGCATACATGCATGGATGGACAGATTATGCATGTGTGTGTATGCATGCATACATGCATGGATGGATTTATGTGTGTGTATATGTATGCATGTATGCATGCATGGATGGAAGACTGGATGGATGGATCATCACATGCATGTGTGTGTATGTGTGTATGCATGCATGGATAGATGGATGGATTGTTAGATCATGGAAGGATGGATCATCATGCATGTGTTTATGTATGTATGCATGCATGGATGGATGGATGTATCATCATGCATGTTTGTATGGATGTACCATCATGCATATGCGTGATCCCAAACATAAACCCGATCCCGAACCTGAACCCGATTTCCTAAACCTAAACCTTAACCTATTCTCAATTCCCTAAAACGATAACCTAAAACCTAAAACCTAAAACCTACACCTAATCACGTGCATATATTTGCGGATATATATAGATCTTTATTTTTTTGTGATTGGTGACCACATGTGTGGCATTTTTTGACAGTTTATGAAAAGCCTCTTTTTTATTGTATTTCACTTTCTATATACTGCATGTACGTGATATCAGAAATGGATTTGACGCCCCCGAGCAAGAATTGGATGACGAAAGATATATTAAGTGATGAATACATTAAAGGCATTGAATCGTTTATTATTTTTGTGAAAAGGAATTCGAGTGGTGTCGATTGGTATAGTTGTCCTTGTGCTAGATGTCGTAATGTGTGTGGGAAGAAAATACTAAGTACAATTTCTGAGCATTTGATTATGAATAGTATAGATCAGACATACACAACTTGGTTTTTCATGGAGAACAACTTCTCAATATGGGTGTCAATGCCAAGGCTCCTAGTACATCTGCCACTAATTGTAATGAAGAGTTGTTGCCCAGAATGGTTGATTTGGTTAATGATACTTTTTGTCGTGTTCAACTCAATGACTTAGATGCATGTATGAATGAGGTTAATGAGGAATATCGTAGCCAGCCTCAAGATGACATAGACAATGATACTCGGTATAATAAATTAAGGGAGGATGCGGTACAACCCATATATCCATCATGTAAACGTGAGTATACAAAGTTGTCAGTGATAGTTGAGTTGATGAGCATGAAGGCTAGATATTAGTGGTCAGATAATAGCTTTACGAGTTTGTTGCAATTGCTCAAAAAGATTTTGCCAAGCGAGAACTCTTTGCCAGATAGTACCTATGATGCAAAGAGATTGATCAGTTCGTTGGGTATGAACTATGAGGTGATACATGCATGTCGTAATGATTGTATTCTGTACTGGAAGGAGCATGCTATTAAGAAAAGTTGTCCTACATGTAAAGCAAGCAGATGGAAAGTGAATAGTGTTGTAAGATCAAGAGTCTCACATGTACCATGGAAGATGCTAAGATACTTCACATTAACACCAAGGTTACAAAGACTTTATAATGTAACATGGATTGCAGAGAATATGTTGTGGCATTCAAAGGGGGCTAAAAATGACTTGTACATGCGGCATCCTATGGATTCTTCTATGTGGAAGTTTGTAGATAGAAAATTTAGTGATTTTACTGCAGATCCACATAACGTTCAGTTAGGACTTACAATAGACGGATTCAACCCCTTTGGGCATATAAGCATCTCATATAATTGCTGGCATGTTATGATTGTTTCATACAATCTTCCACCTCATTTATGCATGCGGAAGGAATTTATTATGTTAACAATTTTAATTCCAGGAAAAAATGGTCCTGGGCATAACATTGACATATATTTACAACCATTTATTATGTTAACATTACCGTATTAGGAGCATATGCCCATTCATCATAATTTGAATGTGATGCATGTTGAGAAAAATGTTACTGAGAACCTTATTGCAACAATCATGGACATGAAGGACAAGTCTAAGGATGGTTTACAAGCCCATTAGGATCTTATGGCTATGAAGATAAGATCAAAATATTGCTAGAGGAAAAAAAATGGTAAGTTGTTATTGCCTAAGGCTCCTTTCAGATTTTCTAGATCTAAAAGAGAACTCATTTGTCAAACCTTGAGTGATTTGAAAGTTCTGAGAGGGTATAGTGCAAACTGGAAACATCATATCAGTATGAATGACTATCACCTCAAGGGCCTTAAGTCACATGATTATCACATTCTAATGCAGCAGTTACTACCCGTATTATTGATGCATTCATTCAAGAAAGAAAAGTCATTGCACGCCACCATTAAACAATTGTTAAGATTCTTTAATATCATATGTTCTAAAGAAATTCATCGGATGGAGCTTCAAGAAATGAAAAATGAAATAGTGGAAACATTATGTGTTTTCAAAAAGTATTTTCCACCATCGTTTTTCGTTTCTACGACACACCTTATTGTGCACTTGGCGGAGGAGGCACAGGTTTGCGGACCTGTCAGATATCGATGAATGTATCCTTTTGAGAGGTAACTTTAACTGTTTTAATTTATTAACTTTTTAAAAATAGCTTATATTTTTTCATTAATACCTGATTTTAATATTTAACATGATGATGAGAACATACAAGAAGTATGTGATGAATCAAGCTTACCCAGAGGGCTATATTGCGAAACGCTATATTATAGAGGAATTTATGATGTACTGCATAGAATACTATCCTAATAATATAATAGGTCATAAGAAAGGACTAAAAATATTCAATGATGATGAAAATGTTGGTAATTCCCAGAATGATAAGAAAGGAAAAGTTTATGATCTTACTACAGTGCAATACCAACAAGCACGTAGATGGGTTTTGCAACATCACGTTGAAAATCATCAATAGGAGGAGTAAGTTAATGAAGTATATTATTATTTTTTATATTTTTAAATGGCTTATGGTAATAAACATTGTTATATATATAATTAATTGCTATGATTTGGAATTTGTAAGAAGTACCAAACATACATGTAGGGCCAAACACGTACGGGACAAAATCGAAAGGGTAATTTGTCAGCAGGAAAACCAATGTAAGACATTCCTTGGTTAAGACATCAACTAAATAATTAAGAAATGTCTCAATTTAAGAGAATTGCCGATGGTCCTGACTTCAAATGCATATCATATAATACTTACTCAATAAATGGATATGTTTTTAATACTACGAATTCTCAAATGAACAGAACAACACAGAATAGTGGAGTCTCAATGAAAGTGCGAACTATCTTCAGGGCAAGTGCCAGGGATAGGAATCCTATAGAAGAAGAAATCACTTATTATGGCATCATTAGACAAATTCTCGAATTGAACTACTTCGACTTCAGAGTAGCACTCTTCTACTGTGATTGGGTACATATTGAAGATAAATTGAATGAATGTTTCATAGATCCCAAAACAAATTTGATATTTGTCAATCTAGGAAGGTTTAGATAGAACTTAAAGGAAGACGATGAGCCATTTATTCTTGCATCTTAGGTATCTTAGGTCTTCTACTATAAGGATCCAACTAGAGATGACTGACATGTTATACTGGATGCTCCTAAGAGATTGACGAAAGATGATTATGCATTGGAAGATCCACTTAAGTTTGAGGCCAGAAGGAATGTAGGTTCTTCAACACTTTCATTAATTGATGATTTAAATGAAGAAGATGAAGATGTACAGAAAAAATCATGGGTAGAGAGTGAGCAGAGTACCTCACGTCATAGGAAACGGAAAAGAAACTAATAAGATTCAAATCAGTTTGAAAGTGAGTTGAATTCTATTTAGTAATGATTGTTACAATTTTTAAATAATAATATACACACATCACTAATCTTAAAAATTATTGTTTAGGTTTGTGGTCGTGATAACAGAGGCCGGGTTAGGCGCATGGGTTTGGGTATTTCTAAGGCTACTATGAAGGTTGCCACCCCCTACATCATAAAAGCCCGATCGGAGAGGAATGCATGTATGTCCATTGAGGCTAAATTTGAAGCATCAATGACTCAAATGTAAGAATTTTGTACGATTGTTGAGCAACAATTTACTGAACTTAGGCAACAAATTACTCATCAAAGCCAACTCCTTCTCCCCTCCCCTACTACAGCTGCATCTCAGGTACTGCATTGGTCGCGATCAAATGATATAATTATTATTTTTAAAGATAAAAGTAGCATTATTATTTAAATGAAACCATTATTTTATTTATAGGCCCACCATCGATTTGGTGAGCCCTCAAGTATTCGAGAAGACTCTGCAACAACTCCATCGATGGAAAAAATTTGCCAATTGAGAGATATCCATGGTCGGACTATTGCTTGTGGGCGGACATTTTCAGATAATATAGGCATCCCTCCAGAATGCATTAGAGTTGTAATAGATGATATCAATGTTCGCATAGCAGAGTTGTTTAATGATGACAGGACATTTGAAGATATTCAATTGGGTGAAATTGTTGTTTGGCTCAAATTCCTGATGAGAATTTGAATATTCAGTAGTTTTGTTTAACTTTTTGAACTCTAGGACATGCTTTGGTAATTTGTATGACGAAAACTTGATTATTCACTGAAATCCTTTTTTGATCAAGTTGCCTTTTTTTCAAAAAAAAAAATAATAATAATCTTTAACATCCTTTTTATTAATTATGGCTTGTTGTCATTTGTTTTTTATTAAGCAAGTTACGAAAGGATTTCCATTTCAAATGTAACTAAAGTATTGACAGAATGTTGTCTCTTGTTGCAGTACGAGATGTAACAAGAATATACATTGATTGTGTATTTGAATTTTTTTAAATGCACCAACCATAAACGATTGGAGACGATGTTCAATGATACTTTGTTAAATATGAAATTTATGACCTTTAGTAACTTGGTTAATTAAAAAGAACTACATAGTGGCTTGATCCCAATCTGACTTTTTGGGTACTTTTAAAAATTGTTGGTCGATTGTGGCTTGTAGACAAAGGGATGAGTAACCAACAATACAAATATGGGAGGCCTTCCCCAGGTATCCAGATGTTTTTATATATATTTATGTTGTTTTTAAATGTATTAGCTCGAAATTGATGGATTAGACCCGGATGTGCGTCAGAGCTATCCGAATGTTGAGCGGGGGTCCTTGGAAGGTGGGAACCGCTGTTATGAACATGATGAAGCTGTCCATTTCCTATGGACAAAATTGGAGGGGCCTGGCCATTTGTACCGGTCGTGTTTATATCTGTATTTACAGGGACCACACCCTAAACCCATAACCTAAACCTATTTTCAATTACCTAAACTTATAACCTATAACCTAAACCTAAACCAATAACCTAAACCTATTCTCAAATCCCAAAACCTATACTTATAACCTAAACCTAAACCTTAATCTATAACTTAAACATATACTTATAACCTTAACCTAAACCTATTCTCAAATCCCAAAAGTTATACTTATAACATAAACCTAAACCTAAACCTAAACCTAAACCTTAACCTTAACCTTAACCTATAACCTATACTTACAAGTTTAACCTAAACTTATAACTTTAACCTAAACCTATTCTCAAATCCCAAAACCTATACTTATAACCTAAACCTATAACCTATACTTATAACCTTAACCAAAACTTATAACCTTAACCTAAACCTATTCTCAAATCCCAAAATCAATACTTATAACCTAAACCTAAACCTTAACCTATAACCTAAACTTAAACCTAAAACCTAAATGTATTCTCAAATCCCTAAACCTAAACCTACACTTAATCCTAATCTCGACTCCCTAACCTAAACCTAAACCTAAACTTGAAAACCCAAACTTAAACCCAATCCTGAACCTAAACCTGATTTCCTAAACCTAAACCTTAACCAATTCTCAATTCCCTAAACCTATAGCTTATAACCTAAACCAAAACCTAAACTTATAACCTTAACCTAAACCAAAACCTATGACCTAAAACCTTAACCTATAACCTATAACCTATAACCTAACCTTAACCTAAACCTAAAACCTAAACCTTAACCTATAACCTAAAACCTAAACCTAAACCTAAAACCTAAATGTACTCTCAAATTCCTAAACCTAAACCTACACCTAATCCTAAACTCAACTCTTTAACCTAAACTGTAATACCCCAAACTCAGAAACCGGGCTCACAAAATTTTCAATCGCCGAATTCGGCGCCGACAGTCTTCGTAGTATCCCATTCTTGGCTCCCAATGCTCATACGCCAACTTCCGATCCTAGGATCCTACAAAGAGGATTTTCAGTATGATTGTTTTTTTTGTAATGGAGCATAACCACAAGTATACCGAAATCATAAAGGCAACATCATCATCACATATCCACTAATATAATCATTTGAATACAATGCTGAGAGGGAAATACATATATCGAAATCAAATCCAAAGGACAGCTGCATGCTCCAAGCTCAACGGTGTTGCAACCTAGTGCCACCTGCACGTATCTATCATGCATAAGCTTACAAAAGCTTAGAGGGTGGTGAAAGTGTGTGTAAGGAAAGTGTCAAGTATACAATAAAGCCCATAAATCATACATCATCGAGATAAGCAGAAATAATGACAAGATCATGAATAATACAATATCAGAGTAAGCGAAAATATACTGATAAGTCCATGAATAATTCAATAACAAAATATGCAATGCGGATCAGTTATGCAAATGTGGAATTCAAATATCAGGTGCCGATAATGCAATGTAATATACAAATCCTGCTAAGTCCGTCTGAGCCATATAAGTGTAAAACATAGTAACCCAAAATGTTAAGTACTGCGGATGCTATGTGGTGCGAATGAAATGACCATGATGGAATGTGAAGTCGGGATGATATCATGTAGTATCATAGGCTACGGGGTCCACTACAAAGGCTTCTATCTAAACCAGTCCCATACCTAAATTTGGATAGTTCGACTCAATGTGGTAAACTCCTGATCTCAGGTTAGTCGTGCACCCAACTAAAATCCTAGCCATGCAAAGGTACACGTAACATAGTTATGCACCACCAACCTGAGTGGATAGTGAATGAACGAATGCAAGGATATGTAATTCCTGCTCAATAAGTCCACATATCAGTATGGTTACTCTCTGGGAAATCCCTGGGGTCTATTACACTCGACACCGACTGCCTCCTCCCTAGCTGCACAGCCCAGTGAGTGGAATAGACCTCACTATCTGCCTGACCAATAATATGCCAATATCTACCTGGCTCATCGATAGCGGACCCATTTACGAGTTGGTCATACTCAGCCTAGCTTATAGCCCCCTCATTCAGGTGGATAAGGCCACACCCCCTCCCAACCGACCACGACATAGTAGGAGATGTGACCTACTGGTATTCGGCGCTCAAGCGCTCATGTTCCACTCGGTCTAGGCGTTGGGGCTACTCCTGGCCTCGAAGGTTCTAGGATTTTCACCCAAGGACATCCTAAGTGCCCACAGTGCTAGAACCAAGAATTTTCGGTGTCCCATTTAGCCATCCACGATATGCCTGTGGAGGCCACGACCCTGATGTCGCTAGGGCGTACAATGATCAAGTCACATATATGCGAGATGCATGAGTCACACTATCCAGTCATGAGCAATCTTGTGTGTACGATGCAATAATGTGGGTACTCCGTCTCATAAGGAGTCCCGTAAATGTCTTAGCCCAACGGCTTATGCTATGATCAAACATTCCTCATATCAAGCATACATATGATGCGTATGGTTATGAATCATGGAGCTATACTAAGCATGTTAAAATGATGAACGATCCTTACAATGAAGATGGGTCTAAATGGCCTACACACAACAAGTATGGGCTTATTAATGGGCCCTAGGGAGAGTTATAATGCGGACATTTAACCAACGTTATTCTTACAATGTGGACGTCAAACCAACATTGCTCCCAAGGCATGACCTGCCATAAATATCATTACACAAACCATGGTAGAATCACATTCAACGGGCCTCATGTATATCCTATTAGTCCTCGAACCATGGGCCTCCAATACATCAAATGGACCTCATAAATATCAAGGTGGGCCTCAACAACAGGCCCCAAATACATTAAGGTGGGCCTCCTCAAATGGGCCTTAACCCATGGGCTCCAAATACATAACAATGGGCTTTACCAAATGGGTTGGAATTACATCATAATGAGCCTCCACCCACGAGCCCTAAATACATGACAGGTGGGCCCTGCACCTGGGCCTCAAAATGTGAAACAGGTGGGCCTCGTTCATGGGTCAAAGATACATCCTGATGAGTCACATGTATATCAAAGTGGGCCCCTCGATTGGGCCACAAAAATACATCGAAGTGGGCCTGACGGATGGGCCACAGAGAACATCAAGGTGGGCCTCACAGATTGTAACACTCCATACTTTCCAGTGCTTGGGTGTTACTATTACAAACTATATTAGTATGGTTGTATAAAAATATAAATAACGTACTTTATTCACTATCATTGGATAAATCTCAACCCACCACTAAATTTTAACAGTTAGAATAACAAAATTTTCATATATAACTATTAAATTAAATCAATCAATAACCGAACATTAAGACTCATATATCGTCACCCACTTACAAATTTAAAATGATTCAATCCTTCATATTTATAGCCCAATTAATAAATGGCGTTGATCTGAGTGTGACCCATGTAAATACTATTACCACTAATAATAATAATAAAAATAATAATGATAATAATAATAATAATAATCATATTAATAAAATCCTAGGTCTTGTCTTACGAATAAGACTAGTACACCAAAGCTTACAGTTGGTGAATCAGCCAATCAGCCCATGTAGTCCTGAAATCTAGTAAATCTTCAACCTAAGACTGGGAGTTATCTTGCTAAGGCAAACTGACAGTGTAGATCACGCAGAACATGACAAGTACCCCACCTTTAAACCCCTGCATGTGTACAAACCCTTGTACATGCAATGTACATAGAACCAAACTCTGGGTCAAAGGTAGTCTGACCCGATAAAACTCATGAAAATCGGGATTCTTCCCATTTTTCCCGCGGCTTTCAAATTCAAATGAACTTACCATTCGCCATCACGAAACGACCCACCATCAAGCGTCATCTCGATGATCCAATCCGTTCATTCTGTGTGACAGGCCCCACCGACCATGATTACATTCGATGATAAGGTTTCTGAGTACGCTGGTGACCGCAAGACAGCAACGATTGCGCCATTACACCACGTTGTTGCTGACGGTGGATAAGATCCACGTCACTTGGTTACGCTGGCAAATCCAGCCATTGAGAACGGTCGGACACCACCCACGCAGCACGCCAAGTCCTAATCACGCCTACAGTTTCCCGAAATGGCTCCCTATACACCAAAAAGTGGAAAGAATCCTTTCCACTTATAGCAATCATCCATCCCAGCCGACCATTGGCTTCTCGAAACCTCTCCCAGGCAAATCTCAAGCGTCAACTCTAGGGCTGCTAGAAAATCTCGTAGCAAAACGAGATATTCCCGAGATTTTAGGTGGGATGCAGCCACCGTTAAAACCGACCTCAGATTGACAAAGGTATTAATCAACGGTCTCCTTGCACTGCTGGATGGGCCCCACATCACTTTTAAGCCATATCAGGACCGTCCAAACGGCCCTGATCTATGGATAAACCGCCCTGTTGAAAAATGCCATTTTCATCTTCCATCTTCCTCAAACTGTCTGTGAAACCCACCTTTTGTAAATGAGGGCCCATTCTCTCATCCGATCCGTTCATCGTGTGGCCCACCACATTTGATGTCCATCTGGGACAACCGAATGGGCCCATACACGAGATCTAACACATTAGGAGATCCTAGTGATAGACCGTTTGGGTTAACTTAAGCAACCTCCGCACTAATCCTTGTGATTAGCTGTGGATATTTCTAGAAACGGAAATGCCTATAAAAGGTCGAGAATTAGGGCATCTCCCAAGGAAAACCTAAAGAAAGAAAGGGGATAGAGAGAGAGAGAAGGAGCAGCCGCTGAAACGAGTTACTGGCTGCCGCCGCAACTCGACTCAGCCTCTGATCCAAGCCATTCTGATATTGGAAAGAGCAGAGAGAGAGAGAGAGAGAGAGAGAGGTGAGATTGAGAGGTAAGGGAAGACGGGGTGCTGCTGGTTTGGGCTTGGGTTGCTGCCGCAATGGGTCACTGCCCGAGTCACGATCCATCGACTCGTTGGGCCTGGGTCACCGACCGGGTGCCGGATGAGTAGAGAAGAAGAGGGAAAGCTTAGAAAGAAGAAAGTCCAAAGAGAAACAAAAGAGGAAGAAGATAGAGAATGAGAGAAAGGGAGAGGGAGCGTCTGTTCGGGCCGTGCTGAGTTGACTCAGTCCTACTGGATCCGGGTTGAATCAACGTGAGCGTGCACTGTTGGACAATTTCCAATAGCTAGAAAGAAAGGAAAAGAAAGAAGAAGAAGAGGAGAGAAGGAGAGCTGATCGGGGGCAATGGCTTTGAGTCGGGTTGTGTGGCGGTCGAGTTGACTTGTCGGACTGCGATGACCCACTGAGTTGAGCAAGTTTCGAGAGTTGCTTGTGTTCCAAGGTGTGACTGAACACTTTAGCAACGTAGGTTGCAGAAAGAAGAAGAAAGCAAGAGATAAAGAAAGTGGAGAAAGAAGAAGAAGATTGGAGAGAAGAAGAAAGGCTGGGGCGAGTCTCTGAGTCAACTCGGTTCGAAACCGAGTCGGGACTCTGACTCACTGTCTGGTTGGGTCCAGACCTTGCTGGAACCCCGTCATGCTGGGAGAGAAGAAAAGAGAAAGGGAAAGAAAGGAAGAAGAGTGGAAGAAAGTGTAGAAGGGGGTTGTAATCGGGTTGGCACTGAGTTGACTCGGTTTGAACTCGAGCCGAGTTTGAGATGCATTCAAGTAAGGTAATTTTAGAGTCTTTGATTGGATTTTAATCAGGTTATTATTATATCATTCTAAGTCCTATGATAAAAACTGAAATCATCTTTATCTAGGTTCAATACATCGAATTGAGTCAATTCAAGCTAGGGTGGGTAGATCGAGTGCTTTGGACTCCTTTGTGGTTCCTAGTCTTGCAAGAAGAGAATCCACACTTTAAGGTGAGGGATATCCCCCATAGCTTCTTCATTGCATTGAATGCTAAGATAGTTTTAAGCTTGAAATTGTAGGAATATTAATGTTACATGTGTTACTCTTGCTTCCTTAACCATGTGGAAATATTCATATCCTAATTCTCTTGTAAAAATGCATATCATACCCTTGATCCCATATCTAGACTTGCTTAGTTATATGTACATTTCATTAAGTATGTTCATTAGTAAATCTTGCCTCTATCTAATTGGTAAATTCACTCCATGATCCCTTTCATATGTTAGAACCATTTTGATTTGAAGCTAATGTGCATGATCAAGTCTTGAATTAGCATGCTAGTTCTTTCATTCTTAATTAGTTATGTTGAGAATGAGTCAATATACAAATGTCTAATTACTTGATTTTTATGTGTGATAAACATGTGATTAGGACTTGGTATGGTACTCTCCAAGCCATGTTAGTAATAGTCCAACTTGGAGTTATTTTCTACCAAGTAACAATATATAACATGATGTATCCATCTATTATTAATGAGGCCTAAGTGTGAAATGCCACATTTGGTGGGATGTTATGAGAACTTGGTAAGATATGCTATATTTATGGGCCTCAGCTGAACCTCGATCTTGTTTGTAAGAATATTCTTGTCGAATCTATGGGATGTACGTGAGCATCATGAGGCATGACATTCATGCATGACATGTGAGCTTTTTCGAGTACTTAATGTAAGCCACACTCTGCTCGATTTACTGATAGACTAGTCGAATGAACAGAGTTTGTGCATTTGAGCCACTTTAGGGTGCTCTTATTTTATATGAGGCTTTTCCGGGATTTTATACCTCCTCGGGCATACCCCGAGTATTTTTCTAAGAGGTCATCCTTGGGCGCACTCACCTTCATGGCCTTTTCCAGGTAGTTTATCTATCGCGGGTGGTCTTTTATTTTGGCAGCTGGATGTGCATACCCAGATCTGTGACTTGAACATACATTCATGCATTCACGCATATGCATATGTAGTTGTACTGCCTTGAGAATTGAATATGCCATGCTAGCCTATTTTGGAATGATGTGTCATGATTGAATCTATGAGGGAAATTCCCACTGAGTTTTCACTCACCCCAATAATGCGGTTGCACCAAATAGATGCAGGAATGAGGACAGTTGAAGACCCATATGACGGGATTTCAAGGACGGGTGAGGTGGAGGAAGAACTCTATGTGAATGTTGTTGAGTTGTTGGACCTCAATTGATGTTCTAAGATTTACTGGCTTTCGTATTTCAGACCATGTATTTTATTTGAGTTATAAAATATTTCCCCTGTTGTGGGATTTCATTTTGTTCCCACTTAAATGTATTAAACTTCCGCTTTGTTTACTCTTAATATCCTTAGTTTATGAAATGTTGCCTTACTCCATATTATGAGATTTGCTGCTATTTAGATGCATGTTAGTCCATTTTATAATGTAATACTCGGGTTCTCTATGAGTAGCGACTATCCTCGGGTTTCAAGAACCAGGGTGTTACACAGATGGCCACAAAACACATCAAAGGTGGCCCTCATGGATGGGCCATAAACACATCAAAGTGGGCTTCAACAATGGGCCTCATGCACATCAAGGTGGACCTTACAGATGGTCATATCACGGAGTGGCTCGTCGTGATGTGTTTGAGATCCAACCGATTCATAAGTTAACATAGAGCTAGATGAAGTGGAAGCAAAATATAAGATTAATTGGTAGCTAATGTGGCTCCTAAGAAGTTTGAATGGTGGAGGTCACTGTCCACATTATTTCCAATGGTGGGGTCCACTTGAACCTTTGATCTGACTCATTCTTAATCTCAAGCCATAAAATGATCTTCCAAAATAGATAGATGGTCAGGATGCAACATATGCATCATGGTTGACCCCATATAGATGGACAACATGAATAAAGCACACACGTGCTAAGGGGTTTCCACCGTCTGCCTGGACGGTGTGAAGAAAACACATACATCATAGTGGGCTCCACCGTCTGCCTGGACGGTGGGAGACAAACACATACATCACTGTGGCTCCCATGTGAGGTCCACCATTATGTTTATATGCAATCCAGCCCGTTAATAAGGTGACATGGACCTTGACTAAATGGGAAAATCAAATTTCATAATCATCCAAAACTTCTATGGCCCGGAAAAGGGTTTCAAAGGTAGCCATTCAATCTCACTGTTTCCTATGATGCGGGCCACCTAAGCCTTATATACAGCTGATTTTCAGGGTGGCCTGCTACCCTAAGGGGCCCACCTAAATGCAAGGTGTTGATGTGTTACAACATCATGGTGGGGCCCACGGTGGGACCCGTGGTCCCTGCCTCTAGCGTCCATGGCAGCAGGACGCTGCAGGGTGCCCTTTACCAATAGCAGCAGCAGCCGCTGCTGTTATATATATATATATATATTTGAAAACCTGAAATTCTGAGGTTTTTTGTGTGTGCGACCTGCATCAAGTGAATCCACTCCAGCCACTGACTCCCACGGCTCAAGACAAGCCAAACAAGCCCATTATCCAGTATGTTTTGGCATATAAAACCATCAGGTGGCTTTTTAACATTAAAAATCACAGTTTGTTATGCTATGGACCACCAGAGATTCGGATCGGCTTCATTTTTTGGCTCAATGCCCAAAATGTTCGGGAGAATAGAATGGACGGCATGGATTAAACTCATTCATCAAGGTGGGGTCTGAAGGAGTGGCTCACCTAAAAGCTTGTAAATCAAGCTTGTAAGTCTCGTATCCTAGACCACACCATTCCGTAGACTTCCGCAGTCTTCCCAGTCGAATTTCGGTAACCTTCAACCCTTAACTGACCTTTGTGGGTAACCCTGATTCACACACTGTCAACCCGAGTTGACTCAAACTGAGACTAGTACCTTAGCGACCGCACCGTCGCCGTGGTTCCGATACCGTGACTCGCGCACCGAGGCGATACTCAAGCCAGGAGATGTGGGTCAGCGTTTGGTATGAGAAAAATGTTGTGAGTGTGAATTCGGAGAGAATCTCTACGAGATGTCACATCAATTATTCATCAATCAATCCCATCATGTCAAGTACACATCACCTCACACCCTTCCCCAAGTTACCCCCAAAGTTAAAAAGTTCTTACACCACCCATTCCTTTCTTACACCCTTTATCACAAAAGTCAAAAAGTTCTTACACATACATCACTCACCACATCACCCATCACTCTCTCTGTCCCTTTATAACACCCTCTCTCTCTCTCATTTTCAAACACTCTCCTAAGCAAGAGAAGCCTCACACGTCCAAGCCCTTCCCAATCTCTTCCAAGCCACAAGTGTGGCCCAGCTTTCCTACCCTTTCATCTCCCATCTCAACCATCCAAACCTCATCTCCTCCGTCGGAATCAAAGCTAAGGAGCTAAGGAAGCCTAGGGTGCAAGAAGAGCCTGTGGGTGACTTTTTAGATTTTTGTTTTCATCCATTTGTTTGATGTAAGGGCCACATGTAGTGGGACCCATCTTGATGTAGGTTTTATATCAAAGAGGGGCCCATAGTGGCTTGGCCCCTCCATCCTCGCCGATGTCTCTTTTTCTCTCTTTCTTTCTTTCTCTATGATAATGGCCCACCTATGATGAGTGTATTTTACCCATGCCATCCAAATAGTGGGTCACCTTGATCGTTTTGTTTTTGGTGTGGGCTATCCAAATAGTGGGCCACCCAGATGAAAGGGAAACACACATATTAGCCTGACCCAAGACAGGTGGGCCATGTGGGACCCACATTGATGGGGCATACCACTATCCATGAGTGGAGGTGGCTAAACAGTGAGGTGTACTTACATGGGTGTGTGTATTAACGTGGGGTGTGTGTTGACATGGGGTGTGTGCTGACATGAGTGTGAACAGACGTGGGGTCCAGGGGACCTACCCACACCGTCCATCCAGTTGGCGGGCCACACTTTGGTGTATGTGTTGATCCAACCGTCCATTGTTCTAGACAGTGGACCATGCACGTGTGGGGCCCAATTTCACGCCCAGATCCAATAGCTCAACTGGCAGTCTGAGTGGAGATGCCTCGTTACAACACTGAGGTCTTAGTTTCGATCCATGTGGAGTGGCTAACGGTGATGTGTCAACTGACGTGGGACCCACCCAAGTTTTGGGTGCGGCTGGAACTTGGTCTGACCGCCCGTTTTAGTGGAACACCCACGATGGGTGGGCTGGATTTGTGGACCCCATCTCGGTGGGCCTAATAATGATTATGAATGTTTTTCAATGGAGGGTAGCCCTCTCAACTGTTAGATCCAGTGCAGCCCACACAAGTCATGGAGTGACGTGATTTTTAAGACCTAGGCCCATGTTGGAATAGGGCACCTGTCTGATGGATTAGATGTTTAGCAAACATCAACGGTGGGACTCACACAGCTCAACCTCAGTGGAGCTCACTATCAGCTTGAGCTCTTAGTACCTTTTCCCATATATATATATAATATTTTATACTATATTATATAATATATAATGTATATATATACTATGGTGGTGGGCCCTATGTGGGACCCACCTCCATTTTGTTTCAGCAAAAGACAAAGAAGAAAAAAAAAGAAAAGAAAGAAAGAGGTGGAAAAGGTGCAGCCACATGCTGCACCCTCTTCACCTCTCTCTCTCTCTCTCCCTCTATCTCTCTCTATCTCTCTCTAGCTCTTTCTCTCTCTCTATCTCTCTCTAGTTCTCTCTCTCTATCTCTCTCTAGTTCTCTCTCTCTATCTCTCTCTAGCTCTCTCTCTCTCTCTTAATCATCCTAACAGGTCCCACGTGATGTATTTGTACGTCCAAGCGGTTCTGATTGACGGTGGGACCCACTCTAGATGCAAGTGATTCTACCATGTGGCGTGGGCCCAACGATGTATGTGCTCTATCGGCACCATCCACTATTTGAACGGTGGGGCCCACCATGATACAAGTGTTGTATCCATGCCGTCCAACCATTTGTGAGATCACTTTATAGCATGGGAAGATAGTGGTGAATCATATCTAAAGTTCAAGTGAACCCCACCTTAATATGTATGAGGCCCCACTACAAGAAAAAGGGGCAAAGGCTACGGACTAGATCCGTAGCAAAAGCCCTTTTGCTACGGATCTGGTCCGTGGCACGTCCGTCGCAATTGGTGGGGTAGCTAAAGGTCTCGCTACGGACAGTATCCGTAGCAATAGATACAATTAGCTACGGATTTTATCCGTAGCAATAGATACATTTAGCTACGGATTTTATCCGTAGCAATAGATACAATTAGCTACGGATTTTCTCCGAGCTATAGATAGAAATAGCTACGGCTATACAGAAATAGCTAAGGATATAATCCGTAGCAATAGATACCGATGTTTACCATATTTGCGGCACTTCATACCAATAGCTACGGATATAGTCCGTAGCTATGTACCAATAGCTACAGATTATATCCGTAGCTATAGATAGTAATTGCTACCGCTACAGATTATATTTCGTAGCTATTTTCCCTGTTTTCATTGTAAGAACCTGCTATGATTAATAACTCATCTAAGCTTAATGCAATCAAAGAAAAAAAAATGATGCATTTGTTACAATAGCAATAAATCTATAATGCATCCTACATTCACATTTCTAAATAAATAATACTTCACTTTGCTCAACCTATCATAAGAATTACAACTAAGGCGTGCCCTCATGCATTAAATAATGCTCGCTTTTCTGAAATTTTCTTTCTTCAGACGATCAAGTTCAGCAAACATAGAAGATACAACTTCTTTCCTTGAAACTGCATAAGTAACTTCTGTAGACTTCGACACAATATCACTTTCAAGTTTCAAAACCCTTCCCTTGAGAAAATGAATTTCATCATCCACTAACTTCTTTAGCTTGTCAGCCTGTATAAAACAACAATTGTAGACACAATCAAACAAGCATGCCTTTGTACACATCTCAAAAGGAAGAAAGACCAAAAAAAAAAAAAAAGAGCTGGAAAAAAACAATTATATATAAAAAAAAAAATCAAAATTGTACCTACAAATCTTCTAAACTATAGCAAAATCCATAGGTTAGGTTATCGGTTATAAGTTTAGGTTATAAGTTATAGGTTAAGGTTTAGTTTATAGGTTTAGGAAATCGGGTTCGGTTTCAGGATCAGGTTTAGGTTTGGGTTTTCAAGTTTAGGTTTAGGTTTAGGTTAGGGAGTTGAGATTAGGATTAGGTGTAGGTTTAGGTTTAGGAATTTGAGAATACATTTAGGTTAAGGTTTAGGGAATTGAGAATAGGTTAAGGTATAGGTTTAGGAAATCGGGTTCGTGTTCAAGATCGGGTTTAGGTATGGGTTTTCAAGTTTAGGTTTAGGTTTAGGTTTAGGTTTAGGTTTAGGTTTAGGTTAGAGAGTTGAGATTAGGATTAGGTGTAGATTTAGATTTATGGATTGGAGAATACATTTAGGTTAAGGTTTAGGGGTTGAGAATAGGTTAAGGTTTAGGTTTAGCAAATCGGATTCGGGTTCGGGATCGGGTTTAGGTTTGGGTTTAGGTTTAGGTTAGGGAGTTGAGATTAGGATTAGGTGTAGGTTTAGGTTTAGGGATTTGAGAATACATTTAGTTTAAGGTATATGTTTTGGTCTAGGTTTAGGTTTAAGTTTTAGGTTTAAGTTGTAGATTTAGGGAATTGAGAATAGTTTAAGGTTTAGGTTTAGGAAATCGGGTTCGGGTTCGGGATCGGCTTTAGGTTTGGGTTTTCAAGTTTAGAATCCGATTTAAGTTAGGGAGTTGAGATTAGGATTAGGATTAGGTTTAGGTTTAGGGATTTAAGAATACATTTAGGTTAAGGTTTAGGTTATAGGTTTTAGTTTAAGTTAAGGTTATAGGTTTTGGTTTAGGTTTAGGTTATAGATTTAGGGAATTGAGAATAGTTTAAGGTTTAGGTTTAGAAATCGGGTTCGGGTTCGGGATCGGTTTTAGGTTTGGGTTTTCAAGTTTAGGATCCAGTTTAGGTTAGGGAGTTGAGATTAGGATTAGGTGTAGGTTTAGGTTTAGGGATTTGAGAATACATTTAGGTTAAGGTTTAGGTTATAGGCTTTGGTTTAAGTTAAGGTTATAGGTTTTGGTTTAGGTTTAGGTTATAGATTTAGGGAATTGAGAATAGTTTAAGGTTTAGGTTTAGGAAATCGGGTTCGGGTTCGGGATCGGCTTTAGGTTTGGGTTTTTAACTTTAGGATCCGGTTTAGGTTAGGGAGTTGAGATTAGGATTAGGTGTAGGTTTAGGTTTAGGGATTTGAGAATACATTTAGGTTAAGGTTTAGGTTATAGGTTTTGGTTTAAGTTAAGGTTATAGGTTTTGGTTTAGGTTTAGGTTCTGATTTAGAGAATTGAGAATAGTTTAAGGTTTAGGTTTAGAAAATCGGGTTCGGTTCGGGATCGGCTTTATGTTTGGGTTTTCAAGTTTAGGATCCGGTTTAGGTTAGGGAGTTGAGATTAGGATTAGGTGTAGGTTTAGGTTTAGTGATTTGAGAATACATTTAGGTTAAGGTTTATGTTATAGGTTTTGGTTTAAGTTAAGGTTATAGGTTTTGGTTTAGGTTTAGGTTATAGATTTAGGGAATGAGAATAGTTTAAGGTTTAGGTTTAGGAAATCGGGTTCGGGTTCGAGATCGGCTTTAGGTTTGGGTTTTCAACTTTAGGATCCGGTTTAGGTTAGGGAGTTGAGATTAGGATTAGGTGTAGGTTTAGGTTTAGGGATTTGAGAATACATTTAGGTTAAGGTTTAGGTTATAGGTTTTGGTTTAAGTTAAGGTTATAGGTTTTGGTTTAGGTTTAGGTTATAGATTTAGAGGAATTTAGAATAGTTTAAGGTTTAGGTTTAGGAAATCGGGTTCGGTTCGGGATCGGCTTTAGGTTTGGGTTTTCAAGTTTAGGATCCGGTTTAGGTTAGGGAGTTGAGATTAGGATTAGGTGTAGGTTTAGGTTTAGGGATTTAAGAATACATTTAGGTTAAGGTTTATGTTATATGTTTTGGTTTAAGTTAAGGTTATAGGTTTTGGTTTAGGTTTAGGTTATAGATTTAGGAAATGAGAATAGTTTAAGGTTTAGGTTTAGGAAATCGGGTTCGGGTTCTGGATCGGCTTTAGGTTTGGGTTTTCAACTTTAGGATCCGGTTTAGGTTAGGGAGTTCGAGATTATGATTAGGTGTAGGTTTAGGTTTAGGGATTTGAGAATACATTTAGGTTAAGGTTTAGGTTATAGGTTTTGGTTTAAGTTAAGGTTATAGGTTTTGGTTTAGGTTTAGGTTATAGATTTAGGGAATTGAGAATAGTTTAAGTTAGGTTTAGAAATTGGGTTCGGGTTCGGGATCGGCTTTAGGTTTGGGTTTTCAAGTTTAGGATCCGGTTTAGGTTAGGGAGTTGAGATTAGGATTAGGTGTAGGTTTAGGTTTAGGGATTTGAGAATACATTTAGGTTAAGGTTTAGGTTATAGGTTTTGGTTTAAGTTAAGGTTATAGGTTTTGGTTTAGGTTTAAGTTATAGGTTTAGGGAATTGAGAATAGTTCAAGGTTTAGGTTTAGGAAATCGGCTTCAGGTTCGGGATCGGCTTTAGGTTTGGATTTTCAAGTTTAGGATCCGGTTTAGGTTAGGGAGTTGAGATTAGGATTAGGTGTAGGTTTAGGTTTAGGGATTTGAGAATACATTTAGGTTAAGGTTTTGGTTTAAGTTAAGGTTATAGGTTTTGGTTTAGGTTTAGGTTATAGATTTAGGGAATTGAGAATAGTTTAAGGTTTAGGTTTAGGAAATCGGGTTCGGGTTCGGGATCGGCTTTAGGTTTGGGTTTTCAAGTTTAGGATCCGGTTTAGGTTAGGGAGTTGAGATTAGGATTAGGTGTAGGTTTAGGTTTAGGGATTTGAGAATACATTTAGGTTAAGGTTTAGGTTATAGGTTTTGGTTTAAGTTAAGGTGATAGTTTTTGGTTTAGGTTTAGGTTATAGATTTAGGGAATTGAGAATAGTTTAAGGTTTAGGTTTAGGAAATCGGGTTCGGGTTCGGGATCGGCTTTAGGTTTGGGTTTTCAACTTTAGGTTTAGGTTAAGGGTGTGGTCCCTGCAAATACAGATATAAAAATGGCCTGTCCAAATGGCCAGGCCCTTCCAATGCTGTCCATAGGAAATGGACGGCTTCATCATGGTCATAACAGCGGTTCCCACCTTCCAGGGACCCCCGCTCATCCGGATAGCTCCGACGCACATCCGGGTCTGCTCCATTAATTTCAAACAAATACATAAACACGGCCTGTCGAAATGGCCAGGCCCCTCTAATGTTGTCCATAGGAAATGGACAGCTTCATCATGGTCATAATAGCGGTTCCCACCTTCCAGGGACCCCCGCTCATCCGGATAGCTCCGACGCACATCCGGGTCTGCTCCATTAATTTCAAGCAAATACATAAACACGGCCTGTCCGAATGGCCAGGCCCCTCCAATGCTGTCCATAGGAAATGGACAGCTTCATCATGGTCATAACAGCGGTTCCCACCTTCCAGGGACCCCCGCTCCACATCCGGATAGCTCCGACGCACATCCGGATCTACTTCATCAATTTCATGATAATATATAAACATGGGCCTGTCCAAATGGCCAGGCCACTTCTTCAATGAATCATATAGTATGAAGGAAAGAAGACTCACCAATTTCGCTAGCAAGGAGAGAAGTGTGAGTGCTTGGAATGTCACCCTTTCTTTGAATAATGGATGCATATTCCACATTGCAATCTGAGAATGAGTAAATTTTTTAGTTTTTCCGACAATGCAAATGGGCACAAATTTACATATAAAGATTTTAAAGATTGTAAAATATTCCAAGACATTAGTTGCACAAATAATGGATGAGACATACCAAGACTATAGGTGCCCAGAGCAAGATAACTGCTTAAGGTCGTACCTAGCTGCATTGAAAGAGCAAAAAAATTATATGAATGAAAAAATAACAATCAAAACAATGCTTGCCTTCACCTGAAAAGCAGTTGCCTTCCATGAGTTGCCTCCAACAAAAGGTGTACATACTACGTTCTTCAAAATAATCATAATAATAACAATAACAATAATAATGATGAAATTGTGTAGGAACTACAGAAAATATCATGGTGTTCGGCAGAGATGCATAATACAAGTACACCTAGGTCAATGAAATATACAATGCTCAATCAACGTGATACATGTGATTTATCCATCGCCTTCTAGATTGTGCCAGAACTGCAAAGGGAGCTTGAAGAGATTTCTAGAGAGAAGGCCCGTTTGGCTGCAAAAGAGGTATTTTTACAGACAACTTTTATTTTTTAAAAGTGAATTGCATATAGGTTTAGGCAGACCGAAACGATTACATCGGCGGGATTTCAGCCTTGATATTCCCCTATGCAAAGGGAGTGCGAAACCAGCTTGGATACGAGCAGTTGGCTATACACACATTTGTTTGGTTATTCTTGGGTTGTCAGTGGTGGTCTCCTGCTGAGAGGAGTCAATTTTTTTTATTAGGTCTAGTCCGACCAATTCAAAAACGTCACCTAAATCACTAACCCCTACATTTTCCATTCCATGTTTGCGATCCGGATTATGGTTTTTTTTTTTGAGATCCAGATTGCTATTTTTACCAAAATGAAGTTATGGTTCTATATTCCTGGTGTAGATTAACTTGTAATGTCAATTATATTCAGAACATAGAGGTTTGTGCTTTGATTTATCCAACAACATGCATATATATATGATATTATGCATGTGAGATGAAGAAAAACAATATTCGTAATTTCATATATAAATTACACTAACAATTTGTATATTAAATTATACTGTAATGCCTAGTGTATGTATCAGAGCAACCCACATGTTCCTACCACATATTTGAGCAAGTGGCATACTATGCACCCATTCTCTTACCATATACTAGAGTAACCTGTTATCCAGGTAACCTCGGTTCAAAATCCAAGCCCAAACCAACTGCAGGTCCAGCCAATTTGTCATGCTATTATCTGCTTGGGGAAAGGATGATAACCCTCATGCTACCGAAGTAAGATAGTAGGTGGGCTCGCATGACTGAAGGATGGGACCGATCCTCACAATGATGGAACCATGGATTAGGTTCCCAGCTTGAAAACAGTGTGCATCTGATTGCTAAAGTCAATGGGAATCCATAGTTTACCTTCCTGTGGGAGCATGTGATCCACCAAACCAGCCTTGTGTCTGTTGTTTGTACAGTGGATTTGTGTTTAAATGGCTACTGAGTTGCAAATTAGGTTCACCAAGAAAATCAAACTGTAATTATGTAAATATAGTAATATGTATTTCACATTCTATGAAGTTATGCTCTCCTCTAATCTTTTGCAGGTTTAGAACATGTAGTATTGAAAACAAAATGTCTTGTACTCTTCCCCTGAAGGTAAATGGACCTGTGCTCGTTGAAGATACTTGCCTCTGTTTTAATGCTTTTAATGATCTCCCAGGTATCTGACACATTATTTTCCTTTGTTAGTTACTTTACATTATCTTATTTAGTACTTTGTTATGATCTTTGGATCATTTGAACTATTTTAGGACCTTACATGTAAGTTCTCGATCCTGTCCTTCCTGTTAAGGTGAAGCTTTATTCCCTATATATTTTTTGACATTGTTATTTTCTCATAATATTCTGCTAGCATAGATAAATTCTTGAGAGAACTTTGATGCTCCTGCAAGTGTGATGGATGATACACAGGCACATAAAAATTGCTTACATAGCATACTAGTTATTCAAATAAAACTGTCCAAATTATGGGTCTGAGTTTGGGTGGTGGTCCATGCATGTGGTAGACCTTTAGATCAACAGTAAAAATCATCCTACATGATTGCTATGTGAATGGTGGAGATGCAAGATATAGGTGGGACCATCTCTAGTGACGCGGACATCTGCTGGGAGCATCTCCTTAATAATCTTAAACATAGTTGCTGAAAAAAAAAAGTTTTAATGAATAACAGTGTTACCAAACAAAAAAATCACAAATGTACGGTATCAATTTCATCTATCATGTCTGAAAACAGTTTAATGTCACATCACACAGTAGCCAAAAGAATCTAAAACAGTTTAATATCACCTCACAAAGTAGCCAAAATAATCTGACAGAAACATTTTCTATTGCAAATAACTCCATGAAGAAGAAGAAGAAGAAGAAGAAGAATGCAACTTCTTCGTCATGAAAGAACATATGAACAGAAAATCTGGAACACAACTCACAGATGAACTACTTCTGGTCTCCATTCACTTAAGAAAGAAGGAACAGATGAATAGAAAAACTGGTTTTGGATATAAACGTGTGAAGCTATTGCCCCACCATATCAAAGGACAACAAATGAAAAAGGTTGTTTTGCAGAGAGCGCAATAATCTACACCAAAAAAAGTATTTCAAGTTCTACATTTTTTTTCTGGTAAGATGCAATTGAGTATATATATATATATATATATATATATATATATATATATATATATATATATATAAAACAGATGCCACCAGAACTCTAGTCCCAATCACCATGATTTGTTAAATCTGTTAAATCTTTCAAGGAAATCCTCATGATTCAACACCATCCAAACATGCCAAGATGTCAAAGCAAGTTATTTGGTTTCCATTCACATTGAATTGCACAGGAATCTAGCTTTCCAAACATGTCTGATCTCAAAAATGGCCAAGGAAGAGAAGGATTTGCTACTTATACAAAAAAAATAAATATTGTACCTTCTTTCAGAAAGATGGATAATTTCTTAAAAGAATGGAATATTGGGACATTGGACAAAAGGGACCTCTATCTCACAATCTATAATATCTTAAAGGAAAACAAAAGTTCAGGAAAGGATATGTTTTCTTTTCTGACCAAGTACTTGGCAACTTTCTCGGGTGAGGATGCATATACCATGAGTCAAGCCAAAGACGAAGCAGTGCAGGCTATTATAGAGTTTGTGAAGGCACCTGATATGTTTCAGTGTGATCTGCTAGATATGCCCGCCGTAGGGAAATTAGAGAAAGATGGCAAATATGCATTGGTTTATCAGCCGTTGAAAATCTTTCTCACGCAAAGATTGGATGCCTACTTAGAATTCCATGCTGCGAATTCTACTTTACTGAAGAGCTATGGTCTGGTCCATGAGGACTGTATAACAAAGATGAGGTTGATGTCATTGGCTGATTTGAGTTCAAATGATTCTGGCGAGATCCCATATGCTCTCATCAAGGACACTCTTAGGGTCAAGGATGATGAGGTGGAACTTTGGGTAGTTAAGGCTGCAAAACTACTCAACTGTAAGATGGACCAGATGAATGATCAAATCGTAATTGTGAGCACCAGACCGAACGTGTGTTCGGTCATTTAAAATCCGTGGCCACACAACATGGGCCACTATGTTGTCTTCCATCCAACCTATTTATTAGGTGAGAGAGATTCCAAAAATTTAGAGGTTTAACATGTGATTTCATATTATTCACGTCGTGTGGCCCATTTAAGTTTTGGATCAAGCTGATTTCTGTTATGTACAGTGAAATGAGATGGTGCAGTTGATGGACGGAGTAGGTTTCACACAAATGTCATGGTAGTATACACAGTCTACACAAGGTGCTTCAGACGATTCAGGTCTAATGCTAGCTCCCACAACTACTTCACACAGTGGTATATGAATTGAAGGACAGGCAACATGCTGACCTAGCTATAATCATGAAACATCTCAACCATCCTTATCTCTTCGATAATTTAAAGTCATGGTGGGCACCGACCAGATCGTAAAGGAGTTGTAGTGTTAAAAGATCATGTTGGGAAAAGGTAAAACTAGGCTACCTGCACCTCACATGGGTAGCCTAGCAATGGGTCAGGTGTGGTTTGGGATCACTACACCCCAACTCTTTTACTACATGGACCATGACCATGGTTTTGAAACTCAGGGTCTTAGATCGATTCATTCGGTCTCGAGCTGAGTCACGACTCACTTATTCAGGGGTGAAATGGCCCTACTTATCCGTTTTGGGAATGCCTCATAGTAGGCCCAAAACAAACAGTACAGAGGCCGGCCGTGATAAGTATGCATGGCCTGAGCCCAGGCCTGGTCATCCGTGTCTGTGGCAAGATCCGGCTGTTCATTAACTGTGCATTTCAACGTGTGTTCATTAGCTAGATTGAAGGCTGTTCATCAAACAGTGAAATAGATATAATGCCATTTCATCAAACAGTGAAATAGATACAATGCCATTTCAACAAACAGATAGCATGCCATTTCAACAAACAGATAGCATGCCATTTCAAATGTGAAAGAAAGGAAAAGAGATACAAATAGAAGATATCAAACCTATGGAAAGGAGCTTCACGACATGTGTTTCTTCGGGCAGAGAGAAGAGGGCGTTCACGGCTGACGCATTGGAGAGAGAGGGAGGAGAATGAGAGAGATGGAGTAGAGATCGGAAGGGAGAGAGAGGATCAGGGAAGGAATGCTCTGATACCCATGTAGTATCAGAGCTTAGGGAATGCTCTGATACCCGCACCCAGGATCAGGGAAGCGGATCAGGGAAAAATCAGGGAATGGAGAGAGAGAGAGAGAGAGAGAGAGTGCAGAATACGGGTTTGGGCGCGGCTCTGTTTTGAGCCCGCGCCCAAATTTGGGGAACGGATTGGCTACTCCCCCTGACGCTGGTGGTCGGTGCGTCGTGGGCCCCAACATGATGTATGTGTTTCATCCATTCCGTTCATCCATTTTTACAGATCATTTTAGGGGTTGATACAAAAAATTATGGGGATATACATCTTAGGTGGGCCACACCACATGACAAAAATAATGAATGGATGTTTACAATTAAAATCCTCCTAAGGCCCACTGTACTGTTTATTTGACATCCAATCTGTTGATTTGGTCATGAAGACCCAAATGAAGGGAAAAATAAATATCAGCTTGATCCAAAACTTTTATGGCTCCCAAAACGTTTTTAATAGTCAAAATTCATTCAAAACTTTTTCCTATAATGTGGTCCGCTTGAAATAGGGATATACTTCATTTATTTTGTCATATCATAAAATGATATATAAAAATATATGGACGGCATGGATGACACACATACATCATGGTGGGCCCCACAGAGAACCGACCACTAGGCAATGACTGGTGTCAGGGGGAGTAGCCAATCCATTCTCCCAAATTGACGGACGGACGGACGTAGATGGTCCGATCAGGGGTTCTGTGGGGCCCATCATGATGTATTTCCTCAATCCATTCCGATCCATAATTTTAATAAATTCTTTTCGCTTATTATACCAACTTTCAGGCATATTGAAGATCCAAGTGGACCACACCATAAGAAGCAACTGTAATTTAATATCAATGTTTCCTACCGTGTGGTCTACATGAGCCTTCAATCTAGCTAATGTTTTTTCTCATCCATTAAAGTAATATTTAGAAATATATAGACGACTTAGATAGAATATATAATTTCTTTTAGGCCTCATAGAGCACCTTACAACAATATTAAATATTAATGGTGTATTGACTTTTTAGCTACAGATTAAAACCGTAGCAAATTTAGCTAAGGTTTATATCTGTAGCAAAACACTAACGTGGTCTGAATCCTTTGCCCCTTTTTTTGGTAGTGCCCATAAGATTAGGCCCACTTTGATGTGAATGTAAGGCCCATGTTATGAGGCCTACTTTGATGTGAATGTAAGGCCCATGTTATGAGGCCCATTCGATGTATTTGTGGCCCATGGTTAAGGCTCACTTTGATATATAAGGCCATGTTACGAGGCCCATTGTGATGTACTCAAGGCTCAGGGGTTATGACCCATTGCAACGTACATAAGGCCCATTGATGTGGCTCACTTTATATAAGGCCCATATGATGCGGCCCATTTGATGTATCAAAGGCCCATGGGTCGAGGCCCAACAGGGTGTCCTTAGGGTCCATTGCAATGTGTGATTTCTCCATGGCTTGTGTGTTGATATTAAGCGAGCCATGCCTTGGGAACAATGTTAGTTTGACGTCCACATTGAAGAATAATGTTGGTTAAATGTCTACATTATGACTCTCCCTAGGGCTCATTGTTAGGCCCATACTTGTAGACCGTCTAGGCCCATCTTCGTTATAAACAATATCCATTACCATATATCATGTTTAGTATAGTTCCATGATTCATGATCATGTGCATCATATGTATGCTTGATATGAGAAGTGACTGATCATAGCATATGCCTTCGGGCAGATTATTTAAGGGGCTCTCGGTTAGGCGATGTTGCCCTATATGAGCGCACGAGACGCGCAGGATTGCTACATGACTGGATAGTGTGATTCATGCATTCGCATCGTGTGATATGGTTATTGTACGCCCTAACGACATCAGGGTTATAGCCGCCACAGGCATATCGTGGTTGGCAAGATTAAATATCAAAAATCTTATTCTACATGGGGTGTTATAGATATCCCTTGGTGAAAATCCTAAAACCCTTATGGTACCAAGAGGTTGCTCCAGCATCTAGACCGAATGGGTGCATGAGTGCTAAGTGTCGATTACTAGACGGCCATGCTTTTCACTGTGTCGTGGTCGGTTGGAAGGGGGTGCGGCCTTACCTGCCCGAGTGGAGGGGGAAAAGCTAGGCTGAGTTTGACCAGCTCAAGGAATGGTCTGCTATCGACGAGCCAAGCCCGATATTGGTAGCGGGTAGTGAGGTCTCTTCCACTTACCTTATTATGCGTGATGGGGCAGCAATCTGGTTTAGAGTTTACTAGACTCCAGTAATATTTTAGATTTGAGCTATATTGATATGTGGATATAGATGAGGATTTATATGCTTGAGTTGCATCTTGCATCGCATGGCCTTAGTACGGCGGATATCATTCATACCTTGCATCACATAGCCTTGGTATGGCTAACAGTTTTCATGGACTCATTAGCATGTTTCTCATTACTCTGATACTTCATAATTGCATTACTACCTTGTGCACACACTTTCACCACCCTTTAAGCTTTTTATAAGCTTATGCACGACCGTTGCGTGTAGGTGATGTCAAGAACCAACAGCGCTGAGGCAAGAGCACAGAGCAGATCATCTTAAAGCTTTTTTTATCCTTTATCATTGTATTTTCCTTTATGCTCATTGTACTTGTAAAGTTTTTTATCATAGTGGAAATGTGATGGTGTTTTTGGTTGTTGTTATGGGTTATGCCTTTGGTTATGCTTATTACGAATTAAACTGATGTTGAAAATCCTCCTTATAGTATCCTAGGATTGGAACCTGGCATATGGGCACTGGGAGCCGAGAATGGGGTTCTACGGAGGCTGTCGGCGCTGGATTTGGTGATCAAGAATTTTGTGAGCCCCGTTTCCAAGTTTGGGGCCTGACAAAGCTAATATTTGTATTTTTCAATTGACGTCTAGTGTCCCTGGATGCTGGACGGTTTTTGCAAACCATGCACACTAGGTGGGCCCTGCTCAGGTGGGCCACCAAATGATGGATGGTGTACACACAACACTTATAAAGAGGGCCCCACCTACAAATGGCTTGGGTCAAATACATGCTTCATGGTGGGGTCCATCCAGGTGGGCCACATGACCACATCATCACATAAGAATAAATGAAAAAGAGAGGGAGAGAGAGAGAGAGAAAGGGAGTGGGACACATGTGATAGAGGGTTCGCCACTATGAGCCCTCCCTTGCAAGAAATCATACATCAAGTGGGTCCCAATACATGTGGGCCTACCAAATCAAGGATCAACGATGGAGATCCCTTCTCCACCCCAAAATGGACGGTCTAGATGACCTCTTTTCATGTAAGGAAAATAAACATCATGATGAGGTCCATGGAGAATGGCCCCATCATGGAATGATCATGAGGATCAAGGTGGTCCATTGACCACACCAAGGGTCCAAAGTGAGATCCATACCATCAATCGGTAGGCCTCACTTGGCCCATCATTAAAACATGAAAAATTTAGCCTAATAAGCACCCACCGTTCGATCTTCTTGGTCTGTTGGAAAGCTAATCTCCTTGTGTCTCACTTTGATGGTGGAAAATGAGGTTTGAATGGCTAGGATGATGGGTTTTGGAATAGGGAGTGGGCCACATACATCACATTTTTTTCTCACTTGGGAAAGCCATGGACGTCCACATTTTTTCCCTCTCTTTGGTGTTGCTTGGAAAGTGGGGAGAGAGAGAGAGAGAGAGAGAGAGAGAGGGGTGTAAGGAGATGTGAGAGATGGGTGATGGAGTGATGGATGGGAGAGAGGGATGGGTGTGTAAGGACTTTGTTGACTTTAGGGGTATATGATGGGGTGTGTGAGAATCTTTTGACTTATGGGTTGCTTGGGGATAGGTATGAGGTGATGGTATACTTGACCCTTGATGGGATTGATTGATTGATGGATGTGACATGTTATAGATATTCTATTGGGATTTGCAACGTGCGGTGTTTTCCTCAAACTAATCACGGGTCCACATCTCTCGGCTAGGGTATCGGGTCAGTGCATGAGTCGTAACATCAGAACCGTGGTGATGGTGAGATTGTAATGGTATAAGTCTCGATTTAAGCCACTCGAATTAACAGGATACAACTTAAGGTCGGACACAAACATCGATTATAGGTTGCAGATTGTACAAATTCGTTGAGAATGATCGCGGAAGTCGACGGAACAGTCTGGACTAGGATACGGGTCTCACATAAACCTAAACCTAAACTTGAAAACCCAAACCTAAACCCGATCCCGAAACCGAAACCAATTTCCTAAACCTAAACCATAACCTATTCTTAATTCCCTAAACCTATAGCTTATAACCTAAACCTATACCTAAACCTAAAGTTATAAACTTAACCTAAACCAAAACCTATAACCTTAACCTAAACCAAAACCTATGACCTAAAACCTTAACCTATAACCTATAACTTAAACTTATAACCTATAACCAAACCTTAAACTAAACCTAAAACCTAAACCTTGACCTATAACCTAAAACCTAAACCTAAACCTAAAACCTAAATGTATTCTCAAATCCCTAAACCTAAACCTACACCTAATCCTAATGTCAACTCTCTAACCTAAACCTAAACCTAAACTTGAAAACTAAAACCTAAACCCTATCCCGAACCTGAATTCGATCTCTTAAACCTAAACCTTAACCTATTCTCAATTCCATAAACCTATAGCCTATAACCTAAACCTAAACCTTAACTTAAACCTAAACCTAAACCTATAATCTTAACATAAACCAAAACATATGACCTAAAACCATAACTTATAACCTATAACCTAAACTTAAAACCTATAACCTAACTTTAACCTAAACCTATAACCTACACCTTAACCTATAACCTAAAACCTAAACCTAAACCTATAACCTAAATGTATTCTCAAATCCCTAAACCTATACATACACCTAATCCTAATCGTAGCTCCCTAACCTAAACCTAAACCTAAACTTGAAAACCCAAACCTAAACCCGTTCCTGAACCCGAACACGATTTCCTAAACCTAAACCTTAACCTATTCTCAATTCCCTAAACCTATAGCTTATAACCTAAACCAAAACTTAAACCTAAACCTACACGTATAACCATAACCAAAACCAAAACCTATGACTTAAAACCTTAACTTATAACCTATAACCTAAACTTATAACCTATAACCTAACCTTAACCTAAACCTAAAAACTAAACCTTAACCTATAACCTATAACCTAAACCTAAACCTAAAACCTAAATGTATTCTCAAATCCCTAAAAATAAACCTACACCTAATCCTAATATCAACTCCTAACCTAAACCTAAACCTAAACTTGAAAACCCAAACGTAAACCCAATCCCGAACTCGAACCCGTTTTCTTAAACCTAAACCTTAACCAATTCTCAATTCCCTAAACCTATAACTTATAACCTAAACCTTAACCTTAACCTAAACATAAACCTAATCCTAAACCTATAACCTTAACCTAAACCTATAACCTTAACCAAAACCAAAACCTATAACCTTAACCTAAACCAAAACCTACGACCTAAAACCTTAACCTATAACCTATAACCTAAACTTATAACCTATAACCTAACCTTAACCTAGACCTAAAACCTAAACCTTAACTTATAACCTAAAACCTAAACCTAAACCTAAAACCTAAATGTATTCTCAAATCCCTAAACCTAAGCCTACGCTTAATCCTAATCTCAACTCCCTAACCTAAACCTAAACCTAAACTTGAAAATCCAAACTTAAACCCAATCCCAAACCCGAACACAATTTCCTAAACTTAAACCTTAACTTATTCTTAATTCCCTAAACCTATACCGATAACCTAAACCTAAACCTTAACCTAAACATAAACCTAAACCTATAACCTTAACCTAACCAAAACCTATGACCTAAAACCTTAACCTATAACCTATAACCTAAACTTATAACCTATAACCTAACCTTAACCTAAACCTAAAACCTAAACCTTAACCTATAACCTAAAACATAAACCTAAACCTAAAACCTAAATGTATTCTCAAATCCCTAAACCTAAAACTACACCTAATCATAATCTCAACTCCCTAACTAAAACCTAAACCTAAACTTGAAAACCGAAACCTAAATCCGATCCTGAACCTAAGCCCGAACCCGATTTCCTAAACATAAACCTTAACCTATAACCTAAAACCTAAACCTAAAATTAAAACCTAAATGTATTCTCAACTCCCTAAACCTAAACCGACGCCTAATCCTAATGTTAACTCTCTAACCTAAACCTAAACATAAACTTGAAAACCCAAACCTAAACCCTATCTCGAACCTGAACCCGATCTCCTAAACCTAAACCTTAACCTATTCTCAATTCCCAAAACCTATAGCCTATAACCTAAACCTAAACCTTAACTTAAACCTAAACCTAAACCTATAACCTTAACATAAACCAAAACATATGACCTAAAACCATAACTTATAACCTATAACCTAACCTTAACCTAAACCTATAACCTACACCTTAACCTATAACCTAAAACCTAAACCTAAACCTACAACCTAAATGTATTCTCAAATCCCTAAACCTAAACATACACCTAATCCTAATCCTAATCGCAACTCCCTAACCTAAACCTAAACCTAAACTTGAAAACCCAAACCTAAACCCGTTCCCAAACCCAAACCCGATTTCCTAAACCTAAACCTTAACCTATTCTCAATTCCCTAAACCTATAGCTTATAACCTAAACCAAAACTTAAACCTAAACCTAAACGTATAACCTTAACCTAAACCAAAACCTATGACTTAAAACCTTAACCTATAACCTATAACCTAAACTTATAAACTATAACCTAACCTTAACCTAAACCTAAAAACTAAACCTTAACCTATAACCTATAACCTAAACCTAAACCTAAAACCTAAATGTTTTCTCAAATCCCTAAAAATAAACCTACACCTAATCCTAATATCAACTCCTTAACCTAAACCTAAACCTAAACTTGAAAACCCAAACCTAAACCCAATCCTGAACCTGAACCCGTTTTCCTAAACCTAAACCTTAACCAATTCTCAATTCCCTAAACCTATAGCTTATAACCTAAACCTTAACCTTAACCTAAACCTAAACCTAAACCTAAACCTATAACCTTAACCTAAACCAAAACCTATAACCTTAACCTAAACCAAAACCTACGACATAAAACCTTAACCTATAACCTATAACCTAAACTTACAACCTATAACCTAACCTTAACCTAAACCTAAAACCTAAACCTTAACTTATAACCCAAAACTTAAACCTAAACCTAAAACCTAAATGTATTCTCAAATCCCTAAACCTAAGCCTACGCCTAATCCTAATCTCAACTCCCTAACCTAAACCTAAACCTAAACTTGAAAACCCAAACCTAAACCCGATCCCAAACCCGAACACAATTTTCCTAAACCTAAACCTTAACCTATTCTTAATTCCCTAAACCTATACCTGATA
This sequence comes from Magnolia changhungtana, assembly GCA_030180095.1. Lineage (NCBI taxonomy): Eukaryota > Viridiplantae > Streptophyta > Magnoliopsida > Magnoliales > Magnoliaceae > Magnolia > Magnolia changhungtana. The sequence continues at coordinate 6,678,605 of JASAUF010000502.1, read as the reverse complement.
ACCTAAACCGAAACCTTAACCTAAACCTAAACCTAAACCTATAACCTTAACCTAACCAAAACCTATGACCTAAAACCTTAACCTATAACCTATAACCTAACCTTATAACCTATAACCAAAGCTTAACCTAAACCTAAAACCTAAACCTTAACCTATAACCTAAAACGTAAACCTAAACCTAAAACCTAAATGTATTCTCAAATCCCCAAACCTAAAACTACACCTAATCATAAGCTCAACTCCCTAACTAAAACCTAAACCTAAACTTGAAAACCTAAACCTAAACCCGATCCCGAACCTGAACCCGAACCCGATTTCCTAAACCTAAACTTTAACCTATTCTCAATTCCCTAAACCTATAGCTTATAACCTAAAATAAACATAAACCTTAACCTTAACCTTAACCTAAACCTATAACCTATAACCTAAACCTAAACTTAAAACCTAAATGTATTCTCAAATCCCTAAACCTAAACCTACACCTAATCCTAATCTCAACTCCTTAACCTAAACCTAAGCCTAAACTTGAAAACTCAAACCTAAACCCGATCCCGAACCTGAACCCGATTTCCTAAACCTAAACCTTAACCTATTCTCAATTCCCTAAACCTATAGCTTATAACCTAAACCTAAACCTAAACCTTAACCTAAACATAAACCTAAACCTATGACTTAAAACCTTAACCTATAACCTATAACCTATAACTTATAACCTAACCTTAACCTAAACCTAAAACTAAACCTTAACCTATAACCTAAAACCTAAACCTAAACCAAAAACCTAAATGTATTATCAAATCCCTAAACCTAAACCTACACCTAATCCTAATCTCAACTCCCTAACCTAAACCTAAACCTAAACTTGAAAACCCAAACCTAAACCCAATCCCGAACCCGAACCCAATTTCCTAAACTCGAACCTTAGCCTATTCTCAATTACCTAAACCTTAACCTATAACCTAACCTAAACCTAAACCTAAAACCTAAATGTATTCTCAAATCCTTAAATCTAAACCTACACCTAATCCTAATCTCAAATCCCTAACCTAAACTTAAACCTAAACATGAAAACCCAAACCTAAACCCAATCCCGAACCCAAACTCCGATTTCCTAAACCTAAACCTTAACCTATTCTCAATTCCCTAAAGCTATATAACCTATATACTATAACCTATAACCTAAACCTAAACCTTAACCTAAACCTATAACCTAAACCTAAACCTAACCTTAACCTAAACCTAAAACCTAAACCTGAACCTATAACCTATAACCTAAACCTAAACCTATAACCTAAATGTATTCTCAAATCCCTAAACTTAGACCTACACCTAATCGTAATCTCAACTCCCTAACGTAAACCTAAACCTAAACCTAAACTTGAAAACCCAAACCTAAACCTAATTCTAAACTTGAAAACCCGATCCTGATCCTGAACCCGAACCCGATTGCTATAATAATGTAGCCCAATCACATGGCAATAAACAAGAATGTATCCCTTTTAACACATGCCCCTTTTTTACAAAGCTTTAATTTTTGTTGTTGTTTCTATTAACTTGAATTGAAACACTTTTTGGCATTATTTGCTTGTATTAGTTTTATTTTAATGATCAGTTTTATTTTGAAAAAGTGTGCCCATTTTTTTGGAAGAAGTTTCTGCAATTCTTCATGATTCTGAATTATAATGTTTTGCAGGTTGAATATTTTTTTATTAGATGAAAGACATAAAAAGAAAATCATTGCTGATTTTTTTCCTTTTTTTGTTGATGTATATATTTATGCGTGGATAAATGTAATGTGGATCAGATTGTTTGTGTTTGGATGGATGTAGTTTATATTTGGATGAATGTAGTTTATGTTTGGATGGATTTACGTAGTTTGGGTTTAGATGGATGTGAATGTGAATATGATGAAATATATTATATAACAGGTGTATATTAGGAAGAATACAATGAAATATAATGTAACAGGTGTCTCATATTTGAAAATTTCTGACTACTTTTGGCCGTCCATGTTTTTCTTATTATTCAAATATGAAACGGTCGAAGACCGTCCTTTTAAGGGTCATAAGAGATGGTTCATAGCAGTCCTTTTTAAGGACGGTCTATGACCGTCCTTTTAAGGTTCATAAGAGACGGTTCATAGCAGTCATTTTCAAGGACTGTTCATGACCATCTTTTTAACGGACGGTCCATGACCGTCCTTTTATGGCTCATAAGAGACGGTTCATAGCAGTCATTTTAAAGGGCGGTCCATGACCGTCCTTGTAAGGATCATAAGAGATGGTTCATAGCAGTCCTTTTGAAGGACAGTCCAGGACCATCCTTTTTAAGGACGGTACCATCCTTTTTGGTCATTTGAGACAGTTTTCAACCATCATTTTTTCGCTGTTTTAGCATAGTGGTATGCTCGATTGAATTGGATTTATGATATAGAAATTCTTTTTGTAGGATCTTAGGATTAGAACTTGTCTTATAAGCCGAGAATGGGGTATTCCTTGTGAGTCCGGTCACTGAGTCTAGGGCGTGACAAAAATAATTAATTATCCCTCATTATAGGTCCGATTTGGGTAATCTTATATTCGTTAGATAGATAATTTGAGAAACTTTCAAATGGTTTTAAAATTATCTTATTTAGACATAATTTAATGGCAAAAAAATGGGCCCAAAGTTCACTATGGGATGGATTTGTACCTTCACTCCTAATCTGTGACTTTCATCTAAATTCATTTAAAACTCATCGAAATGTAAGAACTATAATTAAAGAATAAATGAATAATTACATTAACATCATAAAAAATATATACAACACTCATACATACAATTAGCCACTTGAGTAACACTTATAAGTAAATAAAAGTATAAAATCATGAAAAATGTAAAATTCCTATACTAATTATTTGTCTTCATCTTTCTAAAAAATAATTTCCTTGTGGTTGGTTTGAGGCCATCTACTTTCTCTTCAATGTGATTGGAACATCCAGACAACTTCCTAATGCCTTCACTTCCTCTAATAAATGTGATCCACAGACAATATCGACAACCCATAGATAGTATCAGCGATCCATAGATAGTATCAGAGATCCACAGACAATATGAGAGATCTGCAGATAGTATAGGAGATCCACAAATAATATTGAAGATCCACGTATAGTATCGGTGATCCATAGACAATATCAGTGATCTACAAAAAAAGTAAGAGATCTATAGTATAAGATAATGTTTTTGGATCTTTGATACTATCTGTGGATCGCCGATAATGTTTGTAGATCTTAGATACTATCTTTAGATCACTGTTACTGTCTGTGGGTCTCTGATATTGTCTGTGGATCTCCAATACCGTCTGTGCATTACAAAAAAAATAGGGCAATGCCAACAGATAAAAACTGTCTGCAATGAGCTTTCCCGACCACTAAAATCTATCAGATGGTCCATCGGGAAAAGGAGCGTGGGCGCTGCTCATCGACGGATTTTAGCTGTCGGCATTTCCGATGGCTGAGGGCGACGGTTTTAGCCGTCGGCGTTTTCAACGGCTAAAACGATCGACATTTCTGACGGTTGAAGGAGATGCAAAAACCGTTGGCATTTTTTATTGTTGGGTTTCCAAAATTCAAGCTCGACAGCCATTCGCTAACAATTTTAGCCATCGGCGTTTCTCATAAATTAAAAATAATAATAATAATAATTAATTGTCGAACCAATGCACATCCAAAACTAGATAACCCATTTCTCTAAAGCCTAAAACCAACCAACCTATTTGAGAAGGTAAGTCTTAAGAAAGAAGAAGAAGAAGAAGAATGTCACGCCACAGACTCGGTAACCAGACTCAAGAGGAATCCAATGGCTGCTTTTGGCCGCGACAGCCTCCGTAGTACCCCATTCTCAGCTCCCGAGATAGGTTCCGAACCTAGGTTCCTACAAGGAAGATTTCCATAACAGTATAATCATTTCAATACGAGCATACCCAAGATTACAGCAAGTACATCTGATAATAATAAGGGCCACACATCATAAAATCCAATAAGAATTTGAACTTTTACAAGCTTACATCAGGTCCAGAAGGACATACATAAGGTAATAATAAAAGAGAGAGAAATCAACAACATTGGAGTCCTCAGTGCATAACTCTACTCCACAATCTGCTGCTACGATGCCTGCCTAGAGTCTCCTGCACGCATCAATCGTGCATAAGCTTATAGAAGCTTAGAGGGTGGTGAAAGTGTGTGACCATAGGTGCACAGAAGAATAGTAGGAGGTACAAGGAGAGAAACATGCTCAATGAGAATATCACTAGCCTTACCAAGGATTATCATGAATGCGATGCGATGAGTACTAGGTGCCATACCAAGGCAATGCATGAAGGGGCTTATACGACCAATGCTAATGCAATGTAAGTATTACCAGTGCTCATACTCAATCCATATATCGAGTACATTTTTAATTATAAGGAAATCACCGGGGTCCATTACACTGTTGAATGACTACTACTTTACAAACTCCGCACGGTCAAACGAGCATAAGAGACCTCGCTACCCTCCAGTGGATAGTCAATCACCATCAAGGCCTGAAGGTAGCGGACCCATTTACGAGTTGGTCAGACTCAGCCTAGCAATGCTTCCTTACATCAAGTGAGTAAGGTCATACCCCTATCCAACCGACTACACGACAGTGGGAGTCGCGGCTTAATGGTATAAGGCCCTTGTGCGCTCATATATTCCACCTGGTCATGGCATTGGAGCAAATCCTTGGTACCATGGAAGTTTTGAGAATTTCACCCATGGGCATCCTATGCACCCGGTATGCTCAAGTAATATTTTTGGTGTACACACATCCAGCCATCCATGAATGTCCCTATGGAGGTAAGGCCCTGATAAAGCAAGGGCGTATCATCATGAAATGCGATGCCAATGCATGAATCACACATACAGATCATGCACAAGCTTCAGGCACTCAACATGCACAAGGGGAGAAACTTCATCCCTCAATGATTACCATATAATGCAATCAATTCATATAAATGATGTATATCGGTCATAATGATTTAATTGTGCTACTTGTAGAATGTATTCCTCCATAGATAGGTACCAAGGAGAAGCAAAGTCCTCTACTGGGGGGCCCAATACTTTGAGATAACCCACAAGCTAGGATAATCATAAAGCCTCAAGGAGGAGACGGACCTAACATGGTCCATGGTGGGCCTTCAACCACCTATAAGGGCCTTATGGGCCTACCTTAGGGCCACCAAGGAGGACATCTAACCTCAACTGGGTCCCAAAAGGTAGCCTGCTATGTATGTAAAGAAAGGTCCAAGACACGATCAATTCATGGCCTAGTGGGCCATACACTAAGCCCAATACATAGGCAACTTGGTGGGCCCTTAAGTAATGTCAGGGCCCAACCATAAGGGTCATGGGTTCACTCATTGTGGTGGGCTTAAAGGGGTAGCCCATTATCCCAACATATAAGAAATTCTTATATTTAACACATGTAAGTTGGGCCTCACATCTCAGCCCAAGTATGGATTTATTATAGTGGGTAAGCAAGGGGCCCAACTACTTGAGTATTTGGCCCATAAGACCTATCACAATTGCTTGGTAAGTATAGGACCCAAGGGTCCAATGGGCCTATCAAAAGTTCCAGCCTAACCAAGGCTATAAGGCTCATTAACTAGAAGACTGGCCCAAGAAGAATCTAATTGGAATGGGCTTTTAATCATGCACTAATTAAGCTAAAAAATAAAATTAAGATGGTAAGATAACTGACTTAAATCCTCTTCAAATCTAGTAGGCCATACTGCGGCCTGCTGGAATACAGGCCTAGCAACAGCCCAAGGTAAGGGTGTTTCATTGTGGGTAGTCCTACGGGCCTGAGTATTTAGCCCAAAACTGACCCAATTTACAGACCATACCACGGTCAGCTCGAATGTCCGTTGGGTCTAAAATTTTGTAAGGTGACACTTCCATAGGTGGGACATATCCCCACAAAATTTCAGAATTTTTCAATATTCCTAAGTGTTTTAACTAATTTAAATAAAACAGTCTGTCTAGGAAATTGGACTGACCTGGACATCCCAACATAGTGGGCCAGTCTGGCCCTAGCCACAATGTGCAAAGATGTCCATTGGTCCCAAAATTTTGTAGGTGAGTCCCATCATGGGTGGACCACCTCTATATAAATTTTCATAATTTTTGGATACTCATAAGTATTTTAATAAATTCATGAGTTACAATACGTCAAGGGTGGAATGTTGCTGGAAATAACTGATCTGAATTTGGGTCATCCAAATGGGTAGGTTTTGGGCCTCCAAAATTCTTAAAATTTAGATCCAAGGTTCCTCATCAATTCTAAAACAATGTGGTAACCAGAAATATGGCCCACCTTCTGAGAGAATATCTTTAATAAATTTATTTTTATAGAACTATGCTACTAGACTGCACAACGAAAATTTCTGGCAGCCCACTATATTGGCCCACCCTTTTGGATGCCCAAATGGGGTCCATTGACCCTAAAATTTTGCAGGTAGTCCCTACCATTGGTGGGACACCTCTCTGAAAAAGTTTAGAATTTTTTGGATAGTAAAAGTATTTTATTTAACTCCTACAATTTATGGACAGCAAAGTATTTCTGAAAAAAATTCTACTACTGAAACAATGTTGCTGCCCCTGATTTGTGCACCCCATTAGAGTGGGCACAAGTGTGCCAAATTTTAAGAAAATATAGGACCAACATCCTTACACAATTATACAACAAGGTAGGGTCTACAAAGGTGGCCCACTACTTAAAAAAAAAAAAATCTGATTTTTATGTTTTTACAGCAGCAGAATGGCTGGACAGTCCAAAAAAATCTAGACCGTCCAACCTTCTTAGCCCATCCTTTTAGGTGATCAAACAGGGACGGATAAGGCTGAAATTTGGGGGACATCTAGTTGGGGTCCCCACCTTTAAGGGGAATATATCAAATGGGACTAAACACCACACCAATCATCCCCAAAATTGAGCTCATGACAACTCAAAAATCTGTCCAGATAGCTTCTAGACAACAACATAATACTGAATTCAACAAGGAAAATAAAAGAATCTGGCCACAAGGGAAGGATCTCCTCCACATTAAGGCCCTTCCCCTCATCACACAATCACAATCATCCACTATATCATGATTTACATGGTTCCATATGAGGATAACTCGTCCTACTAAAGATCTATGGTGGAGATGCCATCTTCACCAAGGATCAAGGGTCTAGATGACCCAAGGATCCTTGATCAAGGAAAGAAAACCATGTGGGGGGGTCCATGGAGAATGGCCCCTTGCATGGACCATGCATGCAAAAAGGATGGGATATAAGTCACATCCATGAAGACATAAGGGTCACCACCATCATTTGATGGGCCCCACAAGCTTCAAAATGAAAGGAATGGAAAGAACATTCATGGAATCAAAGAAACTAGAAATTTACATATAAGGAACACCCACCTTAAGATCTATCTTCAATCCTACACCAGAATGATCCTCTAGATCCAAGGAAAAGCTTCCTATGGTGGAGATGAGTTGGGAATGGTTAGATTGGAGGGGGTTAGAGAGGAGGGCTGGAGAAAGGGAGAGGATGGGGACGGTTTGAGCTCTAACAAGGAGAAGAGAATGAGAAAATGAGAGGGAAATGGGATTTGTTAAGGAGATGTAACCAAGAGAAATGATTAGTTTCTCTAAAAGAGGCTAGCAATGATGGTCTAGAGAAGATAAAAGTAATTATAGTCACGGGAGAAGAAACTCATGCCTAGTCTAAGGAGGCTATAGGGTAGGCTATAGAGTAGCCTTTTTAGAAAGCTATGCATAGGATGATGTCATCAATCATGGAAAAATGTGCAATGCTAGGGTGGGTCCCACCAAATCATACATCAACAGCCTAGAATGAGCGCGGCTCACAACTCATGATCTACAACTTGGATTGCCGCATGAGACGCGGCGATGGAACCGCGGCGATGATGCGGTCGCTATGGTACTAAACTTGGGTTAATCCAGGTCGGGTCTATGTAATCAGACCTAAGGATGATCACAAACATAATTTGAGGGTCACAGTTCACCGAAATTTGACCGGTAGGACCACGAGACCAAAATGAACGAGTGCATACTCACACACACATATGCACACATGCGAACTCGGGTCAGGTCACACAATTCTCCCCACCAACAAAGAAATTCCATCCCCAAAATTGACCAATGCAAGATAAAATGAAAAGCAAACTCCATCATCATATAATAATCATCAAAAGAGAAGGTAATACAAGTAATACAAGTAATCAATCATTGAATAAATGGGGATAACACTCTACAATCTCAGTCTCACGTTCCCAAGATACCTCGGCCTTCGAATGATAACCCCATTGCACCTTCACCAAGGGAATGACCTTGGTCCTGAGGACCTGCTCCTTCCGATTAAGAATACGACTTGGCTGCTCAATGTAGGAAGCATCCTCGCGAACCTCAAGTTGCTACCAATCAATCACGGGAATAGTGTCCGACTGTAACGCCCCGAATCTTCAGGACCCGAGTACACGACCCGTTTCCCAAAAACCCGAGTGTTAACCTTAACTGATGGTCAAATTTATGTATACATTTTTTCGTTTTATCAGAGTAAGCAGATGAGCGTAGGATGGACAAGTAAGCATAAGAGAAATTTTCATTTACGTTGAGAATATACAAGTGGTTGCCCATAATGACTTATACAAATCAATGTCTCGATATAACAATTACAAGAATCCATATGATTTAGTACATGAAAAATAACATAAGAATGTAAACATAAGCCGCAAGATCGCGCAGCTCCTTGAGGTAGATACAATCATGGAACCCTGACATTTGTACTCGGCTCCACATCAGCCAACCTGAAAGTCACTTAAGCCACCCGTGCTACATGTACGGTTATATATTTGATGGATGAGTGGCCAACTCAGTGTGAACTCCCCTCAAGATTACACACTGCCGCATTAGGTAAGCATAGTTATGAAATAAAGAATACAAAACAGTACATGATGCAGATCTTATTATGTGCATGAATGTATGGAATGCGTTCACGCCCGGGGATGCTCATCCGTGCGGACAGGCCGCCACCCATGCAATGCATTCACGCCCGGGAGTACTCATCCGTGCGGACAGGGCCGCCGCCCATGCAATCATCGAACCTGGGAAACATCATCCAGTCGGAACAATACGTACATCACGTACGATAGCAATAGATGCTGGTCTGTGCGATGTATGCATGATTAGCCAATCCGTTATTAATCCAATTACAACCAGCCATTTTAAATAAGCTCAAAGGTCACTACGGGGAGCACATGGCCCAGCGTAGGCCGACAGCTCGGGCATAGGTCCCATACCACCATCCCCGGCTCATGAGGCTACCACCTTAGGATGTTTAATGGAACCTTGTTGACTAGTGGCCAATCATATTACAATATATGGGGCTTACCATCGCATGGTTGCACAATATAAAACATCAAACCCATGTAGGAAAGACATCAAATAAAACCACGTAGGGCGAGTATCAAAATATGCTACATAGGGCGAATATCAAAACCATACGATAAAGACCATCCTTAAAAACCATTGGGCACAACAACCCTGGATGGTAGGCCCACATCAATGATCCATCTAGACCACCACTCAATAACCACCAAGCCGAAGGTCCATTACAATCATAACCAATCGAGTTACATCCCAAGTATGGGTGTACACATATAGGTGAGGGTTTCCCACCGATGTACCAGTTTAAGTTCCATAAGCAATCCACAAATAATCCACAAGTATGAATAAATATGCAAGGTAAACATTAAGCAAGCAATATAGCAATTCAATTTTCACCAGCTAACACATGTGATTATAAGAGGGAGATATCAATTTAAATAAAAACTATAACTTAAGCTAATGAGAAGATGGAAAGCTCAAGGGGAAGAATCATCACCTTATACTTTGAATCGCCTTCTAGTGTCGCTAAGTGCTTGCACCCTTAGAATTGTGTCCTACCACAAATCATGAACTTGTACAATTAGGTCCAAGTTCTAATCACTACCTAGGGTTTAAGATCATCGCCTAGGGTTTAATTCTAGGAGTAGAACTTATGATGCATGTACAACTTAAATACAATATAATAGTAATATGGTTGGTTACAAGTTAACTTTAATGGTACGACTATTATTTGTGACCCTAGTAATAATTAGTATTAAAATTGTAATAAAATAGTATAGCATATCATTAAAGATAATATTTAAGAATGGTAAGTAACTTACACTATTCACTAATTTTAATTCCATTTATTATAACCAGTTCTAGCATAAATTATCCGTCAATGGCTAATCAGATATAATATTAGAAATCCTAATAATAAGAGTGCAATGGTGATATTAATACAATGAGGCATGTCTAGTCTAGAATGGAAAAATTGACTCATTGAGTCAACTCAGTTGAGTTGAAAAGGTTACCTGATGACGATGCCTAGCACTAGGATCGGGACTGGGAGCCCCAATATCGTTGATTTGCTGACTGAGTACAGTCCCCGAATAATACGGGATTCGGGTCAGCCCGACTCAGTGGGTTGACTCGGTTCAACCAACCACCCTTCTCTCTTTCTTTCTCTCCTACTTCATCTCCCTCTTCTCCTTCTTCCTTCTCTTCTTTCTCTCATTTCCTTCTTTACTTAGACCACATGCCAGCAACCCACTGGGATAAACCAGACCCGTCCAACTGGAATGGGTCCAACTCGGCCGAACTCGACTCAGCTGACTCGACAGTGAGTCAGCCCACACACAAGCCCAAACTCTCTCTTCCTTCCCTCTCTTTTCTTCTTCTGGAAAGGCCTGAACCGAGCCAGGACTCGGCCGAATCCACTGCAACTCGAGGCAGGCAAGAAGGCAGCAGGCCATGGCGTGGTGCAACAGTCTCAGCCTCATCTCTCTCCCTCATTCTTTTTCTTCCATTTTCTTCCTTCTTTCCCTCCTCCTCTTTCTTTCTTTGTGTGCGTACGTGTGCTGGAGCTCCAGCAGTGCAGGCCAAGCCCAGCCTGACTCAGCCCAAGCTCAGGTTGGTCAGAGTGCAGGTGGTTGTGTTGGTGCGGTGCAACAGCCGCACCACTCTTTCTCGCTTCTTTTCTTTTCTCTCTTGTTCTCTCTCCTATTTCTTCATTGGATGGCGGTTGTATGGGCCACACATTGGTGGAGTTGCAGCCGCACAAACATCAGCAGTGGTGCAACTCGACATGGAAGACGGTCGGGGAAGATGGTGCGGCTCTAATGGTGGATCAAAATCCGGCGGGTCTTTCCTCATTCCACCTGTTGTGGACCGATCTAATGGACCCCAGGAAGCTCAGGGAATGAAGGGAATGAAGCTCGGATGAGCTCTTCTCGGTGGGTTCCGAAGAGAGGAAGAACGGCTGCCGTTTTTCGAGGGTGACTGCAAGGATAGGAGAACAGCATTGAGGGCCGACCTGCTCCCTTAAATAGAATCGCCCTAACGATCCCAGACTCGTCGGATCAGTAATGAATGGTCCGGATTGAAAACCGGATGGCAGCAGCTTCCAACGTCTAGTAAAACCGAAACCGACAGCGGTTTTAGCTTCCTGTGGGCGGAAACTCTCTCTCCCACGCGGAGAGCCATCGACGGCTGGGATTTTCCCTTAATGAACGGCTAAGATTTAGGGATGAGGGTGCATGCGGATCGCTGAGCTGGAAGGAAGACAGTTGCTATTTTTGGAAAAGCTTGGTTTTATAGGGTCTGTTTGCGCTAAGAATTGTGCAGCAGCATGTACATTCTAACGGGTGAAACCACCCAGGGTTCGTTCGATACCGACGTCTCGCTGTGATAGACGGTTTGGATCCATCATTGAAGTGGTGATGGTGGGCCATGGGCGTGCCTAACGGACGTCCGTCCGTCGGTTGGCAGAGCAGAGGGAGAGAGAAATCTCTCCATTTTTAGTATAACGCGGGTCAGTCGCTGCTGACGGAGTTGGCACGTCCGGTGCATGGCGGGCACGAGTGCACTACGTGCACTCACACCTTACATGGGGTCCACCGTGCTGTTTGGGGAGAAATCAACACTGTCCATTCTACTCTATGCGCCATCTTAGGATGCCTGGCCAAAGGTGAGGTGGATCCAAAGCTTAGGTGGGCTGTACTAACAAATTAGGGCCCTTTGTTTTCAATTTTTGCCGATCTGATGGTCGGATCGCGCTGTCTTTGTACGCCAACGGTCAGAAAGATCCTAGGGGCTATTTGTAGGGCTTTCGTCACATGTTACTAACCGATACTAATATTGGTAAGAATTTTATTATTTTTGTATATTATTTATAATCAGGATGTTTAAAATCTCATACATACTTATAAATAAAATTTTAATGTTGAGATACTACTAATTTCATGCTTCTGTTCACACTTTCATTATTATATATAATTCATAATATTATTTGCATTTGATAATATTAATATATACAACTCCATTAAAGTATCTATGATTTGGGTATACATATTTATAACAGGTATTCAATGCTACATGTTACTTATAATTTGATTTTATGTTATGAAATTACTATTCATTGTGATTATTTTATATAATATTATTTCCATAATATTAAATATATATATATATATATATAATTTTAGCATAAAATCTTAAATCTTTATAAAGTATATGCATTTCATAGTGTGTATATTTAGGTTGCATTATTTATATATATTTATATTAAATTAAATTAAGTGGTAACACTCGAGTACTGGAAAGTACGGGGTGTTACAAACTACCCCCCTTAAAGAAAATCTCGTCCCCGAGATTTGGTAAAACGAATTCCAATTATTAGCATGATGAGTGATCTGCGTACCCTCTATCGCCTATGTCCAAGCGTGCTATCGAAACTTGGGTTTAAACGGCCCATGGGAGAATTTTTTTCAAATCTTTCATACCTTTATTTTAATAAATCGGAAGGTGTATGTGCCTAGGTATGAAACCCAACAAGCTATATACAGATCTACCCCCCCTTAAAGAAGATTTTACCATCAGGTTTCGACAGTGCTTGTCCAACTATTAAAGTTATAAGTGGTTCGATTCTCATGAAGGCGTATCCCTTTGCTTGTCAACCTTGAACTTCCTATGGTATTGACTTAGACTATAACTTCATCTAGGTGACTATTAATAATATTTTATCTTTCTTTTTACTCTCCTGTATTCCCTGTTATCCAAAGTACAATACAACTTTCTAGTTTTCAGTATTCGAGCTGTCACGGACAAGTGGCTATAGTGGGTTTGAATCCGATACGTCGATCATCTGCCTGCAGAACAGAGGATTTTGGTATCAATCCCTAATCCTGGTAAATCTCGATCTTCTGCCTGATCAGGGCATTGAGATCATTGGAATCTACTAGGATATGGGGTTCGGACCAAACAGCGCAATTTCGCTTAAATGTAGTCCCATCAATCCGTGATCCCGATTATTCTAGACTTATGGGGAGATCCTGTAGTAATTTAATGAGAGCGCCCGAAATTTACGTGAATAGACGTGAGCGACCATCAAGCTTCCAGCGCGCACTCTGATTACCTAAGTACTAACCGAAAATTTCATGATCAAGATTTCTACATGGAGTCTAAGTTCAACATTTTACTAACTTTATTTAAGACCTTAAATCTAGTTTTGATATGCCCGGCCTAAGGTTGAATGAAATCTTACCCAAAACCCCATTACTTCACCTCTAATTAATTTCATATACTAGAATTGTAGGGAATTATTAATTTTAAGTAAGGAGATGTATTAAAAATTCAAATTACATATCCCATTACGGCTTCTTAAGTTTAGAGAGTGCTTATGTCCAACCTAATGTACCATGTGGTGGGTAAGGAATTGTTTATGAAGTCTAAGTTTATTTCATATGCTAAATATTGTGACGCCACTATTTCTAACTAAGAGTTCAAAATTTAGGTCTCTAAGAATTTGTATTTTGGGAGTTAAGTTTAGGGAACGTTTTCACTTGGTCTTATGTAAGTTGCAATGGTATTCGTCCATCCACAACATTTAGCTTTAGTTTCCAAGTTTAAGCAGCACCTGATATTCTACAATGGAGAACTAAGGTTTTTTTTTTTTTTTTTTTTTTTTTTTTTTTTTTTGAAGGTTTTCATTTGGAAGTCAAGTATAAGAATGTCCTTACATAGCCTGGTGTACATCATAATGAGTACTTGGTACACATATTTAATTTCTAAGTCCAAACACCCATTCTGGTAGTTTACCAGGGAACTAAAGTTTTTGTTTCTAGGTTCAAATGACTAATCCTGAAGTCTTTAAGGGAAACTAGAATCATTTCTAAGTTCTGTAGTTATCCAAACAATCCTTTAGGGAGCCTACCCTTTGAATTTCTAGATTCCCATGTCCTCCCACTTATAAGGGAATTCCACATAAGTTTGGAGTCCAAAGGTCTATCTTAAATTATCAAGGGAACCTAAGGCTTGAAGTACCTATGTTTTTCCAAATTTCCTTGAAAGGAACTTTTCATAAGTTCGAATGACCTATCGTTCTAAGGGGTGCAAGTTCATTTCTAAGTCCCATGGTTGATCGTTGTGGCAATGTTATTCCTAGCTAAGAGTTTTTAAGAATTGTCAATTCTATATTTCTAAAACTTGTTCATTGAAAGTCAAGTTCAAGGAATGTTCTTATTCCATCTCATTCTCATCATAGTGGGTATTTGCCCTTCCATGGTACATGAATTTAATCTCTAAGTTCAAACGGTAATTATGGTAGCTTTTAAGTGAACTAAAGTTATGTTGTTGAGTTCGATAACTAAACTAAAATGTTCAAGGGACTTAAGTTCATTTCTAGGTTCTACAATTACCCAAATAATTTTCTAGGGAACCTAACACTTGAATTTCTACATTCTCCTTCCTTCCAAGTTCTAAGGGATTCCTATATAAGTGAAAGTTCAAATGACTATCTAAAGATTCTAAGGGAATCTAAGTTCACTTCTAAGTTTTACAGTTATTCAAGCAAACTTCTAGGGAATTTAAAATCTTAATTTCCTATATTCTCAATTTCTCCTAGTTACAAGGAGATTTCACACCAATTCAAATGGCTACCATAACAATTTATGGGGGAGCCTAAGTTTGGATCTCTACTTTCTCAACCATTCTTCTAATTCTAGAGGAAATTCACCTAAGTTCAAATTTCTAGTTTTAAATATCCTAACTTGAGACATTTGAAGTTTGTATAAGATCATTTTCCAAGGCCAAGTTTGTCCAAACTATGCTCTGATACCAACTGTAACGCCCCAAATCTTCAGGACCCGAGTACACGACCCGTTTCCCAAAAACCCGAGTGTTAACCTTAACTGATGGTCAAATTTATGTATACATTTTTTCGTTTTATCAGAGTAAGCAGATGAGCGTAGGATGGACAAGTAAGCATAAGAGAAATTTTCATTTACGTTGAGAATATACAAGTGGTTGCCCATAATGACTTATACAAATCAATGTCTCGATATAACAATTACAAGAATCCATATGATTTAGTACATGAAAAATAACATAAGAATGTAAACATAAGCCGCAAGATCGCGCAGCTCCTTGAGGTAGATACAACCATGGAACCCTGTCATTTGTACTCGGCTCCACATCAGCCTGAACCTGAAAGTCACTTAAGCCACCTGTGCTACCTGTACGGTTATATATTTGATGGATGAGTGGCCAACTCAGTGTGAACTCCCCTCAAGATTACACACCGCCGCATTAGGTAAGCATAGTTATGAAATAAAGAATACAAAACAGTACATGATGCAGATCTTATTATGTGCATGAATGTATGGAATGCGTTCACGCCCCGGGGATGCTCATCCGTGCAGACAGGGCCGCCACCCATGCAATGCGTTCACGCCCCGGGAGTACTCATCCGTGCGGACAGGGCCGCCGCCCATGCAATCATCGAACACAGGGAAACATCATCCAGTCGGAACAATACGTACATCACGTACGATAGCAATAGATGCTGGTCTGTGCGATGTATGCATGATTAGCCAATCCGTTATTAATCCAATTACAACCAGCCATTTTAAATAAGCTCAAAGGTCACTACGGGGAGCACATGGCCCGGCAGAGTCGACGGCATAACGGCTCGGGCATAGGTCCCATACCACCATCCCCGGCTCATGAGGCTACCACCTTAGGATGTTTAATGGAACCTTGTTGACTAGTGGCCAATCATATTACAATATATGGGGCTTACCATTGCATGGTTGCACAATATAAAACATCAAACCCATGTAGGAAAGACATCAAATAAAACCACTTAGGGCGAGTATCAAAATATGCTACATAGGGCGAATATCAAAACCATACGATAAAGACCATCCTTAAAAACCATTGGGCACAACAACCCTGGATGGTAGGCCCACATCAATGATCCATCTAGACCACCACTCAATAACCACCAAGCCGAAGGTCCATTACAATCATAACCAATCGAGTTACATCCCAAGTATGGGTGTACACATATAGGTGAGGGTTTCCCACCGATGTACCAGTTTAAGTTCCATAAGCAATCCACAAATAATCCACAAGTATGAATAAATATGCAAGGTAAACATTAAGCAAGCAATATAGCAATTCAATTTCCACCAGCTAACACATGTGATTATAAGAGGGAGATATCAATTTAAATAAAAACTATAACTTAAGCTAATGAAAAGATGGAAAGCTCAAGGGGAAGAATCATCACCTTATACTTTGAATCGCCTTCTAGTGTCGCTAAGTGCTTGCACCCTTAGAATTGTGTCCTACCACAAATCATGAACTTGTACAATTAGGTCCAAGTTCTAATCACTACCTAGGGTTTAAGATCATCGCCTAGGGTTTAATTCTAGGAGTAGAACTTATGATGCATGTACAACTTAAATACAATATAATAGTAATATGGTTGGTTACAAGTTAACTTTAATGGTACGACTATTATTTGTGACCCTAGTAATAATTAGTATTAAAATTGTAATAAAATAGTATAGCATATCATTAAAGATAATATTTAAGAATGGTAAGTAACTTACACTATTCACTAATTTTAATTCCATTTATTATAACCAGTTCTAGCATAAATTATCCGTCAATGGCTAATCAGATATAATATTAGAAATCCTAATAATAAGAGTGCAATGGTGATATTAATACAATGAGGCATGTCTAGTCTAGAATGGAAAAATTGACTCATTGAGTCAACTCAGTTGAGTTGAAAAGGTTACCTGATGACGATGCCTAGCACTAGGATCGGGACTGGGAGCCCCAATATCGTTGATTTGCTGACTGAGTACAGTCCCCGAATAATACGGGATTCGGGTCAGCCCGACTCAGTGGGTTGACTCGGTTCAACCAACCACCCTTCTCTCTTTCTTTCTCTCCTACTTCATCTCCCTCTTCTCCTTCTTCCTTCTCTTCTTTCTCTCATTTCCTTCTTTACTTAGACCACATGCCAGCAACCCACTGGGATAAACCAGACCCGTCCAACTGGAATGGGTCCAACTCGGCCGAACTCGACTCAGCTGACTCGACAGTGAGTCAGCCCACACACAAGCCCAAACTCTCTCTTCCTTCCCTCTCTTTTCTTCTTCTGGAAAGGCCTCACAACCGAGCCAGACTCGGTCGAATCCACCGCAACGAGGCTCGAGTGGTGCAAAGAAGAGCAGAGGCCATGGCGTGGTGCAACAGTCTCAGCCTCATCTCTCTCCCTCATTCTTTTTCTTCCATTTTCTTCCTTCTTTCCCTCCTCCTCTTTCTTTCTTTGTGTGCGTACGTGTGCTGGAGCTCCAGCAGTGCAGGCCAAGCCCAGCGACTCACCCAAGCTCGGGTTGGTCGAGTGCGTCGAGTGGTTGTGTTGGGGCGGTCTGGCAACAGCCGCACCACTCTTTCTACTTCTTTTCTTTTCTCTCTTGTTCTCTCTCCTATTTCTTCATTGGATGGCGGTTGTATGGGCCACACATTGGTGGAGTTGCAGCCGCACAAACATCAGCAGTGGTGCAACTCGACATGGAAGACGGTCGGGGAAGATGGTGCGGCTCTAATGGTGGATCAAAATCCGGCGGGTCTTTCCTCATTCCACCTGTTGTGGACCGATCTAATGGACCCCAGGAAGCTCAGGGAATGAAGGGAATGAAGCTCGGATGAGCTCTTCTCGGTGGGTTCCGAAGAGAGGAAGAACGGCTGCCGTTTTTCGAGGGTGACTGCAAGGATAGGAGAACAGCATTGAGGGCCGACCTGCTCCCTTAAATAGAATCGCCCTAACGATCCCAGACTCGTCGGATCAGTAATGAATGGTCCGGATTGAAAACCGGATGGCAGCAGCTTCCAACGTCTAGCAAAACCAAAACCGACAGCGGTTTTAGCTTCTTGTGGGCGAAAACTCTCTCTCCCACGCGGAGAGCCATCGGACGGCTGGGATTTTCCCTTAATGAACGGCTAAGATTTAGGGATGAGGGTGCATGCGGATCGCTGAGCTGGAAGGAAGACAGTTGCTATTTTTGGAAAAGCGGTTTTATAGGGTCTGTTTGCGCTAAGAATTGTGCAGCAGCATGTACATTCCAACGGGTGAAACCACCCAGGGTTCGTTCGATACCGACGTCTCGCTGTGATAGACGGTTTGGATCCATCATTGAAGTGGTGATGGTGGGCCATGGGCGTGCCTAACGGACGTCCGTCCGTCGGTTGGCAGAGCAGAGGGAGAGAGAAATCTCTCCATTTTTAGTATAACGCGGGTCAGTCGCTGCTGACGGAGTTGGCACGTCCGGTGCATGGCGGGCACGAGTGCACTACGTGCACTCACACCTTACATGGGGTCCACCGTGCTGTTTGGGGAGAAATCAACACTGTCCATTCTACTCTATGCGCCATCTTAGGATGCCTGGCCAAAGGTGAGGTGGATCCAAAGCTTAGGTGGGCTGTACTAACAAATTAGGGCCCTTTGTTTTCAATTTTGCCGATCTGATGGTCGGATCGCGCTGTCTTTGTACGCCAACGGTCAGAAAGATCCTAGGGGCTATTTGTAGGGCTTTCGTCACATGTTACTAACCGATACTAATATTGGTAAGAATTTTATTATTTTTGTATATTATTTATAATCAGGATGTTTAAAATCTCATACATACTTATAAATAAAATTTTAATGTTGAGATACTACTAATTTCATGCTTCTGTTCACACTTTCATTATTATATATAATTCATAATATTATTTGCATTTGATAATATTAATATATACAACTCCATTAAAGTATCTATGATTTGGGTATACATATTTATAACAGGTATTCAATGCTACATGTTACTTATAATTTGATTTTATGTTATGAAATTACTATTCATTGTGATTATTTTATATAATATTATTTCCATAATATTAAATATATATATATATATATAATTTTAGCATAAAATCTTAAATCTTTATAAAGTATATGCATTTCATAGTGTGTATATTTAGGTTGCATTATTTATATATATTTATATTAAATTAAATTAAGTGGTAACACTCGAGTACTGGAAAGTACGGGGTGTTACACCGACCCACACTTACACAAAGAAACATGGAACATGTCGTGGATCATGGACAACTCAGGTGGTAAGGTAAGCCTATAGGCCACACCACTTATGAGCTTGGTAATCTCAAAAGGTCCAATGAATCTCGGGGCAAGCTTGCCCTTCACACCAAAATGAACTACGCCCTTCATAGGCGAGACCTTGAGATATACCATGTCCCCGACTGCAAACTCGAGGGGTTGACGCTGACGATCAGTAAAACTCTTTTGTCGGCTCTGAGCTATGTGCATTCTCTACCTAATAATATCAATAGCTTCTGACGTCTTCCTCACAAGCTCAGGACCTAAGAGACAACGTTCTCCAGCAACTAGGAGATCTACATGCCCTGCCATAAAGTATCTCAAAAGGAGACATGCCGATAGTTGCTTGATAGTTGTTGTTGTATGCGAACTTGACGAGACGCATATGCTCATCCCAACTACCCACAAAGTCGATCACACAAGCTCTAAGCATATCCTCAAGGATCTGGTTGACCCTTTCGGTCTGCCCATCCATCTACGGATGATAAGTGGTGTTGAGATGCAAAGTGACCCCCAGCGCTTACTGGAAACTCCTCCAAAACTAAGACGTAAATCTAAAGTCTCGGTCAGATACGATCGAAACTGGAACGCTGAGTAGTCTAACAATCTCCTCAATGAACACCTTTACAAGCTGGTCCATCGACCAGGAAGCACACACTGGAATGAAATGAGTCGACTTCGTCAGATGATCGATAATAACCCAGATGGTATCATGACAGCGTTAAGTCCTCAGCAAGCTTGCGATGAAGTCCATTGATACATGATCCCACTTCCACTCTGGAACTCTCAACGGTTGCAAGGGACAAGGGGGTCTCTGGTGATCGACCTTGACACGCTGACATGTGTCACACTCAGCCACAAAACTCACAAT
This sequence comes from Magnolia changhungtana, assembly GCA_030180095.1. NCBI lineage: Eukaryota > Viridiplantae > Streptophyta > Magnoliopsida > Magnoliales > Magnoliaceae > Magnolia > Magnolia changhungtana. Next base: position 6,658,124 of record JASAUF010000502.1, on the reverse strand, counting down.
TTGGCACTTCATCCCCTGCTAGAAGACTACCTCCTCATATCACAATACATCTTTGTGGAGCTTAGGTGGATAGTAAGTCTCGATCGATGTGCCTCAGCCATCAGATCACGATGCAACTCTAGCACTTCCGAGACACACGATCGGCCTCTGAAGCGTAATCCACCATCGGAACCAATCTGCCAGTTTGACTGCTCCACGGATGAGGCCTCTGCTCGGTACTCTTGAAGTGACTCGTCCATCTGCTGAGCCTCGATCACCCCAGTGACTAAAGAGGGTTGAATTGAAAAGCTCAAAAGCTGAATAATGGAAGACCGCAGACCGAACTCAAAGTCATACTCTGAAACATCCTCGAGCATCTGCCACTGTCGAACCATCATATGTGCCACCAGGCTTTGGGGCTGACGGCTAAGCGCATCCGCCACCACGTTTGCCTTGCCTGGGTGGTACTGAAGATCAAAATCATAGTCCTTCAACAACTCCATCCATCGCCTTTGACGCAAGTTCAACTCGGACTACGAAAATAGATACTTCAAGCTCTTATGATCCGAGAAGAGCTCGAACCTGACCCCATATAGATATACCTCCACACCTTCAATGCGAAGACAATTGCTGCAAGCTCCAAATCATGAATGGGATAGTTCAGCTCATGGACCTTGAGTTGGCATAAGGCATACACCACTGGCTTCCCATGCTGCATCAGCACAGTACCCAAGCAAACTCTAGAGGCATCGGTGAAAACAATAAAACCCTCAGGAAGAGTGAGAACAGGAGCGGATGTGAGACGATCCTTCAACTTCGTAAATATCTTCTCGTAGGTGTCACTCCATACGAACTCAATGCATTTTCACGTCAATCGGGCTAACGGTGCAGCAATATGGGAGAATCCCTGGATAAACCGTCAGTAATATCCTGCTAGACCAAGAAAACTGTGAATCTCGAATGCATTTGTAGGCTGACTCCACTGACACACTACATCAACCTTCGAGGGGTCCACGGCGACACCCTCCCTCATCACCACATGACCAAGGAACTTCACCTCCTCTTGCCAAAACTCACACTTCTCCAGCTTTGCATACAACTGGTGGGCACTGAGAGTCTCCAGCACAATCTACAAGTGCTCAGCATGGTTCTCTCGAGTCCTTGAATATACAAGAATATCATCAATGAATATCACCATGAACTAATCAAGGAACGGCTAAAAAACCTCGTTCATCAGATGCATGAATACGGCAGGCACATTGGTCAGTCCGAATGATATGACTAGAAGCTCGAAGTGATCATAACGCGTTCGGAAATCCGTCTTTGAAATGTCCTCCTCTCGGACCCGAATCTGATGGTAACATAACACAAGTCTATCTTGGAAAAATATTGCTCACCCTGCAACTGATCGAACAAATCATCAATAATAGGAAGCGGGTATCGATTCTTGATGATAACTCTATTGAGCTCGCAATAGTTCACATAGAGCCGCAACGAACCATCCTTTTTCATCACAGACAATATTGGGGCTCCCCAAGGTGAACTACTGGGACGAACGAACCTAACTCTCAGAGCTCATCTAACTGATCCTGTGGTTTCCTCAACTCCAACGATGTCATCTGGTATGGGACCTTTGAGATAGGCGTGGTACTGGGCACCAAATCAATTTGGAACTCCACCAACTAATGTGACAGTAAACCTGAAATCTCCTGGAACACATCTTGGTACTCACAAACAACTGGCAACTACTTAATACTCTCTGCCACAGAATCCTCAATCACTGAAGTCAAGAAACTAGATAACGACTCTCTTCTGGGCTTGGCGACGAACTAGAACACTGGCAAGCTTGGGATATGAAATGTAACTGTCCTTGTGGCACAATCTAAGATGGCACCATACTCTGCAAGCTAGTCCATATCTAGAATCACATTAAATCCTGCCATTGGCATCACGAATAGATCGGCGAAGAGGAAGATCTCGCCCACTAACACCGGCCAAAAAGGACAACGACAGGTCAGCATAATAGACTTCCCCATGGGAGTTGAAATAGTCAAGGCCCCTGACACGGACTCCAATGGAATACTGGTCGATCAGCAAAACTACTCAGCCACAAAAGAATGGGAAGCGCCAGAATTAAACAAAACATAAGCAACACAAGCAGAAACAAGAAGAATACCATCAACGACTCCACCCGTCGATGACTGCAGGTCCTGACCTACCACAAACTATGCAGAATAAAAACAGCCCTGAGCTGGTAGGAGAAGTAAACCGGAAGACTGAGGGTCCTGAGTCTGAGCCTGCTGGGCTATTATACACACTGGACCCAGGGATCGAACAACATATGAATATCCCCTCTACTGGTATTGCGATTGCTGCTATCGCTGCTGCTGCTGTCTCTGTTGAGGAGGTCTGCTTGGCTGCCTCTACTGCTAAGGAGGATCTCTAGGAATGGCAGGTGGAAGTTGTGCTCTTTGCTGCTACTGAGGACGATGAGGAGGGGTTAACTGTGGTGGCCTTTGCTGTTGAATGGAGAGAGGGCACTCATGCCTCTGATGCTAGGCCTGTCCACAACCGAAGCATACATCAGATAAGGGTTAGAAGATGAAGCGGCTGGCGGTGCTGACGATGATGATGAATTTACTGTCTAAACTGCAGGCTGCTGAAATCCTGATCTGCCCCTCCGTCTCTGCTGATGGTACTGTCTGGAACTGCCAGCTAGTGCTCTCCTCTTCTGGTCTTCACCGAAACTCTACTCTCTCGACCTCTGAGTCATAGCCTAACCATCCTCATAAACTAGTGCTCGAAGAATGACCTAGTTGAACGTCTCCAAGCAATGCCTTACAACACGGTTGTGAAGGGCAGTACGCAAACTGGTCATAAAACGACGGGCTCTCATCTTCTCATCGCTGGTGAGATGAGGAGCAAATCTAGACAGGGCTAAGAAACGGGCCTCATACTGAGATACAGTCATATCACCCTGCACTAGGGTCTCAAACTCGATAGCCCGTTGGATCTGAACGTGCTCAGGGAAGAACTTTTAGTTGAAGCGGGTCACAAACTCCTCCCATGTCCAAACGAACTGAGGCCCAACCATCCTAGATACAGATGACCACCAATGACGGGCCTCACCCAAAAGGAGATAGGTCACAGGGGATACTCTCTGGCCTACAGGGCACTGTATAATGTTAAAAATCTTGGCAACCTCAGTGCACCAAGCCTCAGCAGCAGATCAGGGTCACCACTAAACCTCAGGAGATCATGCTGCCGGAACTCTCGAGCTATCACACTAGCATGTGGTAAATCAGACTACCCGGAAACATCGGCAGTAGCTGGTTAACGGGCTTGTAATGTGATGGCAACAAGTTGCATCAACTGCTAAAAATGCTCAGCTCCTATAGGTACTGTTGAAAAGGCAGGGGCGACACTCGCCTCAAAGGAGGCACGAGTACGGCCGACGGAGTAGGAGCCTCCGAAATTAGAACAGCAGACGAGGAGAGGGAATAGGTGGGGGAACCCTAGCAACTGAAGCCTCTGTAACTGGAACAATAGGCTGAAGAGGGGTGATAGGTGGGGGAACCTGAGCAACTGGAGGTACGGGCGCTATGGGCTCAACTGAAGGAACAGGCCGGATCGGGACCTCAAGAATCGGATCCTCAACAACGGGAGCAGGATGTACTCAAGTAGGATGGGTAACTTGGGCACCTCGTCCACGGGTACCACGACCACGGGTGTCACATCCACGCAACATCGTCTACAAAATAATGATGATGCAAGGAATCAGGATAATTATAAGCTCAATATAGAGTGAAGGAAATAATCTCGGGATACTACTTGTCCTATGTTCTTGTCAGACATGCGATGTTATCCTGAGTCATCCCAGAATTACTTATTATGCACTGATACTAACTCATGTCACGCCCTAGACTCGGTAACCGAACTCATAAGGAACCCAATGGCCGGTTCTGGCCGCAATAGCCTTCGTAGTACCCCATTCTCGGATCCCGAGACAAGTTCCGATCCTAGGATCCTACAAGGAAGATTTCCATAATAGTATAATCATTCCAATATGACCATACCAAAGATTACAGCAAGTACACTTGAGAATAACAAGGGACACACATCCCAAAATCCACTAAGAATTTAAACTTTTACAAGCTTACATCAGGTCCAAAAGGACATACATAAGGTAATAAGAAAAGAGAGAGAAATCAGCAACACTGGAGTCCTCAATGCTCAACTCTACTCCATGATCTGCTACTACAATGCTTGCCTAGAGTCTCCTACACGCATCAATCGTGCATAAGCTTATAGAAGCTTAGAGGGTGGTGAAAGTGTGTGACCATAGGTGCACAGAAGAATAACAAGAGGTACAAAGAGAGAAACATGCTCAATGAGAATATCACTAGCCTTATCAAGGCTTGTCATGAATAAGATGCAATGAGTACTGGGCGCCATACTAAGGTAATGCATGAAGGGGCTTATACAGCCAATGCTAATGCGATGCAAGTAATGCCAGTGCTCATACCCAATCCACATATCAAGTACATTTCCAATTATAAGGAGATCACCGAGGTCCATTACACTGATGAATGACAACTGTTCTACAAAACCCGCACAGTCAAATGAGCATAAGAGACCTCACTACCCACCTGTGGATAGTCAATCACCAACAAGGCCTGAAGGTAGCGAACCCATTTAGAAGCTGGTCAGACTCAGCCTAGTAATGCCTCCTTACATTAGGCGAGTAAGGCCACACCCCTATCCAACCGACTATACGACAGTGGAAGTCGCGGCCTAACGGTATAAGGGCCTCGTGCGCTCGTATATTCCACTAGGTCATGGTGTTGGAGTAGATCCTTAATGCCATGGAAGTTTTAAGAATTTCACCCATGGGCATCCTATGCACCCGGTATGCTCAGGTAATATTTCCGGTGTCCACACATCCAGCTATCAACGAATGTCCTTGTGGAGGCAAGGCCTTGATAAAGCAAGGGTGTATCATTATGAAATGTGATGCTAATACATGAATCACACATACAGATCATGCACAAGCTTCAAGCACTCAACGTGCACAAGGGGAGAAACCTCATCCCTCAATGACCACTATACAATACAATCAATTCATACAGATGAACATATGGGTCACAATGGTGTAAGTGTGCTACTTATAGAATGTATTCCTCCATAGATATGTACTAAGGAGAAGCGAAGTCCTCTAGTAGGGGCCCAATACTTTGGGATAACCCATAAGCTAGGGGATCACAAAGCCTCAAGGAGGAGACAGGCCTAATAAGGTCCATGATGGGCCTTCAACCACCTATAAGGGCCTTATGGGCCTACCTTAGGGCCACCAAGGAAGACATCTAACCTTAACTGGGTCCCAAAAGGTAGCTTGTTATGTATGTTAAGAAAGGTTCAATACACAATCAATTCATGGCCTAGTGGGCCATTCACTAAGCCCAATACATAAGCAACCTGGTGGGCTCTTAAGAAAGGTTAGGGCCCAAATATAAGAGTCATGGGTTTACTCATTGTGTTGGGCCTAAAGGGGCAGCCCATTATCCCAACATATAAGAAATCCTTATATTTAACACAAGTAAGTTAGGCCTCACATCTCAGCCCAAGTATGGATTTATTATAGAGGGCAAGCAAGGGCCCAACTACTTGAGTATTTGGCCCATAAGATCCATCACAATGGCGTGGTAAGTATAGGACTCAAGTGTCCAATGGGCCTATCAAAAGTTTCAGCCCAACCAAGGCTATAAGGCCCATTAACTAGAAGACTAGCCCAAGAAGAATCCAATTGGAATGGGCCTTTAATCATGCACTAATTAAGCCTAAAAATAAAATTAAGATAGTAAGATAACTGACTTAAATATTCTTCAATTCTAGTGGGTCATACTGCTGGATTACATGCCTAGCAATAGCCCAAGGTAGAAGCGTTCCATGGTGGGTAGCCCTACGAGTATAGGTATTTGGCCCAAAACTGACCTAATTTACAGACCGCACCATGCTCAGATCAAATGTCTGTTGGGTCTAAAATTTTGTAATGTGATACGTCCATGGGTGGGACACACCCCTACAAAATTTCAGAATTTCTGAATATTCCTAAGTATTTTAATTAATTTAAACGAAACAGTCTGTCCAAAAAAATGGAATGACCTAGACATCCCAACGTGGTGGGCCAGTCCAGCCCTAGCCACGATGTGCACAGGTGTCTATTGGTCCTAAAATTTTGTAGGTGGGTCCCACCATGGGTTTACCACCTCCATGTAAAGTTTCATAATTTTTATATACTCAGAAGTATTTTAATAAATTCAGGAGTTACAAGGTGTCTAGGGTGGAATGTTGTTGGAAATAACTGATATAAATTTGGGCCATCCAAATGGGTAGGTTTTGGGCTTCCAAAATTCCTAAAATTTGTACTCAAGGTTCCTCATCAATCCTACAACAAGGTGAGACATAGAAATATGGCCCAACTTCTGATAAAATATTTTTTTTTTTTTAAATATTTTTATGGAACTATGCTGCTGGACTGCATAGTGGAAATTTTTGGCAACCCACTATATTGGCCCACCCTTTTGGATACCCAAATGGGTCCATTGGCACTAAAAGTTTGCAGGTAGGCCCTACCATTAGTGAGACACCCTTTTGAAAATTTTTAGAATTATTAGGATAGTAAAAGTATTTTATTTAACTCCTACAATTTATGGACAGCAAGGTATTTTTGAAAAAAATTCTGCTGCTGAAACAATGTTGCTGCCCCCGATTTGTGCACCCCATTAGAGTGGGCCCAGGTGTGCCACATTTTACGAAAATGTAGGACCAACATCTTTACACAAGTATACAACAAGGTGGGGTCTACGAAGGTGGACCACTACCTAAAAAACAAGCTGATAATTATTTTTTTACAGCAACAGAATGGCTGGATAGTCCAGAAAAATCTGGACTGTCCAACCTTCTTGGCCCACCCTTTTGGGTGATCAAACAGGGATGGATGAGGGTGAAATTTGGGGGACATATAGGTGGGGTCCCCACCTTCAAGAGGCATATATCAAATGGGACCAAACGCCCCACTAATCGTCCCCAAAATTGAGCTCAAGATGGCTCAAAAATCTGTCTAGATAGCTTCTGGACAGCAACATAATACTGAATTAAAATAATTATAATCACTATAAAAAGGAGAAATCAATCTATGAAAATTGTGGTATGGACCACCGCACTGGGCCCCACAAACATCCAGACCATTCTCATCAACAAATACCATTTGCATGTATCCTTTTTGCGTACATTTAGGGCCTCAACGTCCAACGGTGGACTGTCAAGGACATTCTCCCTCTTTGGACAGTCTGGATGGTTCCAGGTTGAAAGGTGGGCCACACACATCTTGATTTCATAGATATAAATAAGGAAAATAAAAGAATCTGGCCACAAGGGAAGGATCTCCGTCACATTGAGGCCTTTCCCCTCATCACACAATCACAATCGTCCACTATATCATGATTTACATGGTTCTATATGAGCATAGCTCGTCCTACTAAATATCTATGGTGGAGATGCCATCTCCACCAAGGATCAAGGTTTTAGATGACCCAAGGATCCTTTATCATTGAAAGAAAACCATGCGGGGGGGGGGGGGGGGTGTTCATGGAGAATGGCCCCTTGCATGGACCATGCATGCACAAAGGATGGGCTATGAGCCACATCCATGAAGACATGGGGGCAACCACCATCATTTGATGGGCCCCACAAGCTTCAAAATGAAAGGAATGGAAAGAACATCCATGGAATCAAAGAAACAGTTTTAGGAAATGGACACTCTTACTTATCATCTGTGTGTAGAGGAAATAGAACAAGTATCTCAACAAGTAATAAACATATCTGGGGTAGACATCCTGCACTACCCCATCCCGAATGTCCATTCCATCTTTTAGTTTCCCTTGTATAGTTAGGTTGAGAACAGACCCTAAGTAGACATATTTGTTATTATAGATGGACCTGTTTAAGTGATGAATCATACTTGAAGGAACAATACCAGCAGATACTGTAAGCCTCAAGGGCACCTCTTATTGTGAAGAATTGTCCAAGTTGGAGCACAGAATGTCAGCTCGCTATCATTTGAAAGCCTTTGAGCACTGTTCTTCTCAATAGCAGCATAAGAATGTTTCTTACCTCTATTGAATCATGTTAGGATTGATAAAGAGAAAAAAAATAGAAAAATAAGATCCAAAAAGTAAGAAATAAGCAAAGGTCTCACTCTCAAGGCTAACAGCAGAGGATTTAGTTATTGAGCTAAGAGTGTGGTTCACTTCTCCCCTCCAAGTTACATCACATCCCCTGGATGTAGCTATTGTAGTACGCATTTTCTAGCATAAGAGAACTCGAAAGATGCCAAGGGCAAGTGCTAGCAGAAGGGGGATAAGAAGAACATGTTAGCTCTAAGAAGTTACCTTGTGATGAAAACGCTCTTGATTTGGGGAAGAAAACATGAACTCTGTTGTAAGACTTTGGCCAAAATAACTAGTCCCTAGTGTACATCTATATGCAGAATAAGAACTTGAAGAAGAAAATTCATTGTATGTGCAAGAAAAGGCGTATCCAAATCATGTATTGTAATACAAGAAGAAAGACATTAAAAGAAGAAGAATCTCATATCTAGTATATGAATTACAACAAGAAATATCTATCAAATCTATAATAGTGCATTTGGATGCACATGAAATTGAATTGTTGACATTCAGTCCAATCAAGGAGAAGTGAGAGAAATACTGACATTTCCTAGTACTGATAAAGAGGAAGCAGTCCTCAAATTGCAAATGCATTTCTTTCAAGTCTGACTTGAAAGAATGTAATTGTAATTTGAATCTTAGTGCATCAACATGGATACTAGCAAAAGTAATCACAATTTGGCCAGTGCCTCTTCATTAGACTAATAAATTGCAATTTTATTTAATCGTACATCCAAACGGCCAACAAAAAAACAGATTCATTTAAAAAATATGGGTTGGTGAAATCTATGATCACACCGGCTGCTTTCAACTGCCAAAGGAAAAAGAACCTCATCAGAATGAAATATGCAGGTCAGAGTCCAATTTATTCCCCGAACAAAATGGCATTTTCATATGGAGTTCTAGCTACACAAGATGGAAAGAGGCAGTACAAGTTATAATGGTTTCAATCTCCAGGCGATCCAAAACCATTATTTCAACTATGGTTACATAGGCCTAAAGCAACATAGCATGAAAAAACTTCATCATGGAGACTTGATGATCTAAGGTGCAAAGACAAGCTGGGCACATGCACCTGCTGTATTTTCATCAGTAACCACCCATCATCTAGAAAACCATTCACGGCATCACAGACAACACCTATTCTCAACTTTATTGCAAGAGCAATCTCCATTGCAAAAAATAAAAATAAAAAATTAATGGTTTTTTTATGCCAAACAGTGCATGTTACCTAGATGGATACAAATATACAAATGCATACCTTCCAAGGAAATGGTTTTTTATGGAGAAAAATAATGTCACGCCCCAAACTCAGAAACTGGGCTCATAAAATTCCCGATCACCGAATCCGTTGCCAACAACCTCCGTAGAACCCCATTCTCGGCTCCCAGCACCCATACGCCAGGTTCCGATCCTGGGATGCTACAAGGAGGATTTTCAACATCGGTTTAATTCGTAATAAGCATAACCAAAGCCATAACCCACAAATAATAACCAAAAACTCCATCACATTTCCACTATGATCAAAAACTTTACAAGTACAATAACATAAAGGGAAATACAATGAGAATAGATAAAAAGCTCCAAAAAGATCTGCTCTACGCTCCTGCCTCAGCGCTCTACGTCCTTACATCACCTGCACGCAACAGTCGTGCATAAGCTTATAGAAAGCTTAGAGGGTGGTGAAAGTGTGTGCGCAAGGTAGTAATGCAGATATACAGTATCAGAGTAATGAGGAACATGCTGATGAATCCATGAATACCATTAGCCGTACCAAGGCTATGCGATGCAAGACATGAATGATGTCGGCCATATCAAGGCCATGCGATGCGAAATGTAGCTCAAGCATATAAATCCTCATCTAAGTCCATATATCAGTACAACTCAAAATCTGGGATATCACCGGGGTCTAATACACTCTAAACCAGATTGTCGTCCCATCACGTGCAATAAGGTAAGTGGAAGAGACCTTACTACCCACCTGCCAATATCGGGCTCGGCTCGTCGATAGCGGACCCATTCCTCGAGCTGGTTAGATTCAGCGTAGCATTGCCTCCTCCTCTCAGGTGGGTAAGGCTGTACCCCCTTCCAACCGACCACGACACAGTGAATAGAGCAGCCTCCTGGTAATCAGCCATCGGTGCTCATGCACCCACTCGGTCTAGACGTTAGAGCAACCTCTTGGTACCATAAGGGTTTAGGGACTTTTACCCAGGGATATCTATAGTACCCCATGTAGAACAAGATTTTCGGTATCCAATCCTGCCAACCACGATATGCCTGTAGAGGCTACGACCCTGATGTCACTAGGGCGTACAGTAACCATATCACACGATGCAAATGCATGAATCACACTATCCAGTCATGCAGCAATCCTGCGCGTCTCGTGCGCTCATGTGGGGCAACACCGCCCAACCGAGAGTTCCTAAATAACCTGCCCGAAGTCATCTGCTATGATCAGTCACCTCTCATATCAAGCATACATATAATGTGTATGATCATGAGTCATGGAACTATACAAAACATGTAATAAAGTAATAAACTATCCTCACAACGCAGATGGGTCTAGACGGCCTACACGCAATGAGTACGGCCTATTAATGGGCCCTGGGGAGAGTCGTAATGCGGACATTTAACCAACATTAACCTTGCAATGTGGACGTCAAACCAACATTGCTCCCAAGGCGTAGCCTGTAGTGAATATCATTACATGAACAAGGTTAGGGTTACACATTGCAATGGGCCTTAAGTTCATCCCATTGGGCCTTAGATACATCAAATAGGCCATACCATATGGGCCTTTCATTCGTCAAGTGGGCCACATCAATGGGCCGCACCAATGGGCCTTATCGCATTGCAATGGGTCATAACCCATGGCCTTAGATTGCATCAAATGGGCCTAGTCCCATGGGTCTTATACGTAACAAATGGGCCACACCAATTGGGCCCCATATGTACATCAAATGGGCCTAGTCTCATGGGCCTTACATCCACATTAAAGTGGACCCCAATGATCTACCACAAATATATTAAAATGGACCTCAAAACATGCCAAGGTTGGGTCCACTTGGACTATGGATCTGGTTCATTCTTAAGCCCATGCCCAAAATGAGCTTTCAAAATGGATGGACGGATTGGATGCAGTACATGCATCATGGAGGGGGGGTCCACATGAGGGTCCACCATGAAGTATATTGTATTACATAATATAATATAATATAATATAATATATATATATATATAAATATATATACACACACACACAAACACAACCACACGTGCACACACCACACGCACACGCACGCATGCACACACACACGCGCACCCACTGAACACACACGCATGCACCCACGCACACACCCACACCGTCCCCTGGACAGTGGGGATAAAGCACATGCATCACAGTGGGCTCCACCGTCCAGTGGACGGTGGAGAAAAATACATAAATTACTGTGAGGCCCATCCTAATGTTTATAAGCCATCTGAACTGTCGAAAAGGTCAAGCAGACCTAGATGAGGGGTAAAAGCAAATTTCAGCTTGATTGGAAACTTCTGTGGGCCCAAAAAGTGGTTTAATGGTAGACAGTTCAAATCACACTGTTTCCTCTGATGTGGACCATCTGGAACTCAGATCGGACTGATCTTTGGAGGGGGCCTACCTCAGGAGGTGGCCCACTAAATAAACAGTTTGGATGGCGAATAAGCATCATGGTGGGGCCATGGTAGGAGCCGTGGGTGGCTGCTGGCCGTCCGCCATCCGCAGGCAACAGGCGCAGGTAGCGCCTGCCCTTTTCTGACAAGGGCAGCAGCAGCGCTGCATCATTTTCTTCTTTTTTTTATTTTCCTGTGAAAACTAGCATGTGGGGCCCGCTACCAAAGAATCCACTTCGTCCAATGCGTTCAAGGGCTCAAAATACACAAAATGAGTCTAATATACAGCGTATTTGGGGTGTAGATACAGCAAGGTGGGTCCTAAGAACTTTGTACAGTAGGAAACAGGGTTTTTTTCATGGTATGGCCCGCTTGATTATCGAATTCACCTCGTTTTTCGGCTCAATACCTAAAATGAGTTGGGAAAAGGGATGAACGGCATGGATCAAACCGTTACATCAGGGTGGGGCTTGCATGAACGGCCCACCTAAAATCTCTCTCTGCTGACGCCAAGACCTCCTGTGTGAAATGAGGTATCCTTCACTCGGTCAGCCAGTGATATAGGGAGCTGGGCGTGGGCCAGCGTTGTAACGAGGTATCTTCACTCGGTCTACTACCTGAGTAAGGGGCTAAGTGGACCCACCTCAGTTCACATTTCACTGACGGCCACTCCCATTGTTAGCCATCTCAAGGTGGGCCCCCAATAGATGGTTGGGATGGTACAAAAATATCATGGTGTGTCCCACATGGATGGGGTCCACCGAAAATGGCATGGATGATACAATACATGTTAGGAGGGCCACAATTATAGAAAGAGAGGGAGAGAGGGAGAGAGGGAGACATCGGCAATATCGGAGGGGCCCCGCCACTATGGGCCTCTCTAGAATTTAAGCATACATCAAGGTGGGTCCCACTACATGGACCCTTAAATCAACAAAATGAAATTTTAAAAAAAATGAAATCTACAATCACCCACCGGCTCTTCTTGCACCTTAGGCTTCCTATGCTCCTTTGCTTCGATTCCAACGAAGGAGATGAGGAATGGATGACTAGGATGGGAGATCTTGGGATGGAAAGGTGGGCCACACTTGTAGCTCTCTTGGAGAGGTGGGAGAGGCTTGGACGTATGAAGGGTTTTGGGGTTGTTTGGAAAATGTTTTAAAAAATGAGAGAGAGAGACTTGTAAAGGGAGAGAGAGATGGGTGATGTTTGATGGAGTGATGGATGTGTGTAAGAGCCTTTTTTGACTTTGTTGGCCATTTGTGTAAGAAAGGCATGGCTTGTGTAAGGACTTTTTGACTTTTGGGGCTTGCTTGGGGAAGAGTGTGAGGTGATGTGTACTTGACATGATGGGCTTGATTGAAGATGATTGATGTGACATCTCGTTGAGGTTCTCTTAGGTTTCGCAACGCTCGGCGTTTTCCTTGCATCAAACGTTGGCCCATATTTCCTGGCCAGAGTATCGCCTCTGCACGCGAGTCGTGGCATCGAAACAGCTGCGACGGTGCGGTCGCATGGGTACTAGTCTCGGGTTGAGTCGAATCAGATTAACGACATGTGAATCAAGGTCACGCGCAATGCCGGTTAAGGGTCGAAGGTTGCCGAAATTTGACTGAAAAGACCGTGGGAACCTACGGAACGGTACGGTCTAGGATACGGGTCTTATAAATAAACCATTTCCTTTTGATAATCCGAGATAGAAAATGGAAATTCTTGAATAAAAATAAATCAAACAAAGTAAACCATCCTTAAATTGTTCCAAAAAAAGGGGACTTTCTATGAAACTCAGCAAAGGAGAAACAAAACTAGCTTGGGATCCAGCTTCATGGACTTCTCCTAGCTTCAACCTTGCTGAGTACTAATTAAATGGATGCAATAGGAGAGGTCTTGGGTACAAACCGTCTCTCTTTTATAAAGACTTGCATTTTAAGTGAGTAACTTGGTTATAGTCTTTGCAACCGAAGTGAGCCATGGAATATGTGATAAAATAGCACCAACTGAAAGTGCTCCTAAAAGCTAGGCTAGTCTACTCATAAGGTGGGCCATGTTCATGCTCAGCCCCACCCAATGATGGCTAGTGCCTACAAGTGTGCCCCATTGTCAGTTCCGCCACGATTCACCTCTCCAATCTCTCATCAGGCCAATTGCAGTAGCATTACTTTTTTCAAAAGAAAATGTAATCACTACATATCAGTGGTAGATGACCTTCAAATGGTGTTCATTTATGGAGGAAGCTAATATACAAGATTGAGTCACATAAATACTATGCAGCCATCTCATGGAACACATGGCAAACATTTGACAATTAAACTGCTAATTGTGGACCACTTAACTAGAAAAATAGCTTGAATCACCCCATATGCTTGTCACATGTATGCTATGAAGGAAGCTGAATAAGTTTCTCTTATTCATAGTTTAGGAAACCTCTACTAACTGACATATAATGCAAATGGTAGTTTTAAGGGCCTATTTAGATGCACTGTCAAAACCAGGGTTCTGAGATGAAACCCTCGTTTTGATCCGAAACCCTTTTTGCAGCCTGTTTGGATCCCACTTGATGATTTAGGTGGGGAATCAACAATATCTTAAAATCCAATTGATTTTTCATGAAGCGATGATTGCTTGACAGTCCATCTAAATAGAAGGTTTTGTAAGCTACTGAAATTGACTAAGTTGGACTAAGAAACAAACCAACTTGATAAAATACCCACACTTCCATGGATTGATCTGCCATAAAAACCAAAACTGCACGAAAGAAAAAAAAACACCCGAAAATCGATCTAATCACAGGTGTATGAACAATAAATGCTAAAAATTGAAGAAAATAGTGTTAATTCTTACATTCTCTCATCGATCTGCATAAAATATCTTAAGATCTTGGATGAGTGGCTCTGGAATGCGAGAATTTTGAATGATCCATAGAAAATGCCTTCTCCTTTTCCTATTTTACCTGAGAGAGGGGAGAGAGAGGGGTATGGATTTGAGGGGTTTTCTGATTTTGGGGGGAGATAGAGGGAGGAGTGCTTTGATTTTTATTTTTTATTTTTTAGGGAGATACGTGTCGTGCGAAGATGAGCGCTGATGCTCCTCGATATCCGAGTTCTACGAATGGTGCAAAGGTGATCAGGGTTACATGGTGATGAGGGTCGAATATTGCATATTAGACCCCAGTTACTACCTAGATTTATAAACATGACACTACTTAATGGTTCATTTTAATTGTGTTTGTGATGCAAGAATCTAGAAGCGTGGACTAGAAAGGATACTAAAAGCATGGATTTAATGCTCAGGCATCACCAAGGCATTGTACGGGGCTCCATGGGACCAAGATCAAGGATTTACATGCCAGAGATCAGAAAAATTCCAGCCGCTCACCTTAAACAGGCCTAAAAGACATCGAGAATGCATGATCACAAGGTCCCCACCATCTGATTAGCTTAAACCATTATACAGAGCCTGAAGACTCTAAATTAACCAAGCACGTCAAATTTTAGACGTTCGATCCATGTGTAAGTGGCCCAACGGATAGATCAACCCCTTAAATCCTGATTTAGGGCCTACTTGATCTCTGGATATGCTTCAAACTTGGGCTCAATCCCTTACATTAGTTGGAAGAATGGATGGATGGAGCGGATTTCATCCAAAACATTGTAGTGGACCCCATTGGAGGTGTCAGTGCACAGTGCACAAGTGCACTCTCTGTCCACCGAATTGGCTGAGCAGGTCAAAGGATGTTTGACGAGCTTTCCTCCTTAAAACAGAATTTCCGTTTTCGTCTGTCTGTGAACGTCCATGTACAGAGAGGGAGCGTGATCTCTGTGGGCCACCATTATGGTCTAGATGATTAATCTAGACCATTCATTAGAATCCCAAGGTCCGTATTCCCAAGGCCTAGGTGATGAAATAGGATAAAAAAGCGAGTATGGATCTCCAATCACTCAAATACAGGACTGACGACCATAAGATTAATCAGGTTGACCGCACCAAAAGCAATCCAAAATCACCCATTTCTGGCTAAAATTTTGAGGCGCATCTCATGGACGGAGTGGATTTCACTGTCAACATTGATCTTGTCCCCAACAAAATCACCCTATTTTGCATCCGGATGTAGCCCAACTTTTGTGGGCTGTGGTGGGTCTCGGTAATGATTAGATGGTTGATCTGATCCATCCATCGTGTAGGCCACTCAAAAATGTCTCAAGGGATGTTGATCTTTTGGATGAACTACAAGGAAGAGCGGAGTTGTGAGGCTCCGATTTTCACTGCATAATGGGTATATATGCACTGACTCCTCTTTCGCACCGATCGACTGCTGCGTAAGACTCCCAGCCGACTGCTCCACCGACCTTGGCTCTTATAAAACACAGAGAGAGAGAGAGAGAGAGAGAGAGAGAGAATGTGAAAGGGACGGCCAGATCTGGTGGACGTGAGTGAAGAAAGAGAAGAGAGAGAGAGAGAGAGAGAGAGAGAGAGAGAGAGAGAGAGAGAAGGGAGAGATTGGAAAGGGATGTGTTCTTTTATGTTTTCCTTCTTTTCAGTTAAATCCATGTTATACTCCATGAGTTTCTAATTTCTTAGCTAGGGCTGAGATGAAGACCCTAATTTAAATAATTCTTATTATTTGTTGATTTCATCTGAGTTTAATTGATTTATTTCTTTCTCTATTATGCTTAAATGAAAATTCCATACTTCTTCAATCTATGAGCTTATCCAAAGTCTAGATGTGGATGTCGTTTGGAATCTTATTATAGGTGTGGTTGTGTCTGACCATGAACAAGTTTTCCTACAGAGAAAGAAATAGGAATTCACATCTATTTATGCCTGAACATGGATGGAAAGATGTAATCCTTATGCTTCAAGGGAATTATACATCATGTGTGCCTGACCAAGGACACAAATTGTGCTCTATTTATTGAATGCATATCAATCCAAATTAAGGTGAATCAATAGGTAAAGCAAGGGTTAGGATGATTAGGGGTGGATTCAAAAGTCCTAGTATTGTCCTTGAGTGAATTATTCCTCTTGTTCTTGGTTATTTTTCATTGTTTTTTGTTAGTTTACTTAATACCTAATTGAACTATTTGTTAGATTAGTTAAGAAAAATCATAAAATTTGAATTATGACAACCAGTCCTCGTGGGAACGATCTCGTAATATGTACCATATCTACACCTGATTCGTATACTTGCGAGTTTAAAATCATTTAAATCAGGTTGGTTTAAATAAAACATCAAGTTTTTGGCACCGTTGCCGGGGATTGTTTCGGTCTAATTAGATTTGAGATTCTCTCTTATCATAATTCATAGCCTTCTGATTTTTCTTGCATCATTTCACAAATTTTAGGAAACTTAATTTATTTTTGTCTTTATTTTCTACAGCAATTAAGGAAGGAAGTTGAAAAATGAAAACTATCTTCAAAGAGAAGGAGGAGCTCCCAATTCTTCGGAAATCAATCATCTCCTTTTACGAGTTCTTTCTTCCAATTCTTGTTTGCATAGTTTCATCTTGTTTTTAGGAATTTATGATTTTTAGCTCTTGTTTTATTTCTCTTAGGTTGCATCTTAGTTTATTTTAATTTAGCTTTCTTTCCTACATTGCAATAACTTAGTTTATGCTAGGATGTAGATCTCTGAACATAGAACTAGCACTTTTTGATCTTGAAATAGAAAGAACATTTCGTAGAAGATTGAGAAACATTCCATTTGAAATGGCGGATGAGAATGAAGTTAAAGCTCTTAGGGATTATTCGGCTCCTGTCCAATTTAATGCACCTTAATGCATAGTGTTGCCAACCACCATAGCAGCACACTTTAAACTTAAACCTGGGGTCATACAATCGTTGCCCTCCTTTTATGGTTTAGATAAGGAGGATCCATTTCATCATGTGAAAGAATTCCTAGACATTTGCTCTACCTTTAGGTTCCAAAACTTTTCAGATGATTTGATCCATTTGCTCCCTTTTCCTTTTTCTTTGAAGGATAAGGCGAAAGCATGGTTGAATTATCTAGAAGTTGGGTTTATCACTACATGGGACCAACTGTCTAAGAAGTTCTTAAACAAATTCTTCCCTGTTTACAAAACTAATGCTCTTCGTAGAGAAATTACTAATTTCACACAAAAAAAGGGTGAGCACTTTCATGAATGTTGGGAAAGAGGGAAGGACTTGCTTCTTAACTGTCTACACCATAGTTTTAAGAAGTGGCAACAGGTTCAATACTTCTATGACGGTCTGACACCCCAAAACCATCAGATGATTGATGCCACCAGTGGAGGGTCATTCATGACCAAAAGTGATATCGAAGCTTGGAATTTCTTTGAAACCTTGTGTGAAAACTCCTAGCAATGGGACTATTCAAATAGAGGTGAAAGAAGTCCCCAACCACAGAAGAAAGGTAGTATATATGATGAAATTGCAGTGAAGACTGCACTAATTGAAGAAGGAATATGCCAATATGTCCTAGAGGGGGTGAATAGGACTTTTAAAAGTTTTATGGTTTATTTTAAAATCCTATTACACTAGTCCTAACAACAGACATATATTAGGATTACTCAAATGTAACTCTACTGGCTTCCAAGCCTGGTAGAGGATCCAATCATAAACTATTCAAGAAGTAGCAATATATAACTTAGTTTATGATGAATATGACTATGAATGTGTGTAAGGTGTGATCAAATATATAAATATGAATGCATCGACATGAATAAAAAACATAGAAGAAGAGCAATCACAAACACAATCATTTTTATAGTGGTTCGACTACTTGTCTACTCCACTCCCGGTAACGGCACTTAACCCTTGAGTGTACCGAATTTCACAAAGGAGTTTCACAGTGGTTCACCTCAAACCTAAGGTTTTAAATCAGGTTCACCTTCAACCTTTACAACTTATACTGAGGCTGACTATTTATGCTCTCACGAGCAAGGGTCAACACAACGCACCTATTTTTAGGCACACTAGCCAAGGATCTTCCATAAGACCCTACTAGAGATTTCCACACGGTTCACCTCAAACCTAGAGTTTTACTGCTTCACTCCTAACCAGATATTTATGCTCTCCACAGAGCAAGGGTCCACACAATGCATCCACCACGTACACTCCCACCGGAGGCCTCCTTGAGGACTTCAAGGGTGAGAACCACTTAAGGCCCAATCCTAAAAAGGAATGATTACAAGTATCCTCTTGGACTCTAGATACTTACAAATAAGTTGATGAGTCCCGTTTAGCACAATGCCAAAGATCTCCTCCTAATTATTGACGAAGAGTCTTCTGCTCCCTTGATCTGCAACAGAAAATGATATATTAGTACTTGGCTTCGGGTTGGGTCAAGGTTATGATGGAATCCTACTCCCTAAAGGTTTTCCTATGAGAAAGATAGAGTAGTTCCAATCATCTAGGCATTCAAGGCATCCCAGCTTAATGATTTTCCATTAAAGTAGTAGTTGGAGGATCCTTGAATGTAGAAGTTCATTCCCCAATCCACTCTATTGAATATCAATGATGAAGGTGGATTAGCGGATGAACTTCCTTGAGAGAAAGGGCTTTGGGTATATGATCTAAGGTTAAACACTCAAAAGCTCTCTCTACTTTCTCTCACAGCAACAATAGACAAGTCCTCTATATATAGGCAAAAAGTTCCAATGGATATAAAACGGTCACATTTATGACTGAGTTTGATATCATCGAGCGTATACTCTCAATAGCATCGATGGTCTACTCGATGACTTGAACTCAAAGTCATACACTTTTGAAACCTTTTGCCAGATGGTCGATGAATCGAAACCACTATTGATATCATCGGATTTTGAACTCCGATTCCATTGATGGCAGGTTCGATCAATCGACACTTGAAAATGAGAGAGACTTGTCATGAAATATTTCAAGTTTTTAGGATATGATCGAGGGTCAGCCGATGTCATCAGAATTTGTATATCGATGATATCGAAGGCAGTGTCGATGCATCTATAAATCCAATAGATTTACTAGTAAACTTACTGGATAGTTTGTGTCCAGTTTCGATGCAATCGACTCGGCCTCGATATCATTGACATATGAATATCAATCTCGGCCTCAATATCATCGACATATGAATATCAATTTTCTTGAATGGCCCCCGATCAAAGTTAAAAACAACCTGAAATACTTGCTGAAAGAAATGCGCGCTCACGGTCGATATCATCGATGGACTTCCGATCTTATCGATATTTGATTTCAGATCATATCAGAAGGCGCATCGATATATCGCAAAATTTTGAAATTTTCTCAAAAAAACAGGGCGCCGAAAATCTACCTGTCGATCTTATCGAGCCACTTTCAATGGGCTCGAGATTTGAGTATCGATGGTATCGATAAGTGTATCGATACATCGATAATTCGTCCAGATATGTTGTGAAGTTACTGGACATATTTGGTCCTCTTTCCGATCATATCGATGAAGCATCGAGGACTCGACAGTACAGGTCAATCATATTGAGGGTGTTTCGATTGAATCGACAAGGCAAGAAAAACTTAGAGATTTTCCTATTTTGAAAAAATTTTCTCACCTAAAAATCCTATGCTTTTCTAGCTTGTTTTTAATGGTTTTATTCACCTAGTGTTTTGGGACAAGGGACGTGAGACTTTAAATTTACCTGTGGCGAGTTTACATATATCTGGCTGAGGCAGACGCTTGAAATGATCTTCTTATCAGGATCCGTAGACAATCTGACTCAACACTCACGTAACTTGACAAACCATGGCACTTTCATATGAGATAAGAGTCACACCAGATCTTTATGCCAAGATTGATAGCCTGACAAAGAAAGTTGATGCTTTGATGATAAATAATGGACCTTCACAAACACTTAATTCGAGTCATGTGCCATATGTTCCGGTCCTGCCCATCCTACGCAGTCTTGTCCATCTAGTACAACATTTTTGGAATTTCTCTCTGAATTAGTACATGTTTTGAACACTTTTTAGAGACTTGGGAATGATCCTTACTCAGACACCTACAACCCAGGGTGGCCTAGACATCTAAATTTTTCTTGGGCAAAAGGACCACAATAAGGAGGACCATCTGGAAATCCTCCGATGCAACCATACCCCCAAGTTGGCAGTCAATAACTTCAGCAGTTTTCGCAATATCAACAACTTCCTTCACAATCAAGGAAACCATCTCTTAAAGATACACTCAATCTTTTTATGCAAAGTTCTCTTCAATTTTAAAAAGACACCCAACAAACTTTATAAGCTAACCAGCAAAGCTTACATGCAAATGCACAAGCCATTGCCAAGCTAGAAATACAGTTGGTGTTTCGACAAGGAAGCAAAAGTATTTGATTTGGGAGAATTATCTTATTCAAACATAACAATGGAAAAGTATAAAGACAATCATCTCATTTTATTGATTCTGAATTCATTTACATCCTCTAATATCCCTTGATTTTGAGATAGATTACAAAGAATTCATTTGTAAATTCAAATATTATAGTTAGATGTAAATTTTGGCAGCATAACGGCAATGATTCTAATCATCTCCTAAGACTTAGGAGGAATTGACAAAACGACCAACAGTCTTCAAGGAAAATAGAGATTCCGGCAGCATTCCGGCGTTATTTCAATCATCTCCTGAGACTTAGGAGGAATATGCCTTTCTGTCGATGACTCTTCCTTCTCTCTTGAATAGGAAGAACTTAAAGATTTGAAGACTACGGCCATTTCAACAGTATGACAGTCCATTGCTATTATAGACTGCAGGACAGTCGGTTTGCGTGGCTTCGCGCAAACCATATCGTTTGCGCGGGTCCGCGCAAACTATAGGAGCCCGATGCTCCTTTACGTGGATCGGTGAAATCTACTGGAGCCCAATGCTCTACACCTTCTGTCTTCTTCTTCATTCTTCTTTCACTATAAAATCTTCGAACCCCTTTTTAGAGAGAGCGAGGTATTTATAGGCATTTTCACAGGTGCAAAACCTTGACTTGGGCGATGTGGGACAAAATAACTCCCAACTATTTTTACACCACCGTCACATGGTTTGCGCGGATACGCATAAACTATATACTTTGTGTGATCCTGTGCAATCTGTCTACTTTGTGCGATCCTGCGCAATCTGTCTACTTTGTGCGGTTCCGCGCAATCTATCTACTTTGTGCGGTCCAGTGCAAAGTATTCTCAGAACCAATTCTTTCTTCTTTTCTTCCAATCTTTTCTTAAATGTCTTAATCTTTTCCTGCTTCAATTCTTCTCTTATTTTATGCCTCAACGATGCCCCCTTCATCCGTTCTTTGCTTTTTCCAAAAAATCAAAGGAAAGGATCAAATCATCCCCTTTTCTGCAGGGTTTGCGCGATCTCGCGCAAAGCTAGGTCGAGTACCGTACTCGGCCATGAATCCTATAAATAGTCCAAGAACTTTGTCATTTGTACAAACCTCTGGCGAAACTTTACTTCTGTGATTTTCTTCCGCGCAAACCCTATCATTTGCGAGGTCCCGTGCAAAGCCTTTCAGTTTGCATGAGTTCCTTCAAAGTTCAAAACTTTCTGCGTAGCCTATATACTTTGCACAGACCCGCGCAAAGTACCCCGCACTTAGCCAATTTTCTCTCTTTTGAACCCTCCAACACTTAGCCATTTTCACCTTTTCTTATATTCTCAGTCTGATATTTATCTTCTTTTCTTAACTCATCATCATGGCTCATATAAAACAAATAGCCCATCCTGTACCTCCTCCTTCTGATCAACCTTCTTCCAATCAACCACCTGCTAAGCCAACAAAGACTACCTCTAGAACTCCTGCTTATTTTAAAGAGCCTGTTCTTCCCACTTTTGACTTCTCTGACCGTATTAAATCCTTGCCATCCCCCATTCATAGATCCATATCATTAGGAGATATCAAATGTCCTTTGAAGCACGACAGAGAGTACGATTGGGATGAATGGTTAAAGACTACGGCTTACATTCATACTGAAAGTGAAAGACCACCTCTTCGTGAAGACACTCCCCCGACCTCTCGTTCGAAGAAGACTTGCCGGAATAAGGCGAAAGAGTTTGCAGAGAAAATTAAGGAACATGAGAAAAAGAGACTTCAAAATTCATGGGATTCAATACGAGTTGTTGAAGGCATTATGAAGTTCGACAACCCTCATGCAGAAGGCATGATGATAATTCCCATCAACGTCTACCGCCATCAGTCCATGCTTGACTGTGAATCCAAGGATTACATTCACGGTGAAAGGTTGATGTATACTAAATCGTGGTCCACAAGAGAACCCCGGATCCTTGAGGGAGTTATTCAAATGCAAAAGTCGCGACAAAAGATAGGAGAAATTCATTCCATGATCTTCTTAATTCCTTTCCATAGCCCTCACAACCTCTTTCCTTCACATTTTTATGAGACAGTCCATCAGCGTTTTCGAGATCGGGAACAACTCTGGGGACAAGCAGAATTTCGCATCAGAGGCATGTTAACTGCTCGACATTATTATTCTGATTGGGCAGAAGCTATTTTACTGAAGCATACAAGCACATTCACGAAAATTGTCCTTTGTGATACCATAGAAGTGACTTCCAAATACTTCTATAGGGAACCTACTGTACTGAAAGGCTTTCTCGAATACTGGTCTCCCACGACCAACTCTTTCCATTTACCCTACGGTGAAATGAGCATAACACTTTTGGATCTTCACCGCATAGCTGGTCTCCCAATAACAGTAAATTCTATAATGAATTCATTCCAACCAATAGGGAACTGGCCTTTGTATCTTCTCCGGACCGCAAACCTTCTATCTCTAAAACCACTATCGAACTGTTCAAGGAGATGAGTAAATTTCCCAGTTTTCACAAGATCCCCCCTTTGCAATGGCTGGCACATTTTTTCAGAGGCCTCAGGTATTTATCAGTCCGATAATCGACTTTTCTCCTCATATTCTTGCTATCTAGCGATTTCTATATATTTACCTTCTCTCTTTATTTTTCTTTGAAGATTTCGTGATTGTCACTCTAAGGAACTAACAAAGCTCCGCGACGCGATGAAGGGGAGACCTGAGTATAGCTCCTTCAGAGAACTTGTAGCTTTCTTGGCCTATTGGCTAAGTTTGGTCGTATTGCCTAGCTCTAAATGAGCAGATGTTGTTCGTCCACCATCTTTGCTGTAGCTGGTGCTTTGGCGGAAGGCCACAGATACACCCTTGCTCCCCCAGTATTATGCTCTATTTATAAAGCCCTCGGAGAGGTAGCTACCCATGTGAAAGATCTCATTCTTGGAGCCTCGTCTGCACATACCTCTTGGCATTATATCACAGGGTGGCTAGGGGTCTATTTTCCTTGGAGTTTTGAAGCTCCAGAGCAAGCATATGTTCATCCTTCTCATCTCCCACTCTGGTTCTTCCAACAAAGAGCAATGGCCAAAAGAGCATACGATTGGGTTGCAAATAAAATTTGAGATGATCACTAAATAAACTTCTTTCAATTTCACCTTTATCGTTATACCGAGGATACAGACATGGTGGACCAAGAAACACTTACTGCAGCGAAAAGAGCTTTCTTCTTTTCCATTCGTTCTTGCAGTCTACCCCTTCGGGAAGGGACAGAGTTCTGGAGAGAACCTTACTATCCTAGTTGTTTCGCTCATCAATTCAGTTACGACCAAACTGTACCAAAAGACCGCGGACTAGTTACTCAGAAAATGCGTTGTTATGGAACAGGTCCTCTTAATTGGGCCATGATATGGAAGCAGTTACTAAACAACTTGTTGGATCTTCCTTCATAATTCCAGGTTGTAATCGCGTAGTCCATACATCATATGGCTAGATGCGATGGTGGGATCATCAGTCATACTTAGTCGCTAAATGCTTGCCAGTGGATTCTTCCATCTTTCTCCATCCGCCTAGGCTAAAAGGTAGAAATCTAGAGAGTGGAATCGGCTATATCCCAGAAAAGAGTCATGCGTCTCATCATGGAGAAATTTGTAGGAAGATATCGTTAGAAGACCCTATCCGTGAAACAAAGCCTATTAACACTTTGGATGGCTAGTTTGCTCATGGAATTTTAAGAGATTTTGAGCAATCTCGTCGGGACTTTACAGATCAGGCTGTAGACAACGCTGAAGGTGCATCTTCACCAGTTCCTGCAGAGACTGCAGCGGTTCAAGAAGAACCAGCCATTGATGCTCCTGTACCTCCTCCACAACCCCTTGGTCCTAGCTCATCTTCCCCGATGACTAGATTGAAAACGCGTTTACAGGCATCATCTCCTATTCTTTCAGAGGGGACTAGACAAGCATCCACCTCCCCTACAATCAAAGAGTCTGCACCAGAGAGCAGCCGGGTTGTTTCTTATAAAGGAAAGCAAGTTGTCATTGAAGAAGTTGACGAAGAAATTTTGGAAGATGAGAGTTCAGATTCATCATCAGAGACTACTAACTCTTCGCAGTATGAAGACAACGAGGACAGTGAAAGCCGTGAAGATAAAGATGACAACTTTGAAGAAGGCGAAGTCGATATTGATGGAGAAGATGAAGCAATTATAGAAGGCGTTGAAACGGAACCTCTTCCTGCAACTTCTAAAACTCTTCCTGGCATTAATATTCCGGTTAAATCTCCTGCAACTGCGGAAGATGAAGAGAAGCATTTAGATTACGGCGAATATGGATATTCACTAGGCAAAGGAGATTTTAATTTTCATATAGATATATTTATCTACATACTTAACAACAATTATTTATTTAGAATTATCGTGTCTCCCTTTTTTAGGTGCTCAAGTTGCTGAGATCGGCGCGATCTCTTTAATGAATCCTCCTGCAGTAACTTCACCAAGAGCTCCTGTAGTTCCGTTGGTTATACAAAAAGTCGTAGCTCGTGAAATTATATTTCCAACAGAGACCACTGACTTGCCAACTCCAGCTACCATAGATTCAAGTACAGAGGCTAGAGCACCATCTTTTGCTGATATGGTGGGACTTGGCCCTTCTGCAACTCAGGGTGCCTCTCCTTCTGTTAATCGCATTCCAGTGATAGGTATATATATGCACTAGTTATTTTACTTAGAACTGCATATTCCATAATATATCTAAATGCCTTTCTTCTTTTGTTACAGGAACTCCTTGCAGCGGTGCGGCCAGTTCTGACTCTATGGCTACTACATCTGAACTATCGTCTTTTGCAAAAGTCCCTGTCCACAAGATGCTTATAGTGAAACATTCTTTGTTAACAATAGCCCATATCTTTAGAAACCCTGATCAATGGTTGGACTTAGACGTTGCCATGGAAATTTTGGAGAGTTCTGCCAGAATGGCTAGGATTAACATATCTCCTTTGCGTAATTCGCTCCTTAAATTCCACGATTCAGTAATCTCATTGGCATCGGTAGAAAATGTTACAATTGCCCCTGAGATTTTAGAATATAGGAAGCAGCTGGCTATATCTCAAGAACAAGCCTTTCTGACAGCTTCATCTATCTCCAAACTTGAGCAAGAATATATGATTCTTCAAGATCACTTAAAGATTTATATTGATGAGAGAGTGATTATCCAAGATCGCATCGCAGCCCTGAAAGAAGAAATTTCTCAACTGGAAAGGAAGAATTATGAACAAGACTTAGTCATTCAGGATATTGAAGAAAGGATGCAGGCGAATATTCAATCCATTGATATAGAAAAATTTTCACAACTCCAAGGTAGAGAAATGATCGCTTCTTTGGAGAGCAAGCTAGCTGGTGTTCCTAATCAAGCGAGACTTATTCTTGAAGAAAAATCCAAGCATGACGCAGCTCAAGCACAATTAAAAGAGGATTTGCGCAAATATATAGAGGCAGTAGGGGTTACGGAAGATCTTTAAACATGTGATTTTTGAACACGTAGTCTTTGTTTACATGCTTTTTGAATGGGTAATTTATTCGACTTAACATATGCTTTTATGATAACATTTTGAGATGTTTATGATGGCATTTACAACATTGCATGTTGATGACATTTATGCTAACATTTATCACATCATATTATGGAAACCCTATTTTCATACAGTAATTTCATCATATCTTTAATTATAATTTTCAAGCCTTTTATGCTTTGTTAGAGCGGGGTTCTCTATATGAGTATTAAATTGGCGATGCTAAGTTTCAATTTAATTAACCACACACAGTTTAAGCTCATGAGTAGTGGAGCACGCGCACACACACACAGTTTAAGCTCTTGAGTAGTAGAGCACTTGTTGGTCTTATTTGATGGTCTCTGTAACTCTCTAGAGTTCTCTTGGACTTTTCACTGCCTTGAGTCCACAGGCCGATCCATCAGAGGGGCCCATTGACGCTACCGAGCGGTGAACTGTTGGTTTTACGCACAGGGTTGGCCACGGTAACTCTCTAGAGTTGGCAGGGCTCGTAAGGTTACCTTTGGGCACCAAATCTAGGGTCACCAGTCCATCAATGAGTAGGGTTAATCCCTTCCTCATGAGTTACTACTGAAATTGAACCCTAGATCTGGAGGGTCTTACGCATGGTTGGCCTAAGCTCACACTGCGGCCCCTGTTTTCTTCGTCTGCAAGGTCGAGCCCATTCACGAGAGGGCACTTTCATCCGTTCCCCGTGGCGTTGTAGGAAAGCTATACAGACAGCATGGGAGTTATGGTGACTAGTCTTCACGAATTTATGGCCTTTTAGGTTTTGAATCCTTGACTTCGTCAGATGCCCACATGGGTGCGCACGATGGTCTTTGCGAGCTTTTTAGGGCCACTGATTCCTCGCCGCTGCCCAAATGGCGATCTTGATAGGTCTTATGTATAGTTGGCCGGCCCTTTTAAAGCTTGATCCTTTGAGAGCTTGATCCTTTTAGAGCTTGATCTCCCTTTTTCTTGGCTTTTAGCTCTTTCTTTTAGAGCTTTTAGCTCTTTCTTAGAGCTTGATCTTTTTGAGTTGGCTCTTTTAGGATTTGGCTCTTTTTAGATTTGGCTCTTTTGAGATTTGGCTTGGCTATACTGCCTCTTTGACGAAGATTGATATGTCCTTGCTTTTGATAGTATCTTTAAGAAGATTTGTGCCTTGTAAGGTAATAATAATTATGATCATCGTCATTGCCAGCATAGTAGACGTAGACATTTTCGACCGAGATAATATCTTCAAGAAAATTTGTGCCTTGTAAGGCAATATATCAATCTTGTCAATATCTTCAAAAGAATCAATATCTTCAAGAGAATCTTCCAGATGATATTGACTTTGTCAAACTTATTTGGTGATGACGATGATCAATATATTTTTTTAGAATTGATGCTTGCTAACATAATTGACATGTTCATGAATTTCTTCTTCATAGCTTCTTTTGTTGACATATAGACATGATCTTATTCATCCTTGCCCCCTTTTGATACAGAATCATTATGCCGATAATATTCTGGGTCAAAATTTCCGCATGTCTCTCTTCAGGGGTAGTATCTTTTGATGAAGCGGGCGTTGATGGTATATTGATACCCTGCCCATCTTGATTTATGACTCTATATGCCTCATTAGAATATACTGCTTTTACCACATATGGACCATCCCATTTAGGCTCAAACTTGCCCCCTGTGCGGCGGATGACCACTATAGGTCTTTTCAGCATTAGCACCATATCTTCTTTTTTGAAAGAGCAGTATTGAACTTGCTTATCAAAGGCAGTCGATATCCTGGCCTGATATGACTGCAACCGCTGCTGAGCTGCTAGACGTTTCTCATTGAGTAGATCTAATTCTTTCAGCCTTATTTTTGCATTTTCATCATCTGTTACAGATTGACGTATCGCTACTCTGAGCGATGTCACCTGTATTTCGATTGGGATGACTGCCTCCGTGCCATAGACTAATGAATACGGTGTCGCCCCTGTTGCTGTACGATGGGTAGTTCTGTAGGCCCATAATGCTTCCTGTAACTTTTCATCCCAATCACGTTTATTGCCTGTCACTGTTTTCTTTATTATTTTGACAATCGTTTTGATAAACGCCTCTACTAATCCATTGGCCAGAGGATAGTAAGGTGTTAAAAACGAATGTTGGATGCCAAACTTCTGGCATAACTTTTTCATGCCTCTATTTTTAAAAGGTGTGCCATTATTAGAGACGATCTTTTTCAGAATCACCAGTCGTTACTTCCAGACAAGATACGGGAAACATTTCAACGATTTCCTCGATAACCTCTGCGAATGGCAAAAATCTTCTTTCTTCTATGGTTACCTAGAGAGGACTTCGATTTGTGCAGGACAGAGAAGCTGCCAGACTAGCTAAAGCATCTGCTTTTGCATTCTCAGATCGCAGTATATGTTTGATTTTCACATAACAAAACTGTTCAAGTAACTGTTGTGCCTTCATAAAATAAGGCAAGAGCTCTTGTTTCCTTACTTCGAACTCTGTTGTCAATTGATTTACAATTAATTTATAATCTCCGAAGATATGCAATAATTTTATTTCCATTTGCTGAGCTATTTCCATTCTGATGATGAGAGCTCTGTATTCAGCTTCATTGTTCGTGCATGTCGTGCCCAGTGTGAAGGAGTATGGTAACAAATCGCCTTGAGGAGTAATGAATATCACTCCTGCCCCCGCTCCCGATGTTCGAACAGCGCCGTCAAAATACATTTGTCATGGGCTCTGGGATTCAGTCAACATAACCTGCTCGTCCGGGAAGTCATCATTTATTTCTTCACTCTCTGCTACAGGATGTTCTGCGAGGAAATCTGCCATGGCTTACCCTTTTACTACTTTCGCTGGCCTATATGAAATAGTATATTCTGATAACAATAACATCCATTTGGCTAATCTTCCTGACAACATTGGCCTGGTCATCAAGAATTTTATCGGATCTGCTCTTAAGATCAAAGTTATATCGTGAGAGAGACAATAATGTCTTAACTTTTGTACAGCAAATACCAATGCTAAACATTCTTTCTCAATCGAAGAATAATTGCATTCTGCCCCCATCAATGTTCGACTTAGATAATAAAGAGCAGTCTCCTTTCTAGCTTCATTTACCTGTGCCAATAAAGCACCCAAAGAGTTTGTAGCTGCAGATGTATACAAGATAAGAGGCTTACCTCTCACTAGAGCTGTTAACACCGGTGGCTGTTTCAGCAATTCCTTAATTGAATCAAATGCATTCTGGCAGGCATGGTCCCATACAAATTCTGTATCTTTCTTCATTAGTCGAGAAAATGGCTGACACCTTCCTGCGAGGTTTGAAATGAAACGGCGAACGTAAGTTAGTTTTCCCTGCAAACTTTTCAATTCCTTTAATGCTGTCGGTGGCGGTATATTTTGAATAGCCTTAATTTTTTCTAGATCGATCTTGATGCCCCTATGCCGTACAACGAAGCTGAGAAATTTGCCCGAAGATACCCCGAACGCACATTTAGCTGGGTTTATCTTTAATTGTTTCTTTCTGAGTTGATGGAAGACTGCTGCCAAATTTTCACGGTGTTCTTGATGATCTCCTGATCTGACCACCAAGTCGTCAATGTAACATTCAACATGTTTATGCATCATATCTTGAAAGATATTTTTCATCGCCCTTTGATATGTTGCCCCGGCATTTTTATGATCGAAAGGCATAACTTTGTAACAATAAATTCCGAGCGACGTTCTGAATGTCGTCACCTCTTCATCTTCGGGCGCCATCCTGATTTGATTATATCCTGCATAACCGTCCATAAAGGACATAACAACATACTGAGTAGTGTTATTGATCAATAACTTGGTTATTGGGAGAGGGAAGTCATCCTTTGGACATGCTTCATTCAGATCTCTGAAGTCAATGCATATTCTGATATGCCCATTTTTCTTCTTTACAGGAACAATATTTGATATCCACTTGGGATACTTAACTTCCCTAATGAACCCAACCTTTATCAATTTATTTACTTCTTCATTGATTAACGGAATCAGGTCTGGGTAGAATTGCCTTTATGCTTGTTTTACTGGTTTCTTTTCTTTGGAGATGTTTAATCGATGCATTGCTACGGAGGGTTCCAGTCCTGGCATCTCTTCATATGTCCAGGCGAAGACGTCTTTATTTTCTTTGAGAAGTTGGCCATATTTCTCAAATTCCTGTTCAGAAAGATTGACGCTGATGAATGTATTCCTCGGCTCTTCTTCTATTCCCAAATTTATTTCTCATAAGCCATCTATTGTCGGTTGCCCCCCGTCTTCTATTTTTTTTGGAGCTGTTTCAGGATACTCGACTGCTTTAGGATATTGTTCTGGTATTTGTGCAGCCGAAGTCATATTTACTGATACCATATTCACTGATGACTCTGCTCCTAGCCCCTAGAATTTTCTCCGCTTTTCCTGATCAACCCCGATTGGGATTTGAATTTCTTTCTCATGATTCAGTCCAGTGGGTTTGTTACAATCAAAACCCATATTTCTCATGATTTTCTTGCTTATTGCACTGTATTTATTTAAATTTTGCGATGTTAACTCTCTGTGATATTCATTGCTTGTCACCTCATCCTTTGTTTCTGCTGCAGCATGGAATTATATCCGCTCAGGGTATTTAGCACTAGCCCTGACTTGAAATCTTCTTGGAGCGGCTGTAAATGGCTTACACCTTTCAATATTGGGTAAGGGCATCGTATAATTGGACTGTAAGATTTTCAACTGTTCTATTGATAACAATGTCAACGACGGCTGCCTGGTTGTCTCAGACACTTGGGTACAAAATAGAACTTCTTTCTCACTTCTACAGTCCCAGAAGATTCTGCCTTTTCTTCTTTATCCTTGTTTATTCAGACTTCTTTTAAGACTTTCTTTTCATCATTATTTCCCACCTCTTCGGAGAAACCTTTATAATAGTTGGCGTCCGCGAAGAAAGACTCAGCTTCCGTATATGGTTTTGCGTCAGCCATTACCTTGCACTGCATTCCGTCCTTACAGTATTTGAAACATTGGTGTAGAGTAGAGGGTACAATACTATACTGATGTATCCACGGCCTTCCCAAGAGAAGGTTATACGTTGTCACAGAATTTATAACGTGACATACAACAGTAGTAATTAATTCTCCCACTTTCAATGTCACTGCAATCTTACCGAGTGCACGTTGTCCATCTTAATTGAACCCCTGTATCATCATTCCACTGGGGCACAAATCGGAACGGCGATAGCCCAATTTGCTTATCATGGAGATTGGCAAAAGATTCACTGCAAACTCATTGTCTATCATGATCCGTTTTATCTTCTTTTCACAAATATACCCTTCTATCATCAATGGTCTATTATGTTCGGCTTCACCAATTAAATCATCATCAGAGAACGAGATCACTGGTGGACAATTTGCCCGTTCATTATGTCTTTCATGTTTCATTTCTATCAATAATGCTTCCCTCACATCGTGATCAGACAGCGCTTGGATCAAACTCTGTTGAAACTCTTCTGATAACTTGAGTGCATCATAGATGCTTAAACGTGCCGGTATGCCCTTTAAGTGGCTAACTACATCGTAAACCACTTTCGTCACTGCGCTCCTATTTTTACTTCTATCTTTGCTGTTCTATTTTTCGGTCACTTCTTTCCTTGCAGTTCCTGCTTTTTGGTTCAGTGGGCTCATTACCTGCTTCCCTGATTGCAACGTAATCATTGCCACATTCGTAATTAACTTTCTATTTTCCTTCTCTTTTATTTCTTGGTCCTTTTTCTAGATTGAAAACACGTTTACTGTCGCCCTCATACCCTTTTCTTTGCTCTGCTGGTTATTATTTCGACCCTATTTATCATTTGTTGTATGATGCACTTCAACGTATAGCAATTCTCCGTCGGATGTCCCACTAGGTGATGATAACGGCAAAAGTTTCTTTCCTGAGTCTTCGTCACATCTTCAGGGCACTTGGGCTTTGGTAATTCCAGGGTGCTAGCTTTTAACAACTGCTGCATCATAGGAACTACGTCTTCTTTATCGAATTCAAATCCTTCATGAGAATCGAGCATTCTGAGCCTTTTTCCGCCGTATCTATCCCTTGATTGATTCCAGCCTTCTTTGCCTTCCGATCTTTTATCTCTTGAACCCTTTGCATCTTGACTTTTCTTATCACGATCGATGGTATTGATGGTCTTTCTACCGGGTATCCTCCTTACGGTTTCAAGATGAAATGCTTGCATCTTACAAGTCATTAATTCCAATGCATGGGCTTTGGTAGCCAAATCGTGAAAGGTTCTGACATCGGCGCTGGTTAGTCCGAACACGATTCCTGTTTTCATAGAGTTCAAACACATCTTGACCTGTTCCTTTTCTTCGAGCAACCGTCTACACAATGCCCCTAGTGTCTTCCATCTGTCTATGAACTTTTTGACTGGTTCTCCTTCTCGTTGTCGTATTGAAGCTAATCCTGTGATGCTAACATCGCGTTCTGACGAGAAGAAGTTTGACATGAAAGCGTCTTGCATTTCCTCCCATGTGCGTATAGATCCTGGAGCTAAACTTACATACCATCGGAAAGCTTTACTTGTTAGTGATGACCCAAATAATCGTAAGCAGTATTAAGGTACCGTGGAAAAATTCCCCATGCTGGTAATGAAATGCATCAAGTGCTCTTCAGGTGACCCTTCCCCGTTAAACTTCTGAAAGTCTGGATGCTTGAAATTAGCCGAAAAAGGGACGTCTTCTCTTGAGTATGGTGTTCGGTATCTGAAACGACCGGTATTCACACACTCTCTCTATATTCTGACTGCTTCTTTGACGACTTGCCTTATATCGTCCTGTGTTATAGCTCTTGTCGCTGTAACGGACTCTCGTGATCCTATCCCCTATGGACGGGAACCTTCAGGTTGGGTCTCCTGTCCATTTGTTGCTCCCATCATAGGTGGAGCATCTATCTGGGCTACGTTATGCGTCAGAGTTGCCAGAGCTTCTCTAAGGTTCCAGCATTCATCCATTAGCACTCTTTTTGCCTCTGCCATTTAGTCAGCATGTTCTTCAGTAGTCGGCCTGTTTCCTTGACCCGTCCCTGCCATGTACATTGTGGCTCCTTTACTGTTTGTCGATGCCGTTGTTGGAGTAAGACGAGAGTACGTTGACGTAATAGGGCTTATAAAGAGGGGAGAGATCAGAGTCTCGTTCGACTTTTGCGCGCTTCCCGTACTGTTGATCGATCGGGGCGATACAGTTATGGGCGAATTTGTCGGAGGTGATACAGGCATCGGTGATCCTATCATCAGTGTTTTACCTTTCTGTGCTTCTTTCCATTTGGTCCTTGGGGAGACCAGAGCTGAAAAATCGCGAGACTGTAGAATTGTTCGTTCGGGGTATATCGCAGGAGGAGCAAGTTCGGGTTTTCTTCTTACTACACTGCGCGTGATTGGTCCCTCAGCTCTTAGTAAAGATAAGTTTGCCTTGCGGCTCTTCAAGTCCTTTGCTTTTGTCTTACTAGACAAGACCACAGTCCAGTTTTCATCACTTTCCTGTGGTTGAGGTGAGACAGAAATGACACCTGCTGTTACTTGAGTCATTTTGCGCCTGTTTGTGATGTCTGCATTCGTACGCTCAGGAGTTTGGCTTGGCGCATATTCAATTACAAACCCAGTAGGGGTGAAATGGAATCTCATTTTTCTTGCAATGTTAGCCATCATTAGTGTTATGTGATTGAATTCGGGTACCTTCGATAATGAAACATACATGAAGTTAGTATGCGAGGGATTAAGTAAACTATCTTAGAGATGAAGGGGATGATGTTCCCACTGAGAGTTGCCATTTTGGCGTCTAAGAGATGCCAAAAAGTGATAAGAGTCTTACAACTTTCCCCAATGTTAATGTTAAATAAGATTAAGTAAATCCCCAGCAGAGTCACCATTTTGTTTCGACAAGGAAGCAAAAGTATATGATTTAGGGGAATTACCGTATTCAAACATAACAATGGAAAAGTATAAAGACAATCATCTCATTTTATTGATTCTGAATTCATTTACATCCTCTAATATCCCTTGATTCTGAGATAGATTACAAAGAATTCATTTGTAAATTCAACTATTATAGTTAAATGTAAATTTTGGCAGCATAACGGCAATGATTCTAATCATCTCCTAAGACTTAGGAGGAATTGACGAATCGACCAACAGTCTTCAAGGAAAATAGAGATTCCAGCAGCATTCCAGCACTATTTCAATCATCTCCTGAGACTTAGGAGGAATATGCCTTTCTGTCAATGACTCTTCCTTCTCTCTTGAATAGGAAGAACTTGAAGATTTAAAGACTATGGCCATTTCAACAGTATGACAGTCCATTGCTGTTATAGACTGCAGGGCAGTCGGTTCGCGCGACCTCGCGCAAACCATATCATTTGTGTGGGTCCGCACAAACTATAGGAGCCCGATGCTCCTTTACGTGGATCAGCGCAATCTGCTGGAGCCCAATGCTCCGCACCTTCTGTCTTCTTCTTCATTCTTCTTTCACTCTAACATCTTTGAACCCCTTTTTAGAGAGAGAGCAGGGTATTTATAGGCATTTTCACAGGTGCAAAACCTTGACTTGGGCAATGTGGGAAAAAATAACTCCTAACCATTTTTACACCACCGTCACATGGTTTGTGGGGATACGTGCAAACTATATACTTTGCGCGATCCCACGCAATGTGTCTACTTTGTGCGATCCCGCGCAATCTATCTATTTTGTGCGGTCCCACGCAATCTATCTACTTTGTGCGGTTCAGCGCAAAGTATTCTCAGAACCAATTCTTTCTTCCTTTCTTCCAATCTTTTCTTAAATGTCTTAATCTTTCCCTGCTTCAATTCTTCTCTTATTTTATGCCTCAGCAGTTGGGTCAACTTGCTACCACATTGAGTGAGAGAGAGAAGGGCAAGTTCCCTAGCCAACCTGTAGCAAATCCAAAAGGACAATATGAGTTTGGCTCTAATTCAAACCCAGAACAATATCATGAGCAAGCCAAATCAATCATTACCTTTAGGTCTGGAAAACAGATCAAGAACAAAGTAGAAATGCATAGGGAAGAATCAAATTTCAAATCGGAAGACCAAAATGAAGAGCAGAGACACACTAGTGCATCCAAAGTCCAAAAGCACTCCGAGTCTCCAGGAACCACTCATGTGCCATCCTATGTGCCTAAAGCACCTTCCTCAATGTTTGACACCATTTAAGAAAGGAAACAACTTTAATGATATATTAGACATATTTAAGCAAGTGTGAATTAACATTTCATTGCTTGATGCTATCAAGCAGGTCCTTGCTTATGCAAAGTTTCTTAAATATTTATGTACTCAAAAGCGTAAGATGAAAGTCCACAAGAAGGTCATCCTTGCGGAGCAACTCAGCTCCATGATTCAATACAACACCCCTCCTAAATTTAGGGATCCAGGAGCTCCTACCATTTCTTGAATCATAAGATATCATAAGATTGAGAAGGCATTGCTTGATTTAAGGGTGAACGTTAATTTGTTGTCATATTCTGTATATAAGCAGCTAGGACTTGGTGAGATGAAATTAACCAAAATAACACTACAACTAACTGATAGATCTGTCAAGGTGCCATGTGGTGTTATTGAGGATGTGCTAATCCAGGTTGATAAGTTTTATTTTCCAGTGGATTTCATCGTTCTAGATACTCAGCCCGTCAGGAGTCCTACTAGTCAAATCTCGGTTATCCTGGGATGTCTATTCTTAGCCACATCCAATGCTATCATAAATTGCAGGAATGGAGTTATAAAGTTGTCTTTTGGTAACATGAAGATTAAACTCAATGTTTTCAATGTTGGATAACAATCGGCAGACTCGAATGATATCTTTGAAATGAACATGATTGAGAGTCTAGTGCATGACTCTTTCCTTAAATCTTCCGAAGACTCTCTTGAGACTTGTTCCATCCAAGAAGTCAATGCATTGCTTGACTCTAATCCTATTATGGATACTATAAAATGGAAGGCTAAAGTAGAACTTCTTCCACCATCTGAATCTAAACTGCTCCTGTCTATTGAGAAACCACCCAAACTTGACCATGGTTGACTTAGATTGATTGATTCATGATCCATGGTTGCTTGCATTACTTGTCTGGCTGAAGACATTAAACTTAGCGCTCTTGGGAGGCAACCCAACCTTTCATTTCTTTTCTTTTTCCTAGTTAGTTAGTTCAATGTTTATGGGTAAAATCACTACAAACCCTCACGAGACTACAACTCGTCCATTAGGGGCAACCTAGGGATTTAAAGGCTTGTTGCATACGCTAAATGCAATCGAGAGTACATGTGAAAGTGGTGTAGGTAGGATTTTATTTTTGTTATTTTTGTTTTACTTGAGGACTAGCAAAACTAACCCTATATTAGGTTAGTTTGCTTTTGTTGGTTTCTCTCTTGTACTAACCCGCTCTCACGCTGATATATTTGGAAAAGCCTCTTGATTCTTTCATCCAGGTACTATCTTTCTATCACTCCTCTTTTACTTTCATTGTCTCATGTGCATTGCATGCTTATTTCTTTTACATTGAGGGCAATGTCGATTTTGGGTTGGGGGTGGGAGATCAGATTACCTGATCAGTATTTTCTTGGTCTTGAGCAAAAATTGCGAAAATTTTTAATAATTTTAAATTTTTTCTGGAATTTCTTGTGAATTCAAAGTGATTTTGACGGATAGTCATGATTTTAAAATTACAAGATACAGAATGTTGGTAATTTATAACTCTTGGATTCAGCCATCTGTTAGATTTCACAGTTAAGTTTAATTTATTAACCCATGATTAGAAGTTTTAAACATTGATTGAGTCATGATTTCATAGGATACATCTCACTTACACATTAAGGTTTCAGTTCGATATTGAATTTTAACTTGGTGATCATTAAGCATGAAAGGAACCGGCCTGAAAAAAAGTTTAACATCAGTTTATAAAGAAGAATTGAAAGGGTTAGTCGAATAATCTTCACCATAGGTTTGAGCCCTATAGATGAAGATTTAATTTCCCAGGGTTAACATTCGGAATAGACAGGGCGACTAGTTTTCACCATAGGTTTGCTCCCTATAGGTGAAGATCTGATTCCCCTTGGCATTATTTCAAAAAAAAATAAAAAAAAATCCTAATATGGAAGAATGAAAGAATAATCTGTGAGGCACATTTAGGTTTTGGGTGTCCTAAATGCTCTTGTTACTTACCAATGGTATCATAAAATGGCGAAATGAATTTTTAATGATGATAAGCCGAGATTACACTATACACTCATATAACTCAATGTTTAGAATTTTTCTTCGAATTGATGGATTACTATTTTTAACTTGATTATGAAGTTTACCGTGTTCTTGAGTCCAGGAGAAAGTAATGCCCAACATTCATGAATCTTAGATTTCTTATATCTGAATCGTTTGTCAAAATATCAC
Source organism: Magnolia changhungtana (assembly GCA_030180095.1). Taxonomy (NCBI): domain Eukaryota; kingdom Viridiplantae; phylum Streptophyta; class Magnoliopsida; order Magnoliales; family Magnoliaceae; genus Magnolia; species Magnolia changhungtana. Next base: position 6,619,972 of record JASAUF010000502.1, on the reverse strand, counting down.
TCGGTTTCATAAAAATTGCCCTGTAATTCTCAACTTATTTCTCACATACTTTGCTCGGGACTAGCAAAATGCTGGTTGGGGGTTGTGATGAGGGTCAAATATTGCATATTAGACCTCAATTACTACCTAGATTTATGAACATGACACTGCTTAATGGTTCATTTTAATCGTGTTTGTGATGCAAGGTGAATCTAGAAGCGTAGATTGGAAAGAATACTAAAAGCATGGATTTAACAATCAAGTATCACCAAGGCATTGTATGGGACTCCATGGGACCAAGATTGAGGATTTACACGCCGGAGATCAGAGAAATTTTAGCCGCTCACCTTAAACAGGCCTAAAAGACGTCCAGAATGTAAGATCACAAGGTCCTCACCATCTGATCAACTCAAAACTTTATGCAGAGCCTGAGGACTCCAAATTAACCATACACGTCGAATTTCAGATGTTCGATCTATGTGTAAGTGGCCCAACGGATAGATCAGCCCCTTAAATCCTGATTTGGGGCCCACTTGATCTCTGGATATGCTTTAAACTTGGGCTCAATCCCTTACATTAGTTGGAAGAACGGATTGATGGAGTGGATTTCATCCAAAACATTGCAGTGGACCTCATTGGAGGTGTCAGTGCACAGTGCACAAGTGCACTCTCTGTGCACCGGATTAGCCGAGTAGGTCAAAGGATGTTTAACCAAGCTTTCCTCCTTAAAACAGAATTTTTGTTTTCGTTCGTCTACGAATGTCCATGTACAAAGAGGGAGCGTGATCTCTGTGGGCCACCATCATGGTCTAGATGATTAATCTGGACCATTCATTAGAATCCCAAGGTCCGTATTCCCAAGTCCTAGGTGATGAAATAAGATGAAAAAGCGATTATGGATCTCCAATCACTCAAACGCAGGACTGACGATCATAAGATTAATCAGGTGGACCGCACCAAAAGCAATCCAAAATCACCCATTTCTGACTAAAATTTCAAGGCGCATCTCATGGACGGAGTGGATTTTGCTGATCTTGTGCCCCACCAATCAAACAGCGCAAATCCCTGTTTTACGTCCGGACACAGCCTGACTTTTGTGGGCTGTGGTGTGGTCTTGGTGATGATTAGATGTTGATCTGATCCGTCCATCGTGTAGGCCACTCAAAAACGTCACAAGGGACGTTGATCTTTTGGACGAACTGCAAGGAATATCAGAGTTGTGAGGCTTCGATTTTCACTGCATAATGGGTATATGCGCACCGACTCCTCTTTCGCACCGACCGACTGCTGCGTAAGACTCCCAGCCAACTGCTCCACCGACCTTGCCTACTATAAAATAAAGAGAGAATGTGAAAGGGATGGCCAGATCTGGTGGACATGAGTGAAGAAAGAGGGGGGGGAGAGAGAGAGAGAGAGAGAGAGAGAGAGAGAGAGAGAGAGAGAGAGAGAGAGAGGAAGAAAGAAGGGAGAGATTGGAAAGGGATGTGTTCTTTTATGTTTTCCTTCTTTCCAGTTAAATCTATGTTATACTCCATGAGTTTCAAATTTCTTAGCTAGGGATGAGATGAAGCCCCTAATTTGAATAATTCTTGTTATTTGTTGATTTCATCTGGGTTTAATTGATTTATTTCTTTCTCTATTATGCTTAAATGAAAATTTCATATTTCTTCAATCTATGAGCTTATCCAAAATCTAGATGTGGATGTTGTTTGGAATCTTATTCCAGGTATGCTTGTGTCTGACCATGAACAGGTTTTCTTGTAGAGAAAGAAATAGGAATTCACATCTATTCATGCCTGAACATGGATGGAAAGATGTGATCCTTGTCCTTCAAGGGAATTATACATCTTATGTGCCTAACCAAGGACACAGATTGTGCTTTATTTATTGAATGCATATCAATCTAAATTAGGGTGAATCAACAGGTAAACCAAGTGTAAGGCTCGTATCCTAGTTCATACTATTCTGTCGACTCTCACTATCCTTTCAGTCGAATTTCGGCAACCTCCGACCTATAATCGATGTTTGTATGTAACCCTAAGTTGTATCCAGTAGATTTGAGTCGGCTTAATCCGAGACTTGTACCATTGCGACTGCATCGTCGCCACGGTTCCAACACCACGACTCGCACACTGATCCGATACCCTGGCTAAGAGATGTGAGTCAACGTTTATTTCAAAGAAAACGCTGCACGTTTGCAATCTCAAGAGAATCTCTACAACATGTCCCATCAATCAATCAATCACCTCATGTCAAGTACATACAACCCATGCTTTCTTTCTCCCCAAGTCAAGCAACCACCAAGTCAACTCTCTCTCACCCTCTCTCTTACACACCCATACATGTCAAGTACACCATCACCTCACCCATCACTCACTTCCATCACACATCTCTCATCTTTCTCATCTCTCTTATATTTCTCATCTCTCTCATTCTCAAGCAACAAGCATCACACATCCAAGCTCTTCCATGAGAGAAAAAGCGTGAGTTGTGTGGCCCACTTCCCATCCCAAAATCCTTCATCCTATCCATTCATCTCTCATCATCCTCCATCAAAGTGAAGCACGAGGAGTTTGGCATTCCAACGGACCAAGAAGATTGAACGGTGGGTGTTTATTAGGCTAGATTTTTCATGTTTTAATGATGGGCCAAGTGAGGCCTACCGATTGATGGTATGGATCTCACTTTCGACCCTTGATATGGCCGATGGACCACCTTGATCCCCATGATCATTCTATGATGGGGCCATTCTCCATGGACCCCATCATGATGTTTATTTTCCTTGCATAAAAAAGAGGTCATCTAGATCGTCCATTTTAGGTGGAGAAGGAACCTCCACCGTCGATCTTTGATTTGGTGGGCCCACATGTATTGGGACCCACTTGATGTATAATTGAAAGCAAGTGAGGGCTCTCATAGTGGCGGAGCCCTCCATCACATGTGTCACGTCTCTCTCTTTGTCGATCTCTCTCTTTCTCTCTTTCCCTCTTTTCTTTTTATGTGATGATATGTCCATGTGGCCCACCCAGATGGACCCCACCATGAAGCATGTATTTGATCCAAGTCATTTATAGGTGGGGCCCACTTTATATATATGTTATTCCACACCACCCAGCCATGTGGTGGCCCACCTAAGCAGGGCCCACCTTAAATGTATTTGTCTTGCCCAGAACTGTCCAGCGTCTGGACGTGAACTGGGAAAACACGAGCCACTTGTATAGGCCCCACATCGATGTATAGATTCAATCCACACTGTCCATCCTATTTACCAACTCATTTTAGGCGTTGAGCCGAAAAATGAAGCTGATCCAATTTTCTAGCGAGCCATATCTTTGAAAATAGTGATTTTCACCGTTTAAATTCACCTTAATTTTTCTACACGTCGAAAGATGCCCAATATTCGGCTTAATGGATGAGTTATGGACTGTAGAATCCATTGGCTGGGGTGAATTCACTTGATGCAGGCCCCACATATGAAAAACTATGGAAAAACCACTTTTTAAAAAAAGATATAAAAAAATAATAATAATGCATGCAGCGCCTGTTGCCTCTAGGCCAGGGACCACCGTCCCATATGTGGGCCCCACTGTGATGTGTTTTGTATATCCACACCGTCCATCTTATAGGCCCTTAGGGCAGTGGGCCACCCTCCAAATATTAGCCCCATCTAAAGCTCAGGTAGCCTACATCATAGGAAAAAGTGGGGTTGAACCGTCTTCCATTGAAATCCATTTTTAGGTTCACAGAAGTTTTGAATCATATGAAATTTATTTTTCCTCTTCATTCCAGGTCCGTATGACCTTATCAACAGGTTGGACGGCAAATAAGCATTATGGTGGGACCCATAATGATGTATGTGTTCTGCTCACACCGTCCACAGCAGTGGACGGTGGAACCCACTATATATGTGTTTTATCAATGTTGTCCAGGCACTTGTTGGACGACTAGTAGGCCCCACCTTTGGTGTTTGTGTTATATCCACACCATTCATTTAGTTGGTGGGCCATGTTTGTGGGCCCCACCATGGTGCATGTGTTGCATTCTAACCGTCCAACCATTTGGCAAGCCTGCCTGTAGACCCCACCCTTGATGCATGTGTCATCCAAACCGTCCAACCACTTAGCGAGCTTGTCTTAACAGGCTTGAGACTAAAAATAAGTTAGATCTAAAGTTCATGTGGACCTTAACATTCAATGTAGTGGACAATGATGTCCACTGTTCAAAATTTCTAAGGGCCATAGTAGTTCCCTATTAAGCTGACCTTTGTTTCCACTTTATCTATCACTATATTAATCTACGAACAGGGTGGATGGGAAACATATGTTATGGTGGGCCTTAGGAAGTTCAAATGATGGAAATCATTATCACCACTTTTATTTGGGTGTGGCCCATTTGATGTACATATGGGGCCCAATTGGTGTGGCCCATTTGATATATATGTGGCCCATGTGATATGGCCCACTTACCGTATGAGGGCTCATTGTGATGTATTCAAAGGTCCAGGGGTTGTGGCCCATTGCAATGAACATAAGGTCCATTGATGTGGCCCACTTAATTTATATAAGGTCCATATGATGCGGCCCATTTGATGTATCTAAGGCCCATGGGTCGAGGCCCAACGGGATGTCCTTAGGGTTCATTGCAATGTATGATTCCCCCATGGTTTGCATAATGATATTTATGGCGGGCCATGCCTTGGGAGCAATGTTGGTTTGATGTCCACATTATAAGAATAATGTTGGTTCATTGTCCGCATTATAAATCTCTCTAGGGCCCATTGATAGGCCTGTACTTGTTGGTGTAGGCCATCTAGGCCCATCTTCATTGTAAGGACAATTCATCACTTTATAACATGCTTAGTATAGCTCCATGATTCATGCCCATATGCATCATATGTATGCTTGATATGAGGAATGTATGATTATAGCATAAGCCATTGGGCTGAGACATTTACGGGACTCCTTATGAGACGGAGTGCCCCACATGAGCACATGATACACGCGAGATTGCTGCATAATTCTATGGTGTGACTCATACATCTCGCATATGTGTGACTTAATCATTGTACACCGTAGTGACATCAGGGCCGTGGCTCCACAGGTACATTGTGGGTGACTGTATCGAATTTCGGAAATACTTGGTTTTAGCACTGTGAGCACTTGGGATGTCCTTAGATAAAAGTCCCAGAACCTTTTTGGTACTAGGAGGTGCTCCAACATCTAAACCGAGTGGATACTTGAGCGCCTGAGTGTCGAATACCAGTAGGCCGCGTCTCCCACTATGTCGTGGTCGGTTGGAAGAGGGTGTGGCCTTATCCACCTGAGTGAGGGGGCTATAACGTAGGCTGAGTTTCACTAGCTTGCAAATGAGTCTGCTATCGACGAGCCGGCTAGGTATTGGCAGACTACTGGTCAGGCGGAAGTGTGGTCTATTCCACTTGCTTGGCTGTGCGGCTAAGGAGGAGGCAATCATTGTGAAGTGTACTAGACCCCGGTGATATCCTAGAGAGGAACTATATTGATATGTGTACTTGATGAGTACTGGCATACTTGCTTTGTATTTCGCATATAACATTTGGCTATATAGGCCTCTCGTCGCATGACTTTGGTACGGCTGATAGCATTCATGCCTTGCATCACATAACTTTAGTACAGCTGATAACATTCATGGACTTACCGTATATTTCTACACTACTCTGATATTGTACACTTAGTGCTTGCCTTGCGCACACACTTACACCACCCTCTAAGCTTTCATAAGCTTATGCATAACCATTACGTGTAGGTGTCGTTAGATCACAGCAGCGCAGAGGCAGGAGCGTGTGTTGGATTATTTTGGATTTTTTGATCACCTTGTATTTCTCTTTCCGCATTGTACTTAATTTTTTTTGATATAGTGGATATGTGGTGATGTTGTTTTGTGACTTGGTTATGCTTGTAGTTATGCTCCACTAAAAATCCTCCATGTAAGATCCCAGGATCGGAATCTGTCATGTAAGTGCCGGAATCTGAGAATGGGGCACTACGGAGGCTGTCGGCACCGGATTCGGCAATATGGAATTTTGTGAGCCCATTTTCTGAGTTTGGGGCATGACAACAAGGGTTAGGATGATTAGGGGTGGATTAAAAAGTCCTAGTATTCTCCTTGAGTGAATTATCCTTCTTGTTCTTGGTTATTTTTCATTGATTTTTGTTAGTTTACTTAATACCTAGTTGAACTATTTGTTAGATTAGTTCTATTTGTTAGATTAGTTAAGAAGAATCATAAAATTCGAATTGTCACAACCAGTTCTCATGGGAACGATCTCATAATACGTACCGTATCTACACTTGATTCGTATACTTGCGAGTTTAAAATCATTGAAATCAGGTTGGTTTAAATAAAACATCACATGGACCCCACAATGATGTATTTATTATATCCACATCGTTCATAAAATTTAAGATATCATTTTAAAGCCTTATCCAAAAAATGAATCATATCCAAAACTCAATGGACCACACCAAAAATAGCAGTAGGGACAATGATTTTCGTCATTAAAAAATTCAAATGGCCCACCATAATGTTTATTTTCCATCTAATCTGTTCAAAACATAAAAAATACTTGGATGAAGAGGAAAAACAAATTTCATATTGATCAGAAACTTCTGTGACCCCCTAAAAGGGTTTCATTGGTAGACGTTCAATCCACCACTGATTTTTGCAGTGTGGTCGACTTTATCTTTAGATTTGTCTTATTTTTCAGCTTAAGCTTATGATGAGCTCGCCAAATGGATGGATGGTTTGGATATAACACATACCTCATGATACGACCCACAGAACTTGCTGACTTCAATGAACCAACATAACAGCGTGTGTGGTACACTAGCCAACTACCAAGCTCGACAATGGATTGCGTCCTACCCCACCCAAACAATGTTCCGTCCGGGCAGGGCTCCATTAGGCCCACCATGATCTAAGGATTTCATCCACTCCATTCATCCATTTTCTCATATTATTTTACATTATGATGTTAAAAAAGTGACAAGCCTACAACTTTAGTGGGTCACACCAAAGGAAACAACAGTGATAACGACACCCACAGTTGAAACCTTTCTAAGGGCCACCGTGATGTTTTTTTACCATCCAACCTATTCACAATGTCATGTAGACTTAGATGAGATGAAACCACAAATATCGATTTGATCCAATGCTTTTATAGCTCCCAAGAAGTTTTTGATGGTGCGCATTCAATCCCCACTTTGTGGTCCACTTAAGCATTGATTCTGCCTAATTTTTGAGTTTAAACCCTTAAATGATATGTAAATATGAATGGATGGCATGGATAAAACCCTTACATTGGGGTGGGTCCCACATAGCCTTGTCCGGACGGATCATCGTCCGGGCGAGGAAGGATGCAATCTGCTACCAGACGAGCTTTAACGCTGCCACTGGCAAGGTGGGTAGTGTCGATGCTCTACGGGCCCCACCATGACGTATGTGCTCTATCCACACCATCTATCCAATTCTCAAGATCATTCTAGAGCTTAAACAAAAAAAAAAGAGCCAAATCTAAATCTCAAGTGGACCACATGAATGGAAAATATTAGTGATTGAACACCCACCATTAAAAACCACTTTGTTTTGCCGACGGATGTTTGTGATATAGCGACGACTATTAGCCGTCGGTGATTCCGACGGTTAAAAGCCATCAAGAAAACTAGTGTAAGACCGTCTGCATTGGTCATTTTTTTAGTAGTGGTGGATCACTAATATTGTTTGTGGATCATCGATTTCATTTGTAGATCTTTAATATTATATTTGGATTGTTGATACTGTTTGTGGATCTCTAAACTATGTGGATCTTCGATATTCTCTATAGATCGTTGATACTGTCTGTGGATCTTCGATATTGTCTTTAGATCATCGATACTATTTGTGGATATTCGATACTCTCTATCGATCGCTGACAATATCTATGGATCTTCGATATTGTATATGAATCACTGATATTATTTGTGGATCTTCAATTTTGTTAGTGGATCTTCGATATTTTATACGGATATCCGATACTTCACTACATGAAAAATGGAAAAAAATGACGAATGACCGTCATTAATAATCTCAAAATTTTGAACGTCCACAAATCATTTAAGACGGTCAAAAACCGTCGTTAACTGCGGATAAAAGACGGCCTTTGACCGTCTGGAATAAGAGACTGTCATTGGCCGTCTCTTCCTATAATTCGAGACTGTCAAAATAGTCTGTATTAGGGACGGTCCTTAGCTGTCTCCATTTGAGACTGTAAAGGACCGTCTCATATGCGGTCATTTGAGACGGTCAGAGACCATCCGTATTAGAGATGGTCATTGGCCGTCTTTCATTAGTAATCCGAGACTATCAATGGTCGTCTCAATTATAGACGGTCATCGGCCGTCTTTCACTGGTTACCTGATAGAGTCAAAAATAGTCTGCATTAGGGACGGTCCTTAGCCGTCTCTATTTGAGACTGTCAAAGACCGTCTCGATTAGAGACGGTCCTTAGCTGTCTTATAGTGGTCATTTAATACTATCAAAGACCGTCTACATTAGAGACGGTCCTAAATCGTCTTTAATGCTCAAGTCAAAAATTAAGAACAAAAAAATTTATGAATTTCGAAAAAAAAAAGTTAAAAAGATTAGAAAAATAACTAACAATGTATAAGAAAAAAATTTAGATTTTGAAAAAAAAAAATGTAATTTTATAAAAATCTAGATTTTGAAAAAAAAATAATTAAGAACTTTGAATAATGTTGATAATTTTGAAAAAAAAAAATCGATAAGAAAATGATATTTTGAAAAAGAAAATGTAAAAAATTAAACAAAATTGTGAAAAAATTGACAAGTTGTAAAAATATATATTTTTTAAAAAAGAAAACTAGATTTTGTGTTTTGAAAAAGAAAAATTAAAAAGTTACATAACAAAAGTGATATTTAAAAAATGATATTTTGAAAAAGAAAACTTTAAAAATAAAACAAATTATGAAAAAATTGACAAATTATAAATATATATATATATATATATATATATATATTAAAAAAGAAAACTAGATTTTGTATTTTGAAAATAAAAATTAAAAAGTTTTATAACAAAAGTGATATTTAAAAAATGATATTTTGAAAAAGAAAATTTTAAAAATTAAACAAAATTGTGAAAAAATTGACAAATTATAAAAATATATATTTTTAAAAAAAGAAAACTAGATTTTGTATTTTAAAAAGAAAAATTAAAAAGTTATATAACAAAAGTGATATTTAAAAAATGATATTTTGAAAAAGAAAATTTTAAAAATTAAACAAAATTGTGAAAAAATTGACAAATTGTAAAAAAAAAATATATTTTTTTAAAAAAGAAAACTAGATTTTGTATTTTGACAAGAAAAATTGGAAAAAAAAAAAAAAGGGATCTATACCAAATTGAATGGATGTGGCCTACAATACACAAGGTGGGATTAAAACATGTAAACGTGAAAAGAAAAGAAGAAGAAGAAGAAGAAGAGTGCAACTCGAAGTTAAGAAAAAATATACACGTTTAAGAAAGAGGAGTGCAAATCAAAGTTCTTCAATACCTTGGTAAAAAAGAAAATGGTCTAAATTCAATGGTAATATCAGATGGTTGAGATTATCCAATCATTGTGATATTAAAATAAGTGTTCTACCCAACAGAATAGATGTGCCCTTCAACACAATAGAAGTGCAAACCAAAGGAGATTGAAGCATATGTTTAAAAAGAATAGTACACCTCAATGTTCCTCAGGATAGTCAAAAAGAAAATGATCCAAATTAATCCAACAGCAATTTCAGACAGTTAAGATCATCCAATCAATGTGACCTTTGGGGAGGTCATTCTCATGTTATCATTTTTCGGCTATTAACTCGTTTCCAAAGCAATGAGATGTAAACTTGCACAGCTTAGATATAGTTTAAGCTGCTTGTTAAAAAGGAATTGGTAGTTTAAGCCAAATGGAATCCCAAAAAAATAAAAAATAAAAAATAGACAACCGACATCCATTCAATCGTACCAAGTCCACCAATCAGGCGGCAGAGATTGTTCCATGAAAGGCATTCCCAGCCCTCCACCCATCCACAGTCGGCCCCCACATATTAGGTCCAAGGACTCTAAAACAATAAAACACAATACACAAGTCTCACTATAAACCCTGTAACTTGTAAAAACACGAGACATTAACACAGACAGATTTTTTCCAAATGGAATCAAATTAATATCAAAGGTTAGTTTCTAAACACCACTAGTAGAATCGAACAATTTTTAACAAGAAAACAAAATCAAACCCTACAACCCCTAGAATTCAACATATAGCCTCATCAAAACAGCAAAATCCAAATGTGAAAAAATCATCATAAGAGCGATTTCATGATCCACCTGAGATTATTGAGTTCTTATGATTCGAAATCACATCCTAAAATATGATGGAAAAATATATGGACGGTGTTGATATACGTAAAATATATCAAGGTGGACCCTACACGGTTAGAGTAACACCCATGAAGGAGTTACCTAAATAATGAAATGGTACTATAAGGTCACCTCATAGGAACTTCCCATGAGGTTAATCTGTGTGCGCCCCACCATGATGTATGTAGAACATCAACACCATGCATTTGATGTGTCCCATTTAAGTCAAAAAATCAGTCGTATACAAAACTCAGGTGAGCCATATCATCTAAAACTATGTGAAGACATCCCTAAAACAGATAAAAACATTTAATTGGTGGGGCCCACATGAGTTTTGGATGTGTATGAAACTTGGGCTGACTCCTCATCCAAGTGGGACACACATATATAATGAATGGGCTGGATCTATGAACCACATCTAGGTGGGCCCAATAAATGATTATGAATGCTTTAATGAGAGGGTAACCCTCTCAACTATAGTACGTGGTGTGGCCCACCCAAGTCATGGATTGACTTTATTTTTAAGCTAGTGGCCCAAAGTCATGGTTTATGATATCCACATCGTCAATCCATTTTTTCAGATCATTTTAGGGCCCATTTGGACATGTGGATTAGAAGGGGTTCGAAGTTAAATCCCTAGATTGGTCGGGCGTGCCAAACAAACTGGGTGATCTGATCCTGGGATATATAGCAATCCCATGGATCTTAAGACAATCCACTGACAACACCATCATTACCTTTAATCCCATCCAATCAACCTTAATCCGTTCAAATTTGCATGGGACATGTTTGCTTCGAGGGATTGGAAGGGATGGGAAGGTTTAATCCCGGGATTGGCCGAGTGTGCCAAACAGACTTGATATAGCAATCCGGGGGGATATAGCAATTTGATGGATCTTAAGACAATCCATTGACAACGCCATCATTACCTTGAAATCCATGCCATCCACCCTAATACCATTTAATCCCTTCCAATCCACCCATCTAAGCAGGCCCTTAGTGGTTGAGTCCATAATTAAAGTATATCCAAAGCTCAAGTGGACCATACCACAGGAAACAGTGGGAATAATGATTTCCACCATTGAAATCTTCCTATGGCCTACAATGATATTTATTTGTCATCTAACCTGTTCAATCGATCACAAATACATGGATGAAGGGAAAACTAAAATATCAACTTGATCCGAAACTTCAGTGGCCTCCCAAAATTTTTCAATGGTAGACGTTCAATTTATACGGTTTCCTATGATGTGGTCCACTTTAGATTTTTATAAGCTTCAATTTTGACCTTACGTAATAAAACTATATGTTAAAATGGATGGATGGAGTGGATACATTGAATAAATCATAGTGGGCCCCACAGGACGCTTAGGGTATAAGGAAATAGTGTTGAATGAATTTTGACCATTAAAAATGTTTTGGGGGCCATAAAAGTTTTGGATCAAGCCGATATATATTTTTTCCCTTCATCTGAGTCTTTATGACCAAATCAACAGATTGGATGTCAAATAAATAGTACCGTGGGCCTTAAGAGGATTTTAATTGTGAATATCCATTCATTAATTTTGTCCTATGGTGTGGCCCACCTAGGATTTATATCCCTATCTTTTTTCCATCAAGCACTAAAATGATCTATAAAAATGGATGAACTGAATGGATGAAACATGTACATCATGGTGGGGCTCACAGAGCATCGACCACCAGCTACGGTCTCCCCCCCCCCCCCCCTAAGAGCATCGACCACCAGCCACGGTCTGTATTAACTTATTTTTAAGGTCGTGGCCCACCATAGAATGGTGCATCTGACTAACGGGGCAAATCCAAAGTTCAAGTGGACCCACCATAGAAAAGAGAGGGATAGTGACACCCACTATTGAAACCTTCTTAGGGCCCGCCGCGATGTTTATTTGAGATCCAACCTGTTTATAAGTTAATACAGACATGGATGCAGTTGAAAATTGGTCTGACCCCTCATCCAAGTGGGACACACATAATGAGTGGGTTGGATATGTGAATCACATTTAGGCAGGCCCAATATATGATTATGAATGTTCTAAGGAAACCCCTCTATTATATTATGTGGTGTGGCCCACATTTAGGCTGATGTTTGTGTTTTCCCTTCATTCATATATTTTTTGATATTATGAACATGTTGGATGACAAATAAACATTACTGTGGGCCCAAGGAAGGTATCAACAGTGGAAACCATTATTCCATATTGTTTTGTGTGGCATGGTCCACTTGAGTTATGAATTTACTGAAAATTTGGGATCAACCCACACCGTTCATCCATTTTTCAAGATCATTTTATAGAATTATCCAAAAAATGAATCATATCCAAAGATTAAATGGACCACACCACAAATAAGGGGAATGAATTGGCTCCTCCCCCTACACCATCCAATGGCTTGTGATTGGTGTTGTGTGGGCCCAACCGTGATGTATTTTTACAAATACATTAATGAAGGGAAAACTAAAATATCAACTTGATCCAAAACTTCAGTGACCTCCCAAAATTTTTTAATGGCAGATGTTCAGTTTATACTATTTCTTATGATGTGGGCCCCCAAAGGATTTACTTAGTACGCTTGGGAATGGATTGACTACTCCCCATGACACCATCCAATGGCTGGTGGTCGATGCTCTGTGGCCCCCACCATGATATATGTATTTCATCCATGTTGTCCATATATTTTTACAGATAATTTTACGATATGAGACCGAAAATGAGATATATCTAAATCTCAAGTGGACCACATTATAGGAAACAGTGTTGAATGAGCGTCGACCATTAAAAACATTTTGGTAGTCATAAAAGTTTTGGATCAAGCTAATTTTTGTTTTTTTTTCCTTTATCTAGTCCTGTATGACCAAATCAACAGATTGGATGTCAAATAAACAATACAGTGGGCCTTAGGAGGATTTTAATGATGGATATCCAATCACTATTGTTCGCAAGTGGTGTGGACCACCTAAGTTTTATATTCCTCTAATTTTTGGCATAAAACTCTAAAATGATTTTTAAAAATGGATGAACGGAATGAATGAAACACATACATCATAATAGGGTCCATAGAGAACCGACCACCAGAGCCCAAAATTGGGCGTGCGCCCAAAATCGAGCCGCGCGCGCCCAATCCCCAATTCCCTAATCGGAACCCTCCATCTACCCTCTCTCTCTCTCTCTCTCACCCCTGCCCTCCCTCGTCACCCTCCCTCACACCCTCTCTCACTCTCGTGCATCCTCTCTCTCTCTCTCTCTCAGTCCTCTCTCCACCACGCCGCCTCTCTCTGTCTGATTCTCTCGGTGCTCTCTCTCTCACGCATCCACATGAGGTATCTCTCTCTCTCTCTCTCTCTCTCTCTCTCTCTTTCTTGCTCAATCTCTCTCAATCTCAATACCGATTGAAACGATTTGGGGATTTAGGGATTTGGGGATTTAGGGATTTAGGGATTTGGGGATTAAGGGATTTGGGGATTTGGGATTTATGGATTTAGGGCGTGTTTGGATGGGCCCATCCCATGGGATTGGGTTGCATTAGGGTGGATGACAAGTAATGATGGCTGTGTCAGTGGATTGCTGGCAATCCCATGGGATTGCTATATCCAGGGAATTCACCACTGAGTATGTTTGGCTCACTTGGCCAATCCTGGGATTACGTCAGCCAATCCCAGGATTGCTCCGTCTAACCAAACATGTCCTAAGCAAAATAGATGGGATTAAGAGGGATTGGGTGGATTTCCAGGTAATGATGGTGATGTTAGTGGATTGCTGGCAATCCCATGGGATTGCTATATCCAACTTTTGCCTGTTTGGCACGCCCGGCCAAATCCCGGGATTGCCCCTTCCAATCCACTCTAATACAACCTAATCCCATCCACCCTGCCCGGCCAAACAGGCCCTTAGGGATTAAGGTGGGCCCTATTGAATTTACTCAGTATAATAAGAGCGTACTGAGTAACTTAGTATACAATCTGATTTCCTCTGCAGCACCACCATGATCTATGGCCCTGTATGATTTATGGCCTCACCATGATGTATATATTTTATCCATGCCATTCATCCATTTTTACAGATTATTTTAGGTATTTATCCCAAAAATTAGACGGTTGTAAATCAGAGAAATGGAGAAAAATTAGAGAAATGGATGAGTGGCATGGATAAAAATTAGAGAAATGGATGAAATGCATTCAGCCTCTGTTGGTGTTAACAGACGATCCTTCCTGTTGGGGCATCCACCTTCAAGGAAGCCATGAAGATGGGTGTCGAAGTATATCACCATTTGAAGGCAAGCTTTTATTTTGCTTAACAGCTTCAAAAACTGTCCATTTAGGTCTCAGCTACAAACTTTGATTCCCTCTTCTCCTTCAGGCTGTGATTAAGGAAAAATATGGCCAATATACAATAAATGTTGGTGATGAAGGTGGCTTTGCTCCTAATATTCGGGTTTGTTGCTAATTTAGCTTTTCCGCCCTGAGAGAGCAAAAGGGAAAGACGAGAATCCTTGAACACAGTCATGATTTGCATCCATATTCATGTTCTCAATTACCAATATCATGATATGAGATTACCTTATAGGTGCATGTTGATGGGAAATGGATGATTGATGAGCTTTTAATTTTCCATTTATATATTTTTCAGATTTTTTTTTGTTTGGTAATTTAAGAAAATCAGAAATCTTATAATTGGTGTAGGGAAATTGGTGAAGCACATGCTCTAAGGCATGACTATCTACTGCTAAACACCTAGGCCGTAAACACCTAATAAAAAGTTTTGTCTATTGTTAAACACCAAAGAATCTTTGTTCAGTCGTTAAGTTATTTATTTTTAAATATTTGCATGTCCTTATTCTATCACAATTTGACTTGTTTTTACAACTAATTGATGACATTAGCTTCTTAATTAAGCATAAATCTATGTTTGTGTGTAGGTCAATGGCATTGAGTACAAAGTATAACTCTCTCCCAAATGAATCTTCATCATGTGAAAATTTTGACATTGTTTTTTTCTCTTTCTGGGTTGTCTTCTAACAGGAAATGTCTTTTGGATGGAAACTTTTTGTAAATATACATCTCTACCTACTTCACTTTAAGGAATGTTTCATATAGTTTAAATTTGCAGTTTTCCATGGCATTAATATTTTTGGTGTTTCATGATGCTTT
Organism: Magnolia changhungtana; assembly: GCA_030180095.1. NCBI lineage: Eukaryota > Viridiplantae > Streptophyta > Magnoliopsida > Magnoliales > Magnoliaceae > Magnolia > Magnolia changhungtana. The sequence goes on along the minus strand of JASAUF010000502.1, from coordinate 6,604,394 downwards.
CTAAGCATTATCTTTGATCAGGTTATCTTTGTGAATGATTCACGCTAATACCATGTTTATGTTCTTCATATGTTGTTGAAATTGACGCAGCAAGCAATTATCCATTTACTCCTTTAGCTAAACAGATTGCTAGTTTATGTGGTTTTGCCTTTTACTTTTTTACTTCATGATTCAATTGTATTCAATTAGGTTTCTTTTCTTGAAAAGGAATTATGGAACTTGTAACAGTTAAGTTCCTACTTTTTTACTTTTTAACATTCAACACCAGGTTTCCTATCACAGCCTTCTTTATTCATTACACTGCAAAAGCCTATAGTTGTTTCTCTTGTTGAATACTTTTAAAATAAAAATTATGGTAGTTTACATTGTCTATTGGGCAATGGATTTATCCGACTTCAACTTCCATCCATGATGTTTGGTTGGTTAACTTTTGAAGAATACATACTGTTCAAATGAGTCAAGTACATGATATAGACTTACAATCTCAAATGGAAAATTTTCCCATGGTATAAGTGCATGGAAAACTTTCCACATATCAACTTTCATTAGGATCAGTTGGCCTCCACATCACCCATCTAGACCGTCCATTAGGAAAACATTACAAGGAAAACATCTCGACAACATCAATCCAACTTAGGCATGTATGAGAATATGAAAGTATTACAGCACAGGAAACAATTTGATTGAACATCTACCATTGAAAATTTTTTGGAGGCCAAAGAAGTTTTGGATCAAGCTGATGTTTGGGTTTTCTCTTCATTTATGTCTTTGTGATCATATTAACAAGTTGGATGACAAATAAAAATTACTTTAGACCCTAGGAAGGTTTCAACAATGGAAATCTGGATTTTCTTATTAGTAAATTTTAACTGAACTCGTTCTTTTGAAAAATAGAAAAATGGGAATATTAGTAAATATGGATTTTCTTATTAAGAAGAAAATGGAAGATGGATTAAAAAAACATAAAAGAGTTTTACAGAAATTATTTGTTCCAAACAGGACATTTATCAAAGGAGCCAATGATTTAAGATTTTCATAATAAATAGATTAAGAGCCAATGATAATTATAAGTAGACTTGCAGCCAAAAATAAAGAATTTGATTTTTTTCAAAACATGGAAAGACTAATCAGTCCTACTTCCTGTAACTTCAGCCATTGCTTTAAATGGAGGGACTGCACAAAGATTTGGTTAGGGAGACCACTGATGGTGAACTAGCAGCTGCAACAAATATGAGAGTTACAAAGGTGAAAAGAAACATAAGTCAGTCGGTAAGATAAGATGCATGATTTTCCTTTTCAATTGTTAGTCATAGAATGATAGTACTTGTTTCAATTTTCTTGGATGGATGATGAATATATTTGGGAATGTAAATGAAAATAAAAAACTTATAATATATATATATATATACATGTTATCAATGAAGGATACGTTGTTTAGGGGGACATGAAATTCTTGTAACTTATGGTATGGTGCCCCATATTGGTTGTATGTTACTAGTATGTAGTAGATAATACTAGGTTCAATAGTAGATAATGCTAGAAAATCCCTAAACCTAAACCTACACCTAATCCTAATATACTCCTTAACCCAAATCCAAACCTAAACCTATACTTATAACCTAAAACTATTCTCAAATCTCAAAACCTATAACCTAAACCCGAATCCAAACCTGAACCCGAATTCCTAAACCTTAACCTAAACATATAACCTATAACCTATAACCTAAGCCTATACCTAAACCTAAAACTTAAAGCTAAAGCTAAACCTATAACTTAAACCTAAACTCAATTCCCTAAACCTTAACCTAAACCTACAACCTAAACTTAAACTTATAACCTTAACCCTAAACCTACACCTAAACCTACACCTAATCCTAATCTTAACTCCCTAACCTAAACCTAAACCTAAACTTGAAAACCCAAAACTAAACTCCGAACTCAGAACCCGATCCCGATTTCCTAAACCTAAACTTAAGACCTTAACCTAAACCTATTCTCAAATCCCAAAACACCGTAACCTAAACCTAAACCTATAACCTATAACCTAAATCAAAACCTATAACCAAAACCAAAACCTATAACCTAAACCCGAACCCATTCTCAAATCCCATAACCTATAACCTATAACCTAAACCAAAACCTATAACCTAAATGTATTCTCAAATCCCTAAACCTAAACCTACACCTAATCTTAATATCAACTCCCTAACCTAAACCGAAACCTAAACTTGAAAACCCAAACCTAAATCCGAATCCGAACCTCGATTTCCTAAACCTAAACCTTAACCTATTCACAATTCCTAAACCTTAACCTATAACCTAACCTAAACCTAAACCTATGACTGCACTTATAACTTAAACCTATAACCTAAACCTAAGCCTATAACCTAAACCTAAACCTAAAACCAAAATGTATTCTCAAATCCTTAAAACATAAACCTAATCCTAATCTCAACTCCCTAACCTTAACTTAAACCTAAACTTGAAAACCCAAACCTAAACCCGATCTCGAACCGGAACCTAATCCCGAACCGGAACCTGATTTCCTAAACCTAAACCTATAACCTTAACCTAAACATAAAACCTAAACCTAAACCTATTCTTATAACCTAAACCTATTATCAAATCCCAAAACCTATAACCTAAACCTAAACCAATACCTAACACTAAAACATAAACCTAAACCTACACTTATAACCTATAACCTAAGCCTAAACCTAAAAACCAAACGTAAACCCGATCTTGAACCCGAACCTAATTTCCTATACCTAAAGCTTAACGTATTCTCAAATACCTAAAATCAAACCTACACCTAATCATAATCCCAACTCCCTAACCTAAACCTAAACCTAAACTTGAAAACCCAAACCTTGAAACCTAAATGTATTCTCAAATCCCTAAACTTAAACCTACACCTAATCCTAATTTAAACTCCTTAACCTAAACTTGAAAACCCAAACATATACCTAATCCCAAACCCGAACCTGAACTCGAATTCCTAAACCTAAACATTAACCTATTTTCAAATCCCTAAACCTAAACCTACACCTAATCCTAATCTCAACTTCTTAACCTAAACCTAAACCTAAACTTGAAAACTCAAACCTAAAACCCAAACCCGAACCCAAACCTAATTTCCTAAACCAAAACCTTAACCTATTCTCAAATCCCTAAACTTAAACCTACACCTAATCCTAATCTAAACTCCCTAACCTAAACCTAAACCTAAACTTGAAAACCCAAACCTAAACCCAATCCCGAACCCGAACCCGAATTCCTAAACCTAAACCTTAACCTATTTTCAAATCCCTAAACCTAAACCTACACCTAATCCTAATCTCAACTCCCTAACCTAAACCTAAACCTAAACTTGAAAACCCAAACCTAAACCCAATCCAAAACCGGAAACCAATTTCCTAAACCTAAACCTTAACATATTCTCAAATCCCTAAACTTAAACCTACACCATCCTAATCTAAACTCCCTAATCTAAACCTAAACTTAAACTTGAAAACCCAAACATAAACCCAAACCCGAACCCAAATTCCTAAACTTAAACCTTAACCTATTTTCAAATCCCTAAACCTAAACTTGCACCTAATCCTAATCTCAACTCCCTAACCTAAACCTAAACCTAAACTTGAAAACCTAAACCTAAACCCGATACCGATCCCAAACCCGAACCCGATTTTCTAAACCTAAACCTTAACATATTCTCAATTCCCTAAACCTATAGCTTATGAGACCTAAAACCTTAACCTTAACCTAAACCTATAACCTTAAAACCAAAACCTATAACCTAAAACTTAACCTATGACCTATAACCTAAACTTATAACCTATAACCTAACCTTAACCTAAACCTAAAACCGAAACCTTAACCAATAACCTACAACCTAAATCTAAACCTAAAACCTAAATGTATTCTCAAATCCCTAAACCTAAAACTACACCTAATCCTAATCTCAACTCCTTAACCTAAACCTAAACCTAAACTTGAAAAGACAAACCTAAACCCGATCTCGAACCCGAACCCGATTCCCTAAACCTAAACCTTAACCTATTCTCAATTCCCTAAACCTATAACTTATAACCTAAACCTTAACCTAAACCTAAACTTAAACCTTAACCTAAATTTATAACCTTAACCTAAACTAAAACCTATGACCTAAAACCTAAATGTATTCTCAAATCTCTAAACCTAAACCTACACCTAATCCTAATCTCAACTCCCTAACCTAAACCTAAACCTAAACTTGAAAACCCAAACCTAAAACCCGATCCCGAACCCGAACCCGATTTTCTAAACCTAAACCTTAACTTTGTTCTCAAATCACTAAACTTAAACCTACACCTAATCCCAATGTAAACTCCCTAAACTAAACCTAAACCTAAACTTGAAAACCCAAACCTAAACCCAATCCTGAACTCGAACCCGAATTCCTAAACCTAAACCTTAACCTATTTTCAAATCCCTAAACCTAAACCTACACCTACACCTAATCCTAATCTCAACTCCCTAACCTAAACCTAAACCTAAACTTGAAAACCCAAACCTAAACCCGATCTTGAACCCGAACCCGATTTCCTAAACCTAAACCTTAACATATTCTCAATTCCCTAAACTTATAGCTTATAAGTCCTAAAACCTTAACCTTAACCTAAACCTATAACCTTAAAACCAAAACCTATGACCTAAAACCCTAACCTATAACCTATAACCTAAACTTATAACCTATAACCTAACCTTAACTTAAACCTAAAACCTAAACCTTAACCAATAACCTATAACCTAAATCTAAACCTAAAACCTAAATGTATTCTCAAATCCCTAAACCTAAAACTACACCTAATCCTAATCTCAACTCCCTAACCTAAACCTAAATTTAAACTTGAAAAGCCAAACCTAAACCCGATCTTGAACCCGAACCGATTCCCTAAACCTACACCTTAACCTATTCTCAATTCCCTAAACCTTAACCTAAACCTAAACTTAAACCTTAACCTAAACCTATAACCTTAACGTAAACTAAAACCTATGACCTAAAACCTAAATGTATTCTCAAATCTCTAAACCTAAAACTACACCTAATCCTAATCTCAACTCCCTAACCTTAACCTAAACCTAAACTTGAAAACCCAAACCTAAAACACGATCCCGAACCCGAACCTGATTTTCTAAACCTAAACCTTAACCTATTCTCAAATCCCTAAACTTAAACCTACACCTAATCATAATCTAAACTCCCTAACCTAAACCTAAACCTAAACTTGAAAACCCAAACCTAAACCCGATCTCGAACCCGAACCCGATTTCCTAAACCTAAACCTTAACATATTCTCAATTCCCTAAACCTATAGCTTATAAGTCCTAAAACCTTAACCTTAACCTAAACCTATAACCTTAAAACCAAAACCTATAACCTAAAACCTTAACCTATAGCCTAAACTTATAGCCTATAACTTAACCTTAACTAATCCTTAACCTAAACCTTAACTAATAACCTAAAACCTAAAACCTAAACCTAAACCTAAATGTATTCTTAAATCCCCGAACCTAAACCTACACCTAATCCTAATCTCAACTCCCTAACCTAAACCTAAACCTAAACTTGAAAACGCAAACCTAAACCCGATCCCGAACCCGAACCCGATTTCCTAAACCTAAACCCTTACATATTCTCAATTCCCTAAACCTATAGCTTAAAAGACCTTAAAACCTTAACCTTAACCTAAACCTATAACCTTAAAACCAAAACTTATGTCTGAAACCTAAACCTATAACCTATAACCTAAACTTATAACCTATAAACTAACCTTAACCAAAACCTAGAACCTAAACCTTAACCAATAACCTAAAACCTAAACCTAAACCTAAAACCTAAATGTATTCTCAAATCCCTAAACCTAAACCTACACCTAATCCTAATCTCAACTCCATAACCTAAACCTAAATCTAAACTTGAAAACCCAAACCTAAACCCGATCCCGAACCCGAACTCGAACCCGATTCCCTAAATCTAAACCTTAACCTATTCTCATTCCCTAAACCTATAGCTTATAACCTAAACCTAAACCTTAACCTTAACCTAAACCTAAACCTTAACCTAAACGTATAACCTTAACCTAAACCAAAACTTATGACCTAAAACCAAAATGTTTTCTCAAATCTCTAAACCTAAACCTACACCTAATCCTAATCTCAACTCCCTAACCTAAACCTAAACCTAAACTTGAAAACCCAAACCTAAAACACGATCCCAAACCCGAACCCAATTTCTAAACCTAAACCTTAACCTATTCTCAAATCCTCGAACAAAATTCTACACCTAATCCTAATCTAAACTCCCTAACCTAAACCTAAACCTAAACTTGAAAACCCAAACCTAAACCCAATCCCGAACACGAACCCGAATTCTTAAACCTTAACCTTAACCTATTTTCAAATCCCTAAACTTAAACCTACACCTATTCCTAATCTCGACTCCCAAACCTAAACCTTAACCTAAACTTGAAAACCCAAAGCTAAACCCGATCCCGAACCCGATTTCCTAAACCTAAACCCTGACATATTCTTAATTCCCTAAACCTGTTGCTTATAAGACCTTAAAACCTTAACCTTAACCTAAACCTATAACCTTAAAACCAAAACCTATGTCTTAAAACCTTAACCTATAACCTATAACCTAAACTTATAACCTATAACCTAACCTTAACCTAAACCTACAACCTAAACCTTAACCAATAACCTAAAACCTAAATGTATTCTCAAATCCCTAAACCTAAACCTACACCTAAATGTATTCTCAAATCCCTAAACCAAAACCTACACCTAATCCTAATCTCAACTCCCTAACCTAAACCTTAACCTAAACTTGAAAACCTAAACCTAAACCCGATCCCGAACCCGAACCCGAACCCGATTCTCTAAACCTAAACCTTAACCTATTCTCAATTCCATAAACCTATAGCTTATAACCCGAACCTAAACGTTAACCTTAACCTAAACCTAAACCTTAACCTAAACCTATAACCTTAACCTAAACCAAAACTTATGACCTAAAATCTAATGTATTCTCAAATCAGTAAACCTAAACCTACACCTAATCCTAATCTCAACTCCCTAACCTAAACCTAAACCTAAACTTGAAAACCCAAACCTAAAACCCGATCCCGAACCCGAACCCGATTTCATAAACCTAAACCTTAACCTATTCTCAAATCCCTAAACTTAAACCTACACCTAATCCTAATCTAAACTCCCTAACCTAAACCTAAACCTAAACTTGAAAACCCAAACCTAAACCTAATCCCGAACACGAACCCGAATTCCCAAACCTTAACCTTAACTTATTTTCAAATCCCTAAACCTAAACCTACACCTAATCCTAATCTCGACTCCCTAACCTAAACCTGAACCTAAACTTGAAAACCCAAAACTAAACCCGATCCCGAACCCGATTTCCTAATCCTAAACCCTTACATATTCTCAATTCCCTAAACCTATACTTATAAGACCTTAAAACCTTAACCTTAACCTAAACCTATAACCTTAAAACCAATACCTATGTCCTGAAACCTAAACTTATAACCAATAACCTAACCTTAACCTAAACCTAAAACCTAAACCTTAACCAATAACCTAAAACCTAAAAATAAACACAAACATTAACCTATTCTCAAATCCCTAAACCTAAACCTACACCTAATCCTAATCTCAACTCCCAAACCAAAACCTAAACCCGATCCCGAACCCGAACCCGATTTCGTAAACATGTAGCTTATAAGACCTAAAACCATAACCTTAACCTAAACCTATAACCTTAAAACCAAAACCTATGACTAAAACCTTAACCTATAACTTATAACCTAAACCTATAACCTATAACCTAAGCTTAAGCTAAACTTAAAACCTAAACCTTAACCAATAAACTAAAACCTAAACCTGAACCTAAAACCTAAAAGTATTCTCAAATCCTTAAACATAAACCTACACCTAATCCTAATCTCAACTGCCTAACCTAAACCTAAACTTGAAAACCCAAACCTAAACCCCATCCCGAACCCGAACCCGAACCTGATTTCTTAAACCTAAATCTTAACATATTCCCAATTCCCTAAACCTATAGCTTATAAGACCTAAAACCTTAACCTATAACATATAACCTATAACCTAAACTTATAACCTATAACATAACCTTAACCTAAACCTAAAACATAAACTTTAACCAATAACCTAAAACCTAAACCTAAACGTAAAACCTAAATGTATTCTCAAATCCCTAAACCTAAACCTACACCTAATCCTAATCTCAACTCCCTAACCTAAGCCTAACCTAAACTTGAAAACCCAAACCTAAACCCGATCCCGAACCCGAACCCGATTTCCTAAACCTAAACCTTAACCTATTCTCAAATCCCTAAACTTAAACCTACACCTAATCCTAATCTAAACTCCCTAACCTAAACCTAAACCTAAACTTGAAAACCCAAACCTAAACCCAATCCCAAACACGAACACGAATTCCTAAACCTTAACCTTAACCTATTTTCAAATCCCTAAACCTAAACCTACACCTAATCTGATCTCGACTCCCTAACCTAAACTGAACCTAAACTTGAAAACCTAAACCTAAACCCGATCCTGAACCCAATTTTCTAAACCTAAACCCTTACATATTCTCAATTCCCTAAACCTATAGCTTATAAGACCTTAAAACCTTAACCTTAACCTAAACCTATAACCTTAAAACCAAAACCTTTGTCCTAAAACCTTAACCTATAACCTATAACCTAAACTCATAACCTATAACCTAACCTTAACCTAAACCTAGAACCTAAACCTTAACCAATAACCTAAAACCTAAACCTAAACGAAAACCTAAATGTATTCTCAAATCCTTAAACCTAAACCTACACCTAATCCTAATCTCAACTCCCTAACCTAAACCTAAACCTAAACTTGAAAACCCAAACCTAAACCCGAACCCACTTCCCTAAACCTATAGCTTATAACCTAAACCTAAACCTTAACCTCAACCTAAACCTAAACCTTAACCTAAACCTATAACCTTAACCTAAACCAAAACTTATGACCTAAAACTTAAATGTATTCTCAAATCTCTAAACCTAAACCTACACCTAATCCTAATCTCAACTCCTTAACCTAAACTTGAAAACCCAAACCTAAAACCCGATCCCGAACCCGAACCCGATTTCCTAAACCTAAACCTTAACCTATTCTCAAATCCCTAAACTTAAACCTACACCTAATCCTAATCTAAACTCCCTAACCTAAACCTAAACCTAAGCTTGAAAACCTATACCTAAACCCAATCCCGAACACGAACCCGAATTCCTAAACCTTAACCTTAACCTATTTTCAAATCCCTAAACCTAAACCTACACCTAAACTTAATCTCGACTCCCTAACCTAAACCTGAACCTAAACTTGAAAACCCAAACTTAAACCCGATCCCGAACCCGAACCCGATTTCCTAATCCTAAACCCTTATATATTCTCAATTCCCTAAACCTATAGCTTATAAGACCTTAAAACCTTAACCTTAACCTAAACCTATAACCTTAAAACCAAAACCTATGTCCTGAAACCTAAACTTATAACTTATAACCTAACCATAACCTAAACCTAAAACCTAAACCTTAACCAATAACCTAAAACCTAAAAATAAACCTAAAACCTTAGCCTATTCTCAAATCCCTAAACCTAAACCTACACCTAATCCTAATCTCAACTCCCTAACCTCAACCTAAACCTAAACTTGAAAACCCAAACCTAAACCTGATCCCAAACCCGAACACGATTTCATAAACCTATAACCTATAAGACCTAGAACCTTAACATTAACCTAAACCTACAACCTTAAAACCAAAACCTATGACTAAAACCTTAACCTATAACTTATAACCTAAACCTATAACCTATAACCTAACCTTAACCTAAACCTAAAACCTAAACCTTAACCAAAAACCTAAAACCTAAACCTAAACCTAAAACCTAAAAGTATTCTCAAATCCTTAAACCTAAACCTACACCTAATCCTAATCTCAACTGCCTAACCTAAACCTAAACTTGAAAACCCAAACCTAAACCCGATCCCGAACCCGAACCCGAACCTGATTTCTTAAACCTAAATCTTAACATATTCTCAATTCCCTAAACCTATAGCTTATAAGACCTAAAACCCTAACCTATAACCTATAACCTAAACTTATAACCTATAACCTAACCTTAACCTAAACCTAAAACCTAAACCTTAACCAATAACCTAAAACTTAAACCTAAACTTAAAACCTAAATGTATTCTCAAATCCCTAAACCTAAACCTACACCTAATCCTAATCTCAACTCCCTAACCTAAACCTAACCTAAACTTGAAAACCCAAACCTAAACCCGATCCTGAACCCGAACCCGATTTCCTAAACCTAAACTTTAACCTATTCTCAATTTCCTAAACCTTAACCTAAACCTAAACCTTAACCTAAACTTAAAACCTAAACCTAAACCTAAACCTATAACCTAAAACCTAAACCTAAAACCTAAATGTATTCTCAAATCCCTAAACTTAGACCTACATATAATCCTAATCTCAACTCCCTAACTTAAACCCGATCCCGAACCCGAACCGAATTTCTGTAATAATGTAGCTCAATCACATGGCAACAAACAAGAATGTATCCCTTTTAACACATGCCCGTTTTTACAAAGCTTTAATTTTTGTTGTTGTTTCTATTAATTGAAACACTTTTTTGCATTATTTACTCGTATTAGTTTTATTTTAATGATCAGTTTTATTTTAAAAAAGTGTCCACTTTTTTTTAAGAAGTTTCTGCAATTCTTCATGATTCTGAATTATAATGTTTTGTTGGTTGAATATTTTTTTATCAGATGAAAGACTGAGAAAATTGTTGTTGATCGCTCAAGGGTTCGAGCATCCATAGGTGGTGAAATTCCACTAGCGTGAGTGTGGGGTGTGTGCGTGTTTTTTTTTTTTTAATTTAAATTGTTGCTGATTTTTTTCCTTTTTTTTTTTTACTTATTAAGTTAAACTTATATGTATTATGTAGGGATGAATGTAATGTGGATAAGATTGTTTGTGTTTGGATGGTTATAGTTTATGTTTGGATGGATTTACGTAGTTTGGGTTTAGATGGATGTGAATGTGAATGTGATGAAATATATTGTATAATAGGTGTATATCAGGAAGATATGATGAATGTAACAAGTCAAATTTGAAAATGTTCTTCAAGGGTCATAAGGGATGGCCTGTAACAGTCCTTTTAAAGGACGGTCCATGACCGTCCTTTTAAGGCTCATAAGAGACGATCCATGACAGTCCTTTTTAAGGACGGTCTATGACAGTCCTTTTAAAGGACGGGCCATGGCCGTCCTTTGAAGAGTCATAAGAGACGGTCCATGACAGTCCTTTTTAAGGACGGTCTATGACAGTCCTTTTAAAGGACGGTCCATGGCCGTCCTTTGAAAACTCATAAGAGACGGTCCATAATAGTCCTTTTTAAGGACGGTCCATGACCGTCCTTTTTTAGGACGGTCCATAACCGTCTTTTTTTCATCAATAAGAATGACGGTTGAAACCGTCCTTTAAGTAATAAGACACATCAAAATTTGACGACCTATGCGACGGTCCATGACTGTCCTTTTTGGTCATTGGAGACGGTTTTAGACCATTCTTTTTTTCTTTTTTTTTTTTTGGCGTAGTGCTTTCTATAGATCTCTAATACTGTTTGTGGATCATCGATAGTGTCTGTGGATCTTCGATATTGTCTATGTATCTTTGATATTGTTTGTGGATCGTCAATAATGTTTGCGAATCACATTTACTAGAGGAAGCAAAGGTGTTAAGAAGCAGTCTAGATGTTCCAATCACATTGAAGAGAAAGAAAATGGCTTCAAAACCAACCACAAGGAAATTACTTTTTAGAAAGATGAAGAAAAATTATTAGTTTAGGAATTTTGTGTTTTTTCATGATTTTGTACCTTTATTTAGTTGTGAGTTTTATCTGGTAGTGAATTTTATGTATAAGTGTTGTATATATTTTAAATGGTGTTAATATAATTATTCTTTTATTCTTTTCTATTGTCAATACTATCTATGGATGCCTTGTTAGGCTCACTTTTAGGCTATCAAGTGGTGTTCAAGTGAGGTGATTCTCACTCCATTTTAAAGATCATCAAATTATATTTCCAACGAGCATGAAATCGCCCCAATCAGACCTATAATGAGGGAGTTATGATCATTTTTGTGATACTACTCTTGCTCTCATTTTTAGGTACAATTTATGCCATGATGAATTTTGGGTTCACTTTTAGGGTATTAAATGGTGTTTAACTAAGATGATTCCAAATATATTTTAAATTATAACAAATTATCTTTCCAACGAGCATAAGATTACCTGAAACAAACCTGTAATGAGTAAATTATAACCGTTTTGGTGATGTATAGTTAATATTGGTGATCCACAATACAATATTCATCCATATCAACATTCATCAATTATAACATTCTTGCATTTTAATATTCTTCCATTAAGACATTCATCCATTACTACATTCCTCCATTTTACAAACTTCTGTCATTCATACAAAAAAAAAAAAAAGCAAAAAACAAAAAACAACTATAATGGGAACCACCACACTCCTTTTCACAAAATTCCACCATTCATACCAAACAATGAAAAAACTATAAAGGGGGACCACCGCACCCTTCTCTCTTTCACAAACTCTTACAATTAATAACAAGAAAAATAAAAATAAAAAACATGAAAGCCATTAATATCCTAATTTAAACCTACCTCTAGTCGTAGTAGCTTTACGTCAAAGAGTAAGAAGAAAACATAAATATTAATTTTTTATTATTTTTTTTTTTTAAAGGACACCCAGAAGCACGCTGGAATAAAGGTAATTACATTGGATGCATGTCAAAAGCTCGCTAGAGTAGCTCCCATAGAGTGGCTAGAACGATCCTAACAATCTTCTCCATAGTAGTCCCCTCTTTAAGAAAAAAAAAGAAAAGAAAGAAGCCCTTCAAAAAAAAAAAAATTGATGTCTTAGAAATTTCGGTCTCATCTCACATGTATAGGTTTTTAGACTCTTTTTCTACAGCCTACCATGACTTCCTTGTGAAATCCAGTTCGACCTTTAGATCGGAAAAATAATTTCAAGGTATGACTTCTAGAATGAGAGGAAAATATCAATGATAGACCACACCAGAGAAAATAATTGCAAGAGAAAGGCAACCATTATCTCTATTAGGGGGCTACATAGGTCTATAATGAAAATGAAATTAACATCCTCTGATGTCCTTGGATGTCCGGAATAGAATGAAAAGAGCGGATCAGACCTCTCAATGAGTAGGCCCAATCATAGTTTATTGAGATCCATAATCTTACATTTAAATAAGGCTTTTTTAACTTCCAGCATAAGCTACCAGTGTGCGTGGGAGCCGCTAATAGAAGGGTATTTTTTTTCTTTAAAAAATTAAGAAGTGATATTAGGGAAAAACAAAAATTTTAAGTCTAGATGAAGGGCAAAACCTTGATTACATCGTATCATACCATAGGACCATTGTTGTGAAAAAAACAATTAAAATTCTTATTGTGGCCTTTCAAACCTGATGGGAAGAATGGATTTGTCATGGCTATCTCTATCGGCCCCACGCAGCTTCCAACTACAGGAACTTTCCGTGCCCGGGGCAAAGGCGATCAGCATCCGTACCAACAAGATTCGCTTGTGTGAGATTCGTTGCGGCATGGATGTGATAGATCAGAGCTATCCATCAGGTGGGGCCTACGAAAACAGTGCTTGGCAAAAGATCAGCTTGATCCAGTCATCAGGTGGCCACGCTCCTACATGAATACACCATTGGTCTTTTTTCGATACGTTCATGTTTTCATACGTGTAGGATGATCAATGAGTGGGTAGACCTTTTTCTCGGTACATCTTCACAGTGGGCTCCACCTAATGAACGCATATACACATGTGGCAGGGAAAACCGCTTCCGTATTAGCTACCCCACTACTTGACCCTCGGATGGAGTTCAGATGGTTTATAAAAAAAAATAATAATAAATAAATAAAAAAGACCACTCAAGCCTCCAAGGTAGATATTAAAGTTGCAATTTATTATAAAAGTTTATACATGTATAGTCAAATAAAGAGCGCTTGCAACTAACAATGTTACTAATATATGCAAAGTGAGGTTTCTTAGGCCTGCATCCGCTGTATAACATAGCCCATCTGCATATGTTATGTCACCTGGCAACTTGCCACACGTATTTGAGATCCAATCCACCTTTCGGATGGGCCCCACATTGCAGATGCCGCTGAGGAAAAAGTGAGGCCTGTCAACTCACCAAACAGGTGATGATCGTATGACCACTCAGAAAAAAAAAAAAACAACTTGCTTTATTCTTTTACACATCCAATGGTTTTGAAAACTGCAGCGCAAAGATCAATCAACTGATGGAGACGCCCTATTTTGGGTCCAGGTAATTTTCATGGTTGGACCAACTGATGGACGGCTAGGATCTTGCACAGGTGCTCCACTTTCGTGGATTGTAGATCAGAACCATCCGTTAAGCCGGGAAAATATCCATTGTGGATCCAAGCTCATGCTTCAATGATCCAAACCGTTAATACCATGGATCTCATCAGGACATTAAAAAAATATCAATCTGTTGATAATTTACGTTGAATTAGGCTTGTCCATCAAGAAATTTCCTGACATTTCGTTCAACCAAACACACCCTTATCCTTCTCTTTTGTATACTTAGAATCTCCTTAGACGTTATTTTCTGGGACACTGATTCAAAGTTCATGATCCTCCAATCTTCAAGATTTTCAAGGAGGGCACCATCAGCTATGTATCTTGTCAGATTAACGGTTTCGTTGTATCTTGTCAGATCCAACCGCTATACTCTAAACGTATCCACTAACAATGCGTTGCATCGTGTTGCAACACACCTCTACGTGGCATACACATACCTTGGGTTTGTTATCTCCACTGGCACTTTTACATGCAGTGCTCGTGCCAACCTGTCTAGTGAGTCAAACATCTGAGTGGTGTATAAAGTAGACCCCACCGCGAAGATGTCTATATACAAAAACTAACGACGGTACACTCGTCCAGTCGGTCACCGCCATTATGAAAGAATGGACGGTTCAAAATAAACTGTCAACAGTACATGCTTAACATACACATGCGGCCCACGTGGACCTACCTTATGCACCACTTAAATGCTCCACATATTCAGGTTAACACGCGTGCGTGTACCTCTAAGATGCATCCGGTTTCTAGCCGTTGAATTTGGGAAATTTTCAATGATCCAAACTGTTTAAGTGATAGAGGTCTCCTTGAATGTAGGAATCCAGAAGAAACTCTCAGACTGAGTCTTTTAATCCCTTTGATTATGCGAAAATTATAGTGACCGTCCATGTTCAATGCGAAACAGCCAAATTATCGAAGGGATAAAATTAGGGCTGTACAGTGACCAAGTTAGCTCAGTTAGCTCGCTCTACTAGACTCTAAAAAGTTCGATTCAACTTGGTTTTAGGTCGAACCCCAACTTAGATCGAACTCCAACTCTAATCGAACTAGTTCGGTCACTCGGTTACTTTGATATTGATGTTGCTCATCAAGTGTTTGATGAAATGACTCAATGAAGTGTCGGCTGGTGGCAAGGAAGGTATGTGTCATACCCAAAACTCAGAAATCGGGCTCACAAAATTTTCAATCGCCGAATCCAGTGCTGACAGCCTCCATAGTACCCCATTCTCGGCTTCCGGCACCTATACACTAGGTTCCGATCCCGAGATTCTACAAGGAGGATTTCAAACCTGATTTGATTCGTAATGAGCATACCCACGAATAATAACCATAAGAACACTGTCACAAAATTCACTATGATAAAAAACTTTGAGTACAAGGCGCATAAATGGAAATACAATGGTGATAATAACCAAAAACTCTTGAAGCTCTGCAATACGCTCCTACCCCTGCTGAGCTACAACTGCGTCGTCATGTTACCTGCACGTATCAATCGTGCATAAGCTTATAGAAAGCTTAGAGGGTGGTGTAAGTGTGTGCGTGGTATGAACGTGCTCAGAATGCAATGCCAGAATAATGTGGAATTATGCTGATAGGTACATGAATGTGATCAGCCGTACCAAGGCTATACGTTGCAAGATATGAATACTATTGGCCATAACAAGGCCATGCGATATGAGATGCAACTCAAGCATGTCAAATCTCATCCAAATATCAGTACAGTTCTCATTCTGGATAATCACCAGAATTTAGTACACTCCAAATGGCACTACCCCTTTCCCAGGCGCACAGTCCAATGGAGCGTAAGAAACCTCACTATTCGCCTAACCAATAGTCTGCAAATATCTATCCAGCACGTCGATAGCGGACCCATTCACGAGATAGTCAAACTCAGCCTAGTAATGCCCCCCACCCTCGGGCGAGTAAGGCCACACCCATTTCCAACTGACCACGACATAATGGGAGACGCAGCCTCCTGGTATTCGGCCCTCGTGCGCTCATGTATCCACTCGGTCTTGATGTTGGAGTCATCATCTGGTATCATCGGGTTCAGGGATTTTCACCCAGGGATATCTATGGTGCCCCGATGCTAGAAACAGTATTTTCAGTATCCAATCCAGCCATCGACAATATGCATGTGGAGACTATGACCCTGATGTCGCTAGGGCATATAATAATCATAATCACACATATGCAAGTGCATGAATCACTCTACCAAAAATGCAACAATCCTATGCGTACCGCCTGCTCATATAGGGCAACTCCGCCTATCAGGGATCCCATAAACAATCTGCCTGATGGCATATGTTATAATCAATCACTCCTTATATCAGGCATACATATGATGCGTATGATCATGAATCATGGATCTACACTAAACATGTTATGTGGTGATGGGCTTTG
Organism: Magnolia changhungtana; assembly: GCA_030180095.1. Taxonomy (NCBI): domain Eukaryota; kingdom Viridiplantae; phylum Streptophyta; class Magnoliopsida; order Magnoliales; family Magnoliaceae; genus Magnolia; species Magnolia changhungtana. Next base: position 6,587,404 of record JASAUF010000502.1, on the reverse strand, counting down.
TTCATAATGAAGATGGGCCTAGACGGCCTACACACTACAAGTATGGATCTATCAATGGGCCCTAGGAAAAGTGACAATGCGGACGTTTAACCAACATCATCCTTACAATGTGGACATTAAACCATCATTGCTCCCAAAGCACGACCTACTATGAACATCATTACATAAACCATGGAGGGATCACACATTGCAATGGGTCTTATGTACATCCTGTTGGGCCTCGACCCAAGGGCTCCAAATACATCAAATGGGCTGCATCACATGGGCTTCATATATGTCAAAGTGAGCCTCAACAACTGTAACACCCCGGATTTTTGCCAACCTGGGATTAGACGTCCTTAGGCAATGGATCAATCCTAATACAGGTTTAACTTCTTAGACGCTCAATTAAAGCCTTAAATCTCTTTTCAAACCATTTTCTTCACAAATCCCAGCCTTCACTACCTTGTGCTTTCAATTTCTCAAAGCACCTTCACCCTAGACACTATCTTAAACTAGCTAAGTAGTATAACTTGGATCACTTTAGATACAAACTGCGAAGGACTAAATACTACCTCAGACGGAAATCACTTAGGATTAAATCCTTTAGAAATTTGACAAAGTTAACTAAGTGCTAAACTAGATTAGCCATGAAATCCATTTGAATCGCTTTAAATACGATCTGTAAGACCCAAAACTTGTAGAATCATTGACGCTAGGTTACCCAAAAATCTAGGATCAAACTCATTACCCGGTTGCTCTTGGGAGCATCTCGAAACTCTGTATCTGATCTAGACCGCACATCGGGAGTCCGAACAATATGAAGTTAAGGACTTAGGACCACCTCGCTGGGCTTGACAACCATCTCGGAAATCAAATCCAGCCGATGTCCCACGGCTGTTCGCTTGAGACCGGAGCGAGAGTGTGTGAAAAACACTATTCCCTTTACAAAATAAATATCTGGAATAGTGATCTGGCACCATTCGCTTGCGCATCAGTATTAAGCAACCAGACCGTTAGAATCAGACTAAATTACACCCTCGGATCAGGAAAAATTCCATACACATTTACATGTACTCGGAATCTTCGATCGAGATCCGCTAACCGTTGAACTGAAACTGGTCCGCCACGCGTGATCTGGAATCCCGACCGAAATGAAAACTTAATAGAACGTAGATCCAGCGTTAGTGAGCTTAAGTCCAACCTTTGGCTCAAGGAAGCCCGCCAGAAGTCCTCCGTTGAGCTGGAACAGGTCCGCTTTGGACATAACCTAAGTATACTTTGTTCCCGAGTCTATTTCGGTGAGTTTTGAGACTATATAAGGACCTTAAACCCTCTCTCATGGCAGCCATACGAATTTGGATTTGGGAGAGAGAGAAGAGAGAGAAAGTGAGGGAGATGTGGGAGGAACTCCCTGCTGCTGTTCCCTGCCGCTATTCGGGCTCCACCGCCTAATTCTCATCGCTTTCCCGGCGATTCCGGCATCGTTTCTAGGTAAGAAACCCTAACCCTAATCTGTTTTAGGGTTGTATAGGTTGTAGGTTATGAAATAGCTAACCTGTTTCGTTCTTTAGGCTGCCAAACTCTCGTATACGGAACCTTAGCGAACCTATCGACTTCGTTACGATTCTACGACACAATGTGCGGACTTTAGGTGTATAGGTTATGGTTTTCAACGCTTTCAATGTCAGATAATGATAGATTCATGATCTGCATGCAATTGCACATGTACAAAGTGCTTTCCGTTTTCAGTTTCGATTAGAATTGTAGAATTTGGAATTTCACATACTCTAGGTATTCGTATAAAATACCATATACGTATTTTTTATGGAAATGTGTTTGACATGTTTATTTGTCGTATGGATATATGACGTATGGATAAAATACTTATTTGGCGAAAGGATTCGCCTAAATACATGTTTACTAATAAACACTATGTATGTAGAAATACGATATTGTAAGAAGTACCGTATACGTGTATATTTTAGCGATGTGTTTGCCATGATTATTTGTCGTATGATTATATAATATATGGATAAATTACTTATTTGGCGAAAGGAATCGCCGTAATACATGTTTGCTTATATACACTATGTATGTTGAAAATGCGTATTCTATAAAATACTGTATACGTATAAATATTGGGAGATGTATTTATCATGATTATTTGTTGTAGTAATATATTATACATGGATAAAATACTCACTTGGCTAAAGGATAGCCCTAATACATGTTTTGCTAACTTACACCATGTATGTTGTAATAGTGTATTCTAAGTGTTTGTGAAAATGATTGAATGAGTATAAAATTCTCATTCGTGCTCGCCATGACTAATTGTCATGGATTCATGATTGTTGTATTGGCGATACCCCTTTGACGAAAGGATTTGCCCTAAATCACGCCACGGCCAATATACACCATATATGCTAAAATGTGTGGCCCAAGTGTTTGTGGAAATGATCAATGAATATGGAACTTGATTCTCGCTTGCCATGACTATCCGTGTCGTGGGTGTACGCGTGTTATGATTGGGGCAACTCCCTAGTGAAAGGATTTGGCCTAATGCCTATGTGATCGACATATGTCATGTATGTTGATGTATGTTTGTTTAAGTGTTTCTTGAAATGTCTGAATGAGTAGTAGTTAGCAAATTGTAATGCATAAGGGTGTTGAGATATGATTCTCAACCTCTTTTAACTATGTGTATGATTTTCTTGGATAGTTGTGTGATTAGGAATTGAACATGTACAAACTCATGCTTGTGTTGTGATTCATAACATGCTCAACTGCTTTATGATTTTAACTATGTAATGCATATGTTTAAATTTATATTTATGTTGTATGATCCGTCGTGGGTGATGAGGGAGCGGAGCAACGAGTGCGTCCAATAGCCCTGGCAACCCTAAACGGATAATATCATACCTTGATAGTATGAGTTGAATCTTGATCCATTACTGCTTTATCTATCTGCACTTAATTGTGTTTGGGGTTATGATTATAGTCCAGACAATCGGTACCAGAATTGAATTCGTGGCTGCGATTCATTTGCCACGTGAGATGTGTTCGACGAACCCGAGTCGTACTTCGATTGGCGATAGTGGTTGGCCACGTGAAGTGCTTATGCACTTCATGTCATTCAACTTGTTGTGCGCTCGAGTTATCCGAGCTCGTCAAGTAACCCGATCTGTCTTATGTATGTTCACCATGTTTGGTCGCTACTGCCTGAACCTAGGGTACCAAACTTACCAGTGAAATCCCTTTTAACCATGGTACCTCGATCCGCTAAGACTCATGAGCCGGGCATGGTGGTATGGGACACCATGGTCGAGCTGTCGGCCTACGCTGGGGCCACGTGCCTCCCCGTAGTGACCAGTGAGCAACCAGACTCGTGAGCCGATTATGGTGGTATGGGACACTATATTCGAGCTATCAATACTTATGGCGAGAGCCGAGTACGGTGAGACCGGTACTCATACTGACGGGCGACGAGTCCTCTGTAGTATCTTCGAATATACTCCAAGGTCTGTGATTGGCGACTAGTCTTTCACAGCAACTGGAGTATGAGTTGAGCCGAGTACGGTGAGACTTGTATTCGAGCTGACGGCTAATGATTGAGCCGAGTACGGTGAGACCTGTACTCGAGCTGACGGTCAGCAATTGAGCAGCATACGGTGAGATCTGTATCCGTGCCGACGGGTGACGAGCCCTTTGTGATGCCTTCGCTACGCCTCTCAAACCATAATATCGTATGAGATTAACTAGGACTGACGACCCTAGAATGGATCATGTTTAGGAATGATACAAGGGAGGTACCTTAGTTTCCTAATACTACTGTTTGAAATGGACTAATAATAACTCGGTAATCATGATCATCATCGCACCGCATGTGCTTAGTAGATGTGGCGCACTTAGGGAGTTAAGCATTCGCGAACGTAAGATGATGTCGCATGAGGGTAGTTTGGCAAGGGCATACAGCATCATGTCATTTCATTCTCACACTTAATAAGAGTAGTTAGAATTGTTTGATTTGTACTGCTTTATCATTACTGCTTGATTGAATTGATAACATGTTAACCTATGCTTTATTGTTCCACTCGAGTTGATCACTCACTCCCACGTTACGGGTCGGTGTTGTGCACATCAACCAGATTTGTTGAATTTCAGATGATGGCGATGCTTATGAAGCAGAGCCGGACTACTTCTATGGTGATGAGGAGGAGTTCTCCTATCATGTAACTCTCTGACGGGTCTCTGAAGACCTGGTACTGCATTAACGGGGCTACGGTACTTAGGATAGAAGATATTACACTTACACATTTGGTATATTTTAGAACTGTACTTGTAATTATTTAACCTGGTAACATCATCACACTCTGGAGACTCACCATAGTTTATATATGTTATATGTCTATCACAGTCTTCCGCTTGCAATTTAACTGTCTCTGGAGTATGATATTCTGTTTTGGCTTAATCTCACTCATGTTCAATGCACAAATACAGTCAACATTCAATTATCATTCATTTTGTTGCATAAGTGATGTTCTGGAACTCGGAAGTTGAGTTTATGCTCGACCCCCGATTTTCATGGCGTTACAAGTTGGTATCAGAGCATGATTTGGATTAAACCGGACCTGGGTTATGGTCACACGATGCACACTGACGCACTCAGACTTAGGAGGGAGCGACAGAATGTAGAAACAGTCTTAGGCATCCCTGCTCCGTCCAACGGCTAGTTCGCTGAAAGCAAATGCCGAAATCGAGTACGTATTAACCCTTTGTCGCACGGGTCGACCTTATAATATTCCTAGGCCGTCTATTAAAGAGTCTAGATTACAATCCACCTCACCCCAACCATTGAAAATAGATAGAATACGGGATAAACGTGATGAGGATAACTACTCCGAATCCTCAGAGCTTCTCTGGACTCCTCACAGAGACTTCCCAAATCCACGAGAAAAGAAAAGCAGAAAGTAGAAATAAATTCTAATTAATTCGAATTGATTAATAAATGACTACAAAAAATTGAGTTCACAACCCTTTTAATAGGAATACCAAGCAATGGTAAAGAAATCAGAAACAAACTACAACTAAAACTCCTAGAATTCGCGACTTACCATAAGGTGGTGATGTCTACCAGTGCGCAAAGTTTTCAGCCAAGAATAATAAGTGTCCTATTTAGCTTCACCAAACCATTCTCCTGATTATTCTAAACTCTTTACGCGATGGGCGCATCTCCTAAAGCCCAATGGATGAAGAGTAATTAAACTAAAAATTACTATTTTAGTAAAACGAAATTAAAACGGGGAAATGACTGTCAATCGGAGGCTTTTTTTGCAATTCTGGGCTACGCAACCCAGCATTGCTAGGTTGGTTGGCTTCATTAGCTCGTTCTACCCCAAATTCATATATCTTACATCAGATAACTCATTCCGGATTGCAAGTTACGTCCGATTATCCCGAAACTACCCGAAATGGAGCGAATCGGATTCGGGGGCCTCCCCACTTAGATTCGATGGGACCCAGGGTCGAACCAGGGTGCATTTGGCACCTTGGGACCACAGAGAACACGATCCCACCACGGCGGCGCGGTTCCGGCCAAGGCGGACCGCGGTGGAGCCGCGGTTCCGGCGGCGGACCGTGGTCCGGTGGCCCATCTGAGGTGGCTCTAAGGCTGGGATTGGTCGGCCCGACCTCCCCTACCCCCTGGTACGTACGGTTTTGGTAAATGATTGGGATTTTGGGGGCTAGAGCACCCCACTCTCTCATTTCACACTTCCAAGCCCTCCAACTTGTTGTTTCTCTCTCCAATCTCCCTCTTAATCCTACATTCCACCTTTTTCGACCACCATCCATCCTTCCACAATGTTTACAGTAATACCTACCTTTCCCCCCTCTTCATCCTCTCTCAATTGAGCTCCTACACCCCCCATTTGAGGCTCAAATTCCTGTAAACTCTCAAACCAGCCCATCTCTTCACTTCCTTTCTTTAAACCCTGTCTGTTGGGCCTCTACAACGTCTGTTGAGACCCCAATCCATGGAGAACCAAACCTCCAGCCCTATCTCTCTCTCTTCATCACTTTCCATTCACTTTTCCATGGCTCTATCCGAGCTTAGTTCGGCCACCTTCGTGGATGTTTATGTTTTTATGATTGATGGGTGTAGTAGTTGGTACGATGTTCTAGATGTGTGAGGATGTTTAGGGCCCGTTCGGTCAAACTGCATTAGGTGAGTTAGGTGAATAGAATTGTATAAGTAATAATAAATGTATGTGTAGGTATGGTCCCTAGATTGGGTGTATCCCATGTTTTCCGACACCATGTTTAGAATGTACGCAATTAAAAGTAAATTCTGAGATTTCCTTTCAAATAACACGTAGAAATTCATTATCCTGGGATTTGGAACTCCCATCTCGCGCTTTCCCACGCCAGGCTCATTTTCCAAAGCCTATAAAGTAAATTTTAATCCCCGCCCACCCTCTTGCCAAATATGTCATTCCCAATCCCGAAGTGGGATTAGTAATACAGTCCCATTTTAATACAACTTAAGACCATTGGCCAAGTAGTGATGCAGTGATAAAGTCCCTTGATATACAGTAACCCACCACACTCTGACAACTTGATTAGGCTGGAGCAAGACTCCATTCCTTCGTTGAATCCCCTTAATACTTTAGGCTTCCTTAGTAACTCTTAGGGAGCTTGTTTGGCGTAGAAACTATTCACGATTAGAGAAAACCTATATATCCCTTGGATTCAATGTTAGGTCCAACCAATACATCCCTTAGAATTTCCTTCTCAAGGACTTAGTACAATCGGGAACACGGAGTAGAGAAACTACATATAAGCAAGGTATTCACGGTTTGAATCGCATTCTCAAATCCTAGTAGTGACCAATGAACCCTATGCTCTGATCAAGCAGAAGGCCGGGATCGACTAGGATTAAGGAATGATATGGCAACTTTCTGTTTTAGTTAGGTAGGAGGTCCATGTATCCAACTCCGACCCACTACACAACATTCCTTCCGTGTTGGCCCGACCACTTACAACTAAAAGTTTATAAATTCGTCTTCGAGAAGTGTTAAGAACATATAGCCTATAGAGATTTTCTTTTAGGCCCCAAGGAATTACCCAAATGGGCAACAAATAGTTAGGAATTAGGTCCCCAAATGGCATGCCATGTCGGCATACATTTTGTCCATATAAATAAAGAAAGATAACCTGCCTGTTAAGCTAGGCATGAATAAATAGGATCAATCTGGACCGTGACAAAAACCCCTTGGTAGAATTAGGCATCTTGCCTCAAACTCACACCTGCCCCTGACATCAACCACATTACCCATCATTTTTTATTTTTTATTTTTTTTGCTCCTCTCGATCCCCATAGGTATCAATGCCATCGTACACATAGTCGATGAAAGGCAGACCAATGTATTTCCCATTTCATGTCAAGGATAGGTTATAAATTACACTTTGTTCCGACATACGGATCAGGGCATAGTTCTTGAGCCTTGAGGGTGAAACTAAAATTTTAAAGGGGGTAGAACATTATGAGCCCAATCTAGTTAGGTCACCTATTGCATCTCTTGATCTGGGTGGCGCAGCGGAAACGCGGTGGACCCTACCCCACTGGCCCAGGATCGAAACGGTGCTCGTCGAATACGAACATTATAGAAGCCCTAGCTTGCCCTACTATGAGAAAATGTTTTAGGATGATCTAGTAAGATTTGATTCTCCATTTCCTTTAACATAGATAATAACGAGGACTCTCTTAGACTAAGACCTAAAGGGCAACCTTAGAATAGACAATTTGAGCCTTTCAATTATGGACATTCCCTACGTTCTAGAGTGATCGGACCACGGAGTTACTGAAATATACAACTGCGAAACATTCACGGCTTGACCCAATTCTCAATCCTGGGCGACTACCAATGGACTCACTGCTTGGCAGAGCAAAAGACCAGGATCCACCAGGATTCGAAAGTGATACGATGACCTTCCTACCCTGGCCTGGTAGATGATCGATGTATCGGTATCGAGCCCACTATTACCGTCTCTCCGTGTTGGTCAAATAATGAAAACGACTATCTTACTCTAAATGGTTGAGAGTTGTCGTCAAGACTCCAAATAGGTAAAGAAATAAATTGCAGTAAATCATCAAGGTATAAGCAATGGATAAAGAAATTTTGTTTTAAGGGGGGTAGACTAAAATGAACCAGGCTAGTATATACCCTACCACGTGTAGAAACTCGAAATCAAGAAGTCTTAGGCAAATGAAATAATAGAAATCTTTCCTTGTTACCCTTAGGCAATTTCGGGGACGAAATTTTGTTTTAAGGGGGGTAGATTGTAACACCCCGGATTTTTGCCAACCTGGGATTAGACGTCCTTAGGCAATGGATCAATCCTAATACAGGTTTAACTTCTTAAACGCTCAATTAAAGCCTCAAATCTCTTTTCAAACCATTTTCTTCACAAATCCCAGCCTTCACTACCTTGTGCTTTCAATTTCTCAAAGCACCTTAAACCTAGACACTATCTTAAACTAGCTAAGTAGTATAACTTGGATAATTTTAGATACAAACTGCAAAGGACTAAATACTACCTCAGACGGAAATCACTTAGGATTAAATCCTTTAGAAATTTGACAAAGTTAACTAAGTGCTAAACTAGATTAGCCATGAAATTCATTTGAATCGCTTTAAATACGATCTGCAAGACCCAAAACTTGTAGAATCATTGACGCTAGGTTACCCAAAAATCTAGGATGAAACTCATTACCCGGTTGCTCTTGGGAGCATCTCGAAACTCCGTATCTGATCTAGACCGCACATCGGGAGTCCGAACAATATGAAGTTAAGGACTTAGGACCGCCTCGCTGGGCTTGACAACCATCTCGGAAATCAAATCCAGCCGATGTCCCACGGCTGTTCGCTTGAGACCGGAGCGAGAGTGTGTGAAAAACACTCTTCCCTTTACAAAATAAATATCTGGAATAGTGATCTGGCACCATTCGCTTGCGCATCGGATAAGCAACCAGACCGTCAGAATCAGACTAAATTACACCCTCAGATTAGGAAAAATTTCATACACATTTACATGTACTCGGAATCTTCGATCGAGATCCGCTGACCGTTGAACTGAAACTGGTCCGCCACGCGTGATCTGGAATCCCGACCGAAATGAAAACTTAATAGAACGTAGATCCAGCGTTAGTGAGCTTAAGTCCAACCTTTGGCTCAAGGAGGCCTGCCAGAAGTCCTCCGTTGAGCTGGAACAGGTCCGCTTTGGACATAACCTAAGTATACTTTGTTCCCGAGTCTATTTCGGTGAGTTTTGAGACTATATAAGGACCTTAAACCCTCTCTCATGGCAGCCATACGAATTTGGATTTGGGAGAGAGAAAAGATAGAGAAAGTGAGGGAGATGTGGGAGGAACTCCCTGCTGCTGTTCCCTGCCGCTATTCGGGCTCCACCGCCTGATTCTCATCGCTTTCCCGGCGATTCCGACGTCGTTTCTAGGTAAGAAATTCTAACCCTAATCTGTTTTAGGGTTGTATAGGTTGTAGGTTATGAAATAGCTAACTTGTTTCGTTCTTTAGGCTGCCAAACTCCCGTATACGGAACCTTAGCGAACCTATCGACTCATTTATCTCTACGACACAAGGTGCGGACTTTAGGTGTATAGGTTATGGTTTTCAACGCTTTCAATGTCAGATAATGATAGATTCATGATCTGCATGCAATTGCACATGTACAAAATGCTTTCCGTTTTCAGTTTCGGTTAGAATTGTAGAATTTGGAATTTCACATACTCTAGGTATTCGTATAAAATACCATATACGTATTTTTTATGGAAATGTGTTTGACATGTTTATTTATCGTATGGATATATGACGTATGGATAAAATACTTATTTGGCGAAAGGATTCGCCTAAATACATGTTTACTAATAAACACTATGTATGTAGAAATACGATATTGTAAGAAGTACCATATACATGTATATTTTAGCGATGTGTTTGCCATGATTATTTGTCGTATGATTATATAATATATGGATAAATTACTTATTTGGCGAAAGGAATCGCCGTAATACATGTTTGCTTATATACACTATGTATGTTGAAAATGCGTATTCTAGAAAATACTGTATACGTATAAATATTGGGAGATGTATTTATCATGATTATTTGCTGTAGTAATATATTATACATGGATAAAATACTCACTTGGCTAAAGGATAGCCTAATACATGTTTTGCTAACTTACACCATGTATGTTGTAATAGTGTATTCTGAGTGTTTGTGAAAATGATTGAATGAGTATAAAATTCTCATTCGTGCTCGCCATGACTAATTGTCATGGATTCATGATTGTTGTATTTGCGATACGCCTTTGACGAAAGGATTTGCCCTAAATCACGCCACGGCCGATATACACCATATATGCTAAAATGTGTGGCCCAAGTGTTTGTGGAAATGACTGAATGAATATGGAACTTGGATTCCTGCTTGCCATGACTATCCGTCGTGGGTGTACGCGTGTTATGATTGGGGCAACTCCCTAGTGAAAGGATTTGGCCTAATGCCTATGTGATCGACATATGTCATGTATGTTGATGTATGTTTGTTTAAGTGTTTCTTGAAATGTCTGAATGAGTATTAGTTAGCAAATTGTAATGCATAAGGGTGTTGAGATATGATTCTCAACCTCTTTTAACTATGTGTATGATTTCCTTGGATAGTTGTGTGATTAAGAATTGAACATGTACAAACTCATGCTTGTGTTGTGATTCATAATATGCTCAACTGCTTTATGATTTTAACTATGTAATGCATATGTTTAAATTTATATTTATGTTGTATGATCCGTCATGGGTGATGGGGGAGCGGAGCAATGAGTGCGTGCAACAGCCCTGGCAGCCCTAAACGGATAATACCATACCTTGATAGTATGAGTTGAATCTTGATCCATTACTGCTTTATCTATCTGCACTTAATTGTGTTTGGGGCTATGATTATAGTCCAGACAATCGGTACCAGAATTGAATTCGTGGCTGTGATTCATTTGCCATGTGAGATGTGTTCGATGAACCCGAGTCGTACTTCGGTTGGCGATAGTGGTTGGCCACGTGAAGTGCTTATGCACTTCATGTCGTTCAACTTATTGTGCGCTCGAGTTAGCCAAGCTCGTCAAGTAACCCGATTTGTCTTATGTATGTTCACCATGTTTAGTCGCTACTGCCTGAACCTAGGGTACCAAACTTACCAGTGAAATCCCTTTTAACCATGGTACCTCGATCCGCTAAGACTCATGAGCCGGGCATGGTGGTATGGGACACCGTGGTCGAGCTGTTGGCCTACGCTGGGGCCACGTGCCTCCCCGTAGTGACCAGTGAGCAACCAGACTCGTGAGCCGATTATGGTGGTATGGGACACTATATTCGAGTTGTCGATACTTACGGTGAGAGCCGACTATGGTGAGACCTGTACTCGTGCTGACGGGCGACGAGTCCTCTGTAGTATCTTTGAGTATACTCCAAGGTCTGTGATTGGCGACGAGTCTTTCACAGCAACTGGAGTATGAGTTGAGCCGAGTACGGTGAGACGTGTATTCGAGCTGACGGCTAATGATTGAGCCGAGTACGGTGAGACCTGTACTCGAGCTAACGGTCAGCAATTGAGCAGCATACGGTGAGATCTGTATCCGTGCTGACGGGTGACGAGCCCTTTGTGATGCCTTCGCTACGCCTCTCAAACCATAATATCGTATGAGATTAACTAGGACTGACGACCCTAGAATGGATCATGTTTGGGAATGATACAAGGGAGGTACCTTAGTTTCCTAATACTACTGTTTGAAATGGACTAATAATAACTCGGTAATCATGATCATCATCGCACCGCATGTGCTTAGTAGATGTGGCGCACTTAGGGAGTTAAGCATTCGCGAACGTAAGATGATGTCGCATGAGGGTAGTTTGGCAAGGGCATACAGCATCATGTCATTTCATTCTCACACTTAATAAGAGTAGTTAGAATTGTTTGATTTGTACTGCTTTATCATTACTGCTTGATTGAATTGATAACATGTTAACCTATGCTTTACTGTTCCACTGAGTTGATCACTCACTCCCACGTTACGGGACGGTGTTGTGCACATCAACCAGATTTGTTGAATTTCAGATGATGGCGATGCTTATGAAGCAGAGCCGGACTACTTCTATGGTGATGAGGAGGAGTTCTCCTATCATGTAACTCTCTGACGGGTCTCTGAAGACCTGGTACTGCATTAACGGGGCTACGGTACTTAGGATAGAAGATATTACACTTACACATTTGGTATATTTTAGAACTGTACTTGTAATTATTTAACCTGGTAACATCATCACACTCTGGAGACTCACCATAGTTTATATATGTTATATGTCTATCACAGTCTTCCGCTTGCAATTTAACTGTCTCTGGAGTATGATTTTCTGTTTTGGCTTAATCTCACTCATGTTCAATGCACAAATACAGTCAACATTCAATTATCATTCATTTTGTTGCATAAGTGATGTTCTGGAACTCGGAAGTTGAGTTTATGCTCGACCCCCGATTTTCAGGGCGTTACAACAACAGGCCACAAATACATCAAGATGGGCCTATTCACATAGGCCTCATATAAATCAAAGTGGGCCTCAACAACAGGCCACAAATACATCAAGATGGGCCTAATCACATGGGCCTCATATAAATCAAAGTGGGCTCAAAATACATCATATCGGGTCTTAAGTGGGCCCCAAATATATCAAATCGGCCTCATCAAATGGACCCAATAAATGAGCCATACCAATGGGCCGTACCAACTACATACTTCTACCATTATTAGAGATTATTTTAGAGCATTATATATATATATATATATATATATAATCATATCCAGAGATCATCTGGGCCATACCGCAAATGGCAGTGGTGATATTAATTTCCACTGTTGAATCCCAGTGGGCCCCACTGTAGTACCTATTTTCCATCCAATCTGTCTATAAGGTCATAAAGACTTGGATTTATAGGAGAAACAAATATCATATTGGTTCCAAAACTTTTGCAATCCCCAAAAGGGATTTCAATGGTGGGTGTTCAATCCACTGCTTTCTATAGGGTCGTCCACCTGATAACTGGATCTGTCATATTTTTAGTCTCAAGCCTTGAGACAAACTCACTAGATAAATGGATGGTTTGGATGCAACACATGCATCAGTGGCTGCTCGAAGCTCCTGCTTGTCCCAGTATATGCGTGAACGGTTTAGATAAAACATGTGCATTATGGTGGAGCCATGCTGCACCCAGCACGTCACCGGGGTGACTGCCCAAGCCCTCTTCCAAATCAAATGGTGTGGATGCAATAGGTGGGGTCCACGTCCCACACTAGACGTACACAGCAGATATATAGCTGATGCACGTTGCAGCTACAGCTGCTGCAAACGGAGAAGGTGGGTCCCAGGTAGGGCACACCATAATGTTTATCTATCATCCACACCGTTGAGAAGGTCACATAGACTCTGGATGAAGAGGAAAAACAAATTTCCTACTGATCCAAAACTCCTGTGACACCTAAAAGGGCTTCAATGGTAGACGTTCACTCTCACTGCTTCCTGCCATGCGGGCCACCTGAGTCCCACATACAGTTGATTTTTGGGGTGGCCCACTGGTCAAAGGGGACCTAATAAAATGCACGGTGTTGATGATAAAAACACATCATGGTGGGGCCCACGGTTGGGACCGTGGGTCCCTTCCTATCCGTTTGTTCGTCAGTGGTGCAGCAGGAAGCTACTGCGTGTCCTCTGGCATCAGCGGAAGCACCTGCTGCCCCTGTGTATTTTGTTTTTGATTTGGGCTTTTCTTGGGGATTTTCATAGGTGGGACCCACATCAGGGGAATCCACCCTGTCCACTGGCTCCTATGGCTCAAGACAAGCCAAACAAGCCTAATATTTGGCATGTTTCAGTGTATAGAAATGTTAAAGTGTATTTCAACGATACAACCACTGTTTTCTATACAATGGCCCACCAGATAATCAGATTGGTTTCATTTTTCAGCTCAACACCTAAAATGAGCCGAGGAATAGGTTAGACAACGTAGATTATATTCATTCATCATGGTGGGGCCTACATGAGCAGTGTACACTTCATTGTTATCCATAACCCACTTCAGTCCACACTACACTGTTAGCCGCACCCACGTCTACTCACACCTCACTATTAGCTACATCCAGCATCCCTGGACGCTGGACAGTGGATACAACACAGGCATCATGGTGGGTCCCATATGGACGTGACCCACCTATTCGGATCAACCAAATATTTGTGTTTTCCCTATATATGCCCTATGGGTTATGGGATGTCAGGTGGGCCCACTTGATAGACAACATGGATAAGATGTATACTTCATGGTGGGGTCCATTCGGGTGGGCCACACGGCCAAATCAACACAAAAATGAAAGAGAGAGAGAGAGAGAGAGAGAGAAGAAGAAGAAGAGATGAGAGAGATCGTGATGAAGAGAAGGGACCCCGCCACTATGGGCCCTCCATTTCTTACATTGTGTGCTTCAAACGGGTTCCATCACATGTGGTTCCAAAAAAAATTTAACAGTGGATCACCCACCTCTAGGCCTTCTCATTGATCCCATGGACTCCTATGCTCCTTGGCTTCAACTTTGATGGAGGTTGATGAATATTAGAAGGTTGAGATGGAATATGAGAGAGTGGGAAAGTGGGCCACACTTGGAGTTGGGAGAGAGGAGATTGGATGTATGGAATTTGGGTTGCTTGAGAGATTTTTTGAGAAATGAGAGAAAAGGAGAAAAATAATAGATAAAAGGATGGATAGAGTGGTGGGTGTAAGGAAAGGAGATGGGGAAGCATGGGCTTAGTTGAAAATTGTGTAAAAGAGGGATAGTGAGGGGAGAGAGAGGGTTGACTTGTAAGAAAAGGAGTGGGTTGGTTGTACTTGGGGTAAGGTGGTGTACTTGACTTAATTTGATGGGACAGTTGTAGAGATTATATCAAAATTTGCAACGCGCAATATTTCTTCGGAATGAACACGGACCCACATCTACTGGCCTGGGTATCGGTTCGGTACGCGAGTCACGGCGTTAGAACCACGGTGACGGTGCGGTCGCTAAGGTGCAAATTTTAGGTCGAACTGACTTCGGTATGCAGGACTTAGCTTAGGTTCGCACGCAAATGTTGGATACAGGTCGAGGGTTGCCGAAATTTGACCGGGAGGACTGCGGAAGCTACGAAATGGTACGGACTAGGATACAGGTCTTATAGTATGTATATGAAATAAATACTCTTTTTCCTTTATTTTGATGTTGCCTACAAGGTGCTTGGCGAAATACCTGTAAAACTGCTATTGTTATTTTACATACAATGAGAATTTGAAGGTGCAGTCCATGTGTTTATGAACATGCTGCATAAGAGAACTTGGCTCGAACTCAGCTTGAACTGGCCCAAGCTACTAAGTGAACTGAGCCGAGCTGGCCAGTCTAGCTTAAGGACCGAGACAATCCGAATTCAAGTTGGGGTCAGCTACTGGCCAAGCCGAGTCGAGCTATGCCAGGCTTGACTTAGTTTGACTCATGTACACCTTTAGATAAAATAGATCCCATAGAGAGTTTTTATTAGTTATCTGTGCACCTTACAAAGTGAGAATCGTTGTATTAACTTCATGGATGATTGGAAGAAGACCTAGATTACAAGGATAAAGTCCTGACATGATACAATGCGTGGACACATAGGGTGAAGCAGATTGGCTAGTGTACCACACACCACCAACCTAATTGGTTCAGGTACGTGTTGTGCGAAGATGAGCATTTATGCTCCTCGATCAAAGATGCCCTCTTAACTATTACTTGCATGTTTTAAGATCCTGAGCAATGGCCTCTCCTCAGTGACCCTTTGGCAATCTTGGATAATTTTGCAAAGCTTGGTGAAATTAACATTTCAAGGCTTCATAAGTCTTTGGTTCAATTATGCACTTTCCTCCAATAGCTTGAGTTTGCTCGTAATATAGTCATTGCACTGGAGATATTGCATTGCTAAAAAGAACTGTTTCTTCTTAATGACAAGATATCTAAGAATTTCACTATTATCTTAGGGTATAAAAGAGACTATCATTCCTTGCAAGATCAAGCAAAGACTTTTGAATAGACTTTGGCTACTATCAATGAGTATATTGTTAATCTTGAATCCTAGAAGTAGGCTGAAGAACTGAAGCTAAGCAAGATCATGGAAGATATTGCTTAGAATGTTAGCATAATTGAACTTGAGGAATCAGATCTTTTAAAGTAAATGACGTTCATTGTTTCATTAGAACAGGAGCTCGCAGGCTTTCAAGATCAAGTTAGACCTATCATTGAAGTCAAGCTCAACATTGTTACAGCTCAAGTCCAATTTAAATAAGATTTAAAGAATTACATGTTAGTTTTGGGCATCTTAGAATGATTATAACTCATTAACTATTTCAGAATACATGAAAATTTTATATTGTATACTTCAGAACAATCCCAAGGTTCAAATGATATGAGCAATTTTGTTCCATTGATGTCACACCCCGAAATTTAGATATAGAGTATGCACCTCTGACTCAAGTTGTAGCACATGACTCGTACACTAAGTGTACTAAAATTATTTCTTCATATCATTTTCAAGATGCTAAGTTAAAATGTACACTACGTTCCAATTCTTAAACATCCAGTGAGACATCCTTCATTCAATCATTCCAATCATACATCTATATTAATCCCCAATAATTTATAAACATCCAGTCCACATTTCTATGTTATTTCAAAAAAAAAAAAAAACTAAGCATTGTACTACAACCCACCCGTTTGGGGCTTTATTAAACCATTGACTAATAATATTGTAAAATATTCAAGATTTCCCAACTATTCAACTAAAATCGACTTAGAAATATAAATAAACATAATTCAACTAATCTTCATCAAGATAGGGCCATTGCCCTTATGAATCATCCATTGGTTCACCCTTCTACCCTGAAACTTGAGCAACTCTATTATCGTTCACTGAATCTGTACAGTTTTTCCATCAATATAACATCAGTTAGCCAGGCACAGTGAGCGAACCCATCATGGTTCATGCATGTTATAAATAAATTAGGAATGCATAAATGTCATGTAACACTCCGTACTTTTCAGTACTCGAGTGTTACCATTTAAATCAAATCTAGCATGAACATCTGATAAAACACACGTAACCTATGACTTACACCGCACTTGATTACTCACGATCCACCCTTGGATGAACCCCATGTCTCAATGTAGGATTACATCGACACTTACTAGTCGACCCATGATCCAAATCCAACCATTAAGGCATTTAATATCGCACTTAAAGACTTCAAGATCAGCCCATAAACTTAGCCATGCAACAATCTAACCATCAAGTACAATCATCATCCATAGATTGAACCATCCATCCATTGAGTTCCAAATAGGACCATCACATCATCCGGAAGATTCATTTTTAGGATCTTGATATCCTCAATAGGTAGAATGAACCATCCATTGTTAATATCAAACCCCAGACGATCGAACCCACCTTTCATCAGGTTTACACTGTGCATTATACGCTAATGTTCATCCTAGCCTAAATCGGACTATTGGAATTAGCTTCACCCATGGATCAAGCCATCCACCCGTTAACACTCAAGATGGATCGCCACATCATCATATCCACCATCCGTCAGGCTTGTCTGAATACTTTAAAGGATTTTCTTGGACCATTAAAAATCTGTTCTGAAACAATTCAGCCATCCAAATTCACGATAGTTCACTCCGTTGAGGCCTAGGATTGTTTAAGTATATGAATAATGTCTAGACTTCTCTCTAAATTGAACTACAAACCTTTTTAACCGTTGATATACAAGTTGGGAACAATCCAACTATTAGACCAACAACAATCCACTATTAGAGTTAAAAGTTAGAAGTATGGCCCACCTAATCTGTAGATCTTCCTCATCCATGGTCTAGAGAGCTAATAAGACTGGTAGGAACTATCGGACGGTACAGATCTCATTGCACCTAGCACTAGACCCTACACTCACTAAGTGAGTGTACACCAGTGGACACGCAACTGCAGTGCACCAGACCAAGAGCTTGGTCAATAGGGTGTTGACCTGACAAGCTTCTCAAAAGAGAGTTTTTCTCTCTTTCCTTCATTTCGTCCAGCAACTACACAAATGGATGACTTCCATTATCTCAATAATGGCCCACCATCATGGTCGATCAGAGCAATCCAGACCGTTCATCATGTGAGGACGAGAATTTCAATCAAAACCTAATCTATATCTCACCTATTGGCTTGTTCACATGCCGACAAACATGAACGGATTTCGAATGAACAATGTTCCTTTCTGATCAGCTGTAGCCCATCATTAATTTACGTCTAGAAGATCCAAACCATCCATCTTGTAGAACTTTCAGTTTCAAATGGAAAATAACTCCCCTTGCACGTTGAAACACAAGTACGTGTTCACGAATACAAGCACAAACAGAGCTAGTGTGCACCATTTTTTTCAGGAATGGAAATTGTTTTTATTACCACGGCAATCCAAGTCGGGATCCTTTGCATCATCTCAACCCTTCATTTAGGAATATCATAACCTTCCATTTATTTCCTTTTAGGGTTCTTTTCTTTAACTAGAAGAAAAAACAGAAAGAATCTTTCCGTTAATGGAAAGAATGATCCCAACCGCTGCAACATTTTTAGAAGGCGCTCCGAACATATCTAGAGCATCCATTTTAAGTCAAGCAATGTCTTATCTTGTGGGATGAAGAGATCTCGCGAGAAACCCATCCAAGCTCAGGATTTTCGCCCGCGGCCGAATTTCTCACGCACCATTGAGATATCTCTAACCATTGATAAAAAATGCGTCCCACAATGATCAGTGGTCCCATCTAGTCTGTCCAAATGCACCGAATCATAGGATGAGGCCGTAAAGAAGAAATCGCCATGTGCAGCTACCTCATTTACTCCGTTCGTCCGGGAAACCCATAACCTAGTGATGGGCCCCATTCTTTTATCAGGGCCGCCCATTCGGTTGGCCATGGTGTCAAAAATTCAACTGTAACATTGGATTACAGCCATGCAAGCACAAATGGGCCAGATCATCTCAAAACTGTAGGATTATGTAACTAAAACTTATAACTAATCCCTGGATTAGTTGTATCTGAACCATCTAGAATAGGATTAAGGATAGCCTATTTAAAGCTGCCTTTTAGGGCAACACTTTTGAAAAAAATGAAAAGCCCTAAAGAGAAACAAGGTATGCCATTTCTCTCTTTCCATATTAGCCGACTCGAAACGAATCATAAGTTAGCCCGGGCCGACTCCAGCACCGTTGTCAGTCTTCCTAACATAACAAAGGAAAGAAAAAGAAGAAGAAGAAGAAGGAGAAGAAGAACAATGAAAGAGAGAGGGAGAGTTATCGCAACCCGTTATTGTTGTAGTCACCGTGCCACACCAGCTCGAGCTGCTGTTCAGGTTGGGGCTCCTCCCCTGTCTAGAGAGAAAGAAGAAGAAGGAGAGAATGAGAGCATGAGGCAGGGAGAAAAATGAGAGAGAAAAGAGGGGGCGCAGTTGTGCGGCCGCCCCAAGCTGGGCCTGGTGTTGCTCGATCTGTACCGAGTCCAAATCGAGTTTGGTGTGGTCTAGTCAAGCCCAGACCTTGTTCGGTCCAATAAGAGAGAAAGGAGGAGGAAGAAGAGAAAGAGAGGAGAAGAAAATAAGGAGAGAGAAGGATAGAGGAAGACGGGTCGACTCGGTTGAAACTGAGTTCGGCTAGTTCGAGTTAGGCTTGGGTTTGATCCAGGTATTGCTGGAATCCCAGCAAAGAATAAGAGATGGAGAGGAGTAGAAGGAAGAAAAAGAAAGAAAGAAGAAAATCAGAAAAGAAATAAAGAGCCAAACTCAGTTTTTGCCACACCGAGTTTGGACTCATTTCAACTGGTTTGAAATTGTGACTCCGTCCGAGTCCTATGAGTCAAGGCCATGTTGAGTCCTATGTCTTAAGACCACCCAACAAAAAGAAAGAAAGAAAGAAGAAGTAGAATAAGAGAAGAAGTAGAGTTTTGGAGCTCGACTCGTTGTTGAGTCAAGTAGAGTTAACTCACTAAGATCGAGTTGAGTTTTGTTGGGTGTGTGCTGAAAGGAAACAAAAAGAAGGGAAAGAGAGAGTGTCCCTTTCCTTGCCACACTACAACGAGTCGTGCCGAGTTGTGGGTCGAGTTGATCGTGATCGGGCCTAATTCTGACTCAATCTAAGTCTTTCCCAGGGAATGAGGTATTGCTTTGTAATTTTATTCAGAATAATATTTATCATTATTATTATTTTTTTTATTTTTATTTTTTAAAATGATGGGTATTGATGTTATAAATTTATATTAGATCATCATACTAACTAGTGTTATTATTATTGTCATTGATTATATCCTCTATTACAAATTTTCATCCGTTGTGCAACCTAAATTTTAAAATTCCTAAAATGGCTAACCTTAAACGTAGGTTGAAGATCAAAGCCTAAGGTTAGATCTTAATCATAGATGACATGTGGAACTTAAATCTAAACCATCCAAGTTGGATTCATGCATTGGAGCATTCATATTCCAATCATGTAATTTAAAGGTGAGGATCACCCTTCAAGCTTTTCCATATCTTGATAATTAGCCTTGCTCACTTATCTTTGTTCATTTACTTTATTAATTGCTTAATGCGGTTCATCGCTCTTATTGATTTTGATTCCTTATAATGATGGGTATATTAGATTTAAATTTAATATTCGAATATGTCGTAAGATCTAATTACCTCTATTTTGATTTGAAATGAATGCTTTAGTTATGCCTGTGCTATATCGATATTATACATGATTTGTTATTCATGATCACTTGATGGAATGATTGGAGGTCCTAGAACTAGCGGCCATTTTGTCTAATAAATTAAGTGGAACATTTGATGTGAGCTTATCATCTTACAGAACATTTGTTGTTTAAGTGACTATTGGGATAATCCATTTTCATTACATCCTTGGGATGGGTTATTTGCCCTATGCGGCTTGATTTAATATTTTCCCTATGTGGCTTTAAGGAACCATCTTCATATAACCTTGCGATGATAAGTCTCACTTGTAGAACTATAATTGGCCACCAGTTGAGTAGGTTACCTTTAAACATCCTATTTGTTAGCCTCACGAGCTAGGGATGGTGGAATGAGACACTATGCCTGAGCTGTTGGCCTATGCTGGGTGACAAACCCCCCATAGTGACCTTTGAGCTTTCCTAAATGGATTGTTTGAAATTAGAATAATAATGGTTGGACTAATCATGCATTTTCATGACATGCGGTCTTTTATGGGTGACTAGTTCTCCTTGAGCGTATCTTGAGTACTTTTTCAGGTGGCTAGATCTCCTTAGGCGATATATATTATGGTCTTTTCCATGTAGTTAGTTCTCCTTGGGCGTACCTTTGTTTACTTTTCTAGGTGACTAGTCCTCCTTGGGCGATCTATATATTATTATGGTCTTTTTCGGGTGGTTAGTTCTCCTTAGGCATACCTCTATGTACTTTTCTAGGTGATTGGTCCTCCTTGGCCGATTTATATATTATGGTCTTTTCTGGGTAGTTAGTTCTCCTTAGGCGTACCTTTGTGTACTTTTTCAGGTGACTAGTCCTCCTTGGGCAATCTATATATCATATTCTTTTTCGGGTGGCTGGTTCTCCTTGGGCATACCTTTGAGTACTTTTTCAGGTGGCTAGTTCTCTTTGGGCAACTTTTTACGACTTGGATGTGCATCCCCTGATCGTGAGCATGTGCATGCATCCATACATTTAAACAAGATTATCTTGTGTGATTTATTTAATGAATGCGTATTTGATGAACTTTATCTGATTCCTATGATAATCATCGTGTAATATTTGTTATATACTGTCTCTGTTAACTATGCTTAATTATCTTGATGATACAATAAATCTTGGGGGTTATACCTCACTGGATAGCCATTGACGCTATCAAACCGTACTTAGTGTGCAGGTGACGCAAATGACGAGCATGCTGGCGTTCATATGAAATAGGAGGAGCTAGATGATCTCGTGACTCTCTATTCTTGACTTCATTCGTATGAAATTGTACTGTCATGTTTTGTAAAACGTTAAGACATTGGTTTGTATAAGTTTGCGGGCAACCACTCGAATATTTGATAACGTAGATTTGGACTCCCTCTTGTACTTGATTTGCTCATATTCCGCTAAACTTTCTAAATCTGATAAAAAAAATGTACGTGATATTTGAGCCACCGTGAAAGGATAACACTCGGGTTTTTAAAAAATGAGTAGTGTACTCGGGTTTTGGGAACCGGGGTGTTACATGTCATGAGATGTATATATGCATGAATGCATCAAGTGGGTTGATCAATCAACTTTCTTGAGTTAAATTCTATTAAGCCACATCTCTCCTTCTAAGGTAGGCTTCCACTATCTTGGTAGGCTTTCACATATTATGTACATTCAGGGATGGTCCCCTAAGCATCCAATACTATAAGTACGCATAGGTCATCCAGAGAGTGCCCCCCGGGTATTCAATGTAATTATGCGATGTATGAAAATTGATGCATGAGAATGATTGATGCATTAGATTGACCATTGTCACATATATGTAACAGCATATGACATTTAAATTCTAAGCAAATTCAACATAATACTCAATACAACGAATCACGAACGACAAAACAATGAGATGGCTATTTTATTTATAATGGAGAGGAAACATGTTAGGATTACTCACCTGAAATATAGTGATGTTGATTCCTATATGTTACCTCGAGATTAATCAGTTAGTAATGACCTAATTACATATCTCAATTAATTCACTGATTGCATTTACCTAAACTTATTTAATCAATTCACTTCTAGTTAATCAATTCCTTAACTCGGGACAACCCATACAGAGAATTCAACTATCGGATTCTTAATTCTCTTAAATCGCACCCACAAGACTTATAGTTAGTCATCTTTTCATATGGAGTCCACTTCACCAACTAAAGCACTCTGATCATCCCATTATCTTCAGATGATCAAGGGTTATCACTAATTTACCTCTCAAAATTAAAATATCAAAGTTATAAACAAATAAAAGATTCTAACATATTGCCGACTGGTTGAATCGATCGGTCGATACTACCTTTGACTGGTCAAGGTTCGATCGAAACGTACTTCGATCGGTCGAATTAAATTTTTTACAAAATTCACTAGACACTTTTTTCCCTTTTGATCAGTCAAAGCTATTTCTTCTATCATGATTTAGTTATTAGACCATTCGGGCTATTTTTTACTAGTCAAAATGATCGCTCGACTGATCGAACTGACCCTGATGGAATTTTCTAGATGATTTAAAATTTATAACTTTTTACATTTTATTATTTTTCATAATTCTCATATTTTAAATGATTCATTGATCATTTGGAAAAGATTTAAGACATCCATTGACATGACGAAATCCCAATTTGGGAATGGGTCAATAGATCGCTTAGATCTGATCCATCCATACTTTCATATTTTAATTCAAGTATGATATGTATGATTCTACCATTTCATATTTATGGCCATTAAATGTTCAGATCCATCCATACATAGATAAAAAGATAGATCTATCGCAAATTAAGCACAAATGGTGGGAATTAGATTTGATTCGTTCGATCACCATCTTAGAATCTAAGGTATAAAATGATTCATATCGTTAGATTTGATTGACGTAACTATTATAAGATTTGATCAATATATAAATGGTTAAGATTAGATCTAACACCAATGATGGTCAATGCACGACTTATTGTACAATTTCATGTTTATGATTAGATAGGATTAACATGACTCATCCACTAATCAAATCGATCTGAAAATTGGGGCTCTGATATCTTTTAGCCCTTAAGATCAAATGATCCATTTAAATCCATCCTAACACAATTGGATAGAAACAATTTAACTCATTCCTAAAATACCATTGCCCATATTTGAAATTATAAATCATCTCTTTCTTAAGATTTTCCTATGCATTTATGCAATGATCGTGTGGCTGATCCACCCCATCCATCGCATAGATCATGCAAAAATAAACAAAATAACATAAAAATAAAAGATCCAAGGGTATTTAATAAAAAGTTATTATTACTGTCCCAAGAATCGATCCTTCGACTCACCCACAACTAAGAGTCAGGACAGTAAGAGTCGATCCCTTGACCTCTCTCTCAACCAAGAGTATCTTTACCAACTTAACCATTGACTTATTTATTTCTTAAGTAAAAATTTGAAGTTTTAAATATTAATTGTAGTTCTAAGTGCATGAAAGTTTAGGGTTGTTACAATTGATATTATATTCTAATACATAATCATGGATGATTCTTAACTTATACAAATTATGTTATAATTGCATACTTTTTCATATCTTGAAGCATATCATATAATAATAATTTAGTCACTCTAACTTTTTCTTATTAGCATGCTCTGTGCTATATTCTCCTTAGTGGGCGGGACTATCTTATAGTTCAGTTAGTAAACTAAGGCGTCAGTCACAGTTTAGGCTTTTGAGTATTCGGAGCAATCATAGTTTAGGCTCTTAAGTATTTGAAGCAATCACAATTTATGCATTTACATAGTTGGAGCAACCACAGTTTAGGCTCTTAAGTAGTTGAAGCATGTAGGACTTATGTTGGTTGGCCTTTGTAACTCTCTTGAGTTCATGGAACTACTGTTGCTTAAAGAGTTCACTCAACGTAGTCCATTAGAAGGGCCATTGAAGCTACCAGGGTGATGAACTCGGTAGTATTTACGCACAGGATAGACTCTCTAAAGTTTACGAGGCTCGTAAGGCTACCTATATGGGTACTAAGTTTAAGGCCGTTAATCCATCAATGAGGTGGGAGCTCTTATAGAGGTCACCATTCCTCTTGAGTTATTATTGAAAATAAGCCAGAAACCCGGGCGGTCTTGTGCACGGTTGGCTTATTTATGGATAAACAACATATCTCACACTATAACCTTCTTTTTCTTCACTTGTATGGCCTGAGTCCATTCATAAAGGGGTATTTTCTTTCACCATTTCGCATGACGCTATTAGGAGTGATATAGACGACATAGGTATTATGCATGATTAGCTTTCATGGTCTTTTTGTCGTTAGCTCTTATCGCTGCCCGTATAATATTTGGAGAATTGGTGATAATCTTTATTGTTCATAGAAGGGGTTTCTTTTACCCATCTCATGTTATTGTGTAGCGCACACCACAACCTTACTAGGAACCATCTTTGACAATTGGAGAAAATCTTTGATAATTGGAGATAATCGGAGATAATATTTGATAATTAGTAATAATCTTTGATAATTAGAGATAATTGGCGATAATCTTTAATAATTAGAGATAATCAGTGATAATCGGTGAAAATCCTTAGAGTCCTTTCAGGATGTATATATATATATATATATATATTAAAAAATCGTAGTAATGATCCCGACTAGCTATTCTGAAGGATTATAAATAATTATTGTCTTGAAAGATCAATAATTACCATCCATGGAATTAAAAAAAAATAAAATAGAGATCATATCTTTTGAAGAAAATTGTGTTTTTTTTTTTGTTGACTTTTTCTTTTATTAATTATCCTTCACTCTCTCTTCATTGTAAAGTAATGATATATGGATGTTCTTTCACCATCACGTTATGTTGTTACATGGGATTACATAGTGTTGTTACATGGTTGTTCTTTTGGTTGTTATACTCATCTTGCCCTCTTTTGATTGGGAAGAATTTTCATAAATAGTCTTCTCAATCAAAATTTCACTTCTTTCAAGGATAGTGCCTTTTTATGAAATAGACATTGATGGGCATTCCTACCCCTGTCCATTGTGGTTTACGATCTGATAAACCATATTAGAGTAAACCTCTAAGATAATATACGGGTCATCCCATTTAGAATCAAAATTTCCCCTAATTCTCTAAGTAAACACAATGGACTTTTTTAACATCAGGAGCATGTCACCTTTCTTAAAGGAATGGTGCTTAACCTTCTTGCTGAAGGTGGGTGATATATGCACCTCATATAACTTCAAATGTTGCTATGATGCTAGCCATTTTCCATCTAGAGCATTTAACTCTGTTAGCCTTATTTCGACATTTTCATATTTTGTGATTGACTCGTGTACCACCACCCTCAATGATGTGACCTGCACTTCTATAGGCTCAACGACCTTAACTCCATAAACCAATGAGAAAGGAGTAGCTTTTATTTTTGTACGATGAGTCATTCAATAAGCCCATAAGGCTTCTTATAATTTATTATCCTAATCTTGCTTATTTTTCGCAACAATTTTCTTCAAAATCTTAACTATCTTCTTATTAAAAGCTTCCACCAACTCATTTGCTGTTAGATAGTAAGGTGTTGAGAAGGAATGTTGAATTCCAAACTCTCAGCATAACTTATCCATGTTCCTGTTCTTGAAAGGAGTACCATTATTAGTAATTTTCTTAAGGTTCCCATACTGGTATATGATTACATGACTAATGAAATATGTGGTATCCTTTTCTTTGACATTTCATAGAGTAAAAATTTCTATCCATTTAGAAAAATAGTCTTTTCCTGCCAAGAAATATTAGTATCCACGTGAAGATAACGAGATAATGGAGGCTATGACATCCAATCATTAGGCTGTAAATGGCCATGAAGACACCAACTAATGTTAGTCTTCAGGTGGTACATGTATAATGTCACCATGTATTTGGCATTCATGACACAGTTTGACAAAAGCTATCGCGTCTTTAAACATAAAAGGCCAATAATAACCCATGCAATGTACATGATGAAATAATTTTCGACCAGCCTGATAAGCTCCACGCTCTCCTGAATGGGCTTTTTATAACACATAATCGACCTCCTTTGTATCCAAGCACCGCAGTAACATCTCATTATAAGATGTTTTTTTATAGTATCTTATTGTGCACCACAAAACTTTTTGCCCTCTGCTTAATTTGCATATTTAATAACAAATTTTTTGACAATATTTTACAATTTAGATAATCTATTAATGATCGTGGCTAATCATTCTTTGTAATTTCCAAGCATGATACAGACTGTTATATAACAGTCTCATTAATGAGTTCGGGCATTCGCAAAAAATCTTCACTCTTCTATTGTTACCTAAAGAGGGCTCTAGAAAGTGCAAGAGACTACAACAACTAAATTGGCAAATGCATCAATTTTTACATTTTCTTGCCTAGCTATATGTTTGACATCAATATTGTGAAAAACTTCCGGTAACTCTTTGGCACGCTAAAAATAAGGTAACAATTACAACTTTTGTATTTCAAACTCGGTATTCAGTTGGTTTATTACCAACTTTAAATCTCTGAAGACATGTATCATTTCTTGGGTGATTTCCATTCCAATGATGAGGGAATTATATTTGACCTCGTTATTCATTATTCATATATGTTATACCTAATGTGAAAGAGTAGGGCAACAAATCACCATGAGAAGTGATAAAAATTATACAGGATCCTACACCTGTTGCTCGAGGATGCCATCAAAATACATATTCCATAGATTAGTCGATTCGATTGTTAATACTTATTCATCACGTAGCTCATCCGATATTTTTTTACAATTACGGGCTAGGTGTGTGGCTAAGAAATCTGTGACCACTTGTCCTTTACTGCATTTGAAGATACACATTAAAAGTGCCCTAGTTTGTTAATTGGTGTGAAGGTTGAGTCGATAAGTCAAGTGCTCCCCATAAGAAGATTCTTCAAGCCATTGCCTCAATTGGATGTGTGTTCTGAGCTTGTCAAAGGTAAACTATGCCTCACATCCCATGTCCCAAAACACCAAGGTGATTAATCCCTTAAAAATCTTAAAACAACATAAGGTTAAAAGTCTGAAAACCTAGTTTCAAAATGGAAATTTTTTTTAAGTTGCAATCGAACACTCAATCTTGATGAATCGAACTGGACTTGATAACATCGAATTGAGTCCTTTTTATGACCAGCAACCACAAAGTGTTTTGGACAAACTATTCAATATATCGAAAGTACCTTCGATAACTTTGAATTTCAAATATCGATGATATCAAAGGATAGTTGATGATATCGAAGGACTTAGAGTACTATCCTATGAACTTCCTTAAAAAATATTCTGACGTTAGTTGAGGAATCAAATCATCCTCGATATCATCTAAATTTAAACTTTGATGACATCAAGAAAAGATCGATGATATCGAATCTAGACAGATTGTGTCCAGCAAGCTTGATAGGAAAATCAAATGGAAATGATCGATGAATTGAGACCACATCGATAACATTGATATTCAAACTTCGATGATTTCTTGAAAGTCTCAATGATATCGAATCTAGACAGATTGTGTCCAGCCAGCTTTCAAGAAATATATTCTAAAAAGATTGAGGAATCGAAATTGGTTTCGATAATATCAGAACTTGAATTTTGATGACATAGAAACAGTATCAATATCATCGTAGTCATGTTTTAAAATGTCCAGCAAGCTATTATGTTTATAAAGTTAAGGAATCAAATTATGATTTGATAACATTGAAGTTTAAATCTCGATGACATCGAATCGGGTTCGATGACATCGATCCTTTCTCCAAAGTTCCAGGAATGTTTTTCAGTTGAGTTTGTATCATGGAACTGATATTCGATATCATCGAAAGTATACGTTCGATGACATCAAATCAGGTTCGATGATACCGAACTCAGTCAAAATCTGACAATTTTATATTCGTTGGAGCGTTTTACCTTTATAAGGAGAGCTTGTTCTTGGTTGCTGCATTAAGAAAAAAAGTGAGTGCCTTGAGAGCGTAATTGCATATCACCTACCCCAAGCTCTTTTTCTCATGGGAGTTCATTCCTCAATCCACCCTCATCATTGCTATTCAATAGAGTGGATTGACAAATGAACTTCCTCATTCAAGGATCATCCACCTACTATCTTAATGGCAAATCATTGAGATGAGATACCTTGAATGCTTGGAATCACTCCTTTTCTAAAATAGAAAAACATTTATTTGAGTAGGATTCCAACATAACCTTAACCCAACTCGTCGCCTTTATTGGAACTTCATCAAGTGTTGCGGATCAAGGGAACTAAAGAATCTCCATCATAAAGGGAGTATATCTTCATCATCACACAGAATGGGGCTCATCTACTTATCTGTAAGTCATTAGAGTCCAGATACCCAGTTGATCATTCCTTGCATAGGATTAGGTCACAAGTACATCTCAACCTTTCAAGTCCTCATAGGAGGCCTCAAATGGGAGAGTATGTTTAGGTGATGTGTGTTGACCCTTGCTCTTATATAAGGCATAAACTTTAGTGTTCTAGTGTAGATCCTTGGCCTGTGTAGTCTAAACTAGAGTTCTAATGTGGATCCTTAACCAATTTGGTCTAAACTAGGTTCCTTGTGTAGATCCTTGGCCTATGTAGCCTAAAACCTAGGTTCCTTATGTGGATCATTTGCTCTTGTGTAGGGCATAAAACTTAGGTGCTTCGTGTTGACATTTGCTCTTTTGTAGGGCATAAACTTGTATCTTCTGTAGGCACATCTTAGGTACCTTGTGCAAGTCCTAGAGTCAACCTTATGTAGGTTGTAACAGTTTGAGGTGAACCTGACTTGAAACCTCCATTAGTGAAATCCAGTACACTCGTGGGATGAGTGCGTCTGCAAGGAGTGGAGTAGGCATATAGTCGAATCACTATAAATGACTGTGTTTGAGATTGATACCTGCTTGATCTTTCATTACGTTAATTGTTTACTTACAAGCTAGATAATATGAATGCTTTGATTTGAATCACATCCCACACACATTCACACTTCTCATCCAATGTAGACTATTTGTTGAATCATGTTAAATATTGAATAGTCTTGTGATTAGGTCCTCTACTTGGCTTGGAAGCCATTAGAGTTATATTGGTGATATCTCGATAGTTGCATATTAAATCAAGATTAAGATAATAGGATTTAAAATAAGGCATAAAATTTTATAAAGTCCTATTCACCCCCCTCTAAGAGCTTTGACCTATTCCTACTTCTACTATAGCGGTCCTCACTGTAATTTCAATTGGTATCAAAGGGAGTCTCTCTTAAGAGCTTAACCGCCTAGAGAGTGATGTTGACTGAAGTTGGAAATCATGGCCAAAGGAGAGGGCTCATCCGTGTCCAAACCTCCTGTCTTTGATGGTTCAAATTATGCATACTGGAAAGCTAGGATGCACTACTTTCTGCGATATCTAAATCATGAGGTTTGGGAGATAGTTGAAAATGAAAGTGCCCTGCTCTGTCAAGTTACGTGAGTGTTAAGTCAGAGTGTCTACAGAGCCTGATAGGAAGATCAATTCAAGCGTCTACCTCAACCGGATGTGTGCAAGCTCGTCACAGGTAAAACTTAAGCCTCACATCTCATGACCCAAAACACCAGGTGAAGAAAACCCTTAAAAAATAAGTTAGAAATCATAGGGTTTTAAGGTGAGAAAACTTTTTTTTTAAATAGAAAATTTTCTAAGTTTTTCTCGCCTTGTTGATTTTATCGGAACACCCTCGATATGATCGACCTGCTCTATCGATGTCCTCGATACCTTAATGATATTATCGACATGAGGACCAAAAGTGTCCAGCAACTAAATATTCATCTGGACGGATTTATTGATGTATCGATATATCTATCGATATCATTAATACAAGCACTAAATATGTCCAGCAACTTCACAACATATCTGGACAAATTATCGATGTATTGATAAACCTATCGATATCATCGATATTCAAATCTCAAGTCCATCGAGAGTAACTCGATAAGATCGACAGGCAGATTTCTGGTATCCCTGTTTTTTAATGAAAATATCAAATTCCTTCAATATATCGATGCTCTTCCGATATGATCTGAAATCAAATATTGATAACATCGGAAGTCCATTGATGATATCGATCGAGGGCGCGCATTTCTTACAGCAGATATTTCAGGTTGTTTTTAACTATAATCGGGGGCCCTTCGACATAATCGATATTCAAATATTGATGGTATCAGCACCAGGTCGATTGCATCAAATAAGGTCATAAACTGTCCAACAACCTAAAAGATAAATCAGCTAGATTTATCGATGTCTCGACTCTGATCTCGATAACATCGACATTTAAGTTCCGATGATCTCCATGGTTCCCCGATCATTCATGAAAACCTGAAATATTTCAAAGTCAAGTCTCTCTCATTTTTCAAGTGTCGATGGATCGAACCGGTCATCGATGGAATCGGAGTTTGAAATCTAATGACATCGACAATAGTTTCGATTCATCGACCAATTGGCAAAGAGTTTCAAAAGCGTATGACATTGAGTTCAAGTCATTGAGCAGACCATTAATGCTATCGAGAGTATACGTTCAATGATATCGAACTTACTCGATGATATCAAACTCTGTCATAAATGTGACCGTTTTATATCCGTTGGAACTTTTTGCCTATATATAGAGGACTTGTCTTTTGTTGCTGTGAGAGAAAGAAGAGAGAGCTTTTGAGTGTTTCAACTTATATCTTATATCTAAAGCCCTTTCTCTCAAGGGAGTTCATCCTCCAATCCACCCTCACCATTGACATTCAATAGAGTGGATTGGGGAATGAACTTCCGCATTTAAGGATCCTCTAGCTACTACCTTAATGGCAAATCATTAAGCTGGGATGCCTTGAATGCATAAGATTGGAATCGCTCTACATTCCTGATAGGAAAATATTTTAAGAGTAGGATTCCATCTTCACCTTTACCCAACCTAAAGCTAAGTATTGGTACATCACTATGTTGCGGATCAAGGGAGCAGAAGACTCTTCATCAACAAGGAAGAGGGGATCTTCAACATTGAGCTAAACAGGACTTATCAGCTTATTTGTAAGTATCCAGAGTCCAAGAGGATACTTGTGATCATTCCTTTCTAGGATTGGGTCTTAAGTGGTTCTCACCCTTTGAAGTCCTTAAGGAGGCCTCCGGCGGGAGTGTTCGTGGTGGGTGTGTTATTTGGACCCTTACTCTATGGAGAGCATAAACATCTGGTTAGGAGTGAACTAGTAAAACTCTAGGTTTTAGGTAAAACTGATAAAACCTTAGGGTTTGAGGTCAACCGTATAGAAACCTCCAGTAGGGTCTTATGGAAGATCCTTAGCCAGTGTGCCTAAAAGTGGGTGTGTTGTGTTGACCCTTGCTTGTAAGAGCATAAATAGTCAGCCTCAGTGTAAGTTGTAAAGGTTGAAGGTGAACCTGATTTAAAACCTTAGGTTAGAGGTGAACCATTGTGAAACTTCCTTAGTGAAATCCGGTACACTCAAGGGTTGAGTGCGGTTATCGAGAGTGGAGTAGACTTATCGTCGAACCACTATAAAATGACTGTGTTTGAGATTATTATTTTGATTGAGTGATTTTCTTTAGTACTTCTATATCTGATTATCTGATCACTCCTCACACACCTACATAGTTATATCCATCATAAACTAGATTGCATATTGTTTACTCCTTAAGCAGTTTGTGATTGGATCCTCTACCAGGCTTGGAAGCCAGTAGAGTTACATTTGAGTAATCCTGAGAATTGCATGATCATAGGATTAGTGAAGTGGGATTTTTAAATAACTCATAAAAACTTTACAAAGTCCTATTCACCCCCCTTAGGACATATTGGCATATTCCTTCTTCAACTAGTGCGGTCTTCACCGCCATTTCAGAAAAAGGATATGTGAAACCAACTGATCAAGTGGTACTTGAAAATGGTACAACTATCTCCAAACCAAAATCCAAAGAAATGTGGACTACATACGACAAAGAAAAACAAACATCAGAAGAAAAAGCAATGAATGATATTTACTATGTTATGTCCCAAGAAGTCTTCAATCAAATTAGTAAGTGTGGCACATCTAAAGAAGAGTGGGATCTATTGGAAACAACCCATGAGGGGACAAGCACAATGAAAAGATCCAAGCTGTAACTCCTAACGTCATAATTTGAACATCTCAGAATGGAGGAACATGAGACCTTCACGAAATTCTTTACAAAACTGAATACCATCTATAATTCCATGGGTGGACTGGGAGAGAAAGTTCCAGTGTCAAAAATTTGTAGGAAAATATTAAGATCCCTATCGGAATGACTCAACTCCAAAGTAACAACTATCGAAGAGTGTAGAAATGTGGATAAAATGAAAGTAGAACTCGTAGGTTCCCTATAAACATTTAAACTACACTTTAAGCCTACTCCTCTAGCCATTGAAATTCCTCCACCACACATTGATATTTTGGAAAAATATTTGGGGAGGAATCTTGTGCACGAATGCCAAGTAGACATGGAATGCATTCAACTCTATGATTTGGAATCCCTCCTATCTGCAGTTGATTGGTCACCCATTTTGGATTTTGGCCAACCATGTCACGATGAAAGGACCTATCGTTTCCACGCCTACTGTCATTCTCCTGTCCTTGAGCCTCCATCGATCATAGTCATTGTTGGGGAAACTCAGTGTCGAAATTATAGCAGAGTCTGTCACAGAATTATTTGGTCTCACTCTTTCTCCAACTAGTTTGTCTAATCATGATATGGAGGATCCCACTGTGCGATCCCGAGTCACTAAATTTCTATGCAATGGAAGAGATGTTCCATGGTATCAAGGAAATGCACTTAAAACTAAATATATGGACCCAAAATACCGGATTCTGCATGGGCTCTTCTCAACCAATGTGTATCCAAGGGGAACTAATCGAGCCGATCTTACTAGCTTCATGGTCCTCATTATGTATAGCATTGCCTCAGGTATCAAATTGTGTTTGCCCACTTTAATTGTCCACCAATTACCTGGTGTGATTCACACTTCTAGGGCAACCCATCTGCCTTTCCCACATATCATTCATGTGCCATGAAATGGAATAGGACTGCCTATGACTAATGATCCTGAACGCCCACTGCAACATTTCAACAAAGTCAACATATAAAAGATGAACCTCAAGTTCCATCAACTTACAGAAGGACAGACTGATGAGGAAATGCAAGGAGCAACAAACATAGGGGAAGGAGCAGCGCCGACTGAAGGAGAACCTCAGGAGCCACGATCTACTCCGACCACGCCTGATTTTACACAAACTCAGCAACACAAGCTACATCACGATCGGGTCGAGGCTATTTTACGAGGAGTGGCACGGATTGAGGACAGACTTTATAAATAGGATGAACGACTCTCAGGCTTGGAGAGGATGGTGGCTGGATTACAGCATACGGCACAACAGATCATCGACCTATTGACGTGCCGTCGGGATGACACGGCTTCATCTCACTCTGCCCCAGCACCATAGTGTTACGCTTCATCATCAAATACACTGCTTACTCATTCATACTTAGGACATGAGTATCTTTTTGAATGTCATATGTACTTATGAGTGTATGTGATGGTCAGCTAACTTGGACGGACTAACATTTTTTTTGGTTTGTTGTGGTAAATTGGTTGGATGGTTCTTTTTGTGTGATGGTTTGGAGTATGCCTATGGATGGGCTAGATGATAGTTCTTTTTAATGATACAAAAACTTGATCACTGCCAAGCTTGGGCAGTTTCTTTTGATTACTCATATTATTTAATGATGATTATTTGAAGCTTTATATGAATTAGGTATGGGATGCATGCCATGTGAGAAATGGTGATTGGTTACTTGCTGTTATTATATTCCCATGAAAGTAGTTTATTGTGTGTGGTATGGTGCTTACATGCTTTATAATGCACATCTGTTTAGCATCTATCTTGTCTTTTGAAAATATGCTTCCATGTTTTTAAATAGGAATCACAACTCTCTTATTACCTTGTTTCTCCTGGTTTCTTTAATTGCAACTTCAATCAATCGATCTACTATAAGTATATACTATCCTTTGCCGATGACGGACAAAAAGGGGGAGAACAAATCCCACCATGAGAACAATTATTTGTATAGATTATATGCATGGTGATGCGGGTGATAGGGGAGCAACTGCAAGGAGATAGGGGGAGTAGCTACATGAAGACTCTGTGATTGTATATGAATTAAACTCCAAATAAATCAATTGTAAAATTATGTAAAGTTAATGTACACACAATTTAGGATAGTGTTCTAGGTATTGTTCTAGCTGTTTTGTGCTTTGTCACGTAATTGACAAAGGGGGAGCTTGAAAGTACCCTGATTTGTCAATTAATGTGAAGGTTGAGTCGATAAATCAAGTGCGCCCCATATGAAGATTGTTCAACCCATTGCCTCAATCAGATGTGTGTTCCAAGCTCGTCAAAGGTAAACTATGCCTCACATCCCATGTCACAAAACACCAAGGTGATTAATCCCTTAAAAATCTTAGAACAACATAGGGTTAAAAGTGTAAGTGCTATGTTGTAATTCTAGCACCCGGTATTGTCAAATTTTATTATATCAAACCACTTGGAGTCTGTAACTTGTTATGATAAGATGGAAAGTACACCTTCAAGTCATCATCAATTTTTCTACATTTTCAAGTTGAAGAACTTTGTCAAAGATCGAACACAAGCTCAAGTACAAGAACACAAAGTCCATCTCATGCTTAAAGCTTAAGTTCAAGTTCATTACTTCTAGCTCAAGTTTTAAGTACTCAAGCTCATATTACAAGATCACTACTTCAATCTTAAAGTCTCAAGAACATAAGCTCTAGCTCAAACTCAAGTTCAAGACTTCGAGATCAAGCTTCATGTGCTTTCTACCGAAGCGAATGATGTTTCAATATTTCATACTCACTTTTAAGGTAAGGATGACCCTAGCTTGACCATAGGTTAGGTCAAATTGATTGCATATTGAATTTTAAAATTGCAGTGAAGACTGCACTAGTTGAAGAAGGAATACGCCAATATGTCCTAGAGGGGGGTGAATAGGACTTTTAAAAGTTTTTATGATTTATTTTAAAATCCTATTACACTAATCCTAACAACAGACATATATTAGGATTACTTAAATGTAACTCTACTGGCTTCCAAGCCTGGTAGAGGATCCAATCACAAACTATTCAAGAAATAGCAATATATAACTTAGTTTATGATGAATATGACTGTGAATGTGTGTGAAGAGTGATCAGATATATAAATATGAATACATCGACATAAATCATAAACACAGAAGAAAAGTAATCACAAACATAGTCATTTTTATAGTGGTTTGACTACTTGTCTACTCCACTCCTGGTAACCGCACTCAACCCTTGAGTGTACCGGATTTCACTAAGGAGGTTTAACAGCAGTTCACCTCGAACCTATGGTTTAAAATTAGGTTCAACTTCAACCTTTACAACCTACACTGAGGCAGACTGTTTATGCTCTCACGAGCAAGGGTTAACACAATGCACCCACTTTTAGGCACACTGGCTAAGGATCTTCCATAAGACCCTACTAGAGGTTTCTACGCGGTTCACCTCAAACCTGAGGTTTCACAGCGGTTGGCCTCAAACCTAAGGTTTTGTTGGTTCACCTTCAACCAGATATTTATGCTTTCCATAGAGCAAGGGTCCATACAATGCACCTACCACGTACACTCCCACCGGAGGTCTCCTTGAGGACTTTAAATGGTGAGAACCACTTAAGACCCAATCCTAAAAAGGAATGATCACAAGTGTCCTCTTGGACTCTAGATACTTACAAATAAGTTGATGAGTCCCGTTTAGCACAATGTCGAAGATCTCCTCCTCCTTGTTGACGAAGAGTCTTCTGCTTCCTTGATCTGCAACATAATAATGTATCAATACTCGACTTCAGGTTGGGTCAAGGTCAAGATGGAATCTTACTCTCAAAGTGTTTTCCTATCAGGAAGATAAAGGGATTCTAATCTTATGCATTCAAGGCATCCCAGCTTAATGATTTGTCATTAAGATAGTAGTTGGAGGATCCTTGAATGCTGAATTTCATTCCACAAT
The DNA here is from genome assembly GCA_030180095.1 of Magnolia changhungtana. Taxonomy (NCBI): domain Eukaryota; kingdom Viridiplantae; phylum Streptophyta; class Magnoliopsida; order Magnoliales; family Magnoliaceae; genus Magnolia; species Magnolia changhungtana. The sequence continues at coordinate 6,550,401 of JASAUF010000502.1, read as the reverse complement.
CCACTCTATTGAATATCAATGGTGAGGGTGGATTGGAGGATGAATTTCCTTGAGAGAAAGGGCTTTAGGTATATGATCTAAGGTTAAACACTCAAAAGCTCTCTCTGCTTTCTCTCCCAGCAACAATAGACAAGTCCTCTATATATAGGCAAAAGGTTCTAACGGATATAAAATGGTCACATTTATGACTGAGTTCGATTTCATCGAGCGTATGCTCTCAATAGCATCGATGGTCTGCTCGATGACTCGAACTCAAAGTCATACACTTTTGAAACCTTTTGCCAGCTGGTTGATGAATCAAAGCAACTGTTGATGTCATCGAATTTCGAACTCCGATTTCATCGATAATATGTTCGATCCGTCGACGCTTGAAAAATGAGAGAGACTTGACTTGAAATATTTCAAGTTTTTAAGATATGATCGAGGGTCAACCGATGTCATCGGAATTTGCATATCGATGTTATCGAAGGTAGTGTCGATGGGATCGATAAATCCTATAGATTTACCAATAAGCTCGTTGGACAGAATCTGTCCAGATTCAATCCAATCGACTCGGCCTTGATATCATCGACATATGAATATCGATTTCCTCAAATGGCCCTCAATCAAAGTAAAAACCAACCTGAAATATTTGCTGGAAGAAATGCGCGCCCACGGTCGATATCATCGATGGACTTCTGATCTTATCGATATTTGATTTCAGATTATATCGGAAGCCGCATCGATATATCAAAGGAATTTGAAATTTTCTTTAAAAAACAGGTGCACCGAATACCTACCTGTCGATCTTATCGATCCACTATCGATGGACTCGAAATTCAAGTATTGATGATATCGATATGTGGATCGATACATCGATAAATAAGTCCAGATATACATGTGGTTGCTAGACATTTTCGTCCTCTTTTCGATAATATCATTTAAGCATTGAGGACATCAATAGGGCAGGTCGATCATATCGAAGGTGTTTCGATAAAATCGACAAGGCAAGAAAAACTTTGAGATTTTCCTGTTTTGAAAAAGGTTTTCTCACCTTAAAACCCTATGATTTTCTAACTTGTTTTTAAGGGTTTTATTCACCTGGTGTTTTGGGACATGGGATGTGAGGCTTTAGATTTACCTGTGGCGAGCTTGCACACATCCGGTTGAGGTAGACACTTGAATTGATCTTCTTATCAGGCTCTGTAGACAATCTGACTCGACACTCATGTAACTTGACAAATTAGGGCACTTTCAATCTCCCCCTTTGCCAATTACATGACAAAATCTCAAACACACTCTAGAACATTTTAGACAACCACATCCTAAATTGTGTGTACAAGCTTTTACAAAATTTTACAATTTCTATCCCATGTACACAACCAGTAGCTGCTCCCCCTGACTGTAAACTCCCCCTTTCTTGTTGTAGCTGCTCCCCCTAAACACCTGTACAACCATTTAAGCAAATAAACAATTTTTCGTTTGGGGTGTTTGCAAATGTTCTCCCCCTTTTTGTCAGTCATTGACAAAGATATATTAGGTGATATTGATTGAAGAGTGAAATATTTGAGAGAACCACCCAGTCAGAAGCAGATCAATTTAAGAATCTATGGATGCATTTTAGACAAGATAGAGCAGTGATGTAACAGTTAAAATATTCATTTAAGACATCACTTGCAATCCATAACAGTCATATGATAAACCAAGGGATCGTAAACATAATCATGGCAGTAAAGGTAAGGATTTCATTCAGCCATATTCACAATTATCCAAAAATGTTTACTGCCCCTAGACTGCAGTAGGTTAACAATTTAATCCAAAAAATCATTTTTAGCCCTAACCATTTGAAGGAACCACCAGTTATCATCGTGCATTTCCAAGTTTCTTCAATTTTATCGATGTTGAATATCGGTATTATTTATCTATTATTGACACTATTCAGATATCAACGAGACTGTCATAACTTTGCATCTCGAAACTAACATGGTTAATTCAAGGAGTTTAAACTTGTGGCTGACATATAACCATGAATGTCCTAGTGTGAAAATTTACCTGTGTGACCCATGTTCACTGAGATTTTAGTGAGTGCAGATTCCAGTGAATTTTTTAAGGTCACTAAACCTATTTGTATCAAGAGGTTTGGTGAGGATGTTTGCGAGTTGCTTTTTTGTGGAAACATAATCCAATGTAATAATCTTGTCATCAATAAGTTCTCGGATAAAATGATGATGGATGTCAATGTGTTTAGTCTGAGAATGTTGAACAGGGTTCTTTGAAATGTTGATTGCGCTTGTGTTATCACAGAAAAGACTCATCGTGGATTGTTCAATCCCGTAGTCCATCAACATCTGTTTCATCCAAAGGAGTTGTGCACTGCAGCTTCCAGCAGCAATGTATTCAGCCTCGGCAGAAGATAATGATATTGAATTTTGCTGCTTGCTCTGCCAGGAGACTAGACAGTTTCTAACATAGCAACATCCACCGCTAGTTGATTTTCGATCATCCAAATTTCCTGCCTAGTCGGCATCAGAGTACCCAACGATGATCGTGGATGTTTCAAATGGATACCACAGTCCGTAAGAGGTAGTTCCTGCTATATATTTAATGATCCTCTTAACGGCTATTAGGTGAGATTCTTTAGGATCAACCTGATATCGAGCACATACCCCAACACTAAAAGATATGTTGGGATGACTAGCTGTGAGTATAGTAGATTACATATCATACTCCGGTAGAGATGTTGATCGACACTCTTGCTATTTCCATCTTTGAAGAGTTTGAGTGTGGTGCTCATGGGAGTGTGATAAGAGTGACCAAATTCAAGACCAAACCTTTTCAATAATTCATTCGCATACTTGGTTTGACAAATAAAGATTCCATCATGTAGCTGATTGACCTGCAATCCTAAGAAGAAGTTTAGTTCACCCACCATACTCATTTCAAATTCTGATTTCATGATGTCAGTAAATCTTTATGCGACACTTTCACATGTTGAACCAAAGACTATATCATCCACATAAATTTGTGTAATAAGCAGTGAGTCTTCTGTTCTTTGGGTAAACAGAGTCTTATCAACACTTCCCTTACAGAATTTATGGTCCAAAAGAAATTTCGTCAATCGTTCATACCAAGCACGTGGTGATTGTTTGAGACCATAGAAGGCTTTGTTCAGATGATATACGTAATGAGGGCACTTAGGATCTGAAAATCCTTTTGGTTGTTCCACATAAACTTCTTCGACAAGATCTCCATTAAGAAAAGCACTCTTAACATCCATTTGAAATAGTTTAAATTTTAATGCACATGCAATGGATAAAAGAATTTTAATAGACTGAAGGCGAGCTATAGGGGAAAAAGTCTCATCAAAATCAATCCTTTCTATTTGTGAGTACCCTTGAGCTACAAGCCTTGCTTTGTTCTGGATCACATTTCCTAATTCATCAGATTTATTCTTGAAGACCCATTTTGTTCCAATGATATTTGTATTGAGTGGTCTGGGAACTAATTGTCATACCTCATTTCTTTAAAATTGTTGAATTTCTTCTTGCATGGTATTTATCCAATGTTCATCTTGAAGAGCTTCTACAATATTCTTAGGTTCAATTTTTTAGGAAAAGCAGAAATGACTATAGATGTTTTCTATCTATCATCAAGTTCTTACACCGTCGCTAGAATATCCAATAATTTGGTCTCGAGGGTGATCTTTTATGATAGGAGTGTCAGATGATGGTTGAGGTTCACAGGGTGATGTAGTTTTGTTATCAGATTTTTCTATTATGCATGAATCTACATCATCTTCTAATTCATTCGCAGGTGTATCTTCTTTATGAGGTTGATCATTGATTACCACATTGATTGATTCTTGAATAGTGAGGGTTCTTAGATTGTATACTTTATACACATGACTATTCATTGCATACCCCAGAAAGATTCCATCATCACTTTTAGACTCAAATTTCCCTAGGTGATCTCTGTCTCTCAGGATATAACATTTTCTACCAAAGACTCCAAAATATTTCACATTAAGCAGTTTCCCAAACCATAGTTCGTATGGAATTTTATTCAGACTTGCTCTAAGATATACTCTATTTATGATATAGCAGGCAGTATTAATAGCTTCTACCCAGAAACTTTTTTCCATATCTTTCCCATTTAGCATAACGGATCCCATTTCCTATAATACACAATTTTTCCTTTTAACGACTCCATTTTGTTGGGGGATTTTTGGGGGAGAGAATTCATGACGAATTCCTCTCTCATTGCAATATCTTTCAAATCTTTCATTTTCAAATTATCCACCATGATCACTTCTGATGCGATTTATGCCATACCCCTTTTCATTTTGTAGTCGCTTTGCTAGGATCACAAATTGGTGTAGTTATCTACCACAACTAGGAAGTATCTTTTCTTACCATGGCTTTCCACTTTTGCTGGTCCAACTAGATCCATATGTAGCAGATCCAAAGGTTTGTTGTTGCTATAGTGGTTGTCTTTTTATGTCCGACCTTAATCTATTTTCCTTTTAGACATTCACCACAGATAACACTCTCTTCTTTTCTAATATTGGGAAGTCCCCTAACCAAATTTTTTGAACTGAGCTTTACTAAATTTCAGTAGTGAACGTGTCCCAACCTTTGGTGCCATAGTTTGGATTCATTCTTTATAGCCATATTACACTTAGTGGATAGCACACTTTCACTTTTAATGACATGACAATTATCACTAGTGCATAAACCTTTTATGAGAGATTTTCCTATATGATCCAAAATTCTACACACATCCTTTGAGAAAGTGACAAGATGTTATTTGTCATAGATTTGGGAGATACTAAGGAGATTATGCTTCAGACCTACATAGAGGACATGTTTGATCTTTGGGAGGCCTAATATAGTTATTGTTCCATGTCCATCTATTTTGGCTGAGCTTCCATCTTCAAATGTGACTGATCCTCCATCAAAGTTTGAATACTCATAAAAGTGAGTTTGATCACCAGTCATATGTCTGGAGCACCCACTATCAAGGCACCACTTTGAACTATTTTCAACTTTCAGGGTAGTATGAATTACAAGGCAATTATTCTGGTTTGTCACACCCTCTTGGACACTTTTGAGCATGATTCTAACTTCAGTTAAGATCACTCTCTAGGCGGTGAAGCCCTTAAAGAGAGACCCGCTCTGGTACCAATTGAAATTACGGTAAAGACCGCACTAGTTGAAGAAGGAATACGCCAATATATCCTATTCACCCCCCTCTAGGACATATTAGTGTATTCCTTCTTCAACTAATGCGGTCTTTACCGCAATTTCAAATTTGAATCAATGTATAAGTTTATAGGCTTTTCTTCGACTAGTCCTAGTCATTGTTCGACTAGTCCAGAAACTGTCTCGGCCAGTCTAAAATTTGTTGAGAATTTTTTAGAATTTTTTGTTGTGGCTCGACCAGTTGTGCACACTGCTCGACCAATTGAGTGAACAGTTTCGACCAATGAACAGAGCTCAACTCAAAGTCTAACAAGCTTTTCTGGTCCCACTTGGCCAGTTGAGTGCATTGCTCGACTAGTAAAGCAGGCCACTCTACCAGTTGAGTAACGAGTTTATCTTGTCGCACCATAAATTTTAAAAATCGGTTGGTGCTTCGACCAGTTGAACCAATCCTTAAACCAGTCGAGGGAACAAAATTTTTACTTACAAATAGAGGACAAATCTCAGAGTTTTTCATTCATTCCAAGCCTAATCAAGCTATCACTCTGAGAGATAAGTTCCTGCAATTGTGAAACTATTACTTATTCATTTTAAATTCTTTTTATAGCTTTTTGTATTTGATTTTGAGATCTCGTTATTCAATTATATTCTATTAAAAAGGGAATTGTGATTTACTCTTTTGAGATTAAAATCAAATTAAGCTAGCCTAGGTCAATTTAATTTTAAAATCATTTAAACTTAGAACCCTTTCATCTGTGAGATTAGACATTGAACATCTATGTCTACATCAAATTGGTTCTACCGGTCTACATCAGAAGAAGAATCTTCAGATAAGTACAATTTCATTTTCTACATTTTTGGTTTGTGAGATTCATCCAGGAAAAAGTCATTGTGGGGTTTTCGTGACTGTGTAAGCCCATTTGAAAAACACAATTGTGAAGGTTTTAAGGTGAACCTTGGAAAACCTTATTTCGTAGTGAAAGTCAATATCACATAAGTGTGGTATTGGGAGTCGAGTAGTTGTGTGGATGTTTGCGAATAGTTGGTGTACACACACGAACCACTATAATTCTCAGAGTTTGGATGATGGTTGTGATGTGATGAATGTTGTAATTTTCTTTATACGCTTGTGGTGAATGTTATAATAATTTAGTTTATTCATTCGCTTCATTCTCAGTTTGAGTTTTTGATACTTACCAACGTTCTAGACATCAGGTTGTCCTACCATAAACCTTAGTTTTTGGTGAAAGGTTGTCCTTAGAACTCAGTTTGTATCAACCTCTCAAGACTAATGCATTTGAGGTTGCTATTTAATTGTTCTATATGTCTTTGTAATTCTGTATTTATTTTTATTTGGCATAGTCCTATTCACCCCCGCCCCTTTAGGACTTAGAGCTCAGCCATTTTCATGTGGTATTAGAGCCTAATAGCTCATTCATTTGAATTCATTTCCTGAGCTAAGCGATCTCAAGCTTTTAATATGTCAAATTTTAATAGCCTCTCTATTACTTGGCCTCCACCTTTTAATGGCTCCAATTATGCTTACTGGAAAGCTAGGATGAGGATCTTTTTAAGGTCCATCAATGAGAGTGTGTGGCAAGCCACAGTGACTAGATGGAACCCACCCACGTCTAAAGTTCTAGGCATTGATGGAACTAAATCTATTAAAGTTACACCTTATTATTCATGGACCACTCCTTAGAAAAAATGAGAGTAGTGCTAATGCCAAAGCTTTAAATGCAATCACTTGCGCACTATCACCAGATGAATTCAAAAGAATTATATCTTGTGATACCGCAAAGCAAGCCTGAGATATCTTAGAAATGACACACGAAGGTATGACTATCGTCAAAAAGTCAAAACTTCAAATCCTCACCACTAGGTTTGAGGAAATACGTATGGAAGAAAGTGAAACATTCATGGACTTCTATATTAAATTAAATGACATAGTCAACTCAATATAGGGTGTTGGAGATAACATCCTAAAAAGAAAAGTTTGTGCAAAGATACTGTGCTCATTACCTGAAAGGTTCAAATCTAAGGTGACTGCCATTCAGGAACTTCGTGATACAGATAATATGAGGGTAGAAGAGCTTATTGGTTCTTTACAAACCTACGAGTTGAACTTCAAGGCTCCTAAAGGTAAGTCTATAGCCCTTAAGTCAGCTAAATGTATTTCTCAAGATAATACAAGTAATTTTGATTGTAAAAATTCAGAGGATGATATGGCACTATTAGCCAAGAAGTTTTATAAAATTTTCAAAAGCAAAAAGAGAGTTGATTTTCAAAAACCCTCTGAGAAGAAAAATGTAGATTTAAAAATTAAAAATCTCTTAAAGATAGCCAATGTTTCAACTACTGTGAATACAGGCATTTAGCAAATAAGTGTCCAAAGTGGGACAAATCAAAGAAGAAAGGTATGTTGGCCACATGAGATGAATCGTCTTGCTTTGAAGTTTCTTCTGAGTTAGATGATTCTGAACCCGAATTTTCTAATGAGGTCAAGGCCTTAATGACTCTAGCTAGAGTTACTTCTTCAGATAGTTGTGATTCAACTTATGATGAAAATTTGAGAAGTGACCCTGAAAACGATGAAGATTTACAAGATGCCTATAATGCCCTATACATGAAAAGTTGTAAGATAGATATAAAACTTAAACTTTAAAAAGAAAAGTTTTTAAAGTTAAAAGAAGATTTTGAAAACTTAGTTTTAGAAAAATTGCATCTTTCTGATTGTTTTGAAAAGACTAAATGTGATTTAGATTTCAAAACGTCCCAAGTTAAAAATCTAAAATCAGAAAATGAAAAACTAAAACTAGAAGTCTCTTCTCTCTTGAGTTCAAAAGATACTTGGAGGTATGCCCAAGGTGATCCTATACTAAAAAAATTGCTAACCGGATCAAGGAAATGTGAAGATAGATATGGTCCGGGCTATGATAAAAATACACCTCTAAAAAATAAGATTACTCCCCCTAAGTTTGTTAAAGGAGAATCCTCCAACTCAAAAGGGAAAAGTCTAAATCAAAACTGTTTTAAAAATCCTAGAACTTTTCAAGCCATAAAACCTAAAAATGACCATATTAATTTTAGAAATCAAAATTATAACCCCTTAGTTGAAAAATGGTGGATTTACTTAAGGAGCTTCTGAAATCTAACTCTAATGTTAGAACTTATAACAGCTATAAGCACAGAAAAATGAATAGTGCTCCAAAACCCAAAATGGTAATGAAATGGGTCCCTAAAGTTACTTGTCTAGTTGCCCACACTGCTTTTAAGGCTTCGAGTCAATCAAAGTGGTACCTAGACAGTAGTTGCTCTAGACACATGACAGGTGACAAATATTTGTTCACCGACTTCAAAGATATGACTGATGGTTCAATCACATTTGGTGATGGTAGCAACTGTAAAATAATTAGCCAAGGTACAGTTCAACTCTTCAATCTTCCTACTTTTGAGAATGTTTTGTTTCTAGAAGGTCATAAACATAATCTCTTAAGCATTTCTCAAATATGCGATAATAAACATAGCTTTAAATTCACTAACCAAGGATGTGAGATTTCTAATGAGAAAGGTTCTGTGATATTATCTGGTCACAGAAATCTGAGAATTACTATATAGTTAGTGACTCTAGCTCGTCTAAATTATCATGCTACATGGTCAAAACCAATGAGACTGAATTATGGCATAAATGCCTTGGACATGTACACTACCGAAATCTATATAGACAGGGCAAAGGCGAGTTGATAAGGGGTCTATCAAAATTAAAGAAAATGAATAAAATTTGTAGCGAATGTCAAATTGGGAAACAAACTAGGAGTAGTCACAAGAAAGTGAACTCCAGTGGCACATCTAAATCCCTTGAACTCCTCCACATAGATCTCATTAGACCTACCAAAATGGAGAGTCGAGGTGGAAAGAAATATTTTCTGGTAATTGTGGATGACTTTACCATATATACTTAGGTAGCTTTCATGAGAGAGAAAGTCTAAAACTCTCGATGAAGTGAAAAGGATACTTAAGCGTATCCAAACTGAGAAGGAATCAAATGTTTCATAAATCCGAAGTGACCATGGATTGAAATTTGATAATAGCAATTTTGAGAAGTTCTGTAACGATCACAGGATATCGCATGAATTTTTTGCACCTAAGACACCTCAACAAAATGGGGTTGTTGAAAGGAAAAACCATGTGCTTCCAGAAATGGCTAATGTTATGTTAAATAGCATAAAATTATATAAAAAATCTATGGGCTGAAGTTGTGAACACTACAAGTTATATCATAAACCATGTTTATACTAGAAAATTGAATAATAAGACTGCATATGAACTATGGTTCAAGAAGAAGCCCACGGTCAAATACTTTTTTAGTTTTTGGTCGTAAGCACTATATTTTGTGTGACTGCAAAATTTAGGGAAGTTCGACACTAAAAGTGACGAAGGAATTTTTCTAGGGTATGCTCTAAATAGTCGAGTGTATCGAGTTCTCAATAAAAGAACTGGTGTTATTTAAGAGTCCATTAATGTGGTTATAGATGATCACCTGAATACACCTATCTGTATTTTAGAAGATGATGAAGTCTCTATATTTGATAAACCAGACTCTTCATCCAATCAAAATGACACTGAACTACAGTCAGTTAAAAACCATCCATCTGATCAAATACTTGGGCACCCTCTCACTGGTGTGCACACTCATAAACAATTAGAAAACATATGTAATTATGTGTGCTTCACTTCCTAAATTGAGCCGACCAATGTAAAAGAAGTGCTTACTGCCATGCAAGATGAACTAAATCAATTTGTAAGGAATGATGTGTGGTATTTGATTCCTAGACCTAATAATAAACATATAATTAGAACTAAGTGGATCTTTAAAAATAAATCTAATGAATTAGGAAATATTATATAAAAAATAAAGCAAGATTGGTTGTACAGGGGTACACTTAGATAGAATGCATCGATTATGATGAAACCTTTGCCCCAGTAGCTTGTTTTGAATCTATCAGAATATTTATCCATTGCTTGTTTCAAAAAGTTCAAAATTTATCAAATGGATGTCAAGAGTTCTTTCGTGAATGGTAATTTACATGAGGAAGTATATGTAGAACAACCTAAGGGTTTTGAAGACCCTAAATATACTGATCATGTTTATCTCCTAAAAAAGGCACTCCATGGTTTAAAACAAGCTCCCAGGGCATGGTATGAGAAGCTGACTAAGTTTTTACTAAGTCATAACTTTATAATGGGGAGTCTTGATAAGACATTGTTTATAAAGAAATACAATGATCACATACTTATAGTATAGATATATGTTTATGACATTATCTATGACTCTACTTGTTCTAACCTACCTACTGAGTTTACAGAGTTGATGAAGTCCAAGTTTGAAATGAGCATGGTGGAAGAACTTAACTACGTTTTAGGTCTACAAGTGAAACAACTTGAAGACAGGATTTTTATCTCTCAAACCAAGTATGCTCTAAACTTGGTTAAGAAGTTTGGATTGGAGAATGACAAAAACTTTGATACTCCTATGACTCTTAAGCTCTCTAAGGATGCAACAAGTAAAAGTGTAGATCTTGGGTTGTATCGTAGTATGATTGGTAGCTTATTATATTTAACTGCAAGCTGACCTAATATAGCATTCAGCTTAGGTATTTGTGCTATTTATCAATCAGATCCTAAGGAATCTCACCTAATTGTTGTCAAGCGAATTTTGAGATATGTCACAAGTTTGGCTAATCTAGGCCTTTGGTATCCATATGATACTAATGTTCAATTAGCTAGTTATACGGATGCTGACTGGGCTGGTAATATATATGACCAAAAGTCTACTAGCGGTGGATGTTTTTATGTCAAGAACTGTTTACTTTCATGTCATAGCAAGAAACAGAGTTCTGTATCGCTTCCACAACTGAGGTTGAATATGTTGCAGATGGAAATGCATGCACTCAACTTATATAGATGAAAAGTATGCTAATTGACTATGGATTTGCATAAGATACTATGGTTCTTTATTACGATAACTCTAGCGCTATCAACATCTCTAAAATCCCATCCAGCATTCACGAACTAATCATATTGACATTAGATATCATTACATTCATGAATTAGTGGAAGATAAGATTATTTCATTAGATTATGTTCAAATTAAAAATCAACCTGCTGATATTTTCACCAAACCACTTGACAGAAACAAGTTTTCTAAGTTAAAACTAGATATTTGTATGTGTAATTTGATCTGAGATTACTATGTTCGCTTATACTATATATATATTTTTTTGCATATTTTTATTTTCACAAATTCTTGAATCTATATAATTGAGAAATTTTGAGTTAGCACGACCAGTTAAGTACACACTCAACCAGTCGTGGCACGACCGGTCGAGTATGTACACGACCAATCGAGATGCATACTTGGGTTGCTTTTATTATGAGAAAAATCACTTTTTCTTCACTCTCTTCATCTTCTCCAACAACCCCTTCTCCCGACCAGTCGAACCCATCTTCGAATACAACTTGGTTAGTGCATCATTTTCATTTTTCTTTCGGATTTAGGTTTCTTGCATCTCTATTTGTTGATTCTAAAGTTTATTTCAAGATTTCTAGGGGTTTCCTTGCATTTTTTGGATAAAATCTGATTGGTGTGAAACCCTTAATTCCTTCTTGCATTCTATTTTTGCTTATTGCAATGGAAGCTAGAGTTGAGAAGAAAACTACTCGTGGTCCTTCTTCTTCCCATTCTGTCATGCCCCAAACCCAGAGATTGGACTCACAGGAATCTCGATTGCTGAATCTTGTGCCGACAGCCTCCGTAATACCCCATTCTCGGCTCCTAGCGCCCATTTGCCAGATTCCAATCCTGGGATCCTACAAGGAGGATTTTCCAACATACATTTATCTCGTAAGAAGCATAACCACAAGTTTGCCCAAATCACAAAGGCAACATTATCATCACATATCCACTAATATAATCATTTAAATTCAATGGTAAAAGGGAAATACATATATCGAAAATCAAAGCTCCGGAGGTCCGCTGCATGCTCCAAGCTCAACACTGCTACAACCTAACACCACTTACACGCATCTATCATGCATTAGCTTATAGAAAGCTTAATGGATGGTGAAAGTGTGTGCACGAGGTAAGTGTCAAGTAAGCAATATCAGAGTAATCAGAGTAAGTGGAAATACTGACAAGCCCATAAATCATACAATATCAGGATAATGCAAAAACATGCTGATAGGCCCATAAATACCATCAGTCTTATCTAGGCGATGCGATGCAAAAATATATATAAAAAAATGATATCATATATTGATGAAGTAGATCAGTTATGCAATGTGGAGACAGTAAGCCAAATATCAGATGCCGATGATGCAGTACAATATACGGTACGAATGAAATGACCAAGCTGGAGTGAAGTCGAGATGATAGTACATAGTATCCCAGGCTATGGGGTTCATCACAAGGGACTTCTATCCAAACCACTCCCATACCTAAATTTGGATAGCTAGACTCAATGTAGTAGACTCCTGATCTCAGGTTAGTCGCACGCCCAACCGAAATCCTGGCCATACAAAGGTACACAACAATTAGTTGCGCACCTCAGCCCAAGTGGATAGTGAATGAAATGAATGTATGAGTATACAACTCCTACTCAATAAGTCCATATATCAGTACAATTCCTCTCTGGGAAATCATCGAGGTTTATTACACTCCAAACCAGATTACCGCTCATTGCGCGCAACAAGGTAAGTGGAAGAGACCTCACTATACGCCCGCCAATATCTCGAGCTGGTCAGACTCAGCGTAGCATTGCCCCCTCCTCTTGAGCAGGTAAGGCCGTACCCCCTTCCAACCGACCACGACACAGTGGGAGATGCGGCCCAACAGTATACGGCCCTCATACACTCATGCATCCACTCGGTCTAGACGTTGGAGCAACCTCTGGAACCAAAAGAGTTCTAGGACTTTCACCCAAGGATATCTATAGCACCCCATGATGAACGGATTTCTTGTGTCCCATTTGGCCATCCAGATATGCCTGTGGAGGCTACGATCCTGATGTCGCTAGGGCATACGATAGTCATATCACAAAATACGAGATGCATGAGTCATACCATCCAGTCATACATCAAACCTGCGTGTACCACACGCTAATGTGGGCAACTCTTCCTATCAGGGAGTTCCATAATAACCTGCCCAATGGCATGTGCTATGATCAATCATTCCCATATCAGGCATACATATGATGTGCATGGGCATGGGTCGTGAAGCTATACTAAGCATGCTATATGATGATGGTGTGATGCGCATGGCATGTGTCATGAAGCTATATTAAGTATGCTATATGATAATGGTGTACTTTCCTTATATCAAGGATAGGCTTAAACAATCTACTCATAATAAGAATGGGCCTCACAATGGGCCCAAGGGAAGGTTACAATGTGGACATCTAACCATCATTATCTATTAATGTGGTCATTTAACCAACATCACTCTCAAGCAGTGATCCATATAAATATCATTACATACATTATAGTGAAATCACACATTACATCGATCCGCACCTTCATAACATTGGGCTTCACTCAAGGGCCACATATACACCACATCGGGTCTCGCCATACGGGCCACAAATACATCACAATGGACCTTATCAAATGGGCCACAAATACATCACAATAGGCCACATACTTGGGCCTAATACACATCACAATGGGCCACATGACATAGGTCTAATATACATTGCAATGGATTGCTCACACGGGCCTAACATACATTAAGTCGGGCCTCATCACATGGGCTAATATGCATCACAATGGGCCGTATGACATGGGCCTAATACAAATCACTATGGGCCTCGACACATGGGTCATAAATACATCACATCAGGCCTCAAATATACATCACAGGTGGGCCTTGTTCATAAAGCAACAAGGCCTTGAAAACTGATGGACAGCAAGGATAAAACATATATCACAATGGTCCCCTATCCCTTGACGGCGTGGATGAAATCACACATCAAGGTGGATACACATCCCATGGATGGTGTGGATAAAACATACTTTGTGTGGGGTCCACATCCCATAGACAGTCAGGATATAAGGCACATACATCACTTGTGTCCCACGTGGACATCAGGGATGAAACACGTACATCATGGTAGGCTCACCATCCCATGCTGGACGGTGCGACAGATACATCACCTAGGTGGGCCCTAAGGTGTAAGTATTATGATGTTATGTTGTCACATACTCATGATCGGTATCGATAACCGACCTATACAATCGGCCTCAACAATCGAAATCGACCTCGACAATCGAAATCGGCCTCGACAATCAGAATCGGCTTCGACCATTAGAATAGCCTCGATAATCAAAATCGACCTCGACAGTCAAAATCAGCCTCGATAGTTGAAATCGGCCTCAATAATCAGAATCAGCCTCGACAATCAAAATCGGCCTCGACAATTGGAATTGACCTCGACAATCGGCACCAATAATCGGCATCGACAATCGGCACCGATAATTTGCATCGATAATCGGCACTGACAATCAGCATCGATAATCAACACTGACGACCAGCACATAAACAAGACGGGGTCCATAGATGAACAACCGATCAGCCATAATATAATGATCGGCCCTTGGCCGTGATTATATCAAATCCTGTAGCATGGAGCCATCCATCTATGGTGAATGGGGCCCACTTATTTGGGTTAACTTACTAAGAGAATGATGAGAATGGGCCTAATAAGGCCTAAAGGAAGGTCACAATGAGGACATTCAACCATTATTGCCCATCAATGTGGACATTTTACCAACATCACTCTTAAGGAGTGGTCCACATAAAGCCATATGTATGGTGGGCTCATGGCCCCACACAAGGGCCTAACATACATCGCCATGGGCCTCACTCATGGGCCATACATGCATCACATTGGGCCAGGGCCATGTGCCTTGAATACATCACAATGGGCCTCGCCCATGGGCCTTGAATTTGTCATAATTGGCCTCGCCCATGGGCCTCGAATACATCACAATGGGCCTCGAATACATCATAATGGGCCTTGCCTATCATGCCCCAAACTCGAAAAATGGGCTCACAAAATTTTTGATCTCCGAATCCGATGCCGACAGCCTCCGTAATACCCTATTCTCGGCTCTCAGCACCCATACGCCAGATTTCGATCCTGAGATCCTACAAGGAGGATTTTCAGTATGAATTTTTTTTATATAATGAAGCATAACCACAAGCATAACCAAGTAATAAAATAACATTATCATCACATATCTACTAATATAAATATTTGAGTACAATGCTGAAAGGGAAATACATATGTCAAAAATTAAAACTTCAAAAGACCGCTAAACACTCCAAGCTCAATGCTGCTGCAACTTAACGCTACCTGCATGCATCTATCGTGTATAAGCTCATAGAAAGCTTAGAGGGTGGTGGAATTGTGTGTAAGGTAAGTGCCAAGTATATAATATCAGAGTAATACTGAAGTATGCAAATACGTCCATGAATGTTATCAACTATACCAAAACTATGTAATGCAAGGCATGAATGCTATCGGTCATACTAAGGCCATGCGATGCGAGGCCTATGTAGCTAAATGTTATATGCGAGAAGTAAAGTAAGCATGCCAGTACTCATTAAGTACACATATCAGTATAGTTCCTCTATGGATATCACTGGGGTCTAATACACTTTACATTGACTGCCTCCTCCCTAGTTGTATAGCTAAGCAATTGGAAGAGACCATACTATCCACCTGACCAGCAGTCTACCAATACCTACCCGGCTCGTCGATAGTGGACTCATTTGTGAGTTAGTCAAACTAAGCTTAGCTTATAGCCCCCTCACCCAGGCGGATAAGGCCACACCCCCTTCCAACCGACCACGACACAGTTAGAGACGCGGCTTACTGGTATTCGGCACTCGGGCACTTGTGTATCCACTCGGTCTATACGTTGGACCAACTCCTGGTACCAAAAAGGTTCTGAAATTTTCACCCAAGGACATCCTAAGTGCCCACAATCCTAGACCCAATATTTTCGGTATCCGATACGACCATCCACGATGTGCCTGTTGAGGCCACGGTCCCTATGTCACTAGGGCATGCAGTGAATCACAACACACAATATGAAATGCATGAGTCACATCGTCAGTCATGCAGCAATCTCGCACGTACCACGTGCTCATCTGGGGCACTCCATCTCATAAGGAGTCCCGTAAATGTCGCAGCCCAATGGCTTCTGCTATGATCAAACATTCCTCATATCAAGTATACATATGATGCGTATGGGCATGAATCATGGAGCTACACTAAGCATGTTATAAAGTAATGGACTAACCTTATAATGCAGATGAGCTTAGACAGCTTACACATAACAAGTATGGGCCTATCACTGGGCCCTAGGGAGAGATACAATGCGGACATTTAACCGACATTATCCTTACAATGTGGACGTCAAACCAACATTGCTCCCAAGGCACGACCCGCCATAAAGGTCAACACATACACCATGGTGGCATCACATTCAATGGGCCTTAGGTACATTGGGCCTCGACCCATGGGCCTCCAATACATCAAATGGGCCTCACAGCATGGGCCTCATGTATATCAAGGTGGGCCTCAACAACAGGCCACAAATGCATCAAGATGGGCCTAAACATATGGGCCTCATGTATATATCAAGGTGGGCCTCAATGGACGACCACAAATAAATTAAGAGGGGCCTCATACATATACCAAGGTGGGCCTCAATGGACGGCCACAAATAAATCAAGATGGGTCTTAAACATTGTTGAGACATAAAAAATAGTAAGGAAGAAGGGATTGAAATAAGAGAAGATTGAAATATAGGAAGAAAATTGGAAGACAAAAAGAAAGAAGTACCTTTTTGGTAAGTTGCGTGGGTCCGTGCCGCCGATGTCCATTGCGCAGGACCGTGGATATAAAGAATAGTTGCGCGGGTCTGCGCAGTGAGTTTCAGGGGAAGATTCCTTTAAACGGTTAAGGTTGATGCAAGATGGGTCCCACGACACCGAAATCGAGGCACCACACATGCGAAGGTCTATAAATACCCCCTCCCCTCCTTCATTTGGACGGATCGAAGATTTTGGAGAGGAAGTAGAGCGAAGAGAGAGATCGAAGGTGGGAGAGGAAGTCCCGATGGATTGCGCGGGTCCGCGCAACTAGACTGTCCTGCAGTCTATGAAGGCAAAAGGCCGTTATGCTGCCGAAATGGTTGAAGGCTTCAAGCTTCTTCTATTCAAGTCTAGAGCAGAATAATCAGTAGAAGAGTACATTCCTCCTAAGTCCTAAAAGATGACTGAAATCACTAACGAAATGCTGCCGAATTTGATACTTGATTATGACAATTGCACTTATAATATTTCCTTTATTCTAAATAATCTATCTTAGAATCAAGGGATGCTAGAAGGATGTAAATAAACTCAGTATTAATAAAGTGTGATGATTGTTTTAAATACTTTTTCTCTGTTACGTCTGAATAAGATAATCTCCCAAATCAAACACTTTTGTTTCTTGTTCGAAACAAAATGGCGACTTTGCTGGGGAAATTTATCTTATTTAACTTTAGCAGTAAAATTGTTATGAAACTTTTATCATTGTTTGGCGTCTTTTAGATGTCAAAATGATGACTCTCAGTGGGAACATCCTCCCCTTCATCTCTAAGATAGGTTATTTAATTCTTCAATCACTAATTATAATTATATTTTGTGTTCGAAGGTTTCTGTATCTAATTCCAACCTACTACTCATGGCAACTTTTGTAAGAAAGGTAAACTTTTGTAAGAAAGGTAAACTTTCGATTCACTCCGAAGCACATGACTTGAATCTCTACGAGTGGAAACAACATGACTCAGAACACAGTTGGAGTTGTATCTGCATCACCTCAACCATCGGGGAGTGATGAAGGCTGGACTGTTGTAACGTCTCGTAGGACGAGAGCACAGAATGCAAGAAACTCTAGAGTGAATCAGCCTTTACTAAGAATTAGAGGGCCGACAACAAGCAATGCAGTTAGAAGGAATCCTGAACTCGCTCCTTCGGCGATATACTCCAAACGAATAACCCCATTACTGACAGCGCATGACTTCCCAGTTCTGAGTGCATCAAAAGTCAAGAGGACGAGAGAGCAAAAAGGAAAAGCACTAGTAGTCAGATCGCTAATGTCTACACCTCTCCAGGCAAGTTTATCAGTATCAGTGTTACCCCAATCGATTAATGATGTCAAGAGCATAGAAAAGCCCGATGAAACCCCGACTTCCCCCTTCTTCGTAAGTCTCATGATGTTAGCATATTCTTGTTCCACCCCGACTACCGCCTCGTCGAAGAGTGGGGAAGCTATAGTATATATGGCTGAAACGAATCCAGAACATAAAACGATTATGGAAGATCATATTAATGAAATGGTAGAAGCCCAAAGTGGATTGATGGAGGAATGCAGAAATCTCAGAGAGGCCCTAACAACCCTTACATGTAATGTAGCTCAGATGGCAGTTCCCCAAAGTACAATGAATGAACAAGAAAATCAGCAAGACAACCTCCAACCACAGGAGGCAGGGTCACTAGGGTCTATCCCAGTTGTAAGAATAGTGACACAGGATGAGGTGAGACAAGTGGTTGAAGAAGCTGTCAAAGTAGAAAGAGAACGCGAAAATACTAGTCGTTTCAGGTATCGAACACAGTATCCAAGGGAGGTAGAAGATATCCCCTTTCCAGTGAATTTCAAGCACCCAAATTTTTAAAAATTTAACCGGGAAGGATCACCAGAGGAAATTTAATGCACTTTATCACAAGCATGAGAAATTTTTCCACGATACCACAGTACTGCTTACAATTGTTTGGATCATCATTAACACGTAAAGCATTTCGGTGGTATTCTAATTTGACACTAGGATCAATACGTAATTGGGAGTAAATGCAAGAAGTTTTCATGTCAAACTTTTTCTCGTCAGAGTGCGATGTTAGTATTACGGAGTTAGCTTCTGTATGGTAGAGAGATGGAGAACTGGTAGAAAAGTTTATAGACAAATGGAAAACATTGGGAGCCTCATGTAGACAGTTACCAGAGGAAAAAGAGCAAGTCAAAATGTGTTTGAACTCTCTAGAGACAAGAATCGCGTTTAGACTCACCAGCGCCGATATCAGAACTTTTCGCGACCTGGCTACTAAAGCTCACGCTTTGGAATTAATGACTCGTAAGATGCCAGCATTCTACCATGAGTATCCAGCAGGATGGCCGTGAATGCTATCGATCATAATAAAAGAGGTAAAGATGCAAAGGATTTGAGGGAAAAAAAGCAGGACCGTAGGGAGGAATGGAGCCAGTCAAGGAATAGATACAATGGAAAAAGACCCAGGATGCTCAATTCTCATAAGGAATTTGCATTTGACAAAGAAGATGTGGTCCTTATGATGAACCAACTGTTTAAGGCTGGCACGATAGAATTACCAGAGCCCAAACGCCCTGAAGATGTGACAAGAACCAAAGAAAGAGATTTTTGCCGCTATCACCGCTCAGTGGGGCATCCAACAGATAATTGCTATATACTGAAATGTATAATACAACGAATGATAAATAGGGGCGAAATAGTACTCGGTAAATAAAAAGAAAGGGGTACTATGGCGACAGTAAATATGCTTACAATCTGAGGGAAAGTTCGAGATGCGAATAAGAAAGAAGAATATGAAACATCAAAGAAGGTAGCAGTAATTACGTTACGATCGGGTAAGAAGATAACAAGTCCTATAAAGCAAAAACCAGGAAATACTAGGAAAGAAATCATTGAAAGGAAGAACATAATGGTGAGAAAGAAAAGAAGGACGAAGTGGCAAAAGTGAATTATGATGTGGTAAGTCATTTGAAGGGTATACCGGCTCTATTAAGTGTTTATGATGCACTTAACATATCTGAAGAATTTCGATAGAGCTTGGTTCAAGCGTTGTCCGATCATGACATTCGAGAAACTTTACTGGTAGAATTAGAGCGTGAAGAACATGATGAACAAGAAAATTGTCTACCAGTCGTTTCCTTCTCTGATGACGATTTGATCTGCGAAACAGAGCATAACAAACCATTGATGATAGAAGGTCATATTCGTGGAAAGAAAGTCAAGCGGATCATGATAGATAATGGGTTTGCAGTGAACCTCTTGCCACTCTCAATGTTGAGTAAATTGAATTACTGTCATTCAGATCTATGCCCCAATGGAATGATGATACGGGGTTTTAATCAAGATGGACAACGCGCGCTTGGTAAGATTACAGTAACACTGGATATAGAAGAACTAACTACTGATGTCATGTGTCATGTTATAAATGTAGTAACAACATACAATCTTCTCCTAGGGAGACCATGGATACATCAGTATAGCATTATACCCTCCACTTTGCATCAGTACTTTAAATATGGTAAATACGGAATACCGTGTAAAATAATGGCCGATGTAAAGCCGTACACAGAAGTTGAGTCCTTCTTTATAGACGCTAGTTACTATAAAGGGTTTGCTATAGAGGAGAAAAACAATGATGAAAGAAAGGTCCTAAAGGACATCCAAATGAATGTGATTAAAGAAAAAATAAAAAGGATAGAATCATTCGAAACTGCAGAGGTGAAGAAGAAATTTTACTTTGTGCCGAAACATTTGAGACAGCAAGACAACCGCCGTTAACTTTGTTATTAGCCAGACAGTTGAAAATTTTATAGTCTAATTACACAATGCCATTGCCATATGTCGAAAGAAATAAGCCATTTTCGGCCGCTCCAGGGAGGTTTTGGGTTGAAGCAAGCGTAAAAAACCCTAAACCAATAGAAATTTATATTTCAGGAGACACGAAGACAGAATAAGAGACCGAGAATAATGTGTACCATGGTAGGCTAACGTCACAAGATCTTAAAAAATATAGTCCGATGAGTAAAAAGATTATGAAAAATATGGGTTTTGATCATGAAGAACCCACCAGTTTGAACCATGGGAAGGGAATTCAAATCCCTATTAGAATCGGTCAGGATAAGCGAAGAAAATTTCAAGCACTGGGGGCAGACTCATCAGTGAACACTTAATCGAGCCAGTATAAATTTCAAGGATAGCCGTGCAGTCTTCTGTGGCGATGCACTGCTTCATTGACTCCAAAGAGAAAGGGTTGATTAAGTAAACACAAAGGTGATTCTGGCCGGATCTATTTTCCTGATTGAAGGAGCAATGACTAAGTTGATACAAGTCAAATTTATCAGAGGAATCAAATATACCGAGAGTGTTACATTAATCCTATGGTGCACAAGCATGGATCTTGATCGAAATAATAGTAACATCAGTACATCAGTACATAACAGAGGAAGAAAATATGAAAATAAACCTGGAAGAGTTGGATCGCAATCATATCAGGGGGCAAATTTAAGTCTAAATAGGATAAGTTGTACATCATAGAAGAAGTATACTCCAATAGAGCGAACAAAATTGTACATTGATCAATGTTGACTTTATTAAAACGATCATTCCTAAAAACACTACTAATTTTGATCCAGAATATCATCAGAATAATGATTCTGCATCAAAAGTGGGCAAGAATAGATCATGGTCATGTATCATCAGATGAATGAATAAAGAAGAAGTTCGCGAGCATATCAAAACTATGAAATAGAAAATGTTATAAAAAGAAAGTAAACATTAACATCATCAAGCGAGCCCACAAAATTCTTCTGTCTAAAATTGATACTGTCACCAAGCTGGTATATTATGAACAACATAAACCGACAGATGAGTATAATTGAAAACATCAGCAAAAATGGTGATGTGTCAATTTTAAACAGAAATGTCTTTCATTCTCACAACAATTGATCATACTTATCAAAGTCTTTTAAGACATTTTAAGGCAGCCTAATCAAGCCAATGGCCAGTCATGCATAAGGCCTATCAAAATCGCCATTTGGGCAGCGGTGAGAAGCCGGTGGCCCTAAAAAGCCTGTGAAGGCCATCGTACGCATACCTATGTAGGCAACTGACGGAGTCAATGACCAAAAGTCTAAAAAGACCAAAAGTCCTCAATGGCAAGTCATGTGTAACCCCCATGCCATCTGTAAGTTTTCTGGTAGCATTAGGGGAAATGGAGGAAAATGCCTTCTCGTGAATGGGCTCGACCTTGCAGACGAAGAAAATAAGGGCCACAGTGTGAGCTTTAGATAGGCCAACCGTGTGTAAGACCCTCCGAGTTTATGGTTTGATTTTAGTATTAACTCATGGGGAAGGGCTTAAACCTACCCATTGATGGACTGGCGGCCCTAGACTTGGTACCCTAAAGGTCACCTTATGAGCTTTGTAAACTCTAAAGAGTTACTGTGGCCAACCCTGTGTGTAATTCTAACTGAGTTCAGGGCCCCGTTAGCTTCATTGGGCCCCTTTGATGGATTGCGGTTTGTAAACTCCCTAGGTAGTGAGAAGTCCAGCAAACTCGTAAGAGTTATAGGGACTATCACGTGAAACCCGGCTCCACTACTCAAGAGCTTAAACTATGTGTGAAACTGACTAAATTAAAATCTAGCATTGCCAATGAAAATGTATATAAGTTGGCGAAGTCACATAGGGAATCCCGCACTAACAAGCATAAAGTATTAGTGTTTATATTAATCCATCAGTTAGTGATTATGTTAAGATTACTGCATAAACAATATGTTCAAAATACTGTATAATGTAGAAATACATTTAAAAGATTACTGAAAATTATCACCAAAAATCAAAAGAGATTTTTTGTTCAAAAACATATACATAAGAGAAATTACATGCTTAAAGATCTTCTATAATTGCCACTATCCTCATATACTTTTGTAAGTCTTCTTTTAATTGCATCTGAGCTGCAACATGCTTTGACTTTTCCTTGAGTATGATCTTTGCTTGGTCAGGAAGATCAGCCAGTTTATCTTCCAAGGATACAATCATCTCTTCACTCTTGAGCAACTCAAACTTATCAGTTTTGATAGACTGAATATTGATTTGGATCTTTTCCTCAATCTCCTTTATTGATAATTCCTTCTCGTGACCTTTCAATTCTAGCTGCAAGATCTCTTCCTTCAGAGTAGCGATATGGTCTCGAATAATCGCTCTGTCATCAATATAGATCTTTAGTCGCTTCTGAAGAGCTAGGTGTTCCTGGTCAAGTTCAGAGATAGTGGAAGCAATGAGAGAAGCCTTTTCCTTAGACAGAGTTAACTGCTTCTCATACTACAGAATCTTGGGAGCAATTGTGACATTCTCCACCGATGCTAAAGAGATTATTGAATCACGAAATTTGAGAAGGGACTTGTGTAGGGTAGAGATGTTAATTTTTGCCATTCTCGCAGAACTTTCCAGAATTTCAATGGCAATGTCTAGGTCAGACCACTGTTTAGGATCTTTAAAGATGTGAACTATCTCTGACAAAGAATTCTTCATTAAAAGCATCTTGTGGGCAGGAATCTTCACAAAAGATGACAGCTCAGAAGCAATGGCTACGGACTCAGAACTTGCCGCTCCACTACGTGGACGAGTCCCTATAATATGAAGAGGGAAGAAAGCTAAGATAAGCGTTACAAGTTAAAAGATGTACGGTTCCTAAAAAAAAATTAATATATAAATATACCTGCCACAGAAGCATGACCAGCTAAAGGAGAGATTTCTTAGACTATAAAGGGGCCGACTCCTAACATATCAACGAAAGAAGGCGCTCTAGTCTCTGTGCTTGAATCTCAGGTAGTAGGAGTAGGCAAATCAGCATCCTCTACAGGAAAGATAATTTCACAGGCTATCCTTTTTGGTGCTGTCAATGGAATTGGAGGGACCCTAGGTGAAGTTACTGGTGTAGTTGGAGGAGGATTTAAGGAAAGAGTATCGCCCGTTTTAATATTAGCTACATGAGCACCTGAAATGAAGACACGACAATGATGATGAGATAATTATCATTGAATAAATATACGAATATATAGAGAACTTAATCCATTACCAGGTGAATATCCGTATTCCCCAAAATCTAAGGGTTCTTCTTCTTCCTCGATTGTTGTAGGAGACTTTGCAGGGATATTAGCACTAGGAAGAGTTTCAGAAGTCACAGGAGGGTGCTCTTCTTCAACATTTTCCATAATGACATCCTCCTCTCTGTCTACATTAACTTCTCCTTCTTCAAAATCATCATCTTTATCCTCGCCGCTTTCATCGTCCTCGTCATCATCATATTCCGTAGAAGCGGCACTTTTTTATGAAGAAGCCGAACTTTCATCGCTTAAACTTTCTTCGTCAACTTCTTCAATCATGACTTGCTTCCCTTTAGAAGAAGTTGCTCGACTACTTTTTGGTTGAGGCTCTTTGTCTACCGGGACTGAAGGTGACGTAGATGCCTGTGTACCTCCTTCCTGAGGGACAAGTGACGACATTTATATGCATGCTTAAGATCTAGTCAAAGGAGACGATGAGCTGGAAGTAGATTGTGAAGGGAGAGTTAGTTCATCTAGAGTCAGCTTATTCTGAAATGCTGCAGTTTCTACCGGAATGGGAGAAGATGTTCCTTCAACATCTTCTGTGGCCCGGCCACCAAAATCACGAGGGACTTGTTCAAATTCCGTTAAGACCCCGTGAGCAAATCAGTCATCCAGGGTATTGATGGACTTCATCTCACAAATTGGTTCTTCTATAGAAATCTTTCTACAAATCTCACCATGGTGGGATGCATGTCTCTTCTCCGGAATAAAACCAATTCCATTCTCAAATTTTTTGCCTCTCAGACTAGGCTGATGAAGGAAGATGGAGGAATCCACTGGTAAGCGTCTATTTACCAGGTATGCTTGATGATCCCACCACCACATCCAGCTATATGAAGTGCGAACTATACGGTCACAATTGAGAATTATGAAAGAAGAATTAATACAACCACCCAATAATTACTTCCATATCATGGCCCAATTAATAGGACCAGTTCCATAGCAACACATCTTTTTGGTGACCAATCCGCAGTCTTCTAGAATGGCTTGATCATAGTCGAATTGGCAAGCAAAGCGGCTGGGGTAATAAGGCTCTCGCTAGAATTCTGTCCCTTCTCGGAGTGGTAGGCTGTAGGAGCGAATGGAAAGAAAGAAGGCTCTTTCTGCTACAGTAAGTGTTCCCTGATCCACCATGTCAATATCCTCAATGTAGCGATGATGACGAAATTGGAAGAAGTCTATTTGATCATCGTCTCTAATTTTATTGGCCACCCATTCATATGACCTTTTGGCCATAGCTCTCTACTAAAAGAACCAGAGTGGGAGATGCATGAGATGAACGTATGCCTTCTCTGGTGCTTCGAAGGTCCAGGGGAAGTAAACTCCGAACCAGCCAGTAAAATAATGTCATGCAGTATATGCCGAGGAAGATCTGATGGTGGGGTTCTTGATATGTGTTGCTATTTCTCCAAAGGCCTTGTAGATAGAGTATAGCACTAGAGGTGCAAGGGAATACTCTTGTCCCTCTACCAGAGCACCGGCAATAACAAAGACTGTAAGACGAATAGCATCTACCCATTTGAAACTTGGAAGTACCACAATGCTTAGCCAATAGGCTAGAAAAGTTGCAAGTTCCCTAAAAGAACTATAATCTGCTCTCTCTCCTTCATGTTATCATGAAGTTCCATTAACTCCTTGCAACGACAGTTACGGAATCTGTAGGGAAAGATAGAAGGTTGGTGCAAAAGAACATGTAATAAAAAAAAGGAAAAGTTGATTTTTAGGTTTGAAAATACCTGAGCATTCTAGAGAAGTGCGCCAGCCATTGCAAAGGAGGAAGCTTATTAAAATTCAGAAATTTCCCCATCTCTTTTAAAAGCTCAATGGAAGTTTTTGAAATAGAAGGTTTGTGATCGGGGGGAGATACAAATGCCAGTTCTCTGTTTGACGGAATGAATTCATCATAGAACTTGCCTGTTAAAGGAAGGCCTACTATTCGATGCAGGTCCCAAAGTGTGATGCTCATTTCTCCAAATGGTAGATGGAAAGAGTTGGTCATAGGCGACCAATATTCCAGAAATCCCTTGATCACGGTGGGCTCCTTATAGAAGTATTTAGATGTAACTTCTATAGCATCATAAAGGCCGACCTTGGCAAGCGTACTTGCATGTTTCTTCAAGATAGCTTCTGCCCAATCAGAATAGTAGTGTCGAGCAGTCAATAGACCTCTTGCTTGGAAGTTTTCTAGTCCCCTAGAGTTGATCATGATCTCTAAAACGCTGTCTAATGGTCTTATAAAAATATGTAAGAAAGAGGTTATGTGGACTATGAAAAGGGGTCAGAAAGATCATTGGGTGAACTGCTTCAACGATTTGTCGCGGCTTGTGTGCTTGTATTCTTCCCTAGAGAATGCGCGGCTCTCTCGTTGCCCATGAAGTGGTGTACAACAACTTTTCCCCATCTATGTAATCCTTCGGCTCGCAGTCAAGGATGGATTGATGGTAATGAACATTGATGGGGATCACTGTCATACCTTCTGAATGAGGGTTGTCAAATTTTATAAAATCCTTAATGACTCAGACCGATTCCCATGAGTTTTGGAGTTTCTTCTTATTATGCTCCGTGATTTTCTCTTCAAATTCCTTCACCTTGTTTCAACGAGTTTTCTTCGAGTGTGAAGTAGGAGGAGTATCGTCTCTGGGAGGGGGCCTTTGGATATTTGTGCGAATGTGAGCAGTGGTTTTTAACCATTCATCCCAGTCATACTCTCTACCATGCTTTGGAGGACATTTTAGGTCCCCTAGTGTGATCGCTCGATGGATAGGAGATGGCAGTGACTCAATATGGTCGGTGAAGTCGAAAGTCGGAAGTACGAGTACTTTGAAATATGTAAAGTTATGGGCAGTAGTTTTGGTTCGTTTGGTTGGCGGTTAATCGGAGGAAGGTAAAGGGTGGAAAGAAGAGGGATCAAGAAGATCTGGATGGGAAGGTTGCTCAGATGGTGGATCCATGAAATGAAAAGTGTGCTTAATTCGAGCCATGATGGATAAAGAATTAAGGGTCTAAAGGTAATTGAAGAAAAGGCCCACAGAAGAGTAGAGAAAATTGGCTAAGTGCTGGAAAAGGGACCGGGTTTAGGAAAATTAGCCAAAGTCTAGGTTGCGTTGGACCGTGCAATCGAAGTCTGTTGCGTGAAACGGCGCAACTCTCAGAGGATTTGTGCGAATAACAAAGTTATTGTGTGGGGATAATCACAGGAGCAAAGGTTCACTGCAGAATAAAGGAATGCAAAAATGACTGAAGGATTGAAGTATTTATAGGGTGTGCGGTCGAGTGCAGTGCACGAGGTTTTGTTGTGCGAACGCGCAAACGCTGCTCGTGTGATCATTTTTTATCTTTTTTCTTTGATTTTTGGGGAAACAAAGAAAGGATCAAGAGGGCATCTGTTGAGACAAAAAATAGTAAGGAAGAAGGGATTGAAACAAGAGAAGATTGAAATATAGGAAGAAAATTGGAAGACAAGAAGAAAGAAGTACCTTTTCAGTAGGTTGCACGGGTTCCCACAACCGATGTCCATTGCGCGGGACCGCACATATAAAGAACAGGTACGCGGGTCTGCGCAGTGAGTTTCAGGAGAAGATTTCTTTAAACGGTTAAGGTTGATGCAAGATGGGTCCCACGACACCGAAATCAAGACACCACACGTGCGAAGGTCTATAAATACCCCCTCCCCTCTTTCATTTGGACGAATTGAAGATTTTGGAGAAGAAGCAGAGTGAAGAGAGAGATCGAAGGTAGGAGAGGAAGTCCCAGTGGATTGCGCAGGTCTGCGCAATCAATATCGGTTGCACGGGTCTGCGCAACCAGACTGCCCTGCAGTCTGTGAAGGCAAAAGGCCGTTATGCTGCCGAAATGGTTGAAGTCTTCAAGTTCCTTTTGTGCAAGTCTAAAACAGAATAATCAACAGAAGAGCATATTCCTCCTAAGTCCTATGAGATGACTGAAATCACTAATGAAATGCTACTGAATTTGATATTTGACTATGACATTTGCACTTATAATATTGCCTTTATTCTAAATAATCTATCTTAGAATCAAGGGATGCTAGAAGGATGTAAATAAAATCAGTATTAATAAAGTGTGATGATTGTTTTAAATACTTTTTCTCTGTTATGTTTGAATAAGATAATCTCCCAAATCAAACACTTTTGTTTATTGTTCGAAACATACATATACCAAGGTGGGCCTCAATAATGAACCTTGAATACATCACAACGGGCCTCAACCCATGGGCCCCAAATACATCAAAATGGGCCTCAACCCATGGGCCCTAATACATCACAATGGGCCTTACCAAATGGGTCAGAAATAAATTACAATGGGCCTCGTCATATGGGCCGGGAATACATCACGTCGGGCCGCTTAGATCAAGCACGTACATCACATGGGGGCCACGTGGATGGATGGTGTGAATAGACAACACATCTCAAGGCGGGCCCTACTCATCCTACGACAAAACAAATAGATGGCAGGGTATAGAACGCATGCATCAAGGGGCCCACCGTCCCACAAAACAGATGGACAACATTGCTATAATATACATACATCATGGTCGGCTCGTACAGCACCGTCCAAATGGACGGCATGTATATAAAATACATATATCAAGGTGGGCCATAACAACAGGCTTCGCACATGGGATTTACATACCTCATGTGGGCTGTATATATCAAGGTGGGGTCCACTTGGACTATAGATCTGTCCCATTCTTTTCTCATGCCATAAAAATTATCTATCAAAATGATTGGAAGGTATGGATAAAACATATGCATCATGGTAGGGGTCCGCAGGAACTATGGATCCGACTCATTCTTTAGCACATGTAAAAAAATGAGCTTTCAAGATGGATGGACAGTTTGGATGCAGCACATGCATCATGGTAGGTCCCACCATCCAAGTGTGGATGGTGTGGATAAAATACATAAACCATGGAGGGCTCCACCGTCCACAGCTATGGACGGTGTGATTAAAACACATGCATCATTGTGGGTTCCACGTGGAGCCCACCATAATGCTTATTTGTAATCCAACCCATTCATACGGTCATGCAGACCTGGATGCAGTGGAAAAATAAATTTCATAATGATAAAAAACTGTTGTCAACCCAAAAAGGGTTTCAATGGCAGCCGTTCAATTTCACTATTTCTTATGATGTGGGCCACTCGAGTCGTGTATACAACTAATTTTTGGTGGGGGCCCCACTGGCTTAAGGGGCCAACAAGATGGATGGTGTGGATATTCCACATACATCACAGTGGGCCCACGGTAGGGGACCGTGGCCCTGCCCGTCGGCCAGCAGCGTCCTGCTGTAATGTCAGCAGCAGCAGGCACTGCACCCTTAAATTTTTATTTTTTAATAGAATTTTCTTGGGGATTTTTTTATGTAGGGCCCGCATCAGGTGGATCCGACCCAACCATTGGTCGTTATGGCTCAAGACAAGCCAAATGAGCCCAATATGCGATGTGTTTTGGTGCGTAGCAATATCAGGTGGCTTTTTAATAGTGAGAAGCACCATTTTCTATGTTATGGCCCACCAAATACTCGGATCAGCTTCATTTTTCGGCTCAACGAGTAAAATGGTCTGAAGAATGGAATGAACGGTGTGGATTAACAACATGCATCAAGGTGGGGCCTGTATAAGTGGCCCTCTCTAAAACCTTTATATTTATACTTTTTTTTGTTTGTCAGTACACTCACTAATAGTTCACTTCACTTTGACGTCCAGCGTCCAGGGATGCTGGACAGTTTTGGATATCACATATTAAGGTGGGCCCCACCTTCATACGTGTTGTCTATGTGGACCATTATAGGCACGGATGGTGTGGATAAGACATACACCAAGGTAGGGTTCATCCGAGTGGGCCACACGGCCATCTATCACAAAACAAAAATGAAAAGAAAAGGAGAGAGAGAAAGAGAGACACACGTGCGATGGAGGGGCCTCAGCACTATGGGCCCTCCGATCCATGCATTTAATCATACATCAAGTGGGTCTCATTACATGTGGGCCCACCAAATCAAAGATCAACTGTGGAAATTCCTTCTCCACCCAAAATGGACAGTCTAGATGACTTCTTTTCATGCAAGGAAAATAAACATCATGATGGAGTCCATGGAGAATGGCCCCATCATGGAATGATCGTAAGAATCAAGGTGGGCCATCGGCCACACATAGGGTCTAAAGTGAGATCCATACCATCGATCGGTAGGCCACACTTGGCCCATCTTAAAAACATGAAAACTAGCATATAGAAGTACCCACTGTTCGATCTTCTTGGTCCATTAGAAAGTTGATCTCCTTGTGCTTCACTTTGATGGAGGGTGATGAGGTTTGAATGGCTAAGATGATAGATCTATGGAGAGGAAGTGGGTCACACAAACTCTTTTTTTTTTCTCATGGAAGAGCTTGGACGTGAGCCTCTTCTCTTGCTTGGATTTGTGAAGAGAGAGAGAGAGAGAGAGAGGATGTAAGGAGAGAGAGTGATGGGTGATGGAGTGATAGATGTGAGGTGAGTGATGGGTTAACTTTGGTGGTTGCTTAACTTGTGGAGAAAGAAAGCATGAATGCTCTTATACTTGACATGAGGTGATTGATTGATTAATTGATGGGACATATTGTAGAGATTCTCTTGGGATTACAAACGCGCGACGTTTCTTCGAAATAAACGTTGGCCCACATCTCCTGGCCAGGGTATCGGATCAGTGCGTAAGACGCGGCGTTAGAACCGTGGTAATGATGAGGTCACAATGGTACAAGTCTCAGATAAAGCTGACTTAAATCTACAGAATACGACTTAGGGTCGCACGCAAACATTGATTATAGGTCGAGGATTGCTGGAATTCGCTGGGAAGGATTGCAGGAGTAGACGGAACAGTACAGACTAGGATACAGGTCTTACATTGCCCATGGGCCTTATCACTGGGCTTCATATGTCAAGTGGGCCACATCACATGGGCCGCATTATTTGGGCCGCATCAATGTGCTTTATGTATATTAAATAGGTCGCACTGATGGGTTTCGTGTATATTAAATTGGGTCCACCCTTTGTACTTTTGAGATCTGACCTATTCATAAGTTAACATAGAGATAAATGAAGTGGAAATAAATATCAGCTTAATTGGAAACTACCGTGGCCCTTAGGAGTTTGAACGGTGGATGTCACAGTCCACTATTATTGCAAATGGTGGGGGTTCACTTGAACTTTAGATCTGTCCCATTCTTTTACTCATGCCAGAAAATGATCTCACAAATGGTTAGATGGTTTATATACAACACATGCATCAATGGTGGGTCCAATAGATAGACAACATGAATGGAATAGGCAGGACCCATGAAGCTTGTTGTTGTCAATATAGCAGCCAGCGGTGGGGTCCGCATAGCTAGAAGGTGTGGGTTACACCCACACATACAAAAGCAGACCTGCTGACATAAATAGGGTAGCCTTCTAACTACTACACTTGCAGCTATACTGCTTTTTAAGAAAAGCAAAGGTGGGTCCCACGTAGGGCCCACCCTCATGCATATATATAATAACAATATATATAATATAATAATATATATTATATTAATGTAACGTCCAGGCCCTTGGACAGCCTGGTCAAGTCACATACATCAAGGAGGGCCCCATACGTGGAGTGGGTCCCACCGTCTAAGGACGGTGGACACTACACATACATGATGGTGTGGCCCACCCCAATAGATGCACGGCGTGGATGGGTCCCATGGACCCCACCAGCCGTTCACACTTCATTATCAGTCACACTTCACTATTGGCCACACCCACCGCCAGTACACACCTCACTGTCAGTTCACACTACACGGTTAACCATACCCCACTGCTACCACGACGCTGGACGGCATGGATATAACATGACATCATGGTGGGTCCCACATGGACGTGGCCCACCAAATTTGGATCAGTTTGATATTTGTGTTTCCCCTACATCTAGGCCCACCCAAAGATGGTCATCAAGGTGGGGCCTATGGATGGGACGTCGTGGATCATACATAACAGTGGGATCTATAATACAAGAGAAGGAGAAAAGAGAGAGACACAGAGAGAGAGAGAGAGAGAGAGATTTCGGCGGTGATGGAGGGGCCCCACAACTATGGGCTCCTCTTGTTACAAGGTGTACATCAAGGTCCCACATATTTGGACACTTAAATAAAAAAACAAATGAAAGGTGAAAATGTAAGCCCCGTATCCTAGACCGTACCATTCCGTAGGCTTCCACAGTCTTTCCAGTCGAATTTTGGCAACCTTCGACCTTTATCCGATGTTTGTGCATAACCCTAAGTTACACGCTGTCGACCCGAGTTGACTGAACTCGAGACTTGTACCAGTGTGACCGTGCCGTCGCCGCAGTTCCGATGCCGCGTCTCGCGCACCGAGGTGATACCCGGGCCAGGAGAGGTACGCCTGCGCTCAGTACGAGGAAAAACACTGCACAAGAGAATCTTTACCAAATGTCAAATCAATCCCATCAATCAATCAAAGTACACATCAATCACACCTCATGTCAAGTGCACATCAACTTTCACCCATCTCCAATCAACCCCAAAGTCAATCTTTCCATCCCATCTCTTACACACTCCATCACTCACCATCACTCTCATCCCATCACTCCACCTCACCACTCCTCTCTCTCTCTTACAACAATCTCTCTCCTTCATTTTCTCCAAGCAACCCACGTCCATGGCTTCCATGGGGGAGAAGCTAGTATGGCCCACCTCCTATCTCCCATCTCCACCGTCCTAAGTCAATCTCAACCGTTGAAGTTCATCCATTGGATCTCTAGCATACATTGATGGAAGAAAAAGACCAAGAAGATCTAAAGTGGGTGTTTCTTTCTCTCTCTCTCTCTCTCTCTCTCTTTTTCAATTTTTTTTAGTATGATGATGAGGCCATGTGGCCCACCCGGAAGAAGCCCATCTTAATGTATGCATTACCCACGCTATCTAACTTTTTTGGTGGCCCACATCTAAAGGTGCGGCCCACCTTAAATGAAGGTGTTGAGCCCAAACCGTCTAGCGTCCCCTGGATGCTGGACGTGAACTAGAAACAAAAACAAAAATATATTTTTTTAGCTTGGTTCAACAAGCTTTAGGGATGGCCACTTGTGTAGGCCTTACCCTGACACATGGATCTAATCCACGCTGTCCATCTGCTTTCCTACCTCATTTTAGGGGTTGAACCTAAAAACGAAGTCAATATGAGGTTCTGGGGGTGGTTTTCATTGTTAAAATCTTCTCTGATATTTCTATACACCAAAAAATACTCAATATTGGACTCATTGGGTTGGTCTAGAGCCGTAGAATCCAATAGCTAGGGTGAATTCCTCTGATGTGGGCCCTACGACAGAAAAACCTCAAAAAAACTATTTTTTAAAGAAAACAAAAAAATAGCATATGCAACAGTGTCATTCTTTGCTTTAAAGGCCTGGCGGCGCCTTCTTTGCCGTGTGGACGATAGCTGTGTGGGTCCGTACGTGGGCCCCACCGTGATGTGTGTTAAACAGCCACACCGTCCATTTTATGGGCCCTGTTGAGGCTGTGGCCCCACCAAAAATCAGCCGTATGCACGGCTCAGTTGGCCCACATCAGAGGAAATAGTGGGTTTGAACGTCTGCCCTTGAAACCTCTTTTTCGGGCCATAGAAGTTTTGGATCAAGATGAAATTTATTTTTCTTGTTCACCCAGGTACGTGTGACCTTATGAACGGATTGGATGGTATATAAACTTTTCGGTGGGCCCCACGTGGGACCCACAATGATACATGTGTTTTATTTCCACCGTCCGCCTGGACAGTGGAACCCTCTGTGATGTATCTGTTATATCAGGACGGTGGGTGTGGGTGCGTGCATGCGTGTGTGTGCGTGCGTGTGTGAGCATGGGTGTACGTGTGCGATGTGTGTGTATATATATATATAATATTATTTATATTATATTATATACAATATTGTATTATATTATATATAATATTTTATATATTATATATAGTTTATATATTATGTTATACATAATATATACCTGATGGTGGGCCCTTCGTGGGACCCACCTGTTTCATCCATGCCATCCATCTATATGGCAACCCACCATGATGCATGTGTTACATCCAAACCATCCAACCTTTTGGGCAAGCTCATTTTAAGGCTTGAAATGAAATAAGACAGATCTATTTATCAAGTGGACCACACGGCAATGTGAGCATTGAAACGTCTACCACTGAAATCCCCTTAGTATCATAAGAATTCTGGATCAACATGAAACCGTGTGACTTTACGATCAGATTGGATGAAAAACATATGTTATGGTGGGCCTTGGGAATTTTAATGGTGGAAAATCATTATCCCACTTATATTGGGTATGGCCCATTTGATATACATGGGGCCCATTAGTGTGGCCCACCTTGATTTATTTGTGCCTTTCTATTGAAGCCCACCTTGATATACACATGAGGCCCATGTGATTAGGCCTAATGTAATAGACTTGGGGCCCATTTGATAAGACCTTGATGTGGTATGTATGAGGCCCGTTGTTGAGGCCCACCTTGATATATATAAAGTCCATTTGATGAGGCCCAATGTGATGTATCTAAGGCCCATGGGTTGAGGCCCATTGTGATGCATTAGGGCTCATGGGTCGAGGTCCATTGTGATGTATTCAAGGCCCATGGTTGAGGCCCAGTGCGATGTATGTATGGCCCGTTAAGTTGTGTATGAATTCCTTATATGAGCCACTCCTTGTGAGTAATGTTGGTTAAATGGCCACATTGCTGGACAATGATGGTTTAATGTCCACATTATGACCTTCCCTTAGGCCTGGTTAGGCTCACTCTCATCATCCTCTTAGTGGGTTAACCCAAATAAGTGGGCCCCATTCACCATGAACGGATGGCTCCGTGTTACCGAATTTGATATACCCACAGCCAAGGGCTGATCTTTGGATTTTGGTTGATCGGTTGTTCATCTATGGACCCTGCCCTCTTTATGTGCTGGTTGTTGGTATCGATTGTTGATACTGATCATTGGTTCCGATTGCTGTGGCCAAATGCCGATTCCGATTGACGTGACTGATTTACTGATTCTAATTATTGATCGATTCCGATTGTCATGACCAATTGCCAACTTCGATCGATGTGAACGATTTGCTGATTCTGATTACTGATCTATCCCGATGGTTGTGACCGATTTGCCGATTCTGATTATCGATCAATTTCGATTGTCATGACCAATTGCTGACTTCAATCGACGTGACCGATTTGCCGATTCTGATTATTGATCTATCCCAATGGTTGTGACCGAATTGCTGATTCTGATTATCGATCTATTCCGATTGTAGTGACCGATTGCCGACTTTGATCGACGTGACCAATTTACCGCTTCTGATTATTCTATCCCAATGGTTGTGACCAATTTGCCGATTCTGATTATCGATCGATTCCGAATGTCGTGACCGATTACTGACTTCGATCGATGTGACCGATTTTCCAATTCTGATTATTGATTTATCCCGATGGTTGTGACTGATTTGCCAATTCTGATTATCGATCGATTTCGATTGTCGTGGCCAAATGACGATTCGATTGTCGAGGCCGATTTCGATTGCCAAGGCCAATTGTCGTGACCTATATGATGTACATGCGACATGTAGTTGAGGCCCATTATGACACGTAGTAGGCCCATGATGCATGACCCGTTTGATGTATTCGAGACCCATGTGTAGGGCCCACATGTCATATATTTGAGGCCCGTGGGCAAAGCCCACTGTGATGTGTTCATGGCCCATAGGTAAGGCTCATTATGACGTATTCATATATGGCCTATGGGGCAAGGCCCATTGTGATATGTATTAGGCCCATGAGCAGGGTCCACTTGTTGTGTATATGTGGCCCTTGAGTAAGGCCCATTGTGTTGTATATTAGGCCTTTGTGTGAGGTCGTGGGCCCATTATATGTTTAGATCTATGTGACCATTCTTTGGGGGAAATGTTGGTTAAATGACCACATTGTCAAGGCTGATGGTTGATGTCAGTTATTGATACCGATTATGAGTATGTGACTGCATAGCATCATAATACATGCCCAAACGCATCATCTGCATGTTTGTTATGAGATGTGATTGACCATTGCATATGTCATAGGGCAGGTTATTTACAGGGCTCACTAATAGGCGGAGTTGCCCCATATGAGAGCATGGCATGCACAGGATTGATGCATGACTGGATTATTTGACTCATACATCTTGCATTGTGTGTTATGATTACTATACGCCCTAGCGACATCGGGGCCGTAGCCTCCACAGGTATTTCGTGGATGGCCAGATGGGACACCGAAAATCTGTTTTATATGGGGTGCTATAGATATCCCTAGGTGAAAGTCCCTCAACCCTCTTGGTTCCAGAGGTTGCTCCAACGTCTAGACCGAGTGGATGCATAAGCGCACGAGGGCCGCATACCGTTAGGCCGCGTCTCCCACTATGTCGTGGTTGGTTGGAAGGGAGTACGGCCTTACCTGCCCTAGAGGAGGGGCAATGCTAGGCTAAGTCTGACTAGCTCGAGGAATGGGTCCGCTATCAACGAGCCGGGCCCGATATTGGCAGGCGGATAGTGAGGTCTCTTCCACTTACCTTGTTGCGCGTGATGGGGCAGCAATCTAGTTTGGAGTGTAATAGACCCCAGTGATGATCTAAGAGAGGAACCGTACTGATACGTGGACTTATTGAGCAGGATTTGTATACTCATACATTCATTTCATTCACTATCCACTCAGGCTGGTGGTGCGCAACTAATTGTTGTGTACCTTCACATGGCAAGGATTTCGGTTGGGCACGCGACTAACCTGAGATTAGGAGTTTACCACATTGAGTCTGACTATCCAAATTTACGTATGGGACTGGTTTGGATAGAAGTTCTTTGTAAAAGACTTCATAGCTTGTAATACTACGTACTATCATCCCAACTTCACTCCAGGTTGGTCATTTCACTCGTACCCCATATTGCATTACATCCGCGATAAATTACATTTTGGGTTGTTATGTTTCAACACTTATATAGCCTAGACGGACTTAGCATGATTTGCATATTGCCTTGCATCCTCAACACATAGTATTTGGCTTACTGTCTTCGTATTGCATAGCTGATCTATATTGTTTCCTTAGTATATTAGTTAATATATTTTTGCATCACATAGCCTTGGTACGGCTGATAGCATTCATGGATTTATAGATTGCTAATATTTCTGTTTACTCTGATATCGTATAATTCATGATCTTGACTATATTACCGATGTTATATGATTTATGGCATTGTATTGCATTCTTGGCACTTACCTTGTGTACACACTTTCACCACCCACTAAGCTTTCTATAAGCTTATGCACGATAGATGCGTGCAGGTGGTGTTAGGTTGCAGCAGTGTTGAACTCGGAGCGTGCAGCGGTCTTCTGGAGCTTGATTTTTTATTTATGTATTTCCCTTTCAGTATTGTACTTAAATGATTATATTAGTGGATATGTGATGATGATGTTGTGTAACGCCCTAAAAATCGGGGGTCGAGTATAACTCAACTCTCGAGTTCCAACGCATCACTTATGCAACATAAATAATGCTGATTTAATGTTGTCTGTGTTAGAACAATAAACATGAGTGAGATTACACCAAAAATAGGAATTCATACTCCAGATCATTAGTATAAAGGCAAGCGGAAGACTGAACTATATATACATGTAGGTAACGAAACAAAAATCATATTTGTTCTCCAGAGTATGAATCTATCTAAGTTACCATATACATATATTTGTTTGCAAACAAAATGTCAAAAATGCTCTAAGGAATGATCCCTGCAAATCCCGTCAGTGCGGCAGTCTAGTTGAAGCCGCCATAGTACTGCATATACGAGAACTCCTGGTCCTCGTCATAATCAGGCTCCACCTCCTGAGTCGTCGGCTCACCTAAACCTGAGACAAAGTCTGGTTGGTGTGCGCAACACCGTCTCGTAATGTGGGAGTGAGTAGCTAACTCAGTGGAACAATAAAGCATAGGTTAACATGTTATTAATACAGTCAAGCAGTAATGATAAAGCAGTAAAATCAAACACTCCTAACCACTCTTATTAATGCAAGTATTAATGCAAGTATGATGGATGCCCTCACTGACATACTCCCTCATGCGACACCCTCTTCATTCGCGGCATGCTTTCATCCCTCAGTGCTCCACATCTTCCAGGCACATGCAATGCATGATGAGCATGATTACCGAGTTTTTAATTAGTCCATTTCAAATAGCAGGATTGGGAAACTAAGGTACCTCCCTTGTAACATTCCCAAACATGATCCATTCTAGGGTCGTCAGTCCTAGTTAATCTCATACGATGGTGTATTTCTAGGTCGCTGCAAGTTGTCGCTGTGGTCATTACACGTAATCGTTGCACCACTCCCCATCACCTTATCAATACAGGCCTAGTTTATAGTCTGTTACTACAGGAAGGCTCGTAGCCTCACCGCAGATTAGAGTATGCTCGAGGTCACTCCACTGACACCCTACCAACTGGCAGTCTATTTTCGAAGCCCAACCAATCCGCTTATTGAGAATGGAACCCGGATGCATCCCGACTGGGGACCACAGCTAGGCTGTGCCAGTGTAAGCCGACATCTCGAATATAGTGTCCCATACCACCATAATCGGCTCACGAGTTTGGTTGCTCACTGGTCACTACGGGGAGGCACGTGGCCCCAGCGTAGGCCGACAGCTCGACCACGGTGTCCCATACCACCATGCCCGGCTCATGAGTCTTAGCGGATCGAGGTACCATGGTTAAAGGGGATTTCACTGGTAAGTTTGGTACCCTAGGTTCAAGCAGTAGTGATCAAACATGGTGAACATACATTAGACATATCGGGTTACATGACGTGCCTGACTAGCTCTAGCGCACGATCAATTAGACGACATAAAGTGCATAGCACTTCGTGTGGCCTAACCACTGTCGCTAACTGACGTACGACTCGGGTTCGTCAAACACATCTTACGTGGCGGCATGAAACTCAACCACGATCTCAAATCTGATACCGATTGTCTGGACTATAGACAGAGTCCCAAACTCAATCAATTCTCATCCATAGCATGTAGAGTAAAGCATGATAGACAAAATAGTTCAAGCATGCTAGTAGGCATGTTATAAAGCATAATATAAAGCATGTTGTAAAGCACTACATCAATAGGAATAAAAACACATGTATTGCAAGTAAGTGATTTAAGTGATCAACCTCATGGAGGTAATCATACATGTCACTAGGGTAGTTGAGAATCCAATCTCAATACCCTACTAAGGCATCTACATCCAAACACTTACTCACTCTAGCATTTCCACAAACACTTAATATACACTATTTCAACATACATAGTGTATGTTAACAAACATGTATTAGGGCGAGTCCTTTCACCAAGAAAGTATTTTGTGCACACAAAATATGTTTATACAACAATTAATCATGGCAAACACATCACTAAAATATACATGTATACGGTACTTCTTACAATACCGTATTTCTACATACATAGTGTAACTAGTACAACATGTATTTAGGCGAATCCTTTCGCCAAATCAGTATTTTATCCATATACTAAATAATCATACAACAAATAATCATGTCAAACACATTTCCAAAAAATATACGTATACGGTATTTCTACGAATACCTAGAATATGTAAAATTCCATATTCCACAACTTTAATCAAAACAGAAAACGGAAAGCACTTTGTACATGTGCAATTGCATGCAGATCATGATTCTATCAATATCTGACATTGAAAGCATTGAAAACTCTAACCTATACACCTAAAGTCCTCACCTTGCTCCTTGGAATCTCAACGGATCAGCAAGGTTTGATGAGCTTCCGTATTCGGGAGTTTTCTAACCTAAAGAGTGAAATCGGTTATCTATTTCATAACCTATAGCCTATACACCTCAAAACAGATCTAGGGTTAGTGTTTCTTACCTTAAAACAGAGTTGGTATTTCCGAGAAAGTGGCAAGGAAGGGGTGGTGCAGCCCGTGTGGTGATCGAAAGCAGTAGGAGGAAGATGCTCCCACAACTCTTAAGCTTTCTCTCTCTTTTTCCTCTCTCTCCTTAGGGTTTTATCCCAAATTCGTATGGCTATAAGAGGGGTTGTTCTAAGGCCCTTATATAGCCTAAAACCTCTCCGGAATAGACTTATGTTCAAGGCTTACTTACATTGTAAGCAAAATGGCGTTGTTCCGGCTCAAAAGAGGGT
This sequence comes from Magnolia changhungtana, assembly GCA_030180095.1. Taxonomy (NCBI): domain Eukaryota; kingdom Viridiplantae; phylum Streptophyta; class Magnoliopsida; order Magnoliales; family Magnoliaceae; genus Magnolia; species Magnolia changhungtana. The sequence continues at coordinate 6,509,908 of JASAUF010000502.1, read as the reverse complement.
TTCTAGCGACCCTCCTTGAGCCAAACGTCGGACTTAAGCTCACAATCTGTGGATCTACGTGGGGTTACGTTTTCATCTCAATCGAATTCCCAGATCATGCGTGGCGGACCACTTTCAGTTCAACGGTCAATGGGCCTCGATCCGAAATTCCAAGTACATGTAAATGTTCCTGAAATTTTTCCTGATCCGAGGGTGTAATTTGGTCTGATTCTGACGGTCTGGCTACTTAATACTGATCCGCAAGCGAGTGGTGCCAGATCACTATTCAAGATATTTATTTTGTAAAGAAAATAAAGGTTTTCACACTCCCTCACCCTAGACTCGAGCGAATGGCCGTGGGACATCATCTGGACTTGATTTCCGAGATGGTTGTCGAGCCCAGTAAGGCGGTCCTAGTTCCTTAACTTTGTGTTCATCGGACTTCCGATGTGCGGTCTAGACCTGATACAGAGTTTCAATTCATCCCCGAGAGCAGTCGGGTAATAAGTTTGATCCTAGAATTTATGATAACCTAGCGTCAATGATTCTACAAGTTTTGAGTCTTGTAGATCGTATTTAAAGCGATTCCAACGGATTTCATGGCTAATCTAGTTTAGCACTTAGTTAACTTTGTTAAATTTCTAAAGGATTTAATCCTAAGTGAATTCTGGTCGAGGTGATACTCAAACCCTTGTACGGAAATTTACGGGTCGTTACATGTTGCCTTTGTGAATTGGGTAATCTTGTGGTTATGCTTATTATAAGTTAAATGAAAAAAAAATCCTCCTTTTAGGATCCTAGGATCGGAATCTGGCGTATGGATGCTAGGAGCTGAGAATGGGGTACTACGGAGGCTGTCGACACCGAATTCGGTGATCGGGATCCGAGTTTGGGACGTGACAGAAAATCCAAGATCACCCACCATCTTCTTCTTGCTCCCTTGGCTTCCTTTGCTCCTTAACTTTGATCCCAGCAAAAGATGATGGAGTTTTGATGGTTGAGATGAGAGATGAGAGGGTTAGGAAATGGGCCACACACAAAATCTCCCCATGGAGGTTGGGAGAGCTTAGATGTTGGAAATTTTTTTGTTTTGTATTGTTTGGAAAAGAAGGGAGAAATGAGAGAGAGAGAGAGAGAGAGAGGAGATGGGTGATGGAGTGATGGGTGAGGTGAGAGATTTGTTGACTTTTGGGGTAATTTGTGTAAGAAGGGTATGGGTTGTGTAAGAGTTTGTTGACTTATGGGGTTGCTTGGGGATGTGGTGTGAGGTGATGTGTACTTAACATGTACTTGACCCTTGATGAGATTGATTGATTGATTAATTGAGGTGACAAGTCGTAGAGATTCTCTTGAAATTCGCACGCGGAGCATTTTTCTTGAACTAAACGCGGGACCACATCTCCTAGCCACGGTATCGCCTCGGCATGCGAGAAGTGGCATTGGAACAGCGGCTACGGCTCGGTCGTTAGGGTACAGGTATTGGGTTGAGTTAACTCGAGTTGACAGTGTGTAACTCAGGGTCATGCGCAAATGCCGGTTATAGGTCGCGGGTCACCGGAATTTGTTGGGGAGGATTGCGGGAATCTACAGAATGGTATGGTGTAGGATACGGGCCTTAAACATTCCACACCTATTGCTGTGTGTACTCTTCAACCTTCTGAAAAGGACCCAGAATATGTGCGGGACATTCGTCTCCACAACATCATTGTTGAACGGACCGTCAATTCCAACCATTTAGTTCCATTCAATATCATTCCCCCTTTGTGGATATAGGATGAGATAACATACTGAATTGGGACGGACCCGCATATCGGTCCATTGCACAAGCCATGTATGCATGTGCTAATGATGTTTCTATTAAAAATTTAACCTTTATTATTGCGTTTAGAGAAGGTACATTTCTAATAGATCATCACTTGATCTCTAGCTTGATGGATATACTAGTTAATGATGAAGGGATTCCAATATCCACATTAGCTAAGAGATTGAATCAATCTGAAAAAATGTCTTTTAACCAGAAGTTTATGTAACATGAACTGGGAATGGAATTTCGGGATTATGCTCTGTGTCAATCAAATGTTACCCAGATACAGACTACTTGATCGTATCTTTATTTCTATTGTTTATCCTCGGTCTGGTAACAAGGCTAAATTAACCTCTTTCATGGTGCCCATTCTTCACTCTGTTGTTTTTGGTATTCAAGTGTGTCCTCCTTCAGTAATTTGTTATTTTATAATCCAATTTTTTTTACACCCAGGGCATAGCGATTTTCCTTTCACTTATTTGATGACCACCCTTACTACTCATTATCGCATGGTCATGCCATCTTGAGAAGCTCCTATTTCCCTTCTTTCATTCAACAACTCCAATATTAATAATATGATATTAGAGTTGGCTCCTGGTCAAGTTGATAGGGATGCTAGAGGAACTAATGAAGAAGTTAGAGAGGAAGAGGCACTACCCACTGACGACATGAATATGGATGATCTATTTGATGAGTTAGAATTTGATTATGAGGCTGATCTTGATTTTCAGCCTTCTAATTTTGATGAGAGACTTAGAACCTTATAAGAGAAGGTGGAAGGTTGTAATGCCCTAAAAATCGGGGGTCGAGCAAAGCTCAGCTCCCGAGTTCCAATGCATCACTTATACAACATATAAAATGATGATTATGATGAAAGAATTGAAACATGAATGGGATTATACCAAAACAACATATCATACTCCAGAGACAGTTAAATTGCAAGCGGAAGACTGTGATAGATGTATAGAAGATATAAACTATGATAAGTCTCTAGAGTGTGATAATGTTGCCAGGTTAATGAATTACAAGTACAATTTTAAAATATACCAAAGGTGTAGTGTCATTTAGTCAACATCCCTGTAACCCCGTCGATCAAGGCATGGCTCACATGAAGCCGCCAGAAAATAGCATATACGAGGAAACATCCTCGTCGTCACAAAGTCCGGCTCCGCCTCAGGAGTAGCATCGTCATCTGCAATCAGACAGAGTCTGGCGGGTGTCCGGAACACCATCTTGTAATGTGGGAGTGAGTGATTAACTCAGTGGAACAGTAAAGCATAGGTTAACTGTAACGCCCTGAAAATCGGGGGTCGAGCATAAACTCAACTCCCGAGTTCCAGAACATCACTTATGCAACAAAATGAATGATGATTAAATGTTGACTGTATTTGTGCATTGAACATGAGTGAGATTAAGCCAAAACAGTATATCATACTCCAAAGACAGTTAAATTTGCAAGCGGAAGACTGTGATAGATAGATAAAATATATAAACTGTGGTGGGTCTCCAGAGTGTGATAAAGTTACCAGGTTAAATAATTACAAGTATGATTTTAAATTATACCAAGTTGTGTAGTGTGATCTAGTCAACATCCCTGTAGCCCCGACAATCAAGGCACGGCTCTCACGAAGCCGCCAGAAAACAGCATATACGAGGAAGCATTCTCGTCATCATAGAAGTCTGGCTCGGCTTCAGAAGTAGCGTCGCCATCTGCAATCAGACAAAGTCTGGTGGGTGTTCGGAACACCGTCCCGTATCGTGGGAGTGAGTGATCAACTCAGTGGAACAATAAAGCATAGGTTAACATGTTATCAATTCAGTCAAGCAGTAATGATAAAGCAGTACAATCAAACAATTTTAACTACTCTTATTTAATGCAAGTATGAAATGACATGATGTATGCCCTTGTCAAACCACCCTCATGCGACATCATCTTACATTCGCGAATGCATCCATCCCTCAGTGCTCCACATCTACCAGGCACATGCAATGCGATGATGAGCATGATTACCGAGTAATTATTAGTTCGTTTCAAACAGCAGTATTGGGAAACTAAGGTACCTCCCTTGTATCATTCCCAAACATGATCCATTCTAGGGTCGTCAGTCCTAGTTAATCTCATACGATATTATGGTTTGAGAGGCGTAGCGAAGGCATCACAAAGGGCTCGTCACCCGTCAGCACGGATACAGATCTCACCGTATGTGGCTCAATTGCTGACTGTCAGCTCGAGTACAGGTCTCACCGTACTCGGCTCAATCACTAGCCGTCAGCTTGAATACAGGTCTCACCGTACTCGGCTTAACTCATACTCTAGTTGCTGTGAAAGACTCGTCGCCTATCACAGACCTTAGAGTATACTCGAAGATACTACAGAGGACTTGTCGCCCGTCAGCACGAGTACAGGTCTCACCGTACTCGGCTCTCGCCGTAAGTATCGACAGCTCGAATACAGTGTCCCATACCACCATATTCGGTTCACGAGTTTGGGTTGTTCAATGGTCACTACGGGGAGGCACATGGCCCCAGCATAGGCCCACAGCTCGGCCACGGTGTCCCATACCACCATGTCCAGCTCATGAGTCTTAGCGGATCGAGGTACCATGGTTAACGGGATTTCACTGGTAAGTTTGGTACCCTAGGTTCAAGCGGTAGCGTCCAAACATGGTGAACATACATAAGACAGATCGGGTTGCTTGACGAGCTCGGCTAGCTCGAGCGCACAACAAGTTGAACGATATGAAGTGCATAAGCACTTCGTGTGGCCAACCACTATCGTCAACCGCAGTACGACTCGGGTTCGTCGAACACATCTCAGGTGGCAAATGGATCATAGCCACAAATCCAATTCGGGTACAAATTGTCTGGACTATAATCATAGCCCCAAACACAATCAAGTGCAGATAGATAAAGCAGTAGTGGATCAAGATTCAACACATACAATCAAGGTCTAGTATTATCCGTTTAGGGTCATTGTGGTCACAGCACGCGCACTCGTTACTCCACTCCCCTATCACCCATGACGGATCATACAACGTAAATATAAATTTAAACATATACATTACATAGTTAAAATCATAAAGCAGTTGAGCATGTTATCAAGCATATCATAAAGCATATTATAAAGCATGTTATAAGCATGTTATGAAACACTATAAAACCAGGAATACAAACACATATATTACAAGTACGCAGTTTAAGTAGACAACCTCATGGAGGTAATCATACATGTATCTAGGGTAGTTGAGAATCACATCTCAGCACCGACCTATGGTGCAAACATCCAAGCATCTACTCTCACAAGCATTTACACAAACACTTGGAGTATGCTATTTCAACATACATGACGTATATTAGTAAAACATGTATTAGGGCTATTCTTTCGCTAAGCTAGTATTTTATCCGCGTATATCGTAATCATACAAAGAAATAATCATGACAATTGCTTTCTAAAATTTACACGTATACGATATTTCTAGAATACACAATTTCAACATACGTAGTATTTACAAGCGAACATGTATTACGGCGATTCTTTTCGCCAAGAAATTAATTTATACGCACATAATATATTTATACAGCAATTAATCATGACAAACACATCGCTAAAATATACACGTATACGGTACTTCTTACAATATCGTATTTCTACATACATGGTGTATATTAGTAAACATGTATTTAGGCGAACCCTTTCGCCAAATGAGTATTTTATCCATACATCATATATCCATACGACAATTAAACATGTCAAACACATTTCCATAAAAAATACATATACGGTATTTTATACGAATACCTAGAGTATGTGAAATTTCAAATTCTACAATTCTAATCGAAACAGAAAACAGAAAGCACTTTTCACATGTGCAATTGCATACAGATCATGAATCTACCATTATCGGATATTGAAAGCGTTGAAAACCGCAACCTATACACTTAAAGTCCTCACTTTGTGTCATAGAATCGGAACTGAGTCGATAGGTTCGCTAAGCTTCCGTATACGGGAGTTTGACAACCTATGGAACGAAATACGTTAGCTATTTCATAATCTACAACCACCCAAGCCCCAAATCAGGTTAGGGTTAGGGTTTCTTACCTAGAAACGACGCCGGAATCGCCGAGAAAGCGATGAAAATCAGGCGGTAGAGCCCGAATAGCTGAAGGAAACAGCAGCAGGGAGTTCCTCCCACATCTCCCACACTTTCTCTCACTTTTCTCTCTCTCAAATCCAAATTCGTATGGCTGCCATGAGAGAGGGTTTAAGGTCCTTATATAGCCTAAAAATTTATCGAAATAGACTCCTGTTCAAAGTATACTTGGGTTATAACCAAAGCGGGACTTTTTCAGCTCAACGGAGGACTTCTGGCGGGCCTCCTTGAGCCAAAGGTCGGACTTAAGCTCACTAACACTGGATCTACGTTCTATTAAGTTTTCGTTTCGGTCGGGATTCCAGATCATGCGTGGCGGACCAGTTTCAGTTCAACGGTCAGCGGATCTCGATCGGAGATGCCGAGTACATGTAAATGTGTATGAAATTTCTCCTGATCCGAGGGTGTAATTTGGTCAGATTCTGACGGTCTGGTTGCTTAAAACTGATCTGCAAGCAAATGATGCCAGATCACTATTCAAGATATTTATTTTGTAAAGGAAATGGTGGTTTTCACACTCCCTCGCTCCGGACACGATCGAATGGCCATGGGACATTGTCTGGACTTGATTTCCGAGATGGTTGTTGAACCCAGTGAGGCGGTCCTAATTCCTTAACTTCAAGTTATTCGGACTTCCGACGTGCGGTCTAGATCTGATACGGAGTTTCGATGTGCTCTCGAGAGCAGCCGGGTAATGAGATTGATCCTAGATTTTAGGGTAACCTAGCATCAATGATTCTACAAGTTTTGGGTCTTGCAGATCATATTTAAAGCGATTCAAACAGATTTCGTAGCTAATCTAGTTTCACACCTAGTTACTTTGTCTCATTTCTAAAGGATTTAGTCCTAAGTGATTTCTGGTCGAGGTGGTACTCAGGCCTTTGTAGTTTGTATATAAAGTGATCCAAGTTATACTACTTAGCTAGTTTAAGATAGTGTCTAGGGTGAAAGTTCTTAGAAAAATTGGAAGATTAAGGTGATGAAGGGTGAGATTTGTGAAGGAAATGAGTTCAAAGGCGGCTTTAGACTTTGGGATTCAGTTCTGACAAGTTAACGAGGTATTAGGATCGACCCATTGCCTAAGGATGTCTAATCCCAGGTTGGCAAAAATCCGGGGCGTTACATTAACATGTTATCAAAACAGTCAAGCAGTAATGATAAAGCAGTACAATCAATAATCCCAAGTACTCTTGTTAATGCAAGTATGAAATGCTGTCATGATGTATGCCCTCGCTTATGCGACACCATCTTATGTCCACCGCATGCTTTCATCCCTTAGTGCTTCACATCTTCTAGGCACATGCAGTGCGATATGAACATGATTATCGAGTTGTTATTAGTCTTTTTCATACAGCAGGATTGGGAAACTAAGGTACCTCCCTTATATCATTCCTAAATGATGATCCATTCTAGGGTCATCAATCCTAGATAATCTCATACGATGATGCAGTTTTAGGTCGCTGTAAAGGGCTGTTAGGGCTATTACACACACTCGTTGCACCGCTCCCCCATCACCTTATCAATACAGGCCTAGTTTATACTCTATTTAATATGGGAAGGCTCGTCGCCTCGCTGTAGATTTAGAGTATGCTCGAGGTCACTACACCGGGTATAGTTAGGGTTGCCAGGGCTATTACACAGAATCGTTACACCACTCCCCCATCACTCATCAAAATAGTGTAGGCCGACAGCTCAAATACAGCGTCTCATACCACCGTATTCAGCTCATGAGTCTGGGTTGCTCACTGGTCACTACGGGGAGGCACATGGCCCCAGCGTAGGCTGACAGCTCGACCGCGGTATCCCATATCACCATGTCCGGCTCATGAGTCTTAGTGGATCGAGGTACCAAGGTTAACGGGATTCCACTGGTAAGTTTGGTACCCTAGGTTCAAGCAGTGGCATCCAAACATGGTGAACATATATTAGACAGATCGGGTTACTTGACGAGCTCAGCTAGCTCGAGCGCACGACAAGTTGAACGACATGAAGTACATAAGCACTTCGCGTGGCCTAACCACTGCCGATAACCAACGTACGGCTCGGGTTCGTCAAACACGTCCTTCGTGGTGAATGAATCTCAGCCACGAACTCAATGCTTGTTACCGATTGACTGGACTATACAATAGCCCCAATCACATTCAATTGCAGATAGTTAAAGTAGTAATGGATCAAGATTCAAACCATACAATCAAAGTTTGATATTATCCGCTTAGGGTTGCCAGGGCTGTTGCGCGAAATCGTTACACCACTCCCCCATTATCCATCACAGATTTTATGGAATACAACTTAAACATGTGAAGTAGTCAAAGCAAAATTAAATAAACAAGTAATTCAAACATATTAACAAGTATGTTATAAAACACGATGTAAACAGGAAATCCAAACACATACGTTTCATAAACCCGTAAGTGATTAAACTAAACAACTTACATGAAGGAAATCATACACATCATTAAGGTAGTTGAGAATCTTATCTCAACACCTACTCAAGGCACTACTAGATTAAATACATATCTATACAAGCATTTTCACAAACACTCAGACTACACATTCCAACATACCTATAATATACTAATTAAAACATAAGTCACAGCGAATCCTTTCACAAAGGATTACCACATGAACCACGATCATGCATTCACGACCAATAGTCATGGCAAGCATAAATCATAGTTCCATATTCATTTGAACATTTCTGCAAACACTTAGACTACAACTAGTACGTGCACGACGTATGTTAATATAACAGGTGTTAGGCTAATCCATTCACCCATAAGTTAATACATATGTATCTAGCATACCTAGACAATAATTAATCATGGCAAGCACAAATCCGTATTTCATACGTATACAATATTCTCTACAAATACGAGGAATACAGTATATTCAACATAGTTAATGTATAACCGAAAAATGAAACAGACAACACTTTGTACATGTGCAATAGCATCCAGATCATGAATCTATCATTATCTAACATTGAAAGTGTTGAAAACCATAACCTATACATCTAAAGTCCGCACCTTTTGTCGGTAAACTTGAACTGAAGCCAGTTTGAACCCAACGCATTTGTCTACGGCACAATGTCAATCTGAATCATGAAACAAGTCAGCTATTCCATCACCTACACTCTTGAAAATCCTAAAACAGCTTAGGGTTAGGTTTTCTTACCTAAGAACGAAGTTGGAATCGTCGGAAAAGTGATTAGATCGTGATGATTAATCACGTAGGATAGCAAGGTAGAGCATCAGGAAGAATCTCTCACTTCTCTCGCACTTTCTCTCTCTTTTCTCTCTTCTCTCTCCTAGGTTTTTTTCAAATTTGTATGGGATGAGAGAGTGAGGGCTTAAGGTCCTTATATAGGCCCAAAACTCACCAAATTAGACCCAGGGCCAAGGTATACTTAGGTTATGTCCAAATACGGACAATTCCGTCTCAACGGAGCACTTCTGGAAGCCCCCCTTGAGCCAAGGTCAGACTTAAGCTCACAGACATTGGATCTAGGTCGAGTTAAGTTTTTGTTCCAGTCGGGTTTCCAGATCACACGTGGCGGACCAGTTTCAATTCAAAGGTCACCGGAACTCAATCAGGGCCACAAGTACACTGACCTGTGTATAAAATTTTCCCTGATCTGAGGGTGTGTTTGGGTCGACTTCTGACGGTCTGATTGCTTATATTTGGCCCGCAAGAGACAAATCTTAGATTACTTAAGATTGAACTTTATTTCTAATTAATTTCACGTTTCTCACACTCTTCACTCCGAGCTCAAGCGAATAGCACTGAGACACTATCTGGATTTTATTTTCAAGATGGTTGTCAAGCCCAGTAAGGCGGTCCTAACCGTTTAACTTTGCGTTAATCAAACTTTCGACGTGTGGTCCAGATCTGATACGGAGTTTCGTGATGCTCCCGAGAGCAACTGGGTAATGAGGTTTATCCTAGATTTTAGGGTAACATATCGTCAATGATTCTATAAGTTTTGGGTCTTACAGATCGTATTTAAAGTGATTAGTGCTAATTTCACAGGCACTCTAGTTTAGCACTAGCTAATTCTCGCCTAATTTCTAAAGGATTTAGTCCTGCATGATTTCTGTCTGAAGTAGTACTTGGGCCTTTGTAGTTTGTATATAAAGTGATCCAGGTTATTTATACTTAATTAAAACATGCCCTAATTACAATAGAAGAAGGTCCTAGGGCAGGAGCAGCTGATGTTCCATATAACCTATTCGTTTTGTGAGATTTCATAAGGGTAATGGTTAAAAGCCCATTTTATTTATGTATTTACTATTTACAGTAATGTTTATTCTAAGTATTGTTCTTCATCACCTAAACTTTTAAGATAGTGTCTAATGTGAAAGTGCTTTGAAAAAAAAATTAAAGAATAAGGTGGTGAAAGGTGAGATTTGTGAAGGAAATGGGTTCAAAAGCGATTTTTGACTTTGGGATTGAGTTCTGACAAGTTAATAAGGTGTTAGGATTGACCCATTGCCTAAGGACGTCTAACTCTAGGTTGGAAAAAATTCAGGGTGTTACAATCTATCCCCATAAAAAATAATTTCGTCCCGAAATTGGCTAAAGGTAATGAGTAAGGATTCTATTATTTCATTACCTAAGACTTATTGGTTTCAAATTTATATGCGTGGTTGGGTGTATCTTGTCCATGCTAATCTGGTACATTTTAGTCTCTACCCCCTTTAAAAATTTATTTCTTTTATCCCTTGCTTATCCCCTAACAGGTTGATACAATTTATTCCGTTATCCATTTGACATCTTGATGACAATTCCCAACTATTTAGAGTAAGATAGTTGTTTTCAATGTTTGACCAACACGGAGAGACGGTTATAGTGGGCTTGAGCCTGATACATCGATCATCTACTTGACCAGGGTAGAAAGCTCATTGTATCCCTTCCCAGTCCTGGTAGATCCTGGTCTTCTGCTCGGCCAAGCAGTGAGACCATTGGTAGTCGCCTAGGATTGAGAATCGAGTCAAGCCGTGAATACTTCGCAGTTGTATATGTCAGTAACTCTGTAGTCCAATCACTCTAAAAACGTAGGGAATGTCCATCATTGAAAGGCTCAAATTTCCTATCTATAAAGTTGCCCGTTGGGTCTTGGTCTAGGAGAGTACTCGATATTATCTATGGCCAAGGAAAAAGTGAATCCATATCTTTATAGATCATCCTAAAGAGGTTTTCAATAGTATAAAATTGGTTAAGGCTTCTATTATGTTCATATTTCACGAGCGGATTTGTGGATAAATTGACCTCAGCTATTGTAATTTAGTTCTTTCCCATTGGTAGGCCTCTATCATTAATACGAATTGGTTTACTACTTAAACCCTAATTGATTTCCTTCCATGACTTCATTATTGGCATTTTAAGGAAGATTTAGATCCTATTTAATGACCTAACCTTGCATATAACTAGGAGTAATTTCTTTTGATCCTTGACCAGTGGGGTAAGGGCCAACCATGCTACTGCAGCGCGTATGACCGGGTAGACGTGTATACCTATTTAACTCAACTGGGTTCATAACTTGTCTACCCCCCTTAAAATTATTTCTATTCTCAGGGTTCAAGAATTTGTACATCGATCTGTATGTCAAAACGAGTTAAAATTTGAAACTTATGTTTGGTATGACATGGGAAGCGATTTAGCAATACATTAATCTTCTTTTCATCGATGATGCATAGTATGACATTGGTACCTATGATTATAGAAAGGAGCTAAAGATGATGGGTGTTGTGGTTGATTTCAAGGGCAGGTGTGAGTTTTAGGCAAGATGCCTAATTCTACCAAGGAGTTTTGTCACACTCCAGACTTATCCTATTTAATCATGTTTAGCTTAACAGGCAGACTATCTTTCTACATTCATATGCATAATATGTATGCTAACATGGCATGTGATTTGGGACCGAATTCCTAACTGTATGTTGCCCATTTGGGAAATTCCTTGGGCCTAAAAAGAAAATCGCTATTGGCTATATGTTCTTAACACTTCTCGAAGACGAAATAATAAACTTTAGGTGTAAATGGTAGGGCCAACATAGAAGCAAAGTTGTATAGTGGGTCTGAGCCGGATACATAAATCTTCTGCCTCGCGAGGATAAAAAATTTGTCGTATCAGCTCTTAATCCTAGTTGATCCCGACCTTCTGCTTGATTAGAGCATAGAGTTCATTAGTAACTATCCGGATTGAGAATTCGATTCAAACCGCAAATACCTCGCTTAGATATAGTTCTTTACTCCGTGTTTCCATTTGTAATAAGTCTTTGGGAAGGCAATTTTAAGGGGTGTATTGATTTGACCTAACATTAAATCCAAGGGATATATGAGTTTCCTCTAAGCATGAATAGTTACTAATCAAACAACCTTCCTAAGAGTTATTAAAGAAGTCTATAAGTACCAAGGGGATTCAACAAAGGAATGGGGTCTCGCTTTAACCTAATCAAGCCAACTAACGAAATTTATCTTTCAATTATCTTAGCATAATGAATCTTTTACATTCCTTAGTCTAATCAGTAGCCTAGTCGCAACGTATGAGTAGCGGCAATCCACTAGTTGTGATCCAAAATTATTACTTCTACACTAGATGATTTCATACCATTTTAAATAAGGGAAATTGTTTTATCGTTTAGAGTCAAGCACTGTCTGATTGAAATCGAGTTGCCCGAACTTGAATTTAACTACGCTCGAGCACTACACACGTGCTCATACTACCTAAGAAGGTTTTAAGGTTCACATTATCAATTTATTAGATTTCTCATACTGTTAGGTCATTCGAATCTAGGAACACCACGCTAGGTCCAAAATTTGAAGGGCCTATTTGGCCAGTGGTCTTGAGTTGAGTTGTATTAAATGGGCTTGCATTGTTAATCCCTCCTTGGGATTAGGAGTGGCATGTTTGGTAGGTGGGTGAGGATTAAAATTAATTTTATAGGCTTTGGAAAATGAGCCTTGTGTTAGAAAGTATGAGATGGGATTTCCAAATCCCATGATGACGAATTTTTAAGTGTCATTTGAAAGAAAATCCTGGGATTTACGTTTAACTGCGTACATTCCAAACATGGCATTGGAAAATATGGGATACACCCAATCCAAGGACAATACCTTACATATGCATTTCTTGTTACCTTTACAATTCTATCCACCTTAAACTCACTTAATGCAGTTGGCCGAACGGGCCCTAAATGTCCCAAACATTTGGAGGTTGTGAAAGTTATAGGACACAAGATCGTTGAAGCACACTATGGTATGCGTGTGTTCACAAACAAGGAGGAATGCAGAGAGTTGAAGAAATGAAGAAGATTAAAGAGGGATTGTTGGGTTTTGGAATCTTGAGCTACGAAAGGGGATGTGTAGGCTCAAATGAAAGGGGTTGAAGAAGGAAACATGAAAGGATGGGATGGCTAACGGGTACTACATGAATTTGAGCCTCAAGTAGGGGGGTATGAGAGCTTAAATGAGAGAGAATGGAGAGGGTGGGGTATAGCTATTGCTATGAACGATGGAGGGGTATAGGTTATGATTGTAAACGATGGAATGGGCAATTGGAGAGATAATTTAAGAGAGAAAATAGAAAATATTGAAGGAAAGGGAGAGCTTGGAGGAGTGTTTGAGAGAGAGGGGGCAAAATTGACGTGAAATAGGTGCCCCCACACAATTTTACAGGCCCCACATGTGTCCAGGGGTCTAGCCGACACTGACCCGCACTGGCCCGACCAGCCCGAGCAAAGGGGACCGTGGTCGACCGCGGTCCTTTGGACTAGGTGCAGTGCCGCCGTGGTAAGACGGTGGCCACCCCCCTCCCAGGGTACCAATGGTACCCCGGGTCCACCGTGGGTCCCCCTGGATTGCATCCTCTGGCCCACGACTCCATTTCGAGTCGTTTCAGGATCATTTGGGTAAATTTCTGGTGTACAGCAGTACATAGAGGTGTTTGAAGGCTGTGATGGGGTCTAAACCCGCCGATTGACGGCCTAGAGGTGATTCGAGATCGATTCATGTGATCACAGATGAGTACGGACCCGATCTTGGTGACCTTTTTCAATGACCTTTGTCGATTGGCGAAACCGGGATACCTATGACTGTTCTTACCTCTTTCTCACACTCACCTAAGTCAGAGTGCGTTAAAGTACGTCATGTGACCAAAACCCAGGTCCGGTTTAATCTAAATCATGATCTGATACCATCTTGTAACGCCCTTAAAATCGGGGGTTGAGCAAAGCTCAGCTCTCGAGTTCCAACGCATCACTTATGCAACATAGAAAATGATGATTATGATGAGAGCATTGAAACATGAATGGGATTATACTAAAATAGTATATCATACACCAGAGACAGTTAAATTGCAAGCAGAAGACTGTGATAGATGTATAGAAGATATAAACTATGGTAAGTCTCTAGAGTGTGATAATGTTGTCAGGTTAATGAATTACAAGTATAATTTTAAAATATACCAAAGGTGTAGTGTCATCTAGTCAACATCCCTGTAACCCTATCGATTAAGGCACAACTCACATGAAACCGCCAGAAAACAGCATATACGAGGAAGCATCCTCGTCGTCACAAAGTCTGGCTCCGCCTCAGGAGTAGCGTTGCCATCTGCAATCAGACAGTCTGGTGGGTGTTCGGAACACTGTCCCGTAACGTGGGAGTGAGTGATCAACTCAGTGGAATAGTAAATCATAGGTTAACATGTTATCAAAATAGTTAAGCAGTAATGATAAAGCAGTACAATCAATAATCCTAAGTACTCTTGTTAATGCAAGTATGAAATGCTGTCATGATGCATGCCCTCGCCAACATACTCCCTTATGCGACACCATCTTACGTCCGCGGCATGCTTTCATCCCTCCATGCTCCACATCTTCCAAGCACATGCAGTGTGATATGAACATGATTACCGAGTTGTTATTAATTCTTTTCATACAGCAGGATTGGAAAATGAAGGTACCTCCCTTATATCATTCCCAAATGATGATCCATTATAGGATCATCAATCCTAGATAATCTTATACGATGATGCAGTTCTACGTCGCTGTAAAGGGCTGTCAGGGTTGTTACACGCACTCGTTGCATCGTTCCCCCATCACCTTATCAATACAGGCCTAGTTTATACTCTATTTACTACGGGAAGGCTCGTCGCCTCGCTGTAGATTCAAAGTATGCTCGAGGTCACTACACCGGGTACAGTCAAGGCTGTTACACGGAATCGTTACACTACTCCCCCATCACTCATCAAAATAGTGTAGGCCGATAGCTCGAATATAGTGTCTCATACCACCGTATTCGGCTCATGAGTCTGGGTTACTCACTGGTCACTACGGGGAGGCACATGGCTCCAGCGTAGGTTGACAGCTCAACCACGGTGTCCCATACCACCATGCCCGGTTCATGAGTCTTAGCAGATCGAGGTACCAAGGTTAACGGGATTCCACTGGTAAGTATGGTACCTTCGGTTCAAGCGTTGCCATCCAAATATGGTGAACATACATTAGACAGATCGGGTTACTTGACGAGCTCGGCTAGCTCGAGCGCACGACAAGTTAAACAACATGAACTGCATAAGCACTTCACGTGGCCTAACCACTGCCGATAACCGACGTACAACTCGGGTTCGTCAAACACGTCCTTCGTGGCAAATGAATCTCAACCACGAACTCAAGGCCTGTTACCGATTGCCTGAACTATACAATAGCCCCAATCACATTCAATTGCAGATAGTTAAAGCAGTAATGGATCAAGATTTAAATCATACAATCAAAGCTAGGCCTAGCCGCCCATCATGGGAAAGAGAAAGGGGGCCGCAGATGAAGCTGCGCCTAGCCGCCCTATGCGTTTAAGGAGGCTGAGAGGCACCGCCACTTGCACAAGCGTCGCTCGGGAGTTTCGGATGAAGCGGGATCTTGATCCCCGGATTCCTGCTGAACAGGTTCTATTGGCAAAGCTGCCCCATGGAGTGTATGAGGGTTGTAGGGTCCTCTTTAAAGCTCAGGTGGATGGGCGGATCTTTGGAGAGTATCTATTATTCGAGTTCCTGGAAGAAGCCCGTTGGGGTCCACTATTTGATGGTAGGTATCGCACCAATGTGAGATCTGTCCGAGCTTTTTATGCCAACATTTACGAGCCTACGCTCGAACCCTTGCAGTTCTGGATCCCATGTGGAAGGGATTGGTTGGCCACAATTGATGTTAGGTTGATATCTCAGCTTCTGAATGTGCCTCTTGGCGAGGTGC
Organism: Magnolia changhungtana; assembly: GCA_030180095.1. Taxonomy (NCBI): domain Eukaryota; kingdom Viridiplantae; phylum Streptophyta; class Magnoliopsida; order Magnoliales; family Magnoliaceae; genus Magnolia; species Magnolia changhungtana. The sequence goes on along the minus strand of JASAUF010000502.1, from coordinate 6,493,733 downwards.
GTGCTAGCAAGTTGAACCTGAGGAGTGCTCGTGAAAGGGATCGATGCACACTTTTCCTTTGTGGTGGCCGACTAGTCGAGTGACAGACGAATAAAAGTCTTCTAGCGACCGATATGTCTAACGACTTCTGTTTGCTCCATCACATCTTCACATTTAATGTCTACCCTAGGTGGAGCAATCACAGTGAGTGTACATGCCTCATGGTAGATTTCTTGCATCAAGTGGGGCAGAGAACAAACCTGTGCGTGCCTATGTTCATGTTAGATAGATAATTAAAACTGCACACTCTGATAGAATGACGAATTAGCTCCCCTTCGGCCGACTCATATGTAAGATTGCACATGAGTTTAGCTACAGTCTTGGGGCGGAGATGCCTGTGCCGATTCATCACATCGACGAGACTACCCTCAATCAGATGAATATCAAGCCACGGTAACGCCGGGCTCGACTTGAGGAGAGAGATGATGAGACAGAGAGCGAGGAAGAAAAGAGTGAGGAAGAGGATGGAGCTGAGATAGAAGTGGATGAACGGGAAGAAGAGGAAGAGGAGGCCCAAGATACAAAGGAGAGCTCCCCTCCTACAGCACCGGTACAGGGCACTAATTGGGCTGCTTGGGATGCTCGTATAGCTCGATTGGAGGAGGATCATGCTGAGCTACGACAGGGTCAGGCTGTCCTGCGACATGGTGTCATGGATCTTCAGGCCCTCGTGAAGCACAAGTTCAAGAAAGTAACTCGCGCGTTGAAAACTATCATGTGCTGCTTGAAGGATAAGGGTGCCCCTTCTCCATTGCCAGACTTGAATGCCTAGTCATCCATACTGTTGTCTTATAGCTTGTTTTAGTTACCGCCTTAGGATGCTTATGTTTTCATGTTGATGGGTATAGTAGTTGGTAGAATATTTTAGATGTTTGAGGCATTGGTTGTATTAGCTCCCATGCATCTTCTGTCATGATTCATGTAACTCTGTATTTCATATATTGTGACAATTTTAGTAAATGAAATGCATGCAGCCTCTTTTACTATGAAGCGTGTGGAATGCTTAAGTGATTGTGTATTGTGTTGCTATGCTTCATCTTACATGCGTTGTACCCTATGTTGTATAGGGCATGCCACGAAAATATATGCGAAGCATGGCACACCTCGCACTCACTGATACGATGGATAAGGCTCCTTCCCACAGAGATGGTCATATGGACCCTAGTTTGGGCCCGGATCATGAGACTATGCCTGCGTCTCAGCCTTCCATTGGTCCTACAGCTGGACTACCACCTTATACACCGCTGGCTCGCAAGCAGAACCATGCATCTTCCTCGACGCAGTACGCACCTTAGCCTGCTCCACCTACTAATCGGTTTGAGCAAATGATGATGCTGATGCAGCAGCAGTACCAGCAGCTCTTGACCACATTGTAGGGGCCTTATCTCAAGGTGGGAGTGTGACTCCACCTTCACCATCTATACGTCCTGCTGAGACTGCAGAGCCTTCTGCTCAGGCTGAGGATGTGCCTCTGCCTGCACCTGCTGCCTACCCTACGGGGCATTTGGGTACTAATGACCTTCTCGAGCGATTCCAACACTTGAGGCCTCTTACTTTTACGGGTTCTCACATACCCGAGGAGGCTGAATATTGGCTAGATACCATCTCCAAGATGTTACGGATGCTGCATTACACCGAGTCACAGCAAGTTGAGTTGGCCACATTTATGTTTGAGAAGGAGGCCAGTATGTGGTGGGATAGTGTCCTACGGACAGTGGCAGTTGGCTACGTATGGACCTGGGCAGCTTTCAAGTTTTGTTTCTACGAAAAGTACTACCCTCTGACCTACCGACATAAGAGGGAGAATGAGTTCTTACGCCTCAGGCAGGGAGGCATGACAGTTACCGAGTATGAGCATCGATTTACTGAGCTGGGCAGATACATCCCTACGATACTCGCTGATGAACAGATGCAGATACGACGTTTTTTTGAGGGATTGCGACCTGATATTCAGTCGAAGATGTGCTGTGTTAGCATACCATCCTACGCCGAGTTGGTTTATATGTCTATGCACGCAGAGCAGAATGTTGAGCGACTGACACGTTCTCGTGGCCCTATGATTCCTAGGCCACAACCAGATATCAAGAGCAAGTCATTCCTTGGCAAGAGGCCTCGTGTTAACTCTCCTCCTAGGATTATAGTGCCAGTAGTTCCGATGAGGCATCTAGGTGTGACCTATTCTTATTAAGGAAAATCGGGTCACCTTGCAGAGAATTGTTTTGCCCAGATGAGAGATAGCGGGTTTGCACCACCGCAAAGGATTGATTGTCCTCGCCCTCAGCCTTATCGGCTCCAACACTACGGACAACACCTGCACATCCATCCTTTAAACCACCTACACCTCGTTATAGGTTGCCACAACGACCTATGATGCCTCAGCCCAACCGACCTCAGCAGGCACGCATTCACGCACTTACTACGGAGGAGTCAAAGACAACACCTTCAGCACCTATAGCCTTCGAGGTCACTGCACACATCTAAGGTATTCCTGTCTTCTTATTGGTGGACACAGGGTCCACTACCTCTATGATCTCATGCACGGTAGTCAAGCAACTGCGTTTGGATACTGCTCCTACGAGAGGAGTGAGGGTCATCATTGCCATAGGGACTTTCTCTGATGTTACTAGTATGTGTAAGGGCTGCCCAATAGACTTGGGTGGCAGAACGATATTAGTCGACCTGATCGTCGTCCCCCTATTCCATTACGACATCATTTTCGGTATGGACTGGCTCACTGAGATGCGAGCAGAGATCGATTGCAAGGCTAGGATGGTTACAGCCCACAGACCAGACGGCACAACTTTTATTTTCCCTGTTCAGGTCAGTCACGCTTCTCGGTTGTGGTGTTTCGCTTCTTTATTGGAGGCTACTGATATTCCGACGCTTGTGGATACGCCTGTAGTTCAGACTTTTGCAGACGTGTTTGAACCGATTCCTGGGTTGCCTCCACGGCGCGAGATCGACTTCACCATTGATATTGTGCCTGGTGCGACACCCGTTTTATTACTAATGTATCGCATGCTTCCATGTGAGATGGAGGAATTGAGGAAACGGATTAATGGACTGGTGGAGAAGGGCTTTATACGACCCATTGTGTCTCCTTGGGGAGCACCTGTGTTGTTTGTTAAGAAGAAGGACGGGTCGCTACAGTTATGTATTGATTACCATAGGTTGAATCAGTTGATCGTGAAGAACAAATATCCTTTGCCCAGGATAGACGACCTATTTGATCAGTTGAAGGGGTAAAATATTTTTTTGAAGATCAATTTACAGTCAGGGTATCATCAGTTGCGCGTCAGGAATGAAGACATGCAGAAGATAGCTTTTAGGACCATTTTCGGGCATTACGAGTTCCTTGTGATGTCGTTTAATCTTATAAATGCACCGGCCGTGTTCATGGACTTAATGAACTGTGTATTTCGGCCATTCCTATACCGATTTGTTATCGTGTTTATCGACGACATCCTGGTATACTCTACGAGTCAGGAAGAATACGAGGAACACTTACAGGCAGTCCTTGATACTCTGAGGAAGAACCAGTTATTCACGCAATATAAGAAATGCGACTTCTGGCAGGAGGAAGTCAAGTTCCTGGGACATGTAGTGTCCAAGGAAGGGATAGTAGTGGACCTGGCTAAGGTAGCCACAGTTCAAGACTAGAAGCAGCCTGGTTTAGTCACTGAGGTGAAGAGTTTTCTGGGCCTGACAGGTTATTACCGATAATTCATGTGGGACTTCTCGAAGATAGCCAGACCGTTGTTACAGTTGACATGAAAGGATTTGAAGTTCTCCTAGAATGAGAAGGCGAAAGCAGCTTTTCAGGAGCTGAAGGACAGACTAACGTCCGCCCCTGTGCTAGTATTCCCAGAGCAAGGGGTTAAGTACACTATATATATTGACACGTCTCGCGTTGGTTGGGGTTGTGCCCTTATACAGAAGGACAAGGTGATTGCGTATGCCTCGAGACAATTAAGGAAGCACGAGGAGAATTACCCTATGCACGACCTTAAGTTAGCAGCGGTCATATTCGCATTGAAGCTCTGGAGACATTACCTCTACAGAAAGGAGTTCAAGCTTTTCTGCGACCACAAGAGCCTTAAGTATATATTCACTCAACGGGACTTGAATATGAGGCAGCGCCGATGGATGGAGACCTTGAAGGGCTTCAAGTTCGAGGTTTCCTACCATCTTGGTAAGGCCAACCTTGTGGCAGACGAGTTGAGTCACAAGAAGGCTATAGCATTTGTGGATCCGCTGATGATAGCAGATTGGGATATGTTGGAGTTCGTGCGGGACTTTGAGCAGAAACTCACAGTGGAGGAGCCATTCGAGTGTGTCGCACATGTTCGGGTGCAACCACTTATTAATGACCATATTATCGAGGCCCAGAAGGGCGGCGACCAGTTGTCAGAGCTTCAAGAGCAAGCTAGCGATGTCGTGGGCTCCGAGTGAAGAGTTGGCACAGATGGGGGCCTATGATGCCGTGGCCGCCTATGCGTCCCAGATATTCAGGACTTGAGGCAAGAGCTTCTCGAGACTGCCTACAGATTGAAGCTTGTGATGCATCCTGGTAACACGAAGATGTATCAGGATATGAAGAGGTCATATTGGTGGGACAATATGAAGGTCCATATCGCAGAGTATGTTTCCCATTGTCTCACGTGTAGCAAGTCAAGGCCGAGCATCGCCGACCTCCTGGACTCCTTCAGTCTATGCCCATAGCTGAATGGAAGTGGGACTTCATCTATATGGACTTCGTCTTGGGGCTACCGAAGATGAGGAAGGGTTATGACTCTATTTGGGTGATCGTGCATCGATTGACCAAATCGGCTCATTTTCTCCCTATCAGAGTGATGAACTCTGTAGACAACTTGGCTAAGTTGTACATTAAAGAAAATGTGTCTGCATGGAGTTCCCTTGGAGATCGTGTCAGATAGTGACACGCGATTCACGTCTATCTTCTGGACTCGTATCCAGGAATCGATGGGTGTGAAGTTGAAGTTCAGTATTGCATTTCACCCTCAGACCGATGGGCAGACAGAGCGGGTGAATCAGATTTTAGAAAATATGCTGCGAGCTTATGTTTTGGACTTCAAGGACAGTTGGGATGACTGCCTCCCATATGCAGAGTTTGACTACAACAACAGTTTTCAGGCGAGTATTGACATGGCTCCTTACGAGGCCTTATATGGGTGCCCTTGCAGAGCACCGCATTGCTGGGTAGAGGTTGGTGAGTGTAGCTTGATTGACCCAAAATTGGTACAGGAGACCTCGAAAAAGATCAACATTATCAGGAGTCGACTCCTAACGGCACAGAGCAGATAGAAGAGTTGTGTCGATATGAGGCGGCGACCACTTAAGTTTGAGGTTGGAGATCATGTATTCCTCAAAGTTTCCCCTATGAAGGGAGTGCTTTGGTTTGGGAGGGAAGCTTACGCCGTGGTTCATTGGCCCATTTTAGATACTTAATCGAGTGGGTGCAGTAGCATACCATCTCGCTTTGCCTGCATAATGTATTTCATATGTGTATGCTGAAGAAATACGTTCCTGATCCTTCACACATCATCCATTTGGAGCAGGTGCAGTTGAGTGATGATGCTACATATGTACTGTGTCCGACGCGTATCCTAGACAGGAAGGAGCAAGTGTTGCACAGTAAGGTAATTCCACTCGTGAAGGTACTGTGGACGCATTATAAAGAGGAGGAAGCTACCTGGGAGACTAAAGCCAAGATCCGAAAGAACTACCCTCAGCTTCTCGAAGAGTACGAAAAGGTACAAATTTTGAGGACAAAATTTTTCATTAAGGGGGGTAGATTGTAACGACTCGGAAAATCTCGTACAAAGACCCAAGTACCACCTCAAGCAGAAATCACTTAGGATTAAATCCTTTAGAAATTAGACAAAGTTAACTAAGTGTTAAACGAGATTAGCCATGAAATCCACTTAAATCACTTTAAATACGATCTGCAAGACCCAAAACTTGTAGAATCATTGACGCTAGGTTACCCTAAAATCTAGGATCAAACTCATTACACGACTGCTCTCGGGAGCACATTGAATCTCTGTATCAGATCTGGACTGTACATCGAAAATTCGAATGATACGAGGTTATAGAATTAGGACCGCCTTGCTGGGCTTAACAACAATCTCAGAAATCATATCCAGATAGTGTCCCACGGCTATTCGCTTGAGCCCGGAGAGAATAGTGTGAGAAAACCTGGTTTTCTTTAAAAATTAAATCAAATTTAAGTAATCTAAGACTTGATGTTTGTGGGCCAAATATAAGCAATCAGACCGTCGAAATCTGACCCAAATACACCCTCGGATCAGGAAACATTTCCTATACATGTCTGCGTACTTGTAACCCTGATCGAGTTTCTATGATCGTTGAACTGAAACTGGTCCGCCACGTGCGATCTGGAAACCCAATTGGAATGAAAACTTAACTCTACCTAGATCCATAGTCAGTGAGCTTAAGTCCGACCTTTGGCTCAAGTGGGGCCTCCAGAAGTGCTCCGTTGAAACAAAACAGACCCGCTTTGGACATAACCTAAGTATACCTTAACCCTGGGTCTAATTTGGAGTGTTTTAGGCCTATATAAGGACCTTAAACCCTCTCTCATTCTCACCATACGAATTTAAGAAAACCCTAGGAGAGAGAAGAGAAGAAAGAGGGAGAAAGTGAGAGAGAAGTTAGAGTTATTCTGGGAAATCAATCCCTGTTGTTCTCTGTGTTTATCCAACACAACAGTATCACTTTTTCAGCGATTCTGATTCCGTTTTCAGGTAAGGAGTCCTAACCCTAATCAGTTCTAGAGATCCGATGAGTGTAAGTGATGAAATAGCTAACCTATTTCATGTCTTAGGTTGCCGTTCTGCCAGTGATTAAGGCTTGGTGTTTAACTGAGTCTGTTACTCGTTTCTACGGCATAAGGTGCGGACTTTAGACATATAGGTTATGGTTTTTAATGCTTTCAATGTCAGATAATGATAGATTCATGATTTGGGTGTTATTGTACATGCACAATGCGATGTTCATTTTGCATTTTAGTTACGTATGCAAATTATGGTGTATCGTGTATTCTGTATATTTGTAGAAAATACCATATATGTATAAATTTTGAAAGTGTGTTTGCCATGATTAATTACTGTATGAACATGCTATAAATATGTGTAATACTTACTTGGTGAAAGGATTCGCCCTAATACATGTTTTGGCTAATATACGTTATGTATGTTAATAAATGTATTCACAGTGTTTGTGAAAATGCTTGTATGGGTAAGTATTTAGATGATTGTGCTTTAGGTAAGTGTTGAGATGGGATTCTCAACTACCTTAGTGATGTGTATGATTTCCTTCATGTAAGTTGTTTAAGTTAATCGCTTACTTATGAAATGTATGTGTTGTATTTCCTGTTTATAATGTGCTTTATAACATGCTTGTTAACATGTTTGAATTACTTTGTTAATTTTTCTTGACTATTACACATGCTTTTTGGTTACGACTGAATGTGGTTGGGCCTATGTGATAGTCTAGACAATCGGTAACAGGCTTGAAGTCGTGGCTGAGATTCATTTTGCCACGTAGGATGTGTTTGACGAACCTGAGTCGTACTTCGGTTGACGACAGTGGTTAGGCCACGCGAAGTGCCTATGCACTTCATGTCGTTCAGTTGGTTGTGCGCTCGTGCTAGTCGAGCTCGTCAAGTAACCCAATCTGTCTAATGTATGTTTACCATGTTTGGATGCTACTGCTTGAACCTAGGGTACCAAACTTACCAGTATAACCCCGTTAACCTTGTTACCTTGATCCGCTAAGACTCATGAGCCGGACATGGTGGTATGGGACACCGTGGTTGAGCTACCGGCCTACACTGGGACCACGAGCTTCCCCGTAGTGACCAGTGAGTAACCTAGACTTGTTAGCCGAATACGGTAGTATGAGATACTGTATTCGAGTTGTCGGCCTACACTGATTGGTGACGAGCCCTTTGTAGTGACCTCAAGCAGACTCTGAATTTGCGGAGAGGCGACGAGCCTTCCCATAGTAAACAGAGTATAAACTAGGCCTGTATTGATAAGGTGATGGAGGAGCAGTGCAATGAGTGCGTGTAACAACCCTGACAGCCCTTTACAGCGACCTAGAACTGTATCATCGTATGAGATTATCTAGGACTGACGACCCTAGAATGGATCATTGTTTGAGAATGATATAAGGAAGGTACCTTAGTTTATTAATACTGCTGTATGAAAAGGACTAATAATAACTCGGTAATCACACTCATAACATAACACTGCATGTGCCTGGGAGATGTGGACCACTGAGGGATGAACGCATGCCGCGGACATAAGATGTTGTCGCAAGAGGGATCATTAGCGAGGGCATGCATCATGACTGTATTCCATACTTGCATTAATAAGAGTATTTAGGAGTATTTGATTGTACTGCTTTATCATTACTGGTTGACTAAATTGATAACATGATAACCTGTGTTTTATTGTTCCACTGAGTTAGCTACTCACTCCCACGTTACGGGATGATGTTTTGGACACCCACCAGAATCTGTCTTAGATGCAGGTATTGACAAGATGCAGGAGGCTGAGCCTGATTACTATGATGATCAGGATGAGTTCTCCTACATGCAATTCTCTTGAGGATACACTTAGGCCATTCAGATGATGGGCCTACAGGGTGTACCATTATAGTTGTACCACTTTTGACATTTTACTGTTTGAAATAAATACATGTATATGGTGACTCAGTAAGGTGTTCATACTCTGGAGACCGAATGTGACATTTCTGGCTTTATATACATCTATATACATCTTTCAGTCTTCTCCTTGGGTTTTATAACTTGATCTGGAGTATGAATTACTGTTTTGGTATAATCCCACTCATGATTATCGCACTAACACTGACAACATTCAATTATACGCATTTATGTTGCATAAGTGATGTTTTGGAACTCGGGTGTTGAGTTACTACTCGACCCCCGATTTTCAGGGCGTTACAGTATATGTCCTTGCATGATGATTGTTAGATGTAGTTGTAGAGATATATGGAAGTGCAGTGTATATTACATAAATATGTATTTGATTTTGTACAGGTACTCTATAAATCATCTTACTTGGATTGAGGGGTAGTAGTAGTAACATTGCTTTGCCATGTGTATAAACTGGTGTATGATTCTTTAAACAGTTTTGTCACAAATTTGATAAAGGGGGAGATTGTAAGTGCTATGTTGTAATTCTAGCACCCGGTATTGTCAAATTTTGTTGTGCCAAATCACTTGAAGTTCGTAACTTGTTATGATTAGATGAAATGTTCACCTTCAAGTCATCATCAATTCTTCTATATTTTTAAGTTGAAGAACTTTGTCAAAGATCGAACATAAGCTCAGGTACAAGAACACAGTCTATCTCAAGCTCAAAGCTCAAGTTCAAGTTCATTACCTCTATCTCAAGTTTTAAGTACTCAAGCTCATATTACAAGATCACTACCTCAAGCGTGCTTTCTACCGAAGCGAACGATGTTTCAATATTTCATACTCACATTTAAGGTATGGATGACCCTAAATTAACCATAGGATAGGTCATATTCATTGCATATTGAATTTGGGTCAATGTATAAGTTTATAGGCTTTTCTTTAACTAGTCCTAGTCATTATTCGACTAGTCTTGGCACTAGCTCGACTAGTTCAATGTGTTTCTCGACCAGTCCAAGATTTGTTGAGAATTTTTGAAAATTTTTTGTTGTGGCTCGACTAGTCATGCACACTGCTCGACTAGTCAAGTGAACAGTCTCGACCAATCGAACAGGGTTCGACTCAAAGTCCAGCAAGCTTTTATGGTCCCACTTAACCAGTCAAACAGGCTACTCGACCAGTCGAGCAAGTTACTCGACTAGTCGAGTAATGGATTTATCTTATCGTGCCAGAAATTTTGAAAATTGGTTGGTGCTTCAACCAGTCGACGGAATAAAATTTTTACCTATAAATAAAGGACAACTCTCAAAGTTTTTCATTCATTCCAAGCCTAATCAAGCCATCACTCTGACAGATAAGTTCCTGCAATTGTGAAGCTATTACTTATTCATTTTAGATTCTTTTTATAGCTTTTTGTATTTGATTTTGAGATCTTGTTATTCAATTCTATTCTATTAAAAAGGGAATTGTGATTTACCCTTTTGAGATCAAAATCAAATCAAGCTAGCCCAGGTCAATTTAATTTAAAAATCATTTAGACTTAGAACCCTTTCATTTGTGAGATTGGACATTGAACATCTACGTCTACGTCGAATTGGTTCTACCAAGCTATATCAGAAGAAGAATCTCCAAATAAGTACAATTTCATTTTCTGCATTTTTGGTTTGTGAGATTTAGTCAAGAAAAACTCATTGTGGGGTTTTTGTGATTGTGTAAGCCCATTTAAAAACACAATTGTGAAGGTTTTAAGGTGAACCTTGGAAAACCTTATTTTTTAGTGAAAGCCAATATCTTATGGGTGTGGATATTGGGAGTGGAGTAGTTGTGTAGATGTTTGCGAACAGTTGGTGTACACACACGAACCACTATAATTCTCGGAGTTTGGATGATGGTTGTGATGTACGTGATGTGATGAATGTTGTAATTTTCTTTATGCGATTATGGTGAATGTGTAATAATTTAGTTTATTTCCTTTGCCTCATTCTCAGTTTGAGTTTTTGATACTTACCAACGTTCTAGACATCAAATTGTCCTACCATAAACCTTGGTTTTTGGTGAAAGGTTGTCCTTAGAACTCAGTTTGTATCAACCTCTCAAGACTAGTGCATTTGAGGTTGCTATTTAATTGTGCTATTTGTCTTTTTAATTTCGCATTTATTTTTATTTGGCATAGTACTATTTGCCCCCCACCCCCCCTATAGGACTTAGAGCTTGGCCCTTTTCAAAAAGTCTGAAAACCTGGTTTTAAAATGGAAAATTTTCTAAGTTTTTAGCTAAGTTTGATATCATCGATTCTTGGTCGATACAATTGAACACTCAGTCTCGATGAATCGAACTGGACTTGATAACAACGAATTGAGTCCTTTTTATGACCAACAACCACAAAGTATTTTGGACAAAATATTCGATAAATCGAAAGTACCTTCGATAACATTGAGTTTCAAATATCGATGATATCGAAGGATAGTCAATGATATCGAATGACTTAAAGTACTATCCATTGAACTTACTTGAAAAATATTCTCACATTACTTGGAGAATCAAATAATCCTCGATATCATCCAAATTTAAACTTCGATGACATCAAGAGATGATCGATGATATCGAATCTAGATAGATTGTGTCCAGCAAGCTTGACAGGAAAATTAAATGGAAATTATCGAGGAATTGAGACCACATCAACAACATTGATATTCAAACTTCGATGATATCGAGAAAGTCTCGATGATATCGAATCTGGACAGATTGTGTCCAGCGAGCTTTTAAGAAATATATTCCACAAAGATCGAGGAATCGAAATTGGTTTCGATGATATCGGAATTTAAATTTTGATGACATCTAAACAGTATCGATATCATCGTAGTCAGGTTTTAAATTTTCCAGCAAGCTCTTGTGTTTATAAAGTCAAGGAATCGAACTGTGATTTGATAACATCGAAGTTCAAATCTCGATGACATCGAATTGGGTTCGATGACATCGATCCTTTCTCAAAAGTTCCAGGAATGTTTTTCAGTTGAGTTTGTTCATCAAATTGATATTTGATGGCATCGAAAGTATACATTCGATGACATCGAGTCAGGTTCGATGATATCAAACTCAGTCAAAATTTGATAATTTTATATCCGTTGAAGCTTTTTGCCTTTATAAGGAGAGCTTGTTCTTGGTTGCTGCATGGAGGAAAAAAAAGTGAGAGACTTGAGAGAGTAATTGTATATCACCTACCTCAAGCTCTTTTTCTCATGGGAGTTCATTCCTCAATCCACCCTCATCATTGATATTCAATAGAGTGGATTGGCAAATGAACTTCCTCATTCAAGGATCATCCAGCTACTATCTTAATGGCAAATCATTGAGCTGGGATACCTTGAATGCTTGAATGCTTGGAATCGCTCATTTTCTAAAATAGGAAAACATTTATTAGAGTAGGATTCCAACATAACCTTGACCTAACCCGTCGCCCTTATTGGAACATCATCAAGTGTTACGGATCAAGGGAGCTAAAGAATCTCCATCATCAAGGGAGTATATCTTCATCATCGCAAAGAATGGGGCTCATCTACTTATCTGTAAGTCATTAGAGCCCAGAGATCCTATTGATCATTCCTTGTGTAGAATTGGGTCACAGCTACATCTCACCCTTTCAAGTCCTCATAGGAGGCCTCTAATGGGAGAGTACATTTGGGTGCTATGTGTTGACTCTTGCTCTTGTGTAGGGCATAAACTTTAGGGTTCTACTGTAGATCCTTGGCCTGTGTGCCCTAAACTAGGGTTCTAGTGTGGATCCTTGACCTGTGTGGTCTAAACCAGGTTCCTTGTGTGGATCCTTGGCTTGTGTGGCCTAAAACCTAGGTTCTTTGTGTGGATCCTTTGCTCTTATGTAGGGCATAAAACTTAGGTACTTCATGTTGACCTTTCCTCTTGTGTAGGGCATAAACTTGTGTTTTGTGTAGGCACATCTTAAGTACCTTGTGTAGGTTGTAATAGTTTGAGGTGAACATGATTTGAAACTGTTTCAATAGGAAAATAAATGCATTTGATTTGGGGGATTTATTCGATGATAACAAAGAAAGAATGAGAGGACATTGATCACATTTATTCTGAGTTCATTTACATCCTCGGATTCCCTTGATTCTAAAATTAAAGTACAATCAATCAAAGTAGATAAGACAGTCTGATGGAAATTTTGGCAGCATTCCAACGTTATTTTGGTCATCTCCTAGGATTAAGAGGAATTGTTGAATCGATCAACTAATCTCCAAGGAGATTAGTAATTTCGGCAGCATTCCGACACCTGCTTCAGTCATCTCCTAGTACTTAGCAGGAATTGCTCTTCTGCTGAATATTCTCCTTTACACTTGAACAGAAGGAATTTGAAGACTTCAACCATTTCGACGGCACAACGACCCTTTATCTTCCCAGACTGCAGGACAGTTTGGTTGCGCAGACCCACGCAACAAATATCGATTGCCAGGATCCGCGCAAACTACTGTTGCCTTCTCTCTCACCTTCGATCTACCTTCTTGCTCTGTTTCCTCTCCAAAATCTTCAATCCTCCCAAATGTAGGAGGGGAGGGGATATTTATAGGCTTTCACACGTTTAATACCTCAATTTCGGTGCTGTGGGACCCACCATGCATCAATCTTAATCGTTCAAGGAAATCTTCCCCTAAAACCAACTGCGCAGACCCACGCAACTAATCTTTGGTTGCGTGGACCTGCGCAACTGATATCGCTTGCGCGGTCCCACGCAAACAATCTCAAAGTCACTTCGCTTTCTTCTTTCATTCTTCTTTCTAGTACCTTTCTTTCCAATCTTCTTCTGCTTCAATTCTTTAATCACTTTTTCATGCCTCAACAGATATCCCTGGAGCTAGAACTTTACCAAAATACCTAAACTACCCATGAAGCTGGAACTTCACTAAAATACCTAAACTACCCTTGGAGCTGGAACTTTACCAAAATACCTAAACTACCCCTGAAGAAGATCAACACCATGGGATTCTCTGACCATTACAATATTTTTGTGCCTCAACAGATGCCCCCTTGATCCTTCTTTGATTCATTCCTAAAATTAAATGGAGGATCGATCTTCCTCTGCCTAAAGAAATTAAATGAATTGCAACTAAAGGATAACTGGATAATCATGCTTGCATGGAAGACTGGATGATCATTCTTGACCAGAAGACCGGAATGATTGCACTTGATCGAAAGACTTAAATGATTACATTCAAACGGAAGACTTAATTGATTGCACTCGAACGGAAGACTTGATTAATCACATTCAAATGGAAGACTTGATTGATTGCGCTCGAACGGAAGAGTTGATTGATCACGTTCAAATGGAAGACTTGATTGATTGCACTTGAACGGAAGACTTGATTGATCACATTTAAATGGAAGACTTGATTGATCACATTCAAATAGAAGAATTGATTAATTGCACTCAAACGGAAGACTTGATTGATCACGTTCAAATGGAAGACTTGATTGACTGCGCTCAAACGGAAGACTCGAATGGCCCTACTAGTAGTATTGAGCAGATGCTTCACTTTCAACACCACTGTTGCTGCAACGATCTCTTTAATCAACTCCAGTAACTCTTTCCTTCAATTCGGTGTTTAGAGAGTCATTCTTTAATGCTGCTCCTGCCGCAACAACTTTTTTAATTGTTTCCTTTATTCATGATATGCATAATCCAAGCTTTTGAATAATGGTCTTTCCTGCCAAATTAATTAGAATTAGTATCTCAAGACATTATAATTTTCTAATTTAGCTTTATAAAGCATTGATAATTTTAAAATTTATTAAAAACTTCTCCTCTTTTTAGGCTGATTGTGCTATTCGAAATATGATAATGATTTAATCATTTCATCTTTGTGCTTTGTCATCGTGCTTCGCATTGCATCTTTTGCTCATTAAATCGTGCTCTTGGAGATATCATTTCCAGCTCCAAAGGTTCAATCATTGAGTCTTTTTGTCGAGTCTCTTCTAGTTTGTATTCCTTAATATTTCTTCATAGACCTTTCCTTGAATCTTTTCTAATTCTGAAAAATAGGCAATACTTCTTTTAATTTTCATTTAATAACTTTCCAAAGGCCATAGAAATTACTGATGATGATTCCGTTTGTTCTTTGTCTTCATCAGATCTAGTGCTTAGAGACTTGCAATATCATTGTTAGAACAATGAGGAGTTACGGCATCGGATTATATAATCGGGCTTTTATGTAGAAGTAACTTTTGAACATTTACATTGAATCATGATTCATAATTCTCCTCCACTATGCATAAGAGATTATCAGAAAGACCAAGGCATAGATTACTTTTAAAGATCTAGGCATAGATTGATTTGAAGACATAGATCCCACCCCCTTTCCCGGTGAATCTTTAAATAAAGATTTCTTTAGAAGATAATATTTCTGAAGTGAAGCTTGCAGATACTCCTAAAGGATGGATAATCTTTACTGCTCTTTTTAAAGAATTTCGATCCTTGTCAGAAGAATACGTATATTGCAATTGAAGGTTAATAGTTGATCTTGAAGATTTGAACTTTAAAGTAGATAATTGATAATTTACTGTAATTGTAATTTGAACCTGATTCAAAAGAAACGCATTTTTGCATATTTTGCTTACTTAATATTTAAAGATTTCATCATGCAATTGCATATTTTGAGCATATCTAATATGTATCTGCAGCATTTTGAATGTTACACATAATTGATGCTTTTGAGCATATTTGATGCTTTTGAGCAATGGTTCTAGTGTACTTTGACTGACCATACTTTAAATAGACAAGACTGAACTTGACTTGACTTGACTGAACTTGACTGAACTAGACGACCAGATTTGACTGACCTGGACTTAACACTAGGCTCACAGAGCAAGATAGTTTACTACTAATATTGGGCAATGGGCTCAAGGAGCAATTATAGTTTATCGCCGATTTCGAGTAATGGGTTCAAGGAGCAATTATAGTTTACTGCCGATTTTGGGTAGGCCAATTTAGGGCTTTTTAAATTGTTGGATCTTCATAGGTCTTATGCATAGTTGGCCATATATAGGCTTGGCTAGGCTGCCTTAAATGATCATTTACCAATTTTGGGCAGGCCAATTTAGGGCTTTTTAAGTCGTTGAAGCTTTGTAGGTCTTATGCGTAGGTAGCCATATAGGCTTGGCTAAGCTGCCTTAAATGATCACATGCCATTGCTGTCATAAGATTTGTATGGTTGGCCAATTTAAGCTTATTCCATTGGTCATTTCATTGCCATCGTAAGATTTGTGTGACTAGCCGATTTAGGCTTATTCCACTACTTATTTCATTGCCATGAAAATGAATCAATAATTAGTACATCGCCATTACTGATATGTTTTGACAATGCTTATGGTTAGGATAGTGTATCAGCTTGGCGATGATAACAATTTCAAAAAGGTGAGATAAGATAATTGTGTATTAGCAATTGATGACAACAGCGATAGTTACCAATTTTGGCGATAATCATCGACTCTTTTCATTTGGCGATTTCATTTGACACTTTTCACTTAACACTTTTCATTTGACACTTTTTATTGCTTATTATTGACGCTCGCATTTTGGCAATGACTTAATACGCTTGAAAGCCTGTCTTGCCCCCTTTTGATTAGGAAGCATTGCTCTAGGAATCTTTGTAATCAAAATCACGATATTGGGACCTTTAATCAAATATGCTGACACCGCATCATTTCATTCTTTTGCTCAAGATTAGCTTTGTCCCCAGTCTAGAACTAATCAGGCCCCATAATCTTATTTCTTTTTCTCATGTCCTACACCTTAACAATTTTGCCTTTATCAATCGTCTTGTGCAACTTGTTCTTGAAGCCATTCACTTTTCTTTCTTCTTCAATTGTATCTCCTGTATTGTCAGGTATTGCAATGCATATCTGCATATCTGCAATGAATATGCTTTTTATTGCTGCCTTATGTCTTTTGCCTCGCTCACTTCATTTCATTCGAGTATTTAGGCTATGACAACTCGATCTTGTCAATTACTGACAGTTCACCATATGAAGCATGTTATCGTCTTTTAATGCGGATGCTTCTAGAATTTTCTTTATCGAGTTTCTGTCATTTTTTTCATGCTCTTTCTATCGTAATTTCTCCCTTAACGATCATCATTTATAGCTTTCTCCTGAGGGAATTACAATTTTCCGTATGATGTCCAAATTTGCGGTGATAATGGCAATAATCCATTCCTCTCGTATTTTTGATTTATTCGATGTGTCTTAGCCGAGGTAATTCAATACTCTTCATAGCCAACAATGGATTCAGCATAGGAAGTATATCTTTTCTTGCAAACAAATACTTCATATGATCTTTATTTTGCCTAGACCTTTTATATGTCATTATAACCGCACGACCATTTTTATCTTCTTCATTGCTTTCTCTTTCAACATTCTGATAATCTTCATTAGCTTCTTCTTTCCGAGTTGTGTGAGCTGATTTTGACTAAAAAGCAGACACTCTTCCCATCATCTTTTTAAGAGCATAAGCCGACCTTCTGCTTGATCAGAGCATAAAGTTCATTGGTCACCACCAGGATTGAGAATTCGATTCAAACCGCGAATACCTCGCTTATAGGTAGTGTCTCTGCTCTGTGTTCCTGATTGTACTAAGTCCTTGAGACGGAAATTCTAAGGGTTATGTTGGTTTGACTTAACATTAAATCCAACGGATCTATAAGTTTTCTATGGGCGTAAATAGGTTCTACGTTTAAACAAGCTTCCTAAGAGTTGTTAAGGAAACTTATGAGTACCAAGGAGATTTAACGAAGGAACGGGGTCTCGCTCCAACCTAATCAAGCCGACTTACGCTAGATGGTTTCTAATATAAGAAATTGGTTATCGCTTAGGGTTAAAGTTGTCTAAGTGGAATTGAGTTGCCCGAACTTGAATTTAACTACGCTTGAGCACTACACACTTGTTTATACTAGCCATGAAGGTCCTAGGGCTCACATTATTCATTTATTGGGTTTTCTATACTGTCAAGTCTATCGAAATCTAGGAGCACCGCTCTAGGTCCAAATTCCAAAGGCCTACTTGGCCAGCGATCTTAAGTTGTACTAAATGGAACTGTATTGCTAATCCAACTTCAGGATTGGCAGTGGCATGGTTGGTAGGAGGGTGGGTGGGGATTAAATTTTATAGGCTTTAGAAAATGAGTCTTGTGTGGGAAAGCGCACAATGGCCGTAACCAATTCAAATAGGGCCATAGAAATTCAATGAAAAGTGAAGGGGAGAGAGAGTAAGGGCTGGAGGTTTGTTTCTCCATGAGTTTGAGCCTCAACAGATGTTTGTAGTAGCCTCAATAACAGCGTTTGAAGGTGAAAAATGAAAAGGTAGGATGGGTTTGAGAGCTCAGACATTTTTAAGCTTCAAATGGGGGTGTAGGAGCTCAAATGTGAAAGAAATGGGAAGGGTAGAAGGTTAGGGTTGCTGTGATCGATGGAAGTGGGTGAATCATGATCGAAAATGGTGGATTGAAAGATTGGAGGAAGGATTTGAGAGAGAAAATCGCAATTGGAAGGGAAGGGAGTTTGGAAAGGAGAAATGTGAGAGAGAGAGGGGCTACAGACCTAGAAATCAGAACCTCACAGACATTTCGTACGCACCAAGCGTGCGTGGAGGTCAGGCCGACCATGCCCAGGCCGGGCCCAACACCAGCGGACCCACCTGACCGTGGCGCACCGCGGTAACCGCGGTGCCACGGCGGTCCGCCTTGCCCGGCGCGCCGCCGCCGCAGTGGGGTTGTGTCCTCCACCATCCCAAGGTACCAAATGCACCCTGGGTCCACTTGGTTCCCCCCCCGGATTGATGCGTGTGGCCCCCCGACTCCGTTTCGAGTCATTTCGATCAAATTGGACGTATCTGGCAATTCGGAATGAGTTATCCGACGTATAATATATGATTTTGGGGCAGGACGAGCTAATGAAGCCATCCAACCTAGCTATGCTGGGTTATGAAGCCCGAAATTGTGAAAAACCCCTCCGATTGACGGTCGTTTCCCCGTTTCAATTTCGTTTTACTAAGAATAGTAGTTTTGGTTTGATTACTCTTACTCCGTTGGGTTTTAGGAGTTGCGCTCATCGTGTAAAGGGCTTAGAATAATTAGGAGAACGGTTTGGTAAAGTCAGATAGGACACTTACTATCTTTGGCCGAAAACCTTGCACACTAGTAGACATCACAACCTAGGAGTTTTAGTTGTAGTTAATTTCTGATTTCCTTCCCATTACTTGGTATCCCTATTTAAAGGGTTGTGAACTCATTTTTCTCTTGTCATTCATTAATCAATTTTGAATTTATTAGAATTTTTTTTTTTACTTTCTGCTTTCTTTCCTCGTAGACTCGAGAAGTCTCTGTGAGGAGTCCAGAGAAGCTCCGAGGATTTGGAATAGTTACATCATCAATCTTATTACCGATTTTCAACGTTTGGGGTGAGGTGGATTGTAATCTAGAATTATCTATAGACGGCCTACGAATATTTTAAGGTCGACCCATGCGACCAAGGGTTAATACGGACTCGATTTCGGCGTTTGTTTTCAGCGAACTTCGCCAATTGGTGAAGTCGGGATACCTATGACTGTTTCTACATTCCGTCGCTCCCTCCTAAGTCAGAGTGCATCAGAGTGCGTCAGTGTGTGTCGTGTGACCATAACCCAGGTCCAGTTTAATCTAAATCATGCTCTGATACCATCTTGTAACGCCCTGAAAATCGGGGGTCGAGCATAAACTCAACTCCCGAGTTCCAGAACATCACTTATGCAACAAAATGAATGATGATTGAATGTTGACTTGTAACATCCCAGATTTTTGCCAACCTGGGATTAGGCGTCCTTAGGCAATGGGTCGATCCTAAGACCTTACCAACTTGTCAAAACTCAATCCCACAGTCTAAAATCGCTCCTTAACCCATTTCCTTCACAAATCCCACCCTTCACTACCTTGTGCTTTCAATTTTTCAAAGCACTTTCGCCCTAGACACTATCTTAAACTAGCTAAGTAGTATACCTTGGATCACTTTATATACAAACTGCAAAGGACCAAGTACCGCCTCAGACAGAAATCACTTAGGACTAAATCCTTTAGAAATGAGACAAAGTAACTATGTGAGAAACCAGATTAGCTACGAAATCCGTTTGAATCGCTTTAAATACGATCTGAAAGATCCAAAACTTGTAAAATCATTGACGCTAGGTTACCCTAAAACTTAGGATCAATCTCATTACCCGGCTGCTCACGGGAGCATCTCGAAACTTCGTATTAGGTCTAGACCGCACATCGGAAATCCGATTAACACGAAGTTAAGGAACTAGGACTGCCTCACTGGGCTTGACAATCATCTCAAAAATTAAGTCCAGCCGATGTCCCGTGGCCATTCGTTTGGATCCGGAGCGAGGGAGTGTGAAAAACACTATTCCCTTTACAAAATAAATATCTGGAATAGTGATCTGGCACCATTCGCTTGCACATCAGTATTAAGCAACCAGACCGTCAGAATCAGACTAAATTACACCCTCGGATTAAGAAAAATTTTAGGAACATTTACATGTACTTGGAATTTCGGATCGTGGCCCACTGACCGTTGAACTGAAAGTGGTCCACCACGTGCGATCTGGGAATCCGATTGAGTCGAAAACGTAATCCCACGTGGATCCATGAGTGGTGAGCTTAAGTCTGACGTTTGGCTCAAGGAGGGCCACCAGAACCTCTCTTTTGAGCTGGAAAAGTGACGAAATACCTATATTAGCAGTAACCCTTGAACCTGAGTCTATTTTGGGAAGGTTTTAGGCTTTAAAAGGACCTTAAACCCTCTCCCATTCCAGCCATACGAATTTGGATTTGAGAGAGGGAAAAGAGAGAGAAAGTGAGGGAGATGTGGGAGGAATTCCCTGCTGCTGTTCCCTGCCGCTATTCGGGCTCCACCACCTCATTCTTGCCGCTTTCCTGGCGATTCCGGCGTCATTGCTAGGTAATAAACCCTAACCTAACCTGTTTGGGGGATCTGATTGTTGTAGGTTATGAAATAGCTAACCTATTACCTTCTCTAGGTTGCCTAGTTGCCGTATACGGAAGCTAGACAAACCTATCGATTCCATTGCAATTCTACGACTAAAGGTGCGGACTTTAGGTGTATAGGTTACGGTTTTCAACGCTTTCAATGTCAGATAATGGTAGATTCATGATCTGCATGCAATTGCACATGTACAAAGTGCTTTCCGTTTTCTGTTTCGATTAGAATTGTAGAATTTGGAATTTCACATACTCTAGGTATTCGTATAAAATACCGTATACGTATTTTTTATGGAAATGTGTTTGACATGTTTATTTGTCGTATGGATATATGACGTATGGATAAAATACTTATTTGGCGAAAGGATTCGCCTAAATACATGTTTACTAATAAACATTATGTATGTAGAAATACAGTATTGTAAGAAGTACCGTATACATGTATATTTTAGCGATGTGTTTGTCATGATTAATCATCGTATAAGTATATTATGTGCGTATAAAATAATTGCTTGGTGAAGGGAATCGCCGTAATACATGTTTGCTTGTATACAGTATGTATGTTGAAAATGCGTATTCTAGAAAATACTGTATACGTATAAATTTTGGAGATGCATTTATCATGATTATTTGCTGTAGTAATATATTATACATGGATAAAATACTCACTTGGCTAAAGGATAGCCCTAATACATGTTTTGCTAACATACACCATGTATGTTGTATTAGTGTATTCTAACTGTTTGTGAAAATGACTGAATGAGTATAGAATCCTCATTCGTGCTCGCCATGACTAATTGTCATGGATTCATGATTGTTGTATTGGCGATACCCTTTTGACGAAAGGATTTGCCCTAAATCACGCCACGGCCAATAGACACCATATATGCTAAAATGTGTGGCCCAAGTGTTTGTGGAAATGACTGAATGAATATGGAACTTGGATTCCTGCTTGCCATGACTATCCGTCGTGGGTGTACGCGTGTTATATTGGGGCAGTTCCCTAGTGAAAGGATTTGGCCTAATGCCTATGTGATCGACATATGTCATGTATGTTGATGCATGTTTGTTTAAGTGTTTCTTGAAATGTCTGAATGAGTAGTAGTTAGCAAATTGTAATATTTAAGGGTGTTGAGATATAATTCTCAACCTCTTTTAACTATGTGTATGATCTCCTTGGATTGTTGTGTGATTAGGAATTGAACATGTATAAACTCATGCTTGTGTTGTGATTCATAACATGCTCAACCGCTTTATGATTATAACTATGTAATGCATATGTTTAAATTTATATTTACGTTGTATGATCCGTCATGGGTGATGGGGGAGCGGAGCAACGAGTGCGTCAATGACCACAGCGGCACCTAAACGGATAATACCATACCTTGATTGTATGAGTTGAATCTCGATCCATTACTACTTTATCTATCTGCAAGTTATCATGTTTGGGGCTATGATTATAGCCCAGACAATCGGTACCAGAATTGAATTCGTGGCTACGATCCATTTGCCACGTGAGATGTGTTCGACGAACCCGAGTCGTACTTCGGTTGGCGATAGTGGTTGGCCACGCGAAGTGCTTATGCACTTCATGTCATTCAACTTGTTGTGTGCTCGAGCTAGCCGAGCTCGTCAAGTAACCCAATCTGTCTTATGTATGTTCACCATGTTTGGTCGCTATTGCCTGAACCTAGGGTACCAAACTTACCAGTGAAATCCCTTTTAACCATGGTACCTCGATCCGCTAAGACTCATGAGCCGGGCATGGTGGTATGGGACACCGTGGTCGAGCTGTCGGCCTACGCTGGGGCCACGTGCCTCCCCATAGTGACCAGTGAGCAACCAAACTCGTGAGCCGATTATGGTGGTATGGGACACTATATTCGAGCTGTCAATACTTACGGCGAGAGCCGAGTACGGTGAGACCTGTGCTCGTGCTGACGGGCGACGAGTCCTCCGTAGTATCTTCGAGTATACTCCAAGTGTCTGTGATTGGCGACGAGTCTTTCACAGCAACTAGAGTATGAGTTGAGCCGAGTACGGTGAGACCTGTACTCGAGCTGACGGCTAGTGAGTGAGCCGAGTACGGTGAGACCTGTACTCGAGCTGACGGTCAGCAATTGAGCCGCATACGGTGAGATCTGTATCCATGCTGACGGGTGACGAGCCCTTTGTGATGCCTTCGCTACGCCTCTCAAACCATAATATCGTATGAGATTAACTAGGACTGACGACCCTAGAATGGATCATGTTTGGGAATGATACAAGGGAGGTACCTTAGTTTCCCAACAATGCTGTTTGAAATGGACTAATAATAACTCGGTAATCATGATCATCATCGCACCGCATGTGCTTAGTAGATGTGTCGCACTGAGGGAGTTAAGCATTCGCGAACGTAAGATGATGTCGCATAAGGGTGGTTTGGCAAGGGCATACAGCATCATGTCATTTCATTCTCGCACTTAATAAGAGTAGTTAGAATTGTTTGATTTGTACTGCTTTATCATTACTGCTTGACTGGATTGATAACATGTTAACCTATGCTTTACTGTTCCACTGAGTTGATCACTCACTCCCACGTTACGGGACGGTGTTGTACACACCAACCAGATTTGTTGAATTTCAGATGATGGCGATGCTTATGAAGCAGAGCCAGACTACTTCTATGGTGATGAGGAGGAGTTCTCCTATCATGTAACTCTCTCGACGGGTCTCGAAGACCTGTGACGCATTGACGGGGCTATGGTACTTGGGATAGAAGATATTACACTTACACATTTGGTATATTTTAGAACTATACTTGTACTTATTTAACCTAGTAATGTTATCACACTCTGGAGACTCATCACAGTTTATATATTTTATCTATCTATCATCGTCTTCCGCTTGCGATCTAACTGTCTTTGGAGTATGATATGTTGTTTTGGCTTAATCTCACTCATGTTCAATGCACGAATACAGTCAACATTCAATCATCATTCATTTTGTTGCATAAGTGATGTTCTGGAACTCGGGAGTTGAGTTTATGCTCGACCCCCGATTTTCAGGGCGTTACAAGTTGGTATCAGAGCATGATTTGGATTAAACCGGACCTGGGTTATGGTCACACGACGCACACTGACGCACTCTGACTTAGGAGGGAGCGACGGAATGTAGAAACAGTCTTAGGCATCCCTGTTCCGTCCAACGGCTAGTTCACTGAAAACGAACGCCGAAATCGAGTCTGTATTCAACCATGGTCGCACGGGTCGACCTTAAAACATTTCTAGGTTGTCTAGTGAAGGGTCTAGATCACCATCCATCTCATCCCAATCATTGAGAATCAGTAAAATGTGTGCGATAAACGTGATGAGGATAACTACTCCGAATCCTTGGAGCTTCTCCGGACTCCTACCAGAGACTTATCGAATCTACAAGAGGAGGAAGCAGAAAATAGAAATAAATTCTAATAAATTCGAAATTGATTAATGAATGACTAAAAAAAAAAAGAGTTCACAACCCTTTAAATAAGGATACCAGGTAATGGGAAAGAAATTAGGAACAAACTACAACTAAAACTTCTAGAATTCGCGACTTACTATATATGGGTCGTGATGTCTACTAGTGGGTAAAGTTTTTGGTCAAAAAAAAAATAGTAAGTGTCCTAAACGACTTCACCCAACCGTTCTCCTAATTATTCTAAACTCTTTTCTCATTGGGTACAACTCCTAAAGCCCAACGGATGAAGAGAAATCAAACTAAAACTACTATTTTTGGTAAAACGAAATTAAAGCGAGGAAATAACCGTCAATCGGGGGGTTTTCTCGCAATTCCGGGTTGCACAACCTGGCAAAGCGGGGTTGGTTGGCTTCATTAGCTCGTTCTACCCCAAATTCATATATTTTACGTCAGATAACTCATTCCGGATTGTAAGATATGTCTGATTGTCCCAAAAATACCCGAAATGGAGCAAATCGGAGTCGGGGGCCTCCCCACTTAAATCCGATGGGACCCACGGTTGAACCAGGGTGCATTTGGCACCTTGGGACCACAGAGAACACTGCCCCACTGCGGCGGCGCGGTTCCGGCCAAGGCGGACCACGGCGAAGCCGCGGTTCCGGTGGCGGACTGCAGTCCGATGGCCCATCTGAGGTGGGTCCGGGGCTGGGGTTGGTCGGTCCGACCTCCCCTAGCCTCTGACATGTGCGGTTTTAGCTGGAGATTGGGATTTTAGGGGTTAGAGCTCCCCTCTCTCTCAAACGCCCCTCCAATCTCTCTTTTGCTCCTATTCTTGCTGTTTTCTCTTCAAATCGCCACTCCAATCATCTCGTTTCCCATTTTCGGTCATCACCCACTCCCTTCCATCGTTCACAGTAACACCCACCCTCTATCCTTTCTGTTTCCTTTCATTTGGGCTTTTACATGCCCCATTTGGAGCTCAAACATGTACATACCTCTCAACCCATCCATTTCTCTTTTTTTCCCATCTTCATTCCCTGACTGTTGGGCCTCTACAAACCCTGTTGAGGCTCAAGTTCGTGGAGAACCAAAAACTCCAGCCTTTTCTCTCCGTTTCGTTACGTTTCCATGGCCTTATTCGAGGCTATTATGGCTAATTTCTCGATGTCCACCTTTCTTTCTCTCATGGGAAAGAGGATTACTGCCTTTGGGTGTTTACGTTTTCATGTTGATGGGTGTAGTAGTTGGTAGGATGTTTTAGATGTTTGAGGACGTTTAGGGCCCGTTCAGCCAAATTGCATTAAGTGCGATTGGGTGGATGGAATTGTAAAAGTAATAATAAATATATGTGTAAGGTATGGTCCCTATATTGAGTGTATCCCATGGTTTCCGATACTAGGTTTGGAATGTATGCAATTAAACGTAACTCTGAGTTGTCCTTCCAAATTTCACTTAGAAATTCATTATCCTGGAATTTGGAAATCCCATCTCACCCTTCCCAACACAATGCTCATTTTTCAAAGCCTATAAAATAATTTTAATCCCCGCCCACCCTCCTGCCAAATATGTCATTCCCAATCCCGAAGTGGGATTAGCAATACAGTCCCATTTTAATACAACTTAAGACCATTGGTTAAATTGTGTTGAAGTGATAAAGTCCCTTGATATACATTGACCCACCGCACTCTGATAGCTTAAGTTTTTGGAGTAAATGCTTGATTGACAAATAGACCGTTGGAGTTTTGGACCTAGAGCAGTGCTCCTAGATTTCGACAGACCTGACCATAGAGGAAATTCAACAAATTAATAATGTGAACCTTAGGATCCTCTTAGCTGGTATGAGCATATGTGAAATGCTTGGGCGCAGTTAAATTTAACTACAGGCAACTCAGTTCCAATTAGACAACTTTGACCCTAAGTGATAAAACCCTTCCTTGTATTAGAAATGAAGTGAAATCATCTAGCGTATAAGCATAGACTTTGGACTCACCTATGGATTTTCTCTACTCCTAAATTAAGACTAGACTACTGGTTAGGCTAAGGAAAGTAAAAGACTAATTAATTATGCTAAGTCAATTGAATAATAGACTTAGTTATTCCGCTTAACTGACTCAGACCCACTACACAATTTTCTTTCCGTGTTGGCCCGACCATTTGCAACTAAAGGTTTATCCCTTTACTTTTGAAAAGTATTAGGAGTATATAGCCGATAGCGACTTTGCCTTTTAGGCCTAAGGAATTACCCAAATGGGCAACAAACAGTTAAGAATTAGGTCAAATGGGCAACAGGCAGTTAGGAATTAGGTCTTGAATCTCATGTCATTATAACATACACATTGTACATATGAACTTAGAAAAAAAATAGTCCGCCTGTTGACCTATTCTTTCCAAATACATTTGTACTAATAAGGTATAAAATTATCTTACAGTAATAAACTAGACATGACTTGGGAGGGTAAGTTGAGATCGTAATAAAAGTCCTTTGGTAGAATTAGGCATCTTGCCTCAAACTCACACCTGCCCCTGACATCAACCACATTGCCCATCATTTTTAGCTCCTCTCGATACCCATAGGTATCAATGCCATAGTACACATCGTCGATGAAAGGCAGATCAATGTATTTCCCATTTCATGTCAAGGATAGGTTATAAATTACACCTTGTTCCGACATACGGATCAGGACATAGCTCTTGAGCCTTGAGGGCGAAAATAAATTTTAAGGGGGGTAGAACATGATGAACCCACTCTAGTTAGGTCACCTAATACACCTCTTTGACCTGGGTGGCGCAGCGGAAACATGTTGGACCCTATCCCACTGGCCCAGGATCGAAACGGTGCTCGATAAATACGAACATTATAGAAGCCCTAGTAAGTTCTACTATGAGAAAATGTTTTAGGATGATCTAGTAAGATTTGATTCACCCTTTCCTTGGACATAGATAATATCGAGGACTCTCTTAGACTAAGACCTAAAAGGCAACCTTAGAATAAACAATTTGAGCCTTTCAATGATGGACATTCCCTACTCTTAGAGAGTGATCGGACTACGGAGTTACTGACATCTACAACTGCGAAGTTTTCGCGGCTTGACCCAATTCCCAATCCTGGGTGACAACCGATGGACTCTCTGCTGACGAGCGGACGACCAGGATCCACCAGGATTCGGAAGGGATACGATGAACTTCCTATCCTGGCCCGGTAGATGATCGATGTATCGGGATCAAGCCCACTATTACCGTCTCTCCGTGTTGGTCAAACGATGAAAACAACTATCTTACTCTAAATTGTGGGAATTGTCGTCGAGACTCCAAATAGGTAAAGAAATAAATGGTAGCAAACCATCAGGGTATGAGAAATGGATAAAGAATTAAGTTTTAAGGGGGGTAGACTAAAATGAACCAGCTGGTATATACCCTACCACGTGTAGAAACTTGGAATCAATAAGTCTTAGGCAAGTGAAATAATAGAAATCTTCCCTTATTACCCTTAGCCAATTTCGGGGACGAAATTTTATTTTAAGGGGGGCAGATTGTAACATCCCGGATTTTTGCCAACCTGGGATTAGACGTCCTTAGGCAATGGGTCGATCCTAAGACCTTACCAACTTGTCAAAACTCAATCCCACTATCTAAAATCGCTCCTTAACCCATTTCCTTCACAAATCCCACCCTTCACTACCTTGTGCTTTCAATTTTTCAAAGCACTTTCGCCCTAGACACTATCTTAAACTAGCTAAGTAGTATACCTTGGATCACTTTATATACAAACTGCAAAGGACCAAGTACCACCTCAGACAGAAATCACTTAGGACTAAATCCTTTAGAAATGAGACAAAGTAACTATGTGCGAAACCAGATTAGCTACGAAATCCGTTTGAATCGCTTTAAATACGATCTGCAAGACCCAAAACTTGTAGAATCATTGACGCTAGGTTACCCTAAAACTTAGGATCAATCTCATTACCCGGCTGCTCACGGGAGCATCTCGAAACTTCGTATTAGGTCTAGACCGCACATCGGAAATCCGATTAACACGAAGTTAAGGAACTAGGACCGCCTCACTGGGCTTGACAATCATCTCAAAAATCAGGTCCAGCCGATGTCCCATGGCCATTCGTTTGGATCCGGAGCGAGGGAGTGTGAAAAACACTATTCCCTTTACAAAATAAATATCTGGAATAGTGATCTGGCACCATTCGCTTACGCATCAGTATTAAGCAACCAGACTGTCAGAATCAGACTAAATTACACCCTCGGATTAAGAAAAATTTCAGGAACATTTACATGTACTTGGAATTTCGGATCGTGGCCCACTGACCGTTGAACTGAAAGTGGTCCGCCACGTGCAATCTGGGAATCCGATCGAGTCAAAAACGTAATCCCACGTGGATCCATGAGTGGTGAGCTTAAGTCTGACGTTTGGCTCAAGGAGGGCCACCAGAACCTCTCTTTTGAGCTGGAAAAGTGACGAAATACCTATATTAGCAGTACCCCTTGAACCTGAGTCTATTTTGGAAAGGTTTTAGGCTATAAAAGGGCCTTAAACCCTCTCCCATTCCAGCCATACGAATTTGGATTTGAGAGAGGGAAAAGAGAGAGAAAGTGAGGGAGATGTGGGAGGAATTCCCTGCTGCTGTTCCCTGCCGCTATTCGGGCTCCACCACCTCATTCTTGCCGCTTTCCCGGCGATTCCGGCGTCATTTCTAGGTAATAAACCCTAACCCTAACCTGTTTGGGGGATTTGATTGTTGTAGGTTATGAAATAGCTAACCTATTACCTTCTCTAGGTTGCCTAGTTGCCGTATACGGAAGCTAGACAAACCTACCGATTCCATTGCGATTCTACGACTAAAGGTGCGGACTTTAGGTGTATAGGTTACGGTTTTCAACGCTTTCAATGTCAGATAATGGTAGATTCATGATCTGCATGCAATTGCACATGTACAAAGTGCTTTCCGTTTTCTGTTTCGATTAGAATTGTAGAATTTGGAATTTCACATACTCTAGGTATTCGTATAAAATACCGTATACGTATTTTTTATGGAAATATGTTTGACATGTTTATTTGTCGTATGGATATATGACGTATGGATAAAATACTTATTTGGCGAAAGGATTCGCCTAAATACATGTTTACTAATAAACACTATGTATGTAGAAATACGGTATTGTAAGAAGTACCGTATACATGTATATTTTAGTGATGTGTTTGTCATGATTAATCATCGTATAAGTATATTATGTGCGTATAAAATAATTGCTTGGCGAAGGGAATCGCCGTAATACATGTTTGCTTGTATACAGTATGTATGTTGAAAATGCGTATTCTAGAAAATACTGTATACGTATAAATTTTGGAGATGCATTTATCATGATTATTTGCTGTTGTAATATATTATACATGGATAAAATACTCACTTGGCTAAAGGATAGCCCTAATACATGTTTTGCTAACATACACCATGTATGTTGTATTAGTGTATTCTAAGTGTTTGTAAAAATGACTGAATGAGTATAGAATCCTCATTCGTGCTCGCCATGACTAATTGTCATGGATTCATGATTGTTGTATTGGCGATACCCTTTTGACGAAAGGATTTGCCCTAAATCACGCCACGGCCAATAGACACCATATATGCTAAAATGTGTGGCCCAAGTGTTTGTGGAAATGACTGAATGAATATGGAACTTGGATTCCTGCTTGCCATGACTATCCGTCGTGGGTGTACGCGTGTTATGATTGGGGCAATTCCCTAGTGAAAGGATTTGGCCTAATGCCTATGTGATCGACATATGTCATGTATGTTGATGCATGTTTGTTTAAGTGTTTCTTGAAATGTCGGAATGAGTAGTAGTTAGCAAATTGTAATGTTTAAGGGTGTTGAGATATGATTCTCAACCTCTTTTAACTATGTGTATGATCTCCTTGGATTGTTGTGTGATTAGGAATTGAACATGTATAAACTCATGCTTGTGTTGTGATTCATAGCATGCTCAACTGCTTTATGATTATAACTATGTAATGCATATGTTTAAATTTATATTTACGTTGTATGATCCGTCATGGGTGATGGGGGAGCGGAGCAACGAGTGCGTCTGCAATGTACCACAGGCACCTAAACGGATAATACCATACCTTGATTGTATGAGTTGAATCTCGATCCATTACTACTTTATCTATCTGCAAGTTATAATGTTTGGGGCTATGATTATAGTCCAGACAATCGGTACTGACTGAATTCGTGGCTGCGATCCATTTGCCACGTGAGATGTGTTCGATGAACCCGAGTCGTACTTCGGTTGGCGATAGTGGTTGGCCACGCGAAGTGCTTATGCACTTCATGTCATTCAACTTGTTGTGCGCTCGAGCTAGCCGAGCTCGTCAAGTAACCCGATCTGTCTTATGTATGTTCACCATGTTTGGTCGCTACTGCCTGAACCTAGGGTACCAAACTTACCAGTGAAATCCCTTTTAACCATGGTACCTCGATCCGCTAAGACTCATGAGCCGGGCATGGTGGTATGGGACACCGTGGTCGAGCTATCGGCCTACGCTGGAGCCACGTGCCTCCCCGTAGTGACCAGTGAGCAACCAAACTCGTGAGCCGATTATGGTGGTATGGGACACTATATTCGAGCTGTCAATACTTATGGCGAGAGCCGAGTACGGTGAGACCTGTGCTCGTACTGACGGGCGACGAGTCCTCCGCAGTATCTTCGAGTATACTCCAAGTGTCTGTGATTGGCGGCGAGTCTTTCACAGCAACTAGAGTATGAGTTGAGCCAAGTACGGTGAGACCTGTACTCGAGCTGACGGCTAGTGATTGAGCCGAGTACGGTGAGACCTGTACTCGAGCTAACGGTCAGCAATTGAGCCGCATACGGTGAGATCTGTATCCGTGTTGACGGGTGACGAGCCCTTTGTGATGTCTTTACTACGCCTCTCAAACCATAATATCGTATGAGATTAACTAGGACTGACGACCCTAGAATGGATCATGTTTGGGAATGATACAAGGGAGGTATCTTAGTTTCCCAATACTGCTGTTTAAAATGGAGTAATAATAACTCGGTAATCATGATCATCATCGCACCGCATGTGCTTAGTAGATGTGTCGCACTGAGGGAGTTAAGCATTCGCGAACGTAAGATGATGTCGCATGAGGGTGGTTTGGCAAGGGCATACAGTATCATGTCATTTTATTCTCGCACTTAATAAGAGTAGTTAGAATTGTTTGATTTGTACTGCTTTATCATTACTGCTTGACTGGATTGATAACATGTTAACCTATGCTTTACTGTTCCACTGAGTTGATCACTCACTCCTACGTTACGGGACGGTGTTGTACACACCACCAGATTTGTTGAATTTCGATGATGGCGATGCTTATGAAGCGAGCCGGACTACTTCTATGGTGATGAGGAGGAGTTCTCCTATCATGTAACTCTCGACGGGTCTCGAAGACTGCATCGCATTGACGGGGCTATGGTACTTGGGATAGAAGATATTACACTTACACATTTGGTATATTTTAGAACTGTACTTGTACTTATTTAACCTAGTAATGTTATCACACTCTGGAGACTCATCACAGTTTATATATTTTATCTATCTATCATCGTCTTCCACTTACGATCTAACTGTCTCTGGAATATGATATGTTGTTTTGGCTTAATCTCACTCATGTTCAATGCACGAATACAGTCAACATTCAATCATCATTCATTTTGTTGCATAAGTGATGTTCTGGAACTCGGGAATTGAGTTTATGCTCGACCCCCGATTTTCAGGGCGTTACATGACTGTATTCGTGCATTGAACATGAGTGAGATTAAGCCAAAACAACATATCATACTCCAGAGACAGTTAAATTTACAAGCGGAAGACTATGATAGATAGATAAAATATATAAACTATGATGAGTCTCCAGAGTGTGATAACATTACCAGGTTAAATAATTACAAGTACAGTTCTAAAATATACCTAATGTGATGACATGTAATGTCTCCTATCCCAAATGTCATAGCCTCGTCAGCACAATACCAGGTCTTCATAGACCTGACAGAGAGATACAGATAGGAGAACTCCGCCTCATTACCATAGAAGTAGTCCGGTTCTGCTTCACAAGCATCGCCATCACCTGAAACTCAACAAATATGTTTGGTGTGTACAACATCGTCCCGTAACGTGGGAGTGAGTAGCTAACTCAGTGGAACAATAAAGCATAGGTTAACATGCTATCGACTCAGTCAAGCAGTAATAATAAAGCAGTAAAATCAAACACTCCTAGCTACTCTTATTTATGCAAGTATGAATGCAGGTATGATGGATGCCCTCACCGACATACTCCCCCATACGACACCATCTCACGTTAGCGGCATGCTTTCATCCCACAGTGCTCCACATCTTCCAGGCACATGCAATGCATGATGAGCATGATTACCGAGTTTGTAATTAGTCCATTTCATACAACAGGATTGGGAAACTAAGGTACCTCCCTTGTATCATTCCCAAACATAATCTATTATAGGGTCGTCAGTCCTAGTTAATATCAGACGATGGTGTATTTTTTAGGTCAC
This sequence comes from Magnolia changhungtana, assembly GCA_030180095.1. Classification (NCBI taxonomy): domain Eukaryota; kingdom Viridiplantae; phylum Streptophyta; class Magnoliopsida; order Magnoliales; family Magnoliaceae; genus Magnolia; species Magnolia changhungtana. Next base: position 6,460,929 of record JASAUF010000502.1, on the reverse strand, counting down.
TGCAGAGGCTGCTAGGGCTGTTATGCATAAAGGTTGCACCACTCCCTCATCACCCCTTAAACGATTCATCACAATACAGAAACAGGACTAGTTCATACTCTATATATCGCGGCGAACCCTAAGGCACACTGCGACTTCAGAATATGCTCGCGGTCACTATAAAGGGCTGTCAGGGCTGTTACGCACAAAGGTTGCACCACTCCCCCATCACCTTATCAATGTAGGCCGACAGCGCGAATATAGTGTCCCATACCACCATAATCAGCTCACGAGTTAAGTTGCTCACTGGTCACTACGGGGAGACACGTAGCCCCAGCGTAGGCCGACAGCTCGACTACAGTGTCCCATACCACCATGCCCGGCTCATAAGTCTTAGCGGATCGAAGTACCATGGTTAACGGGATTTTCACTGGTAAGTTACCTTAGGTTCAAACATTAGCGACCAAACATGGTGAACATACATAAGACACACGGGTTACTTGACGTGTTCGGCTCGCTCGAGCCCATAACAAGTTGGGCGATATGAAGTGCAGAAGCACCTCGTGTGGCCAACCACTATCGCCAACCGAAGTACGACACGGGTTCTCCAACACATCATGTGTGGCGAAACGAATCTCAACCACAACTCCAAGTCTGATACTGGATGCCTGGACTATGGACGTAGCCCCAAGCTCAATCAATTCCTAACCATAGCATGTGAAGTACAGCATGATAACATCGTAATTCAAGAACACTAACAGTCATGTTATAAAGCATGTCATAAAGCATGTTAATAACAAGTTACAAAGCATATTCAAAAGCATGTTGTAAAGCACTATACAAATAGGTATACAAATACATATATTTCATAACTGAGTGGTTAGAGTAAACAACCACATGGAGGGTATCATACATAACTCTAAGGTAGTTGAGAACCCCATCTCAGCACCTACCTAAGGCACTAACACTTAAGCACTTACACTCACAAGCAATTTCACCAACACTTGGAATGCACTATTTCAACATACATGACGTATGTTAGAGGAAAGTGCACTAGGGTTGTCCCTTTACCAAACTATTATTTTATACGTATATATCATATTCATACAGCAAATAATCATGATAATTACATCAGAAAAATTTATACGCATGGAGTATTTTCTAGGATACCCAATTTCGACATACATAGTATTTACAAGGGAACTTGTATTACGGCGATTCCTTTCGCCAAGCAATTATTTTATGCGTACATAATATATTTATACAACAATTAATCATGACAAACATCTCGCTAAAATATACATGTATACGGTACTTCTTACAATACCGTATTTCTACATACATAGTGTTTATTAGTAAACATGTATTTAGGCGAATCCTTTCGCCAAATAAGTATTTTATCCATACGTCATATATCCATATGACAAATAAACATGTCAAACACATTTCCATAAAAAATACGTATACGGTATTTTATACGAATACCTAGAGTATGTGAAATTCCAAATTCTACAATTTTAATTGAAACAGAAAACGGAAAGCACTTTGTACATGTGCAATTGTATGCAGATCATGAATCTACCATTATCTGACATTGAAAGCATTGAAAACTGCAACCTATACACCTAAAGTCCTCACCTTGTGTTGTAGAATCGTAACGGAGTTGATAGGTTTGCTAAGCTTCGCATTTGGCAGTTTGGCAACCTATGGAACGAAATACGTTAGCTATTTCATAACCTACAACCACCTAAGCCCCAAATCAGGTTAGGGTTAGGGTTTCTTACCTAGAAATGGCGCCAGAATTGCCGGAAAAGCGGTGAGAATGGAGCGGTGAAGCTCGAATAGCAGCAGGGAAGAGTGGTAGGGAGTTCCTCCCACATCTCCCACACTTTCTCTCTCTTTCTCTCTCTCAATCTAGGTTTTCTCTCAAATTGGGATGGCTGCAATGAGAGAGGGTTTAAGGTCCTTATATAGCCTAAAAACTCACCGAAATAGACTCATGTTCAAAGTATACTTAGGTTATAACCAAAGCAGGACTTTTTCAGCTCAACGGAGGACTTCTGGCGGGCCTCCTTGAGCCAAAGGTCGGACTTAAGCTCACTAACGCTGGATCTACGTTCTATTAAGTTTTCGTTTCGGTCAGGATTCCAGATCACGCGTGGCGGACCAGTTTCAGTTCAACGGTCAGCGGATCTCGATCGGAGATTCCGAGTACATGTAAATGTGTATGAAATTTCTCCTGATTCGAGAGTGTAATTTGGTCTGATTCTGACGGTCTGGTTGCTTAAAACTGATCCGCAAACGAGAGATACTAGATTACTATTCAAGATATTTATTTTGTAAAGAAATAAGTGTTTTCACACTCTCTCGCTCCGGACTCAAGCGAACAGCCGTGGGACATCGGCTGGATTTGATTTCCGAGATGGTTGTCAAGACCAGCGAGGCGGTCCTAAGTCCTTAACCTCGTATTGTTCAGACTCCCGATGTGCGGTCTAGAACAGATACGGAGTTTCAACGTGCTCCCGAAAGCAGTCGGGTAATGAGTTTGATCCTAGATTTTAGGGTAACCTAGCGTCAATGATTCTACAAGTTTTGGGTCTTGCAGATCATATTTAAAGCGATTCAAACGGATTTCGTAGCTAATCTAGTTTAGTACTTAGTTACTTTCTCTCATTTCTAAAGGATTTAATCCTAAGTGATTTCCGTCTGAGGTGGTACTTAGTCCTTCATAGTTTATATATAGAGTGATCCAAGTTATAATACTTAACTAGTTTAAGATAGCATCTAGGGTGAAAGTACTTAGGAAAATTGAAAGTACAAGATGGAAAAGGGTTGGATTTGTGAAGGAAATGGGTTCATAAGCGATTTTAGACTGTGGGATTCAGTCCGGATAGGTTAACAAGGTGTTAGGAGTAACCCATTGCGTAAGGACGTCTAATTCCAGGTTGGCAAAAATCCGGGGTGTTACAATCTACCCCCCTTAAAACAAAATTTCGTCCCCGAAATTGGCTAAGGGTAAAAGGAAAGATTTAATTATTTCTTTTGCCCAAGTTTTATTAATTTCAAGTTTCTACGCATGGTAGGGTATGTAATAGCTGGTTCATTTTAGTCTACCCCCCTTAAAACTTATTTCTTTATCCATTGCTCATACACTGATGGTTTGCTACAATTTATTTCTTTACCTATTTGGAGCCTTGACGACAACTCCCAACAATTTAGAGTAAGATAGCTGTTTTCATTGTTTGACCAACACGGAGAAACAGTAATAGTGGGCTCGATCCCAATACATCGATCATCTACCGGGCCAGGGTAGGAAGATCATCGTATCACTTCCGAATCCTGGTGGATCCTGGTCTTCTGCTCGGCCAAGCAGTGAGTCCATTGGTAGTTGCCCAGGATTGAGAATTGGGTCAAGCTGCGAATACTTCGCAGTTGTATATTTCAGTAACTCCGTAGTCCGATCACTCTAGAACGTAAGGAATGTCCATCATTGAAAAGCTCAAATTGTCTATGTCTAAGGTTACCCCTTAGGTCTTAGTTTAAGAGAAGCCGTGATATTATCTATGTCAAAGGAAGTGGTGAATCAAATCTTACTAGATGATCCTAAAATGGTTTCTCATAGTAGAACTTGCTAGGGCTTCTATAATGTTCGTATTCAACAAACACAGTTTTGATCCTGGGCCAGTGGAGTAGGGTCCACCACGCTTCCGCTGCGCCACCCAGATCAAAGAGATGCAATAGGTGACCTAACTAGATTGGGCTCATAATGTTCTACCCCCCTTAAAATTTTATTTTCACCCTCAAGGCTCAAGATTTATGTCCTGCTCCGTATATCGGAACAAGGTGTAGTTTATAACCTATCCTTGACATGAAATGAGATGCGGTCTCCCACTACATTAGTTTTGGTACCTAGGATTATAGAAAGGGGCTATCACGAATGGGTGTGAGTTTGAGGCAAGATGCCTACTTCTACCAAGGAGTTTTGTCACGGTCCAGAATTATCCTATTTAATCATGTCTAGCTTAATAGGCATGCTATCTTTCTACGTTCATAAGCACAATATGTGATTTGGGACCTAATTCTTAACTGTCTGTTGCTCACTTTGGAAATTCCTTAGGCCTAAAAGAAAATATTTCTATTGGCTATATATTCTTACACTTCTCAAAGACAAAGTTATAAACTTTTGGTTGTAAGTGGTCAAGCCAACACGGAAGGAAAGTTGTGTAGTGGGTCAGAATCGGATACATGGACCTTCTGCCTCGCGAAGACAGAAAATTATTGTATCAGTTCTTAATCCTAATTGATCCCGACCTTCTGCTTGATCAGAGCATAGAGTTCATTGGTCACCACCAGGATTGAGAATTCGATTCAAACCGCGAATACCTCGCTTATAGGTAGTGTCTCTGCTCCGTGTTCCTGATTGTACTAAGTCCTTGAGACGGCAATTCTAAGGGTTATGTTGATTTGACCTAACATTAAATCCAACGGATCTATAAGTTTTCTCTGGGCGTGAATAGGTTCTAAGTTTAAACAAGCTTCCTAAGAGTTGTTAAGGAAACTTATGAGTACCAAGGAGATTTAACGAAGGAACGGGGTCTCGCTCCAACCTAATCAAGCCGACTTACGCTAGATGGTTTCTAATACAAGAAATTGGTTATCGCTTAGGGTTAAAGTTGTCTAAGTGGAATTGAGTTTATTGGGTTTTCTATACTGTCAAGTCTGTCGAAATCTAGGAGCACCACCCTAGGTCCAAATTCCAAAGGCTTACTTGGCCAGCGATCTTAAGTTGTACTAAATGGAACTGCATTGCTAATCCGACTTCAGGATTGGCAGTGGCATGGTTGGTAGGAGGGTGAGTGGGAATTAAATTTTATAAGCTTTGGAAAATGAGTCTTGTGTGGGAAAGCGCGCAATGGCCATAACCAATTCAAATAGGGCCATAGAAATTCAATGAAAAGTGAAGGGGAGAGAGAGTAAGGGCTAGAGGTTTGTTTCTCCACGAGTTTGAGCCTCAACAGATGTTTGTAGTAGCCTCAATGACAGCGTTTGAAGGTGAAAAATGAAAAGGTAGGATGGGTTTGGGAGCTCAGACGTTTTTGAGCTTCAAATGGGGGTGTAGGAGCTCAAATGTGAAAGAAATGGGAAGGGTAGAAGGTTAGGGTTGCTGTGATCGATGGAAGTGGGTGAATCATGGTCGAAAATGGTCGATTGAAAGATTGGAGGAAGGATTTGAGAGAGAAAATCGCAATTGGAAGGGAAGGGAGTTTGGAAAGGAGAAATGTGAGAGAGAGAGGGGCTACAGACCTAGAAATCGGAACCCCACAGATATTTCGCTCGCACCAAGCGTTCGTGGAGGTCAGGCCGACCATGCCCAGGCCGAGCCCAACACCAGCGGACCCACCTGACCGCGGCCCAACACCAGCGGACTCGCCTTGCCCGGTGCCGTGCCCCCGCAGTGGGGTTGTGTCTTCCACCATCCCAAGGTGCCAAATGCACCCTGGGTCCACTTGGCTCCCCCCCGGATTGATGCGTGTGGCCCCCCGACTCCGTTTCAAGTCATTTCGATCAAATCGGACGTATCTGGCAATCCGGAATGAGTTATCTGACGTATAATATATGATTTTGGGGCAGGACGAGCTAATGAAGCCATCCAACCTAGCTATACTGGGTTACGAAGCCCGAAATTGCGAAAAACTCCTCCGATTGATGGTAATTTCCCCGTTTCAATTTCGTTTTACTAAGAATAGTAGTTTTGGTTTGATTACTCTTACTCCATTGGGTTTTAGGAGTTGCGCTCATCGTGTAAAGGGCTTAGAATAATTAGGAGAACGGTTTTCTGAAGTCAGATAGGACACTTGCTATTTTTGGCCGAAAACCTTGCACACTAGTAGACATCACAACCTAGGAGTTTTAGTTGTAGTTTATTTCTGATTTCCTTCCCATTACTTGGTATCCCTATTTAAAGGGTTGTGAACACATTTTTCTTTTGTCATTCATTAATCAATTTTGAATTTATTAGAATTTTTTTTTTTTTTTACTTTCTGCTTTCTTTTCTCATAGACTCGAGAAGTCTCTATGAGGAGTCCAGAGAAGCTCCGAGGATTCGGAATAGTTACATCATCACTCTTATTACCGATTTTCAACGGTTGGGGTAAGGTGGATTGTAATCTAGAATTATCTATAGACGGCCTACGAATATTTTAAGGTCGACCCGTGCGACCAATGGTTAATACGGATTCGATTCGGCGTTTGTTTTCAGCGAACTTCGCCAATTGGTGAAGTCGGGATACCTATGACTGTTTCTACATTCCGTCGCTCCCTCCTAAGTCAGAGTGCATCAGAGCGCGTCAGTGTGCGTCGTGTGACCATAACCTAGGTCCGGTTTAATCCAAATCATGCTCTGATACCATCTTGTAACGCCCTAAAAATCAGGGGTCGAGCATAAACTAAACTCCCGAGTTCCAGAACATCACTTATGCAACAAAATGAATGATGATTGAATGTTGACTGTATTCGTGCATTGAACATGAGTGAGATTAAGCCAAAACAGCATATCATACTCCAGAGACAGTTAAATTTGTAAGCGGAAGACTATGATAGATAGATAAAATATATAAACTATGATGAGTCTCCAGAGTGTGATAACATTACCAGGTTAAATAATTACAAGTACAGTTCTAAAATATACCTAATGTGATGACGTGTAATGTCTCCTATCCTAAATGCCATAGCCTCGTCAGTACAATACCAGGTCTTCATAGACCTGACAGAGAGATACAGATAGGAGAACTCTTCCTCATTACCATAGAAGTAGTCCGGCTCTGCTTCACAAGCATCGTCATCACCTGAAACTTAACAAATCTGTTTGGTGTGTACAACACCGTCCCGTAACGTGGGAGTGAGTAGCCAACTCAGTGAAACAATAAAGCATAGGTTAACATGTTATCGACTCAATCAAGCAGTAATGATAAAGCAGTAAAATCAAACACTCCTAGCTACTCTTATTAATGCAAGTATGAATGCAGGTATGATGGATGCCCTCACCGACATACTCCCTCATACGACACCATCTCACGTTCATGGAATGCTTTCATCCCACAGTGCTCCACATCTTCCAGGCACATTCAATGCATGATGAGTATGATTACCGAGTTTTTAATTAGTCCATTTCAGACAGTAGGATTGGGAAACTAAGGTACCTCCCTTGTATCATTCCCAAACATGATCCATTCCAGGGTCATCAGTCCGAGTTAATATCAAACGGTGGTGTATTTTTTAGGTCACTACAGAGGCTGCCAGGGCTGTTACGCACAAAGGTTGCACCACTCCACCATCACCCCTTAAATGATTCATCACAATACAGAAACAGGCCTAGTTCATACTCTATATATCACGGCGAACCCTAAGGCGCATTGCGACTTCAGAATATGCTCGCGGTCACTACAAAGGGCTGCTAGGGCTGTTACGCACAAAGGTTGCACCACACCCCCATCACCTTATCAATGTAGGCCGACAGCGCGAATATAGTGTCCCATACCACCATAATCAGCTCACAGTTAAGTTGCTCACTGGTCACTACGGGGAGGCACGTAGCCCCAGTGTAGGCCGACAGCTCGACCACGGTGTCCCATACCATCATGCCCGGCTCATGAGACTTAGCGGATCGAGGTACCATGGTTAACGAGATTTTCACTGGTAAGTTTGGTACTCTAGGTTCAAACATTAGCGACCAAACATGGTGAACATACATAAGACACACGGGTTACTTGACGTGTTCGGCTCGCTCGAATGCACAACAAGTTGGGCGATATGAAGTGCAGAAGCACCTTGTGTGGCCAACCACTATCGCCAACCGAAGTACGACACGGGTTCGCCAACACATCATGTGTGGCGAAACGAATCTCAACCACAATTCCAAGTCTGATACCGGATGCCTGGACTATGGACGTAGCCCCAAGCTCAATTAATTCTTAACCATAGCATGTGAAGTACAGAATGATAACATGGTAATTCAAGAACACTAGCAATCATGTTATAAAGCATGTTAAAAAACAAGTTACAAAGCATATTCAAAAGCATGTTGTAAAGCACTATACAAATAGGGATACAAATACATATATTTCATAACTGAGTGGTTAGAGTAAACAACCACATGGAGGGTATCATACATGACTCTTAGGTAGTTGAGAACCCCATCTCAGCACCTACCTAAGGCACTAACACTTATGCACTTACACTCACAAGCAATTTCACCAACACTTGGAATGCACTATTTCAACATACATGACGTATGTTAGAGGAAAGTGCACTAGGGTTGTCCTTTTACCAAACTAGTATTTTATACGTATATATCAATTCATACAGCAAATAATCATGATAATTACATCAGCAAAATTTATACGCATGGGGAATTTTCTAGGATACCCAATTTCGACATACATAGTATTTACAAGGGAACTTGTATTACGGCGATTCCTTTCGCCAAGCAATTATTTTATGCGCACATAATATATTTATACAACAATTAATCATGACAAATATCTCGCTAAAATATACATGTACACGGTACTTCTTACAATATCGTATTTCTACATACATAGTGTTTATTAGTAAACATGTAGTTAGGCAAATCCTTTCGCCAAATAAGTATTTTATCCATACGTCATATATCCGTACGACAAATAAACATGTCAAACACATTTCCATAAAAAATACGTATACGGTATTTTATACAAATACCTAGAGTATGTGAATTTCCAAATTCTACAATTTTAATCGAAACAGAAAACGGAAAGCATTTTGTACATGTGCAATTCCATGCAGATCATGAATCTACCATTATCTGACATTGAAAGCGTTGAAAACCGCAACCTATATACCTAAAGTCCTCACCTTGTGTTGTAGAATCGTAACGGAGTTGATAGGTTTGCTAAACTCCCGCATTCGGTAGTTTGGCAACCTATGTAACGAAATATGTTAGCTATTTCATAACCTACAACCACCTAAGCCCCAAATCAGGTTAGGGTTAGGGTTTCTTACCTAGAAACGGCACCGGAATTGCCGGGAAAGCGGTGAGAATGGAGCGGTGAAGCTCGAATAGCGGCAGGGAAGAGTGGCAGGGAGTTCCTCCCACATCTCCCACACTTTCTCTCTCTTTTCTCTCTCTCAGTCTAGGTTTTCTCTCAAATTGGGATGGCTGCAATGAGAGAGGGTTTAAGATCCTTATATAGCCTAAAAACTCACCGAAATAAACTCATGTTCAAAGTATACTTAGGTTATAACCAAAGCGGGACTTTTTCAGCTCAACGGAGGACTTCTGGCGGGCCTCCTTGAGCCAAAGGTCGGACTTAAGCTCACTAACGCTGGATCTACGTTCTATTAAGTTTTCGTTTCGGTCGGGATTCCAGATCATGCCTGGCGGACCAGTTTCTGATCAACGGTCAATGGATCTCGATCGGAGATTCCGAGTACATGTAAATGTGTATGAAATTTCTCCTGATCCGAGGGTGTAATTTGGTCTGATTCTGACGGTCCGGTTGCTTAAAACTGATCCGCAAACGAGAGATGCCAGATTACTATTCAAGATATTTATTTTGTAAAGAAATAAGTGTTTTCACACTCTCTCGCTCCGGACTCGAGCGAACAGCCGTGGGACATCGGCTAGATTTGATTTTCGAGATGGTTGTCAAGCCCAGCGAGGCGGTCCTAATTCCTTAACCTCGTATTGTTCGGACTCCCGATGTGCGGTCCAGATCAGATACGGAGTTTCAACGTGCTCCCGAGAGCAGTCGGGTAATGAGTTTGATCCTAGATTTTAGGGTAACCCAGCGTCAATGATTCTACAAGTTTTGGGTCTTGCAGATCATATTTAAAGCGATTCAAATGGATTTCGTAGCTAATCTAGTTTAGCACTTAGTTACTTTCTCTCATTTCTAAAAGATTTAATCCTAAGTGATTTCCGTCTAAGGTGGTACTTAGTCCTTCGCAGTTTGTATATAGATTTTAATACTTAACTAGTTTAAGATAATATCTAGGGTGAAAGTACTTAGGAAAATTGAAAGAACAAGATGGAGAAGGGTTGGATTTGTGAAGGAAATGGGTTCAGAAGCGATTTTAGACTGTGGGATTCAGTCCTGATAGGTTAACAAGGTGTTAGGAGCAACCCATTGCCTAAGGACGTCTAATTCCAGGTTAGTAAAAATCTAGGGTATTACAATCTACCCCCCTTAAAATAAAATTTCGTCCTCGAAATTGGCTAAGGGTAATAAGGAAAGATTTAATTATTTCTTTTGCCCAAGTTTTATTGATTTCAAGTTTCTATGCATGGTAGGGTATGTACTAGCTGGTTCATTTTAGTCTACCCCCCTTAAAACTTATTTCTTTATCCATTGCTCATACCTTGATGGTTTGCTACAATTTATTTCTTTACCTATTTGGAGTCTTGACGATAACTCCCAACAATTTAGAGTAAGATAGTTGTTTTCATTGTTTGACCAACACGGAGAAACAGTAGTAGTGGGCTCGATCCCAATACATCAATCATCTATCGGGCCAGGGTAGGAAGCTCATCGTATCACTTCTAAATCCTGATGGATCCTGGTCTTCTGCTCGGCCAAGCAGTGAGTCCATTGGTAGTCGCCCAGGATTGAGAATTGGGTCAATCCGCGAATACTTCGCAGTTGTGTATTTCAGTAACTCCATAGTCTGATCACTCTAGAAACGTAGGGAATGTCCATCATTGAAAAGCTCAAATTGTCTATGTCTAAGGTTACCCCTTAGGTCTTAGTTTAAGAGAAGCCGTGATATTATCTATGTCAAAGGAAGTGGTGAATCAAATCTTACTAGATGATCCTAAAATGGTTTCTCATAGTAGAACTTGCTAGGGCTTCTATAATGTTCGTATTCAACGAACACAGTTTCGATCCTGGGCCAGTGGAGTAGGGTCTACCACGCTTCCGCTGCGCCACCCAGATCAAAGAGATGCAATAGGTGACCTAACTAGATTGGGCTCATAATGTTCTACCCCCCTTAAAATTTTATTTTCACCCTCAAGGCTCAAGATTTATGTCCTGCTCTGTATATCGGAACAAGGTGTAGTTTATAACTTATCCTTGACATGAAATGAGATGCGGTCTCCCACTACATCAGTTTTGGTACCTAGGATTATAGAAAGGGGCTATCACGAATGGGTGTGAGTTTGAGGCAAGATGCCTACTTCTACCAAGGAGTTTTGTCACGGGCCAGAATTATCCTATTTAATAATGTCTAGCTTAATAGGCATGCTATCTTTCTACGTTCATAAGCACAATATGTATGCCGACATGGCATGTGATTTGGGACCTAATTCTTAACTGTCTGTTGCTCACTTGGGAAATTCCTTAGGCCTAAAAAGAAATATTTCTATTGGCTATATATTCTTACACTTCTCAAAGACAAAGTTATAAACTTTTGGTTGTAAGTGGTCAAGCCAACACGGAAGGAAAGTTGTGTAGTGGGTCAGAATCGGATACATGGACCTTCTGCCTCGCGAAGACAGAAAATTATCGTATCAGTTCTTAATCCTAATTGATCCCGACCTTCTGCTTGATCAGAGCATAGAGTTCATTGGTCACCACCAGGATTGAGAATTCGATTCAAACCGCGAATACCTCGCTTATAGGTAGTGTCTCTGCTCCGTGTTCCTGATTGTACTAAGTCCTTAAGACGGCAATTCTAAGGGTTATGTTGATTTAACCTAACATTAAATCCAAGGGATCTATAAGTTTTCTCTGGGTGTGAATAGGTTCTACGTTTAAACAAGCTTCCTAAGAGTTGTTAAGGAAACTTATGAGTACCAAGGAGATTTAACGAAGGAACGGGGTCTCGCTCCAACCTAATCAAGCCGACTTACGCTAGATGGTTTCTAATACAAGAAATTGGTTATCGCTTAGGGTTAAAGTTGTCTAAGTGGAATTGAGTTGCCCGAACTTGAATTTAACTACGCTTGAGCACTACACACTTGTTTATACTAGCTATGAAGGTCCTAGGGCTCACATTATTCATTTATTGGGTTTTCTATACTGTCAAGTCTGTCGAAATCTAGGAGCACCACTCTAGGTCCAAATTCCAAAGGCCTACTTGGCCAGCGATCTTAAGTTGTACTAAATGGAACTGCATTGCTAATCCGACTTCAGGATTGGCAGTGGCATGGTTGGTAGGAGGGTGGGTGGGGATTAAATTTTATAGGCTTTGGAAAATGAGTCTTGTGTGGGAAAGCGCGCAATGGCCGTAACCAATTCAAATAGGGCCATAGAAATTCAATGAAAAGTGAAGGGGAGAGAGAGTAAGGGCTGGAGGTTTGTTTCTCCACGAGTTTGAGCCTCAACAGATGTTTGTAGTAGCCTCAATGACAGCGTTTGAAGGTGAAAAATGAAAAGGTAGGATGGGTTTGGGAGCTCAGACGTTTTTGAGCTTCAAATGGGGGTGTAGGAGCTCAAATGTGAAAGAAATGGGAAGGGTAGAAGGTTAGGGTTGCTGTGATCGATGGAAGTGGGTGAATCATGGTCGAAAATGGTGGATTGAAAGATTAGAGGAAGGATTTGAGAGAGAAAATCACAATTGGAAGGGAAGGGAGTTTGGAAAGGAGAAATGTGAGAGAGAGAGAGGGGCTACAGACCTAGAAATCAGAACCCCACAAACATTTTGCACGCACCAAGCGTGCGTGGAGGTCAGGCCGACCACGCCCAGGCCGGGCCCAACACCAGCGGACCCACCTGACCGCGGCCTAACACCAGCGGACCCGCCTTGCCAGGCGCAGCGCCGCCGCAGTGGGGTTGTGTCCTCCACCATCCCAAGGTGCCAAATGCACCCTGGGTCCACTTGGTTCTCCCCCGGATTGATGCGTGTGGCCCCCCGACTCCGTTTCGAGTCATTTCGATCAAATCGGACGTATCTGGCAATCCGGAATGAGTTATCTGATGTATAATATATGATTTTGGGGCAGGACAAGCTAATGAAGCCATCTAACCCAGCGACGCTAGGTTGCGAAACCCGAAATTGCAAAAAACCTCTACGATTTACGGTCGTTTCCCCATTTCAATTTTGTTTTACTAAGAATAGTAGTTTTAGTTTGATTACTCTGACTCCGTTGGGTTTTAGGAGTTGCGCTCATCGTGTAAAGGGCTTAGAATAATTAGGAGAACGATTTGGTGAAGTCAGATAGGACACTTACTATTTTTGGCCGAAAACCTAGCACACTAGGAGGCATCACAACCTAGGAGTTTTAGTTGTAGTTTATTTCTGATTTCCTTTCCATTACTTGGTATCCCTATTTAAAGGGTTGTGAACTCATTTTTCTTTTGTCATTCATTAATCAATTTCGAATTTATTAGAATTTATTTTTTTTACTTTCTACTTTCTTTTCTCGTAGACTCGAGAAGTCTCTGTGAGGAGTCAAGAGAAGCTCCGAGGATTCGGAATAGTTACATCATCACTCTTATTACCGATTTTCAACGGTTGGGGTGAGGTGGATTGTACTCTAAAATTATCTATAGACGGCCTACGAATATTTTAAGGTCGACCCGTGCGACCAATGGTTAATACGGACTCGATTTTGGCGTTTGCTTTCAGCGAACTTTGCCAATTGGTGAAGTCGGGATACCTATGACTGTTTCTACATTCCGTCCCTCCCTCCTAAGTCAGAGTGCGTCAGAGTGCGTCAGTGTGCATCGTGTGACCATAACCCAGGTCCGGTTTAATCCAAATCATGCTTTGATACCATCTTGTAACGCCCTGAAAATCGGGGGTCGAGCATAAACTCAACTCTCGAGTTCTAGAACATCACTTATGCAACAAAATGAATGATGATTGAATGTTGACTGTATTCGTGCATTGAACATGAGTGAGATTAAGCCAAAACAACATATCATACTCCAGAGACAGTTAAATTTGCAAGCGGAAGACTATGATAGATAGATAAAATATATAAACTATGATGAGTCTCCAGAGTGTGATAACATTACCAGGTTAAATAATTACAAGTACAGTTCTATAATATACCTAATGTGATGACGTGTAATGTCTCCTATCCCAAATGCCATAGCCCTATCAGTACAATACCAGGTCTTCATAGACCTGACAGAGAGATACAGATAGGAGAACTCCTCATTACCATAGAAGTAGTCTGGCTCTGCTTCATAAGCATCGCCATCACTTGAAACTCAACAAATCTGTTTGGTGTGTACAACACCGTCCCGTAACGTGGGAGTGAGTAGCTAACTCAGTGGAACAATAAAGCGTAGGTTAACATGTTATCGACTCAGTCAAGCAGTAATGATAAAACAGTAAAATCAAACACTCCTAGCTACTCTTATTAATGCAAGTATGAATGCAGGTATGATGGATGCCCTCACCGACATACTCCCTCATACGACACCATCTCATGTTCGCGGCATGCTTTCATCCCACAGTGCTCCACATCTTCCAGGCACATGCAATGCAAGATGAGCATGATTACTGAGTTTTTAATTAGTCCATTTCATACAGCAGGATTGAAAAACTAAGGTACCTCCCTTGTATCATTCCCAAACATAATCCATTCTAGGGTAATCAGTCCTAGTTAATATCAAACGATGGTGTATTTTTTAGGTTACTGCAGAGGCTGTCAGGGCTGTTACGCACAAAGGTTGCACCACTCCCTCATCACCCCTTAAACGATTCATCACAATACAGAAACAGGCCTAGTTCATACTCTATATATCGCGGTGAACCCTAAGGCGTACTGCGACTTCAGAATATGCTCGCGGTCACTACAAAGGGCTGCCAGGGCTGTTACGCACAAAGGTCGCACCACTCCCCCATCACCTTATCAATGTAGGCCGACAGAGCAAATATAGTGTCCCATACCACCATAATCAGCTCAAGAGTTAAGTTGCTCACTGGTTACTACGGGGAGGCACGTAGCCCCAGCGTAGGCCGACAGCTCGACCACGGTGTCCCATACCACTATGCCCGGCTCATGAGTCTTAGCGGATCGAGGTACCTTGGTTAACGGGATTTTCACTGGTAAGTTTGGTACCCTAGGTTCAAACATTAGCGACCAAACATGGTGAACATACATAAGACATACAGGTTACTTGACGTGTTCGGCTGGCTCAAGCGCACAACAAGTTGGGCGATATGAAGCGCAGAAGCACCTCGTGTGGCCAACCACTATCGCCAACCGAAGAACGACACGGGTTCGCTAACACATCATGTGTGGCGAAACGAATCTCAACCACAACTCCAAGTCTGATATCGGATGCCTGGACTATGGACGTAGCCCCAAGCTCAATCAATTCCTAACCCTAGCATGTGAAGTACAGCATGATAACATGGTAATTCAAGAACACTAGCAATCATGTTATAAAGCATGTCATAAAGCATGTTAATAAACAAGTTACAAAGCATATTCAAAAGCATGTTGTAAAGCACTATACAAATAGGGATACAAATACATATATTTCATAACTGAGTGGTTAGAGTAAACAACCACATGGAGGGTATCATACATGACTCTAAGGTAGTTGAGAACCCCATCTTAGCACCTACCTAAGGCACTAACACTTAAGCACTTACACTCACAAGCAATTTCACCAACACTTGGAATGCACTATTTCAACATACATGACGTATGTTAGAGGAAAGTGCACTAGGGTCGTCCCTATACCAAACTAGTATTTTATACGTATATATCATATTCATACAACAAATAATCATGATAATTACATCAGTAAAATTTATACGCATGGGGTATTTTCTAGGATACCCAATTTCGACATACATAGTATTTACAAGAGAACTTGTATTACGGCGATTCCTTTCGCCAAGCAATTATTTTATGCGCACATAATATATCTATACAAAAATTAATCATGACAAACATCTCGCTAAAATATACATGTATACGGTACTTCTTACAATACCGTATTTCTACATACATAGTGTTTATTAGTAAACATGTATTTAGGCGAATCCTTTCGCCAAATAAGTATTTTATCCGTACGTCATATATCCATACGACAAATAAACATGTCAAACACATTTCCATAAAAAATACGTATACGGTATTTTGTATGAATACCTAGAGTATGTGAAATTCCAAATTCTACAATTTTAATCGAAACAGAAAACGGAAAGCACTTTGTACATGTGCAATTCCATGCAGATCATGAATCTACCATTATCTGACATTGAAAGCATTGAAAACTGCAACCTATACACCTAAAGTCCTCACCTTGTGTTGTAGAATCGTAACGGAGTTGATAGGTTTGCTAAGCTCCCGCATTCGGCAGTTTGGCAACCTATGGAATGAAATACGTTAGCTATTTCATAACCTACAACCACCTAAGCCCCAAATCAGGTTAGGGTTATTCTTACCTAGAAACGGCGACGGAATTGCTGGGAAAGCGGTGAGAATGGAGTGGTGAAGCTCGAATAGCGGCAAGGAAGAGTGTCCGGGAGTTCCTCCCACATCTCCCACACTTTCTCTCTTTTCTCTCTCTCAATCTAGGTTTTCTCTCAAATTCGGATGGCTGCAATGAGAGAGGGTTTAAGGTCCTTATATAGCCTAAAAACTCACCAAAATAGACTCCTGTTCAAAGTATACTTAGGTTATAACCAAAGCGAAAATTTTTCAGCTCAACAGAGGACTTCTGGCGGGCCTCCTTGAGCCAAAGGTCGGACTTAAGCTCACTAACGCTAGATCTATGTTCTATTAAGTTTTCGTTTAGGTCGGGATTCCAGATCACGCGTGGCGGACCAGTTTCAATTCAACGGTCAGCGGATCTCGATCGGAGATTCCGAGTACATGTAAATGTGCATGAAATTTCTCCTGATCCGAGGGTGTAATTTGGTCTGATTCTGACGGTCTGGTTGCTTAAAACTGATCTACAAATGAGAGATGCTAGATTACTATTCAAGATATTTATTTTGTAAAGAAATAAGTGTTTTCACACTCTCTCGCTCCGGACTCAAGCGAACAGCCGTGGGACATCGGCTAGATTTGATTTCCGAGATGGTTGTCAAGCCCAGCGAGGCGGTCCTAAGTCCTTAACCTCATATTGTTCGAACTCCCAATGTGCGGTCTAGATCAGATACGGAGTTTCAACGTGCTCCCGAGAGCAGTCGGGTAATGAGTTTGATCCTAGATTTTAGAGTAACCTAACATCAATGATTCTACAAGTTTTGGGTCTTGCAGATCATATTTAAAGTGATTCAAACGGATTTCGTAGCTAATCTAGTTTAGCACTTAGTTACTTTCTCTCATTTCTAAAGGATTTAATCCCAAGTGATTTTCGTCTGAGGTGGTACTTAGTCTTTCGTAGTTTATATATAGAGTGATCCAAGTTATAATACTTAACTAGTTTAAGATAGTATCTAGGGTGAAAGTACTTAGGAAAATTGAAAGAACAAGATGGAGAAGGGTTGGATTTGTGAAGGAAATGGGTTCAGAAGTGATTTTAGACTGTGGGATTCAGTCCTGATAGGTTAACAAGGTGTTAGGAGTAACCCATTGCCTAAGGACGTCTAATTTCTGGTTGGCAAAAATCCGGGGTGTTACACTTTTGACTTACTTCATCCCATTCAAACTTCACCTTGCTATTTCATTAGGTGGGTAAATGGTTTATACCTCCCTGCTAAGTTTGATTTGAAGCATCGTATGTAGACTAATTTTCCGTACAAGATTTATAGTTCCCATAATGTTTTCGGCGGTGGCATCTCCTAAATTTCCTTGATTTTTCGGAGTCAACTTCTATTCCCTAATGTCTGACAATGAATTTAAGAAACTTCCTTGATAGTACTATGAACGCACATTTCAACCAATTCATTTTTAGTTGCTTCTTCTTAAGCCTTTGGAAGACTGACAACAAGTGTCCTCGATGTTCTGCATAATCATAGGATCACACTACTAAATCATCAACATAGCATTCAACATGTTTATGTATCATATCATAGAAGATGTTTTACATTGGTCTCTGGTATGTTGCCTCCACATTCTTTAAACTAAATGACATAAATTTATAACAGTATATTCATAGAGTTGTTCAGAATGTTGTAACTTCTTCATCATCTTTTGTTATGTGTATCTGATTACATTAGGAATACCCATTCATAAAAGACAATATTGCATATTTTTTCATATTATCAATCAATAATTCTGTGATGTGCAATGAGAAATCATCTTTTGAGCACACCTCATTGAGATCTCTAAAGTCGATGCATACTCTAATTTGCCCACTTTTCTCCCTAAGTAGGACTATGTTAGAGATCCATTTAGGATACTTCACTTCTCTAATGAAACCTATCATAATCAATTTATTTATCTCGTCCTCGATACTCGAAACTAGCTCAGGATGGAAACAATGTTAGATTTATTTAATTGGCCTTTTCTCTTTACAGATATTATGGCAATGCCTTAATATAGCTGGTTTTAAACTCAGCATTTTTGCATAAGTCCAGGTGAATAATGTAAAGGCCGAGATATATGTCCTAGAGGGGAGGGGGTGAATAGGACTATGCCAAATTAAAAAATAAATGCAGAATTTAAAGAAAGATAACATAATTCAAATAATAATGAAGCACAAGTAAATAACAACCTCAAATGTACTAGTCTTGAGAGGTTGATACAAACTTAGTTCTAAGGACAACCTAACTATGAGACCCGTATTCTAGCCTATACCATTCCGTAGGCTACCACGCTCCTCCCGGCCAAATTATGGTAACCCGTGATCTGTTATCAGTGTTTGCATGTGATACTAAGTGTTCACTACGTGAAAAATGGAAAAAAAAAAAAGGACAGATTTAGAGACGGTTCTGGACCGTCTCTAAAATTGCTTGGTTTAAAGATGCTTTAGAGACGGCCGTAAACTGTCTCTAAAATTTTAGACGGCCCCTGACCGTCCCTAATATTGTCCTAAAAATTTGAACGGCCACAAATCATTTAAGACGGTTGTTGACCGTCTATATGCGGCCATCTGAGACGGCTAAAGACCGTCTCTAATAGAGACGGTCATCAACCGTCTTATATGCTGTCATCTGAGACGGTCATTGGCCGTCTGCATTAGAGACGGTCATTGGTCGTCTCGTAGTTGTAATATGAGACTGTTAAAGACCGTCTCTATTAGAGACGGTCCTTAGCCGTCTTACAGCCCTGTCAAAAACCGTCTCTATTAGAGACTGTCAAAGACCGTCTTTATTAGAGACTGTCAATGACCATCTCTATTAGAGACAGTCAATGACCGTCTCTATTAGAGACTGTTAACGTCCGTCTCTCTTACAGACGGGCCTTAGCTGTCATATAGCCCTGTTAAAGACCGTCCCTTTTAGTGATTGTCAACGACTGTCTGCTAGACCGTCTCTAATGCTAAATTTTCAATGTTTAAGAAAAATTTAGATTTTTTTTTAAAAAAAACTGTGATTTTAAAAAATTCTAGATTTTGAAAAAAAAAAATTTAAGAACTTCAAATAATGTTGATAACTTTGAAAAAAAAAAAAAGATTTCGATAAAAAAATGATATTTTGAAAAAGAAAATATTAGAAATTAAATAAAATTGTGAAAAAATTGACAAATTGTAAAAAAAGATATATTTTTTAAAATAGAAAACTAGATTTTGTATTTTGACAAAAAAAAAATTTAAAAAGTAATATAACAAGATTTCGATAAAAAAAATGATATTTTGAAAAAGAAAATTTTAAAAATAAAACAAAATCATGAGAAAATCGACAAATTGTAAAAAAATATATATATTAAAAAAAAAAAAAGAAAACTAGATTTTTTATTTTGACAAGAAAATTTGAAAAGTTATATAACAAAAGTGAAATTAAATTAAAAAAAAATGATATATTGAAAAAGAAAATTTAAGAAATTAAACAAAATTGTGAAAAAATTGATAAATTGTGAAAAATATATTTTTTTAAAAAAAAGAAAATTAGATTTTGTATTTTGACAAGAAAAATTGAGAAGTTAGATAACAAAAGTGAGATTTTGATGATGTGTTGTATATCCTTGCCACCCTTATGTTTCTCCAACCCATTTTTGGGCCGGGTATAAAAAATTGTGTAGATTTAAATCTTAAGTGGACCACACCACTGGAAAGAAATAGTACCTCGCCATTAAAAATTATAAAGAGCCCATTGTAAGGTTTTAGTAATGTTTATTTGCAAATCAACTTGTTGATAATGTAAATAAGATCTAGATGAAGGCAAACTACAAAGATCAAATTGATGTGTCCCTTTTAAGTCCAAAAATCACTCGTATACGAAACTCAGGTGGGCCATAGCATCTAAAACTATGTGAAGACATCCTTAAAATATATAAAAGCATTTAATTGGTGGGGCCCACATGAGTTTTGGATATGTATGAAACTTGGGCTGACTCCTCATCCAAGTGGGACACACATAATGAATGGGCTGGATCTATGAACCACATCTAGGTGGGCCCAATAAATGATTATGAATGTCTTAATGGGAGGGTAACCCTCTCGACTATATATAGTATGTAGTGTGGCCCACCCAAGTCATGGATCGACTTTATTTTTAAGCTCGTGGCCCACCATGGAATGGTGCATCTGACTGACGGGGCAGATCCAAATTAAGTTCAAGTGGACCCACCATAGAAAAGAGTGGGATAGTAACACCCACTATTGAAACCTTCTTAGGGCCCGCGCACCGCGATGTTTATTTGAGATCCAACCTATTTATAAGTTAATACTAGAGCTGGGCATCGGTCTGAGTCGGACCGGATTGAGTCCAACCTGATCAGATCCGAAATCTCAATGGCTTAACCCGAACCCAATCCGAACCGAGATCGAGTTTAGGTCGCCGGCCTCGAACCGACCCGAAGTATACATGTCCTGATCCGATCCAAGTCCGACTCGGTCAGGAAAACCGAGTCGGATCGGATGGGGCACTATTTGGATCGCTTCAGATTTTTTTACAAAATTTTTTTTGAAAAGTTTGAAAAAAAATAAAAAATAAAATAAATTACCAGGACATCTTGGTAGATGCAATCCTTCTCTGCTCTGACATTCACCATTAAAAATTATAAAGAGCCCATCATAAGGTTTCAGTAATGTTTATTTACAATCCAACTTGTTGATAATGTAAAGAAGATCTAGATGAAGGTAAACTACAAAGATCAAATTGATCGAAAACTTTTGTGGCCTTCAAAAGGTTTTTAACAGTTATTCATCATTGTTTTGACTGGTATGACCCACTTGAGATTATTAAGTTCTTATTATTTGAAATCACATCCTAAAATATGATGGAAAAATATATGGACGGTGTCGATATACATAAAATATATCAAGGTGGGCCCTACACGGTTAGAGTAACACCCATGAAGGAGTTACCTAAATAGTGAAATAGTACTATAAGGTCACCTCATGGGAACTTCCCATGAGGTTAATCTGTGTGCGCCCCACATATAAAAGCATTTGGTGAGGCCCACATGAGTTTTGGATGTGTATGAAACTTGGTTTGACTCCTCATCCAAGTGGGACACACATAATGAATGGGTTGGATCTATGAACCACATCTAGGTGGGCCCAATAAATAATCATGAAATGTTTTAATGGGAGGATAACCCTCTCAACTATAGTATGTGGTGTGGCCCACCCAAGTCATGGATTGACTTTATTTTTAAGCTCTAAAACGTACCTCCCCATAAGACCTTATTAGAGACTGACAATGCTTAAGGGGCTCCATGAGGTGCATTTCAATATATTTGTTTTATCTAAGCCGTCCATAAATTTTGAAATATTATTTCAGTGCATGACCTTAAAAAGTAGAAAGATTAAAAGTCTAAGTGGACCACACCATAAGAAATAATGAAAAATAAATTTATAACGTTAGTATGTGGTGTGGTCCACCTACAGCTTCGATTTGAGTCATTTTTTGGATCAACCCTAAAAATGAGACGTTAAAATTAATAGATGGAGTGGATAATTAACATAGACAATGGTGGGCCCCACAAGTCCTAAAATAATGAAAATTCGGGATCAACCTACACTGTTCATCCATTTTTTGAGATTATTTTAGAGAACTATCCAAAAAATGATTCATATCCAAAGATTAATTAAATGAACCACACCACAAATAAGGGGAACAAATTGGCTACTCTCCCCGACACCATCTAATGGCTTGTGGTTGGTGTTATGTGGGCCCCACCATGATGTTTGTGTTTAATCCATGTCGGCCATCTATTTTTAAAGATCATCTTACGGCATGAGACAAAAAATGAGGCATATCCCATTATGAGATGGACCACATTATAGGAAAAAGTGTTGAATGAGCGTCAACCATTTAAAACATTTCGGGGGCCATAAAAGTTTTAGATCTAGATGATTTTTGTTTTTCCCCTTTATCTAGGCCTGTATGACCTAATCAACAGATTGGATGTCAAAGAAAAAGTACAATGGCCTTAAGATAGTTTCAACGGTGGTACAGTGACGCCCACCATTAAAAACTTCTAAAGGAAACAAAAGTTTTATATCAAGATGATATTTGTGCTTTCACATATTTCATGTATTTTTTAACTTTTCAACCGGTTGGATTTCAAATAAACATTACGATGGGCCTTAAGATAGTTTCAATGGTGGGAATCACTCTCCTCGCTGTTTTCTATGGTGGGGTTCGCTATAGATTTTTATCTGCCTCATTCTTTGGCTCATGACTTAAAATGATATCTCAAAATGGATGGATGGTGTGGATATAATAAATACATCATAGTGGGGCCTACAAAACTTGGTGTGGTCACGGTATGACGTCCAAGAGGGAAACGAATCGGCTACTCCCCTGACACCGTACCTGTGGCTAGTGGTCGGTTCTCTATGAGTCCCACCATGATGTATGTGTTTCATCCATGCTGTCCATCTATTTTTACATATCATATTAGGGCTTGATGCCAAAAATGAGAGGGATACAAATCTCAGGTGGACCACACCACATGAAAACAATAGTGATTGGATATCCACCATTAAAACCCTCTTAAGGCCCACTGTACATTTAATTTGACATCCAATCTGTTGATTAGGTCATACAGGCCCAGATGAAGGGAAAAAAATATCAGATTGATCCAAAACTTTATATGGCCCCCGAAAGGTTTTTAAAGGTCGACGCTCATTCAATACTATTTCATATAATGTGGTCCAGTTGAGATTGGGATATACCTCATTTTTTGTCTCATATCATAAAATGATATGGAAAAATAGATGGACGGCGGGGATGAAACACATACATCATGATGGGGCCCACAGAGCACCGACCACCAGCCCTTGCGCTGGTGTCAGCGCGAGTAGCCAATCCGTTTCCTAGAGAGTTCGTCTCTCTGTCCTCTCTCACTCTCTCAATCTCTCGCACTCACCCTAGCTCTCTCGGTCCTCTCTCTCTCTCTCTCTCTCTCTCTCTCTCTCTCTCTCTCTCTCTCTCTCTCTCTCTCTCTCTCTCTGCGATCTCTCTCTGTCTCTCTCTCGTCTTCTCTCTCTCTCGCGCATCCCCTCTCTCTCTCGGTCCTCTCTCACGCATCCTCTCGCATCTCTCTCTCTCTCTCTCACGATCCTCTCTCTGTCTCTCTGTCTCTCTCGGTCTTCTCTCTCTCTCTCTCGCGCATCCTCTCTCTCTCTCTCGGTCCTCTCTCACGCATCCTCTCGCGTCTCTCTCTCTCTCCCCTCAGAGCTCGGGAACCCTATTTTCGGCGTGGACTCGTGATTGGGGCTCCAACTCAAACAGGAACTTGCTCTCTTCCTTTAAAGCTCGGTTGACCATGAGGTATCTCTCTCTCTCTCTCTCAATCTCATACCGATTGAAACGATTTGGGGATTTGGGGATTTGGGGATTTAGGGATTTGGGGATTTGGGGATTTAGGGATTTAGGGATTTGGGGATTTAAGGGATTTGGGGATTTAGGGATTTGGGGATTTAGGGATTTGGGGATTTGAGGATTTAAGGTATTTGGGGATTTAGGGACTTGAGGGCCACGGTTGATCAGGCTAGAGACCCAATCTTTCTCATTCTCTCTTGCTTAGAAACTATTTAATGAAATGTCTGAATTTGTTTGTTTCGAAATATTCTTGCTATCCAAGAAATTTCACTGCAACAGAAAGCATCTGGATCTACCATGCAGTTTTTTTTTTTTTTTTGGGTTTCAGAGATAGATTTCTAGAGCTCTTATTTCATGAAAATGTTATGGATCTGATCATAGT
The DNA here is from genome assembly GCA_030180095.1 of Magnolia changhungtana. Lineage (NCBI taxonomy): Eukaryota > Viridiplantae > Streptophyta > Magnoliopsida > Magnoliales > Magnoliaceae > Magnolia > Magnolia changhungtana. The sequence goes on along the minus strand of JASAUF010000502.1, from coordinate 6,436,733 downwards.
TATGACATAACATATTGCTGGTTTGTGTAACCGTCTCCATGAAGATAATCCCCTTTTACTTGAGACATTCTATTATATATTTTTGGGCCAAGATCCAGGGTTAATTGCCAAAGCATCACAGAAGGGCTCCAAGGTTTGTCCTCCCTTTCTTTCCCACGTATTTCTGATGCATATGATAGATGAGTCATGAAGTAGATTACAGAGGAAATGAGTGATGCCCCATTGGTTTGATCTGGAAAATTTATTACAACTAACCTTTTTATGTAATTGGATGATTTGTATGGTTTGACTTGGAAAATTTATTATAACTAACCTTTTCAAGTAATTGGATGATTCATATGATCTGGTGACATTTGTTGTTTCATGTCTACTTTTTGAGGCAAGGCTGTTAAGATTAAATGGTTGTAGCTTGATTGGGAAGTAATGGGATTTTTGTTGTTAAGGTATTAGCCGCTCTTACTTTTTGGGTTAGAGAGCATTCTGATTACAGTATATCTGCATCCAACATGAGATGTCTTCAATGATGGACAATGTGGTTTTATGTGTAACACACCATGGTGGCCCTATTCCTTTTTGTTGCATGTGCTTCATACTTGGGTACACACGTTTTATGGCCCACATGGCAAGCATATACACCAGATGCGCATGAACCCCTGATTTTGACTGTTCATTTTCTGATACATATGTAGCCCACCTTATATTTGATCACTTTGGTCTTTAAAAAAAAATAAAAAATTTTGATACATATGTAACCTACCTTATATTTTATCACTTCGGTCTTTTTTCTTTGGGTGAAATTGGGCAAGTTTGAGTTGAAGCTTATTGAGAGGTTTGGAGTGTGTGGGAGAAGGGTTTTGTGTAGTGTGTTTGGATTTAGCTGATTTAGGGTTTTTTTTATTTTTTTGTGTGTGTTTGGATTTAGTTGATTTGGTGTTTTCTATAGTCTATTTGGATTTGGTTGATTTGGGATTTTTCAGTGGCGTGTTTGGAATTTGTTTATTTGGGATTTCTACATTCCAGAGGAGTGACTGATTTTTATTTTTTTTTCCTTCTTTCTTTTTAGTGTTTCGAATTTGATATGCAGTTAATCCATGGTGTCATTGGGAAAATTATGGCAAAAATGTAAATTGGATTTGGGTTTATCTTTTTCTATGAGAGGAGGTGTCGATGTTATTTTTTTCTTCGTTTATGAATGGTCTTTAGAGTGAATTGAAGCTTTTCTTTTGCCTTAAAAAAATAAAAATCACTTGGTGCTATTTTTTAAGCTAACACAATGCCTAGAATGGCCCCACATGCACATTATTAATTAGAAAAGATGTTCAAATTGTAGAAGAAATGATTAAGGTGAATTTCAAATTTTAGATATTTCTACTTATGGATAGTTTTCTATCTAATTTCTAAGTTGTAATTGATACATCTTACTGATTGCCTTCATCATGTGAAAATTTTGACATTGTTTTTTTCTCTTTCTGGGTTGTCTTCTAACAGGAAATGTCTTTTGGATGGAAACTTTTTGTAAATATACATCTCTGCCTGCTTCACTTTAAGGAATGTTTCATACAGTTTAAATTTACAGTTTTCCATGGCATTAATATTTTTGGTGTTTCATGATGCTTTCTAAGCATTATCTTTGATCAAGTTATCTTTATGAATGATTCACGCTAATACCATGTCTATGTTCTTCATATGTTGTTGAAATTGACGCAGCAAGCAATTATCCATTCACTTCTTTAGCTAAATAGATTGCTAGTTCATGTGGTTTTGCCTTTTACTTTTTTACTTCATAATTCAATTGTATTCATTTAGGTTTCTTTTCTTGAAAAGGAATTATGGAAATTGTAACAGTTAAGATCCTACTTTTTTACTTTTTTCTTCTTTCTTTACTGTGAGCTTTGAATATTGGTCATTCATATTCATATGCATTGGGCTTCAATCAATGCAGGGGTATTACTCAATGGCTAAACAGCCATGAACTTTGAGGTTCTCAATCAGGTAACCATCACTTGTTGTCCTCTGTCATCATTGTTATGAATGTTTTTCTTTGAACAAGAGAAAAGTATCATTGGAGATTTTCAATGATATTTTGGTATGGCTACCATCGTCCTGTTTGTTCCTTCTAACTGAATTTATCATATCAGCAATCTCTTGAGAAAACCATTTCCAAATTTGAATTTCTTAAGAAGAAATTTTATATTGAAAGAAGCTTGGATGAGTTTTTTCATTAGAATGAGCAAGGAATAGGAGGAGACAGATTTTAAGATGAATTAGTCTTCTTATATATATATATATATATATATATATATATATATATATATATATATATATATATATATATATATATATATATATATATATATAACTCAAGGTTTTCTATTAGCATTTTTCACCACTAAGGAAATAGCTGAATTTATCGTATGTAACATGCATGCAGGTAATGTGTGCTTGCAAGTGCCCCACACATGCCAACGTGGGACACGTGTGTGAGTCTAGGTGACTCATTAATCAAGTTTAATGAACAGCTCAGTCTAATGACATTTTTTTCAAGCATTTTCCTTAAGATTTTCTGTAAGTTCTTAATTCTAATGCTGTGATTGAGAATGGATTTCTAAATTTTCAATATTTTCTCATGTTTTCAGATTTCTAAATCATTTGTTGGGAGGCCTGCACCCATGCCTTACTGGGCTCTAGGTATGCTCTCTTTGTGACCCATCTGTTATTTCTCCTCTTGGATCTAAGTTGTTGGGGTGTTGATTTATCAAGTGGGCCATGTTTATAAGGTGGTCATGGTTATTTGGATCTTGGGACTCTTTTTTTTATTATTTTTTTCCCTGGGGTCATTGGCCTTGATTTTCTCTATCTTTTTGGAGAGATGATCTAGTGCTCTCATTGCACTAGAAGTTTTAGTGTTCCTAGTTGCAGTGGGACATTTAAACAGTCCAATCAGTTGATCATGACTGTCCATTAGGTCCAACGCAAATTTCATGGGCTATAGTGCAAATATCACACCAATATGATGATCTCAACCATATAATCAAATGCCTCAAGATCATTTGTACAAAAATAGGAATAACCAACAATTCGATCCATCTTTTTGATAGCTCCCATCATGGATTGCTTATGATTCTTAAGAATCATTTCTGTTAGGCAATTCTAACAATCCCATCCATGAGTTGGAAAAAGGACGGCTGATAGAAATAAGGACAAATCTAGATGGATTTGATAATCCAATCAGTCTTATTTTTACATTGTAGCCCTGGAAATGTGTTCTAGATTTAATGAAAATTTTTAATAGCTTTGAAATTTTCACTCTAGTTTTCCACAGCAGTACATTCGTTTTCACTCAACATGTAGGACCCATGGTTCAGGACCTTTGTTGGGAAAAATAGTAAATCTATTGGTGCATCTGTCATGAATATATTCTTGTGTCTGTTATGGTTTTTACTGTTGTATCTGTTACGAGAATCTGTTTTCAGTTTCACACAGCAAGTCGCACAACATAAATCCAACTTAGGCATGTATGAGAATATAAAACTATTACAGCACAGGAAACAGTTTGATTGAACATCTACCATTGAAAATTTTTTGGAGGCCAAAGAAGTTTTGGATCAAGCTGATGTTTGTCTTCATCCATGTCTTTGTGATCATATTAACAAGTTGGATGACAAATAAAAATTACTTTAGACCCTAGGGATTTTCTTATTAGTAAATTTTAACTGAACTCGTTCTTTTGAAAAATAGAAAAATGGGAATATTAGTAAATATGGATTTTCTTATTAAGAAGAAAATGGAAGATGGATTGAAAAAACATAAAAGAGTTTTATAGAAATTATTTGTTCCAAACAGGACATTTATCAAAGGAAGCACTATTGGGTGATATTTAAGATTTTCATTATAAATAGATTAAGAGTCAATGATAATTATAAGTAGACTTGCAGCCAAAAATAAAGAATTTGATTTTTTTCAAAACATGGAAAGACTAATCAGTCCTACTTCTTGTAACTTCAGCCACTGCTTCAAATGGAGGGACTGCACAAAGATTTGGTTAGGGAGACCACTGATGGTGAACTAGCAGCTGCAACAAATATGAGAGTTACAAAGGTGAAAAGAAACATAAGTCAGTCGGTAAGAAAAGATGCATAATTTTCCTTTTCAATTGTTAGTCATAGATTGACAGTACTTGTTTCAATTTTCTTAGATGGATGATGAATGTATTTGGGAATGTAAATAAAAATAAAAAACTTATAATATATATATACATATATATGTTATCAATGGAGGATACCTTGTTTAGGGGGACATGAAATTCTTGTAGCTTATGGTATGGTGCCCCATATTGGTTGTATGTTACTAGTATGTAGTAGATAATACTAGGTTCAATAGTAGATAATACTAGAAAATCCCTAAACCTAAACCTACACCTAATCCTAATTTACTCCTTAACCCGAATCCAAACCTAAACCTATACTTATAACCTAAAACTATTCTCAAATCCCAAAACCTATAACCTAAACCCGAATCCAAACCCGAACACGAATTCCTAAACCTTAACCTAAACATATAACCTATAACCTATAACCTAAGCCTATACCTAAACCTAAAACCTAAAGCTAAAGCTAAACCTATAACTTAAACTTAAACTCAAATCCCTAAACCTTAACCTAAACCTACAACCTAAGCTTAAACCTATAACCTTAACCTAAACCAAAACCTATGGCCTAAAACCTAAATGTATTCTCAAATCTCTAAACCTAAACCTACACCTAATCCTAATCTCAACTCCCTAACCTAAACCTAAACCTAAACTTGAAAACCCAAACCTAAACCCAATCCTGAACCCGAACCCGAATTCCTAAACCTAAACCTTAACCTATTTTCAAATCCCTAAACCTAAACCTACACCTAATCCTAATCTCAACTCCCTAACCTAAACCTAAACCAAAACTTGAAAACCCAAACCTAAACCCGATCTCGAACCCGAACCCGATTTCCTAAACCTAAACCTTAACATATTCTCAATTCCCTAAACCTATAGCTTATAAGACCTAAAACCTTAACATTAACCTAAACCTATAACCTTAAAACCAAAACCTATGACCTAAAACCTTAACCTATAACCTATAACCTAAACTTATAACCTATAACCTAACCTTAACCTAAACCTAAAACCTAAACCTTAACCAATAACCTACAACCGAATCCTAAACCTAAAACCTAAATGTATTCTCAAATTCTTAAACTTAAACCTACACCTAATCCTAATCTCAACTCCCTAACCTAAACCTAAACCTAAACTTGAAAACCCAAACCTAAACCCGATCCCAAACCCGTTCCCTAAAGCTAAACCTTAACTTATTCTCAATTCCCTAAACCTATAGCTTATACCCTAAACCTTAACCTAAACCTAAACTTAAACCTTAACCTAAACCTATAACCTTAACCTAAATCAAAACCTATGACCTAAAACCTAAATGTATTCTCAAATCTCTAAACCTAAACCTACACCTAATCTTAATCTCAACTCCCTAACCTAAACCTAAACCTAAACTTGAAAACCCAAACCTAAAACCCGATCCCGAACCCTAACCCGATTTCCTAAACCTAAACCTTAACCTATTCTCAAATCCCTAAACTTAAACCTACACCTATTCCTAATCGAAACTCCGTAACCTAAACCTAAACCTAAACCTAAACTTGAAAACCCAAACTGAACCCAATCCCGAACCCGAACCCAAATTCCTAAACCTAAACCTTAACCTATTTTCAAATCCCTAAACCTAAACCTACACCTAATCCTAATCTCAACTCCCTAACCTAAACCTAAACCTAAACTTGAAAACCCAATCCTAAACTCGATCCCAAACCCGAACCTAATTTCCTAAACCTAAACCTTAACATATTCTCAATTTCTTAAACCTATAGCTTATAAGACCTAAAACCTTAACCTCAACCTAAACCTACAACTTTAAAACCAAAACCTATGACCTAAAACCTTAACCTATAACCTATAACCTAAACTTATAACCTATAACCTAACCTTAACCTAAACCTTAAACCTTAACAATAACCTACAACCTAAACATAAACCTAAAACCTAAATGTATTCTCAAATCCCTAAACTTAAACCTACACCTAATCCTAATCTCAACTCCCTAACCTAAACCTAAACCTAAACCTAAACTTGAAAACCCAAACCTAAACCCGATCCCAAACCCGTTCCCTATACCTAAACCTTAACCTATTCTCAATTCCCTAAACCTATAGCTTATAACCTAAACCTTAACCTAAACCCAAACTTAAACCTTAACCTAAACTTATAACCTTAACCTAAACCAAAACCTATGACCTAAAACCTAAATGTATTCTCAAATCTTTAAACCTAAACCTACACCTAATCCTAATCTCAACTCCCTAACCTAAACCTAAACCTAAACTTGAAAACCCAAACCTAAAACCCGATCCCGAACCCTAACCCAATTTCCTAAATCTAAACCTTAACCTATTCTCAAATCCCTAAACTTAAACCTACACTTAATCCAAATCAAAACTCCCTAACCTAAACCTAAACCTAAACTTGAAAACCCAAACCTAAACCCAATCCCGAACCCGAACCGAATTCCTAAACCTAAACATTAACCTATTTTCAAATCCCTAAACCTAAACCTACACCTAATCTTAATCTCAACTCCCTAACCTAAACCTAAACCTAAACTTGAAAACCCAAACCTAAACCCGATCTCAAACCCGAACCCGATTTCCTAAACCTAAACCTTAACATACTCTCAATTCCCAAAACCTATAGCATATAAGACCTAAAACCTTAACCATAACCTAAACCTATAACCTTAAAACCATAACCTATGACCTAAAACCTTAACCTATAACCTATAACCTAAACTTATAACCTATAACCTAATCTTAACCTAAACCTAAACCTTAACCAATAACCTACAACCTAAATCTAAACCTAAAACCAAAATGTATTCTCAAATCCCTAAACTAAACCTAAACCTAAACCTAAACTTGAAAACCCAAACCTAAACCCGATCCCAAACCCGTTCCCTAAACCTAAACCTTAACCTATTCTCAAATCCCTAAACCTATAGCTTATAACCTAAACCTTAACCTAAACCCAAACTTAAACCTTAACCTAAACCTATAACCTCAACCTAAACCAAAACCTATGACCTAAAACCTAAATGTATTCTCAAATCTCTAAACCTAAACCTACACCTAATCCTAATCTCAACTCCCTAACCTAAACCTAAACCTAAACTTGAAAACCCAAACCCAAAACCCGATCCCGAACCCTAACCCGATTTCCTAAACCTAAACCTTAACCTATTCTCAAATCCCTAAACTTAAGCCTACACCTATTCATAATCTAAACTCCTTAACCTAAACCTAAACCTAAACCTAAACTTGAAAACCCAAACCTAAACCCAATCCCGAACCCGAACCCGAATTCCTAAACCTAAACATTAACCTATTTTCAAATCCCTAAACCTAAACCTACACCTAATCCTAATCTCTACTCCCTAACCTAAACCTAAACCTAAACTTGAAAACCCAATCCTAAACCCGATCCCGAACCCGAACCCGATTTCCTAAACCTAAACCTTGACATATTCTCAATTCCCTAAACCTATAGCTTATAAGACCTAAAACCTTAACCTTAACCTAAACCTATAACTTTAAAACCAAAACCTATGACCTAAAACCTTAACCTATAACCTATAACCTAAACTTATAACCTATAACCTAACCTTAACCTAAACCTTAACCAATAACCTACAACCTAAACATAAACCTAAAACCTAAATGTATTCTCAAATCCCTAAACTTAAACCTACACCTAATCCTAATCTCAACTCCCTAACCTAAACCTAAACCTAAACCTAAACTTGAAAACCCAAACCTAAACCCGATACCAAACCCATTCCCAATACCTAAACCTTAACCTATTCTCAATTCCCTAAACCTATAGCTTATAACCTAAACCTTAACCTAAACCCAAACTTAAACCTTAACCTAAACCTATAACCTTAACCTAAACCAAAACCTATGACCTAAAACCTAAATGTATTCTCAAATCTCTAAACCTAAACCTACACCTAATCCTAATCTCAACTCCCTAACCTAAACCTAAACCTAAACTTGAAAACTCAAACCTAAAACCCGATCCCGAACCCTAACCCAATTTCCTAAATCTAAACCTTAACCTATTCTCAAATCCCTAAACTTAAACCTACACTTAATCCTAATCAAAACTCCCTAACCTAAACCTAAACCTAAACTTGAAAACCCAAACCTAAACCCAATCCCGAACGAACCCGAACCCTAATTCCTAAACCTAAACATTAACCTATTTTCAAATCTCTAAACCTAAACCTACACCTAATCCTAATCTCAACTCCCTAACCTAAACCTAAACCTAAACTTGAAAACTCAAACCTAAACCCGATCTCAAACCCGAACCCGATTTCCTAAACCTAAACCTTAACATATTCTCAATTCCCAAAACCTATAGCATATAAGACCTAAAACCTTAACCATAACCTAAACCTATAACCTTAAAACCAAAACCTATGACCTAAAACCTTAACCTATAACCTATAACCTAAACTTATAACCTATAACCTAATCTTAACCTAAACCTAAACCTTAACCAATAACCTACAACCTAAATCTTAACCTAAACCTAGACCTTAACCAATAACCTACAACCTAAATCTAAACCTAAAACCTAAATGTATTCTCAAATCCCTAAACTAAACCTAAACCTAAACCTAAACTTGAAAACCCAAACCTAAACCCGATCCGAAACCCGTTCCCTAAACCTAAACCTTAACCTATTGTCAATTCCCTAAACCTATAGCTTATAACCTAAACCTTAACCTAAACCCAAACTTAAACCTTAACCTAAACCTTTAACCTTAACCTAAACCAAAACCTATGACCTAAAACCTAAATGTATTCTCAAATCACTAAACCTAAACCTACACCTAATCCTAATCTCAACTCCCTAACCTAAACCTAAACCTAAACTTGAACACCCAAACCTAAAACCCGATCCAGAACCCTTACCCAATTTCCTAAACCTAAATCTTAAGCTATTCTCAAATCCCTAAACTTAAACCTATACCTATTCCTAATCTAAACTCCCTAACCGAAACCTAAACCTAAACCTAAACCTAAACTTGAAAACCCAAACCTAAACCCAATCCCGAACCCGAACCCGAATTCCTAAACCTTAACCTATTTTCAAATCCCTAAACCTAAACCTACACCTAATCCTAATCTCAACTCCCTAACCTAAACCTAAACCTAAACTTGAAAACTCAAACCTAAACCCGATCCCGATCCCGAACCCGATTTCCTAAACCTAAACCTTAACATATTCTCAATTCCCTAAACCTATAGCTTATAAGACCTAAAACCTTAACCTTAACCTAAACCTATAACCTTAAAACCAAAACCTATGACCTAAAACCTTAACCTATAACCTATAACTTAAACTTATAACCTATAACCTAATCTTAACCTAAACCTAAACCTTAACCAATAACCTACAACCTAAATCTAAACCTAAAACCTAAATGTATTCTCAAATCCCTAAACATAAACCTACACCTAATCCTAATCTCAACTCCCTAACCTAAACCTAAACCTAAACATGAAAACACAAACCTAAACCCGATCCCGAACCCGAACCCGATTTCCTAAACCTAAACCTTAACCTATTCACAATTCCCTAAACCTATAGCTTATAACCTAAACCTAAACCTCTTAACCTAAACCTAAACCTAAACCTAAACCTAAACCTAACCTAAACCTATAACATTAACCTAAACCAAAACCAATGACCTAAAACCTAAATGTATTCTCAAATCTCTAAACCCAAACCTACACATAATCCTAATCTCAACTCCCCAACCTAAACCTAAACCTAATCTAAACTCCCTAACCTAAACCTAAACATAAACTTAAACTTGAAAACCCAAACCTAAACCCAATCCCGAACCCGAACCCGAATTCCTAAACCTAAACCTTAACCTATTTTCAAATCCTAAACCTAAACCTACACCTCGATCCTAATCTCAACTCCCTAACCTAAACCTAAACCTAAACTTGAAAACCCAAACCTAAACCCGATCCCGAACCCGAACCCGATTTCCTAAACCTAAACCTTAACATATTCTCAATTCCCTAAACCTATAGCTTATAAGACCTAAAACCTTAACCTAAACCTATAACCTTAAAACCAAAACCTATGACCTAAAACCTTAAGCTATAACCTATAACCTAAACTTATAACCTATAATCTAAACCTAAACCCAAACCTTAACCAATAACCTAAAACCTAAACCTAAACCTAAAACCTAAATGTATTCTCAAATCCCTAAACCTAAACCTACACCTAATCCTAATCTCAACTCCCTAACCTAAACCTAAACCTAAACTTTAAAACCCAAACCTAAACCCGATCCCGAACCCAAACCCAATTTCCTAAACCTAAACCTTAACATATTCTTAATTTCCTAAACCTATAGCTTATAAGTCCTAAAACCTTAACCTTAACCTAAACCTATAACCTTAAAACCAAAACCTATGACCTAAAACCTTAACCTATAACCTATAACCTAAACTTATAACCTAACCTTAACCTAAACCTAAAATCTAAACACCAATAACTTAAAACCTAAACCTAAACTTAAAACCTAAATGTATTCTCAAATCCCTAAACCTAAACCTACACCTAATCCTAATCTCAACTCCCTAACCTAAACCTAAATCTAAACTTGAAAACCCAAACCTAAACCCAATCCCGAACCCGATTCCTAAACCTAAACCTTAACCTATTCTCAATTCCCTAAACCTATGGCTTATAACCTAAACCTAAACCTTAACCTAAACCTATAACCTTAACCTAAACCAAAACTTATGACCTAAAACCTAAATGTATTCTCAAATCTCTAAACCTAAACCAAAACTTATGACCTAAAACCTAAATGTATTCTCAAATCTCTAAACCTAAACCAAAACTTATGACCTAAAACCTAAATGTATTCTCAAATCTCTAAACCTAAACCTACACCTAATCCTAATCTCAACCCCTAACCTAAACCTAAACCTAAACTTGAAAACCCAAACCTAAAACCCGATCCCGAACCCGAACCCGATTTCCTAAACCTAAACCTTAACCTATTCTCAAATCCCTAAACTTAAACCTACACCTAATCCTAATCTAAACTCCCTAACCTAAACCTAAACCTAAACTTGAAAACCCAAACCTAAACCCAACTCGAACCCGAACCCGAATTCCTAAACCTAAACCTTAACCTATTTTCAAATCCCTAAACCTAAACCTACACCTAATCCTAATCTCGACTCCCTAACCTAAACCTGAACCTAAACTTGAAAACCCAAACCTAAACCCGATCCCGAACCCGAACCCGATTTCCTAAACCTAAACCTTAACATATTCTCAATTCCCTAAACCTATAGCTTATAAGACCTTAAAACCTTAACCTTAACCTAAACCTATAACCTTAAAACCAAAACCTATGTCCTAAAACCTAAACTTATAACCTATAACCTAACCTTAACGTAAACCTAAAACCGTTAAACCTTAACCAATACCTAAAACCTAAAAATAAACCTAAAACCTAAATGTATTCTCAAATCCCTAAACCTAAACCTACACCTAATCCTAATCTCAACTCCCTAACCTATACCTAAACTTGAAAACCCAAACCTAAACCCGATCCCGAAACCGAACCCGATTTCCTAAACCTAAACCTAAACTTTAACCTAAACCTAAACCTTAACCTAAACTTAAAACCTAAACCTATAACCTAAAACCTAAACCTAAAACCTGAATGTATTCTCAAATCCTTAAACTTGGACCTACACCTAATCTTAAACCTAAACTTGAAAACCCAAACCTAAACCCGATACCGAACCCGAACCCAATTGCTGTAATAATGTAGCCCAATCATAAGGTAACAAACAAGAATGTATCCCTTTTAACACATGCCCCTTTTTACAAAGCTTTAATTTTTGTTGTTGTTTCTATTAATTGAAACACTTTTTTTGCATCATTTGCTCATATTAGGTTTATTTTAATGATCAGTTTTATTTTAAAAAAGTGCCCACTTTTTTGGATGAAGTTTCTGCAATTTTTCATGATTCTGAATTATAATGTTTTGTTGGTTGAATATTTTTTTATTAGATGAAAGACACAAAAAGAAAATTATTTCTGATTTTTTTCCTTTTTTTTTTTTTTTTTTTACTTATGAAGTTAAACTTTATATGTATTATGCGTGGATGAATAATGTATTGTGGATAAGATTGTTTGTGTTTGGATGGATGTAGTTTATGTTTGGATGGATTTACGTAGTTTGGGTTTAGATGGATGTGAATGTGAATGTGATGAAACAAGTGTATATCAATCCTGTTTGGATGAAACAGGTGAATGTGAATGAAACAGGTGTATATCAGTCCTGTTTGGATGAAACAGGTGAATGTGAATAAAACAAGTGTGAATGAAACAGGTGTATATCAGTCCTGTTTGGATGAAACAGGTGTATGTGAATGAAACGGGTGTATATCAGTCCTGTTTGGATGAAACAGGTGTATATCAGTCCTGTTTGGATGAAATAGGTGAATGTGAATGTGATGAAACCGTTTGGATGAAACAGGTGAATGTGAAAGAAATAGGTGTATTTCAGTCCTGTTTGGATGAAACAGGTGAATGTGAATGAAACAGGTGTATATCAGTCCTGTTTGGATGAAACAGGTGAATGTGAATGAAACATGTGTATATCAGTCTTGTTTGGATGAGACAAGTGAATGTGAATGTGATGAAACAGTTTGGATTTACGTAGTTTGTATAATAGGTGTATATCAGGAAGAATACTGTAACAGGTCAAATTTAAAAATGTCCTTTAAGGGTCATAAGAGACGGCCCATAGCAGTCCTTTTAAAGGACGGTCCATGACCGGCCTTTTAAAGGACGGTCTATAACCATCCTTTAAAAGCTCATAAGAGACGGTCCATGACAGTCCTTTTTAAGGACGGTCTATGTCCGTCCCTTTAAAGGATGGTCCATGGCCGTCCTTTAAAGGCTCATAAGAGATGGTCCATAACAGTCCTTTTTAAGGACGGTCCATAACAGTCCTTTTAAAGGACAGTCTATGGCCGTCCCTTTTAGGATCATAAGAGACGGTCCATGACAGTCCATTTTAAGGACGGTCCATGACCGTCCTTTTTTAGGATGGTCCATGACCGTCTTTTTTTCGTCAATAAGAATGACGATTTTCAACCGTCCTTTAAAAAATAAGACACGTCAAAATTTGACGGCCTATGCGACGGTCCATGACCGTCCTTTTTGGTCATTTGAGACGGTTTTGAACCGTCCTTTTTTCACTGTTTTGGCGTAGTGGTTGTCTCGTATAACTGAGTCACCTCAACCCCAGACTTGTATCCCTGTAACCGTGTCGTCACTGTGGTTTCGATGCCATGTCTCGCGCAGTGAGGCAATACCCAGGCCAGGAGATGTGTGCCCGCATTCAGTTTGAGGAAAACAGCGCTCATTGTAAAACCCAAGAGAATGTCCCATCAATCAATCAATCAAGTACCATATCACATCATGTCAAGTACCAACACCCATCCCTCTTTCACCTAAAGTCAACTCTCTTACAACCAAGTACACATCCATCACCCATCACACCCCATCACTCATCCATCCCTCTCTCTCTCTTACAACCTCTCTCTCTCTCTTTCTCCCAAGCACCCAACATCCAAACAAGAGAGCTCCATGAGAGCAACTTTAGTGTGGCCCACTTCCTACCCTCTCATCTCCCATCTCAACCCTCCATTTTTCATCATTTTCCATCAAGATTGAAGCCAAGGAGTTTAGCGTTCCATCGGACCAAGAAGGAGGCCAATAGGTGGGTGATCCACCGTTGATTTTTCTATTAAAAGCCCCACTTATGATGGAGCTCATTTTTTATGTATGCATTGTAATCATGGAGGGCCCATAGTGGCGGGGTCCCTCCATCACCATCTGATCTTCATCTCTCTCTCTCTCTCTCTTCCTTGTGTAATGGCCCACCTGATGAGTGTGTTGCATCCACACCGTCCAGACAGTTTGACGATGTTGGACGCACCTTGTTGGATGAGTACCATCCGCATCGTCCAGACAGTTTAACGGTGCTGGACATGGTTGAACGATGCTGATTTACATGGCTAATGTTTGAGTGGTGTTGGACATGGGATGTGGTACCACCCCATGATGTATGGTTTATATTCACACTGTCCATATCATGGTGGACCTCACCATGAAGTATGTGTAGATCCTCACCGTCCAATCCTTGGACGGTGGGCCACACCAATGTATGTATTTTATCCAGTGGTCCATCTATCTGGACGCTGGTTGATTTTCAAAAAAATAATAATAATAAAATATAATATAGTATATTATACTATATTATATATGCATGTATACATATATGTAGGCGGTGGACCCCATGTGGGACCCACCTGCTAAGACTAAATGGAGCAGATTCGACTATCTGGTGGGCCGCATACATGGACCCTACCCTGATGATTTGTGTTTTAGATCCGCACCGCCCTGAGGTGGTGTCCACCATGATGTATGTCTTCTCCATGCTGCCAGCAACTGTGGGCCCCACATGTATACGTGTTGCACCCATGATGCCAGCTGTGGGGCATACTTGATGTATATGTTCTATCTCATCATCCATTCACCTGGACGGTGAGATCCACCTTGTTGTATGTGCCTTATCTGCACCGTCCAATGCTTGGATGGTGCTGATTTGCTAGACCATCTTTGGGTGGTGTCGTGGACCGCACCATGTGGAATTTATTTCATCCACACCGTCTACAATGCTTAGACGATGTTGTACAGTTTTTGGGCAGTACTGCGGACCCACCTTGATTGGATGTATTTTAATTCACACCGCCCATCTAGACTGTGTGTTGTGTGGTGTGCACCATGATGTATGTATATCCACATCATCCATTGCTGGATGTGGGCATCACCATGTGTATCTGGGTCATCGAGACCGTCCAGATCATGGAGCCTACCTTGATGGATGTGTTTCATTCCATGTCATCCATCCCCAGGACGTGTGACCAACCTGACGTATGCATTCTATTTCCACACTATCCATTATAATTGTATTTAGCCCTATGATGATGCCCATTAGTGCGGCCCATGGATGCGGTCTACTTGATGCATATGAGGCCCAATGGTGCGGCCCATTGATGCGGCCCACTCTTGTATATGAGGCCCATTAGTGCACCCCACTTATTGTATATGAGGCCCATATTTGTGGCCCAATGTGATGTATATATGGTGATGTTCAAAGCCAATATGATGTATACTTGACCCAATATGATGGGGCCCACCGACTTGAATCTGAAGCCCATGGACAAGGCCCATTGTGGTGTATTTGTGGCCTATGGGCAAGGCCCATTATAATATGTATTAGGCCCGTTGGCGTGAACCATTTGATGCATATGAGACCCATGCGTAAGGCCCACACATTATGTATTTAAGGCCCATGTGCAAGGTCCACCTATGATATATATCAGGCCCATGTGTAGGGCCCATCCATTGTGTATTAAGGCCCATGGATTGTGGCCTATTGTGATGTATTTTTAGCCTAGATGGGAAGGCCCGATGTTATGTAAGAAAGGCCCATGGTAAAGCCCATTGTGATGCAATTCTGGCCCATTCGGTAGGGCCCATTGTGATATATTTTTGGCCCATATGTGCGGCCCATTGAGTTGTATAAGTGGCTCAGGAGTGAGGCCTAGTGTGATACATGTGAGGCCCAGATGGTGAGGCTCGATGAGATATGTGAGGGGCCCATGCGATGCGGCCCACCTGATGTGTATATGACTCTTATGCGAGGCCACAAGCCCACTATATTTTAGCCCTGTGTGGGCTACTCCTTAGGAGCAATGTTGGTTAAATGTCCACATTGATAGGCAATGGTGGTTGGATGTCCACATTGTGACCTTCCCTTAGGCCTTGTTAGGCCCATTCTCACCGAGTCCGATTGTTGAGGCCAATTCTGATTCTGATTGTCGAGGCCGATTTCGATGATTGATACCAATTTTGATTATTGAAGCTGATTTCGATTGTCGATACAGATTCCAATTGTCGAGGCCAATTATCGAGCCAATTCTAATGTCGAGGCCGATTGTTGAGGCTGATTCCGATTCCGATTGTCGACGCTGATTATTGAGGTCGATTCCGATTCCGATTCCGATTGTCGAGGTCGATTCCGATTGTCTAGGCCAATTATCGAAGTCGATTGTTGAGGCCGATTCTGATTCCGATTGTCGATGCCGATTGTTGAGGCCGATTCTGATTTCTATTGTCGATGCCGATTATTGAGGCCAATTCCGATTGTCGATACCGATTCCGATTGTCGAGGCCTTATTTGATTATCGAGTCTGATTTCGATTGTCGAGGCTAATTGTTAAGGCTGATTCCGATTTTAATTGTCGAAGTCAATTGTTGAGGTCAATTCCAATTCTGATTATCGAGGCTGATTTCAATTATCAAGGCCGATTTTGATTATCGAGGCCAATTGTTGAGGTCGATTCTGATTTTAATTATCGATATCGATTTCAATTCTGATTCTGATTATCGATACCGATTTCGATTGTCGAGGTCAATTCCGATTATCGAGACCGACTTTGATTGTCAAGACCGATTGTTGAGGCCGATTTTGATTCCGATTGTCGAGGCCGATTATTGAGGCTGGTTCTGATTCTGATTGTCGATGCTGATTATGGAGGCCGATTCTGATAATCGAGGCATATTCCGATTGTCGAGGCCAATTGTTGAGGACGATTTCGATTCTGATTGTGCAGGTAGATTATCGAGGCCAATTTTGATTGTCAAGGCAGATTATTGAGGCCGATTCTGATTCCAATTATCAAGGCCGATTGTCAAGGTCGATTCTGATTGTCAAGGCCGATTATCGAGGCCAATTTTGATTATCGAAGATAATTCCAATTATTGAGACTGATTGTTTGGCTGATTCTGATTCCGATTGTTGATGCCGGTTATTGAGGCCGATTCCAATTGTCGAAGGTCGATTATCGAGGCCGATTTCGATTGTTGAGGAAAATTTTGATTCTGATTTGTCGAGGCCAATTGTTGAAAACGATTTCGATTCTAATTGTCGAGACCAATTATCAAGGTCGATTCCGGTTGACGAGGTCGATTGTTGACGTCGATTTCGATTCCAATTGGCGAAGCCGATTATCGAGGCCAATTCCGATTGTCGATACCGATTTCGATTGTCGAGGCCGATACTGATTGTCTAGGTCAATTGTTGAGGCCGATTTTGATTCCGATTATCAAGGCCAATTCCGATTGTCGAGGTCGATTATCAAGGCTGATTCCGATAGTCGAATCCGATTATCGAGGCCAATTTTGATTGTCGAGGCTGATTGTTGAGGCCGATTCTAATTACGATTATCGATGCCGATTACGAGGCCAATTCTGATTATCGAGGCTGATTATGAATGTCTAGGCCAATTATTCAGGCCAATTCTGATTCCAATTGTTGAGGCCGATTATTGAGGCCAATTTCGATTGTTAAGGCCGATTCTGATTCTCGAGGCCGATTATTGAGGCTGATTTTGATTGTCGAGGCCGATTGTTGAGGTTGATTCTAGTTTCGATTGTCGAGGGCGATTCCGATTTTTTAGGCCAATTCTGATTGTTGAGGCCAATTCTGATTCTGATTGTCGAGGCCAATTGTCGAGGCCTGTTCTGATTCCTATTGTCGATACTGATCATGGAGGCTGATTCCGATTATCGAGGCCTATTATTAAGGTCGATTCCGATTCCGATTGTCAAGGCCGATTGTCTAGGCCGATTCCGATTGTCAAGGCCAATTTCAATTGTCGAGGCCGATTATCGAGGCTGATTTCAATTGTCGAGGTCGATTTTTGTCACTGATTCTGATTCCGATTGTCGATGCCAATTATTGAGGCCGATTATCGAGAACGATTCCGATTGTCAAGGCCGATTCCAATTTTGATTATCGAAGCCGATTTCAATTGTCGAGGCCAATTGTTAAAGACGATTCTTATTCCAATTGTCGAGGCCGATTTCAATTGTAGAGGCCGATTTCGATTGTCAAGGCCGATTTCGATTGTCAAGGCCAATTTCGATTCCAATTGTCGAAGCCGATTATCGAGGCCGATTCCAATTGTCGATACCGATTTCGATTGTCAAGGCCAATTCTGATTGTCGAGGCCAATTGTTGAGGCCGATTCCAATTTCATTGTCGAGGCCGATTATCGAGGCTGATTCCGATTGTCGAGGCCAATTATCGAGGTTGATTCCGAATGCTGAGTCCGATTATTGAGGTCGACTCCAATTGTCGAGGCCGATTGTTGAGGCCGATTTTGATTACAATTGTCGATGCCGATTATCGAAGCCAATTCTGATTATTAAGACCGATTCCGATTGTCGAAGCCAATTGTTGAGGCCAATTCCGATTCTAATTGTCAAGGCTGATTATCGAGGCCAATTCTGATTGTCGAGGCCGATTGTTGAGCCTGATTCTGATTCCGATTGTCGAGGCCGATTTTGATTGACGAGGTTGATTATGATTATCGAGGCTGATTTTTGAGGTCGATTCTAATTCCGATCGTCGAGGCCGATTTTGATTGTCGAGGCGGATTGTTGAGGCCAATTCCGATTTCGATTGTCGAGACCAATTCCAATTGTCGAGGCTAATTGTTGAGGCCGATTTCGATTCCGATTGTTAAGGCTGATTCCGATTGTCAGGACTGATTGTATAGGCCGATTATTGAGGTCAATTATCAAGGCTGATTCCAATCGTCGAGGCTGATTGTCAAGGCCAAATATCAAGGCCGATTGACGAGGCCTAATGTGATGTATATGCGGCCCATATTTGGGGCCCATTGTGATGTGCATTCGGCCCGTGTTTGAGGCCCAATGTGATGTATATGCTGCCCTATTTGAGGCCCGTTGTGATGTGTATTCAGCCCGTGTTTAAGGCCTAATGTGATGTATATGAGGCCTATGTGATGAGGCCTATTGTGATCATTTGAGGACCAAGCGATGGAGCCCATTGTGATGAATGTTAAGCCCATGTGAAAGGCCCATCATGATGTGTATTAAGCTCTTAAGTGAGGCCCATGGTGTTGTATATTTGGCCCTTGTGTGAGGCCATGGGTCCACTATATGTTAGGCTCTATATGGGTCATTCCATGGGGGCAATGTTGGTTAAATGTCCACATTGTTAAGGTCGATTATCAGTACTGGTTATCGATATCGATTACGAGTATATCATTCGATACCAATTATGAGTATCTGACAGCATAGCATCATGATACATGCCCATACGCATCATCTGCATGTTTGTTATGAGATGTGATTGACCATTGCATATGTCATTGGAAATGTTGATATGAGACTCCCTGATAGAAGGAGGTTATCTCACATGAGCACACGGTATGTGTAGGATGATGCATGACTGGATTGTATAACTCATGCATCTTTTATTGTGTGTTGTGATTACTGTATGCCCTAGCGACATCAGGGTCGTAGCCTCCACAGGCATATCGTGGATGGCCAGATGGGACACTAGAAATCTGTAATTAGCATCAGCTGCCATAGATGACCCTGGGTGAAAATCCCTAAACCCTCTTGGTACCAGAGGATGCCTCAACGTCGAGACCAAGTGAATTTATATGAGCGCATGAGGGCTGTATACCAGTAGGCCGCATCTCTCACTGTATCATGATTGTTTAGGAGGGGGTATGACCTTACCCACCTGAGTGAGAGGGGCAATATCTAGGTGAGTCTGAACAGCTTGAGGAATGGGTCCGCTATTGATGAGCCGAGCCCGATATTGACAGGTGGATAGTGAGGTCTCTTCCACTTACCCAGTTATGCGCTCGGATAGGGGCGACGAGCTGGCGTAGAGTGTAATAGACCCCGATTATGATCCCATAGATGGACAGTACTGATATGTGGACTTATTGAGTGGGAATTGCATACTCATTCATTCATTCATTCACTATCCACTTGGGTTGGTGGTGCACAACTATTTGTTACGTGTACCTTCGCAATGCCCAGGATTTTGTTTGGGGCGTGCGACTAACCTGAGATCAGGAATTTACCACATTGAGTCTAACTATCCAAATTAGGTATAGGACTGGTTTGGATAGAAGTCCCTTGTGATGGACCCTATAGCCTGCGATACTACGTACTATCATCCCGACTTCACACTCCAGCATGGTCATTCCATTCACACTACATATTGCATTACATCCGCGACATATAAAATTTTGGGTTACTGTGTTTCTGCATTTATATGGTCTAGATACGGCTAACGGTATTCGTGAATTCATCAAGAATTGTATATTACATTACATCATCGGCATCTGATATTTGGCTCTTTATGACTCCTCTTTTGCATAGCTGATCAGTATTGCATTCTCTGATATTGTTTGACTCATAGACTTGCCAGTATTTTCGCTTACTCTGATATCGTATTTGTCACGCCCCGAACTCGAAAACTGGGCACACAAAATTCCCGATCGCTGAATCCGGCGCTAACAGCCTCCATAGTACCCTATTCTCAGCTCCCGACAATCATACACCAGGTTCTAATCCTGAGATCCTACAAGGAGGATTTCAAAGATGATTTTGATTCAATATAAGCATAACCCACAAACAATAACCACAAAAACAATATCACATAATCCACTATGATAAAAATAAAAAATAAAAAAAAAAAAACTTTAAGGTACAATGTATACAAAGGAAAATACAAGATAATAATAACGGAAACTCCTGAAGCTCGACTGCACACTCATTGTAATACCCTGTACTTCTCAGTACTCAGGTATTGCCTGATAAATTAAATTATGGAACCGCTTATTTTCATTCCAACTTAAATCGGATTGTTAGAATTAGTCTTCACCCATGGATCAAGCCATCCACCCGTTAACACTCCAGATAGACCATCACATTGCTAGATAAATATAATTAGGATTTCAGCTTCTTTGATTGATAAATCTAACCTTCCATTATTAACATTGAAGCATGAACCGTCAGATTCACTGCTCATAAAGCCCACAACCATCAACATAAAAATTCCTAAACTTGATCCCCACCATTGGGTCACGTGACCCCTAAATTTACTACAAACTTCCACACAAAAACAGATCCATCAGTAGACTAGGACTTTACATCACCTGATTAGGCATCTAATCAGTCATTAAACTCATCTAAATATGTTAAAGGATGTATATTTAGTTAGAGATCTATTCTGAAACAACTCAACCATTCGATTCAAGATTAGTCAGTCACTTGAGATATAAGGTCGTCTAATTATAGAATAATGGCGAATTTCCCCTAAATTTGATTACAAACCTCATATCTGGTGATCAATACGATTGGGCCATTAGTCGACAATTTAAAACACTTTAGCCATTACACCTTAAAATTGTCCATTAAGTCTTAAGAAGATTTGTTAATGTAGATTATGAGTCATCTATACGCGAGATTAGCCATTAATCGTCAAATATGCGCCATGAAGTGTCTTGACCATTGGGACAACTCCATGAGACTTTTTGACCATTGATGTTCAAGTTCAGGAGGACCTAACTATCAGATCGGTGGAGATCCATAATTAGATGGTTCGATCAATATGTACGGCCCACCTAAACTCTAGATTTGCTTGGTTCTTGGTCAAAGGCCCTTGTTCGGACCTCTAAGGAGATTAGATGGAGTGGATTTCACCGTATATCTCAAGTGGACCCATGAAAGTGTTGTGGGTGTAGAAAATTTACATGCACCGCGGTGTACAGGACCGCCAAATGGGGTCAATAGGCGATAACCCGTATTTTTCAAATTAAGAGAGAGATTCTCTCTTCTAGCGCCTGGACAGACGGACAACATCCGTATGTGGATTCTGTGGCCCACCATCATTGACCGTTACAACGATCCAAACTGTCCATCAGATGTGTGACCGAGTCCTGACCAAAATCATGTTGGACCCACGCTCTGAAGCACACATTCTTACACACGACAACAGACACAAAATGCACTCGAATAGTTTTCAGAAGTGGAAACCGAATTCGTATAAATGAGCTGGCAAACCGCACACGATCTTACCTTTTAATCCTCACCCTCTGTCTCCTTAGATCTCGACCCTCCATTCATATTCCTTCTCCTTAGATCTCGACCATCCATTCATATTCCTTGAACTAGGGCTTCCTACTCAAAGAGAGGCGCCGCTTGGAATCTCTCGTTCAGTTTGTTGGTGTAATCTCAACCATTCTTTTGCATCTATGACCTCCAGTAGAACATCCCAGACATTCATTTTAGGGCATTCAAAACCCCCTTAGTGTTGATTTGGAGATCTCGCACAAAATCTCACAAGTTCGAGAAATACCAATTGTAAGTGAAAATATCGTGACCCACATAAAGATGGTGACTATCCGTCCAAAATATGGGTCTCGCAATGATTAATGGACTCATCTGGACCATCCAGGAACTTTGGATCAACAAAAGAGGCCTTGGGTTAGAAATCACCATTAACGACCTCATCATCTTCTCCATTAATCCGAAAAACCCATCTTCTTTAAGTGGACACCACCTTTTGATCTGAGTCGTCCATCTAGTGGCTTATAGCCTCGGATGATCATTTGGATAGATGGATTACAACCATACTAATAGATTACAGCCTGATCATATCAAACCTTGTTAAATGACACAACTAAACCAGTAACTAATCAACCGATTAGTTGGGATAAAAACAATTAGTAATAGGTTTATAAAGCCCTATTTGAGACCTTCTTTAGGGCAATCTCTTGCGAGAAATAGAAAGGGAGAGAGAAAAAGAGAGCGTTGTCTACCCATTGCCGCATTGAGTGGAGCTAGCTCGGTCCTAATCTAGATCTTCTCTGGTCGAGTGGCAAATGAGAGAGAGAGAGAGAGAGGGAGCAAAAGAAGAGGATAGAAAGAAGGAAGAAAGAAGAATTTGAGCAATCGCTATTGAGTCAGGCCAACTCACCCGCTCAACTCAGGGCCAATTTAGGACCTGACCTGTACGAACCTTGCTGGATGAGTTGCTGCATGTTATCCAGCAGAGGAGAAAGAAAAGGAAAGAGAAGAAACAGAGAGAAGAAGGGAGAGGGAGGAATGGAAGAAAAGAAAGGTAGAAAGAAAGAAAAATCAGGAATAAAAGAGAGGAGGAGCAGGGCTGTCTGGCCCAAACCGAGTCGACCCAACCGAGTCAGGTGGTCCCTGGTCAGTCCTCTTGCTGAATGTTTTCCAGTAGAAAGAGAGGAAGAAAGAAAATAGAAGGAAAGGACGAGAAGAAAGAGGAGAAGGAGAGCAAGTAGGGAGTTGAGTTGTTAAGTCAACTCAATCCAAGACTGAGCCAGATCGCTCGAGTTAATCAATAGGTGTGGCTTCTTGAGAGAAGAAAGAAAATGAAGGAATGAGGAGTAAGGAAGGAAAAGAGAGGAATAAGAAAGAAAGAAAAGAAAAGAAGAGGATCAGGGAGAAGAAGTATTGTCTCGAGTTGACTTGGCTAAAACTCGCTGAGTCGAGTTGCACGAGTTGGGTTTGGTCTTGTTGGGTCCAGCAAAGCTTGTTGGACATCACATGTTGAAAAAGAAAAATGAAAGAATGGAAGAAGAAATGAGAGTCAAGAGTTGGAGTGAAAATCGCATCACTCACTAGAGTCGATTCGTCAAGTCACCAAACAATTTCGGTGAGTTCTAATCTCATGATTTTGAATTGAGAAGGCTGACCTAGATGTTTATTTGAAATATAACAAATTTTGACTCTCAAATGCCTCCTTTGATTGTGAAATAGGTTTTGAGTTGAACTGGAAACTAACTTATGTGAATCACCATGTTTAGGATGCAATATAAGTAAATAAACTCGACTTGAAAGGTGAGGATCACCCTTCAAGCTTTTCTACATCTTGATAATTATCTTGCTCATTCACCTTTGTTTATTTATTTTGTTAATTACTAATGTGGTTCATTGCTTCTATTGATTTTGCTTACTTATGATGATAGATAAATTAAATTTAAATTCAATATTTGAATATGTGGTAAGATCTAAATACCTCGAATTTGATTAGAATGAATGCTCTAGATATGCATGTGATATATCGATATTATACATTATTTAATTTTTCATTCATGATCACTTGATGGAATGCTTGGAAGTCCTTAAATTAGTGTTCTTTCTGCCAAATAGATTAAATGGAATTTCCTTGTTGTGGACTTACCATCTTGTAGAACATTTATGCCTTTGAGGCTTTGATTAGTCATTTGCCCTTTGTGGCTTTAATAGGAAAATTGCCCATTATGGCTCTGATCGGCTATTTGCCTTATGCGGCTTCGGTGAATTATTATTTAATAACCCTTTGATGGTAAGTTCCACTCGTCGAATAGTGATTGGCCACTAGTTAATGGAGTAACCTTTATACATCATGTTGTTAATCTAATGAGCCAGGGGTGGTGGAATGAGACACTATGCTTGAGCTGTTGACCTTTGCTGGGTGACAAACCCCCCATAGTGACCTTTTAGCTTCATCAAAATGATGGTTTGAAATTGGAATAAGAATGGTTTGGCTAATCATGCATTTTCATAGCATATATTATGGTCTTTTTCGGGTGGTTAGTTCTCCTTGGGCGTACCTTTGTGTACTTTTCCGGGTGACTAATTCTCCTTGGACGATCTATATTATTTGATCTTTTTTGGGTGGTTAGTTCTCCTTGGGCGTGCCTTTGTGTACTTTTTTAGGTGACTAATTCTCCTTGGGCGATTTATATTACATGGTCTTTTTCGGGTAACTAGTTCTCCTTCGACGTACCTTGAGTACTTTTTCGGGTGGCTATATCTCCTTAGGTGATCTACATATTATTATGGTCTTTCCCGGGTAACTAGTTCTCCTTGGGCGTACCTTGAGTACTTTTTCGCGTGACTAGATCTCCTTTGGCGATCTATATATCATAGTCTTTTCTGGGTTAGTAGTTCTCCTTTGGCGACTTTTTACCAGCTGGATGTGCATTCCCAGGTCTGTGAGCATGTGTATGCATCCATGCATTTAAACAAGATTATCTTATGTGATTTATTTAATGAATGCGTATCTGATGAATCTTATAATTTATATCGTAATCTTCGTGCAATATTTGTTATACATTGCCTTTGTTAACTATGCTTCATTATCTTGGTGATACGATAAATCTTAAGGGGTACCTCACTACGATAGCCATTGACGCTATCGAACCGTACTTAGTGTGCAGGAGATGTAGATGACGCTTATGTTGATGTTCATGTGGAATGGGAGGGGGCAGATGATCTTACGACTCTCCGTTCCTAATTTTATTTGTATTTAATTTATACTGTTATGTTTGTAAAGGTTAAGACATTAGTTTGTATAAGTTTTTAGGTAACCACTTGAAAACCTTGATTATGTATAATTGGACTCCCTCTTATACTTGGATCGTTTATATTCCTCTAGTTTATTAACTCTAATAAAAAAATGTACGTGAAATTTGATATATTTTAAAGGTTAACACTCGGGTTTTTGGAAAACGAGTGTACTCGGGTTCCGGGAACCGGGGTGTTACAGATGGTATCAGAGAGAGTCTAAACAAACCTTGCCTTTGGGAAACAAACTTATACAAACTTTAGTTGTCTCAAGTTAAAGTGTTAAAGATTAGAGACTTGAACTTAGGTGACTCTTATATAGATTGGAGAGATTTTGAAAACGTAGAGACCTAAACTTGGTCCTATTTAAAATTAAGTGACCATTGAATGTATTTTGAATTCCCTCTAGACAGAGAGAAAGGTTGAGAACATAGAAACCTAAACTTAAGTTCCGTTTGAAATTGTTATGATGGTCATTGAAGCTTATGTGGAACCCCTTATGAGTAAGGAAGTTAAGAACATAGAACTTTAAAACTTTCAGCGCTTTTAAAATTTCTAGATTTAGTTATTTGAATCTTAGAAACTATACTTAGCACTACGCCAAAATAGCAAAAAAAGGACAGTCCAAAACTGTCTCAAATAACCAAAAAGGACGGTCGTGGACCGTCGTAAGGCCCGTCAAATTTTGACGTGTCGTATTACTTAAAGGACGGTTGAAAACTGTCATTCTTATTGACGTAAAAGGGACGGCCATGGACCATCCTTTAAAAGGACTGTCAAGGACCGTCTCTTATGAACCTTCAAAGGACAGCCATGGACCGTCCTTAAAAAGGACTGTCATGGACCGTCTCTTATGAGCCTTCAAAGGACGGCCATGGACAGTCCTTTTAAAGGACGGTCATGGACCAGCCTAAAAAAGGACTGCTATGAACCGTCTCTTATGAGCCTTCAAAGGACGGTTATGTACTGTCCTTTAAAAGGACGGTCATGGACTGTCCTTTACAAGGACTACTACGAACCGTCTCTTATGACCCTTAAAGGACATTTTCAAATTTGACCTGTTACAATATATTTCATCATATTATCGTATTCTTCTTGATATACAGCTATTATACAATATATTTCATCATATTCACATTCGCATCCATCTAAACCCAAACTACGTAAATCCATCCAAACATAAACTACATCCATCCAAACACAAACAATCTTATCCACATTACATTCATCCACGCATAATACATATAAGTTTAACATCATAAGTAAAAAAAATAAAAATAAATAAAAAATCAGCAACAATTTTCTTTGTCTTTCATCTAATAAAAAAATATTCAACCAACAAAACATTATAATTTAGAATCATGAAGAATTGCAGAAACTTCTTCCAAAAAAGTGGGCACTTTTTTAAAATAAAACTGATAATTAAAATAAAACTAATACGAGCAAATTTTGCAAAAAAGTGTTTCAATTAATAGAAACAACAACAAAAATTAAAGCTTTGTAAAAAGGGGCACGTCTTAAAGGGATACATTCTTGTTTGTTGCCATGTGATTGGGCTACATTATTACAGCAATCGGGTTCAGATTCGGGATCGGGTTTAGGTTTGGGTTTTTAAATTTAGGTTTAGGTTAGGGAGTTGAGATTAGTATTAGGTGTAGGTCTAAGTTTAGGGATTTGAGAATACATTTAGGTTTTAGGTTTAGGTTTAGGTTTTAGGTTTTAGGTTTAGGTTTAGGTTTAGGTTTAGGTTTTAGGTTTAGGTTAAGGTTAGGTAATAGGTTATAAGTTTAAGGTTTAGGTTAAGGTTAGGTTATAAGTTATAGGTTAAGGTTTAGGTTATAAGTTTTGGTTTAGGTTTAGGTTAAGGTTTACGTTTAGCTTTATGGAATTGAGAATAGGTTAAGGTTAAGGTTTAGGTTTAGGAAATCAGGTTTGGGTTCGGGATCGGGTCTAGGTTTGGGTTTCCAAGTTTAGGTTTACGTTTAGGTTAGGGAGTTGAGATTAGGATTAGGTTTAGGTTTTAAGGATTTGAGAATACATTTCGATTTTAGGTTTAGGTTTTAGGTTATAAGTGCAGGTTATAGGTTTAGGCTTAGGTTAGGTTATAGGTTAAGGTTTAGGGAATTGAGAATAGGTTAAGGTTTAGGTTTAGGAAATCGGGTTCGGGTTCGGGATCGGGTTTAGGTTTGGGTTTTCAAGTTTAGGTTTAGGTTAAGGAGTTGAGATTAGGATTAGGTGTAGGTTTAGGTTAAGGGATTTTAGAATACATTTAGGTTTTAGGTTTAGGTTTAGGTTTTAGGTTATAGGTTAAGGTTTAGGTTAAGGTTAGGTTATAGGATATAAGTTTAGGTTATAGGTTATAGGTTAAGGTTTTAGGTCAAAGGTTTTGGTTTAGGTTAAGGTTATAGGTTTAAGTTTAGGTTTAGGTTTAGGTTTAGGTTATAAGCTATAGGTTTAGGGAATTGCGAATAGGTTAAGGTTTAGGTTTAGGAAATCTGGGTTCGGGTTCGGGATCGAGTTTAGGTTTGGGCTTTGAAGTTTAGGTTTAGGTTTAGGTTTAGGTTAGGGAGTTGAGATTAGGATTAAGTGTAAGTTTAGGTTTAGGGATTTGAGAATACATTTAGGTTTTAGGTTTAGGTTTAGGTTTTAGGTTATTAGTTAAGGTTTAGGTTTTAGGTTTAGGTTAAGGTTAGTTTATAGGTTATAAGTTTAGGTTATAGGTTATAGGTTTTAGGTCATAGG
Organism: Magnolia changhungtana; assembly: GCA_030180095.1. Classification (NCBI taxonomy): domain Eukaryota; kingdom Viridiplantae; phylum Streptophyta; class Magnoliopsida; order Magnoliales; family Magnoliaceae; genus Magnolia; species Magnolia changhungtana. Next base: position 6,408,496 of record JASAUF010000502.1, on the reverse strand, counting down.
TTTAGGTTTTGAGGTTATAGGTTTAGGTTTAGGTTTAGGTTTAGGGAATTGAGAAAATGTTAAGGTTTAGGTTTAGGAAATCGGGTTCGGGTTTGGGATCGGGTTTAGGTTTGGGTTTTCAAGTTTAGGTTTAGGTTTTGGTTAGGGAGTTGAGATTAGGATTAGGTGTAGGTTTAGGTTTAGCGATTTGAGAATACATTTAAATTTTAGGTCTTAGGTTTATGTTTTAGGCTTAGGTTTAGGTTATAGGCTTAGGTTTAAGTTATGAGTGTAGGTTAGAGGTTTATGTTTAAGTTAGGTTATAGGTTAAGGTTTAGGGAATTGAGAATAGGTTAAGGTTTAGGTTTAGGGAATCGGGTTCGGGTTCGGGATCGGGTTTAGGTTTGGGATTTCAAATTAGGTTTAGGTTTAGGTTAGGGAGTTGAGATTAGGATTAGGTGTAGGTTTAGGGATTTGAGAATAGGTTAAGGTTTAGGTTTAGGAATTTGGGTTCGGGTTTGGGATCGGGTTTAGGTTTGTGTTTTCAAGTTTGGGTTTAGGTTTATGTTAGGGAGTTTAGATTGGGATTAGGTGTAGGTTTAGGTTTAGGGATTTAAGAATAGGTTAAAGTTTAGGTTTAGGAAATCGGGTTCAGGTTCGAGTTCGGTATCGGGTTTTAGGTTTGGGTTTTCAAGTTTAGGTTTAGGTTTCGGTTAGGGAATTGAGATTAGGATTAGGTGTAGGTTTAGGTTTAGAGATTTGAGAATACATTTAGCTTTTAGGTCATAGGTTTGGGTTTAGGTTAAGGTTATATGTTTAGGTTAAGGTTTAGGTTTAGGTTTAGGTTAAAGTTATAAGCTATAGGTTTAGGGAATTGAGAATAGATTAAGGTTTACATTTAGGAAAATGGGTTCGGGTTCGGAATCGGGTTTAGGTTTGGGTTTTCAAGTTTAGGTTCGTGTTTAGGTTAGAGAGTTGAGATTAGGATTAGGTGTAGGTTTAGGTTTAGGGATTTGAGAATACATTTAGGTTTTAGGTCATAGGTTTAGGTTTTAGGCTTAGGTTTAGGTTATAGGTTTAGCTTTGGGTTATAAGTGTAGGTTATAGGTTTAGGTTTAGGTTAGGTTATAGGTTAAGGTTTAAGGAATTGAGAATAGGTTAAGGTTTAGGTTTAGGAAATCGGGTTCGGGTTTGGGATTGGGTTTTGGTTTGGGTTTTCAAGTTAGGTTTAGGTTTAGGTTAGGGAGTTGAGATTAGGATTAGGTGTAGGTTTAGGTTTAGGGATTTCCGAATAGGTTAAGGTTTAGGTTTAGGAAATCGGGTTCGGGTTTGAGATCGGGTTTAGGTTTGGGTTTTCAAGTTTAGGTTTAGGTTTAGATTAGGGAGTTGAGATTAGGATTAGGTGTAGGTTTAGGCTTAGAGATTTGAGAATACATTTAAGTTTTAGGTCATATATTTTTTTTAGGTTAAGGTTATAGGTTTAGGTTAAGGTTTAGGTTTAGGTTTAGGTTATAAGCTATAGGTTTAGGGAATTGAGAATAGGTTAATGTTTAGGTTTAGGAAATCGGGTTCGGTTCGGGATCGGGTTTAAGTTTGGGTTTTCAAGTTTAGGTTTAGGTTTAGCTTAGGAAGTTGAGATTAGGATTAGGTGTAGGTCTAGGTTTAGAGATTTGAGAATACATTTAGGTTTTAGGTCATAGGTTTTGGTTTAGGTTAAGGTTATAAGTTTAGGTTAAGGTTTAGGTTTAGGTTTAGGTTATAAGCTATAGGTTTAGGGAATTAAGAATAGTTTAAGGTTTAAGTTGAGAAAAATCGGGTTCGGGTTCAGGATCGGATTTAGGTTTGGGTTTTCAAGTTTAGGTTTAAGTTTAGGTTAGGGAGTTGAGATTAGGATTAGGTGTAAGTTTAGGTTTAGGGATTTGAGAATACATTTAGGTTTTAGGTCATAGGTTTAGGTTTTAGGCTTAAGTTTAGGTTATAGGTTTAGGTTTAGGTTATAAGTGTAGGTTATAGGTTTAAGTTTAGGTTAGGTTATAGGTTAAGGTTTAGGGAATTGAGAATAGGTTAAGGTTTAGGTTTAGGAAATCGGGTTTGGGTTCGGGTTCGGATTGAGTTTAGGTTTGGGTTTTCAAGTTAGGTTTAGGTTTAGGTTAGGGATTTGAGATTAGGATTAGGTATAGGTTTAGCTTTAGGGATTTCATAATAGGTTAAGGTTTAAGTTTAATAAATCGGGTTCGGGTTCAAGTTTCGGTTTTCAAGTTTAGGTTTAGGTTTAGGTTAGGGAGTTGAGATTAGGATTAGGTGTAGGTTTAGGCTTAGAGATTTGAGAATACATTTTGGTTTTAGGTCATAGGTTTTGGTTTAGGTTAAGGTTATAGGTTTAGGTTAAGGTTTAGAATACATTTAGGTTTTAGGTCATAGGTTTTGGTTTAGGTTAAGGTTATAGGTTTAGGTTAAGGTTTAGGTTTAGGTTAAGGTTATAAGCTGTAGGTTTAGGGAATTGAGAATATGTTAAAGTTTAGGTTTAGGAAATCGGGTTCGGGTTCGGGATCAGGTTTTGGTTTTGGTTTTCAAGTTTAGGTTTAGGTTATAAGTGTAGGTTATAGGTTTAGGTTTAGGTTAGGTTATAGGTTAAGGTTTAGGTTTAGGAAATTGGGTTTGGGTTTGGGATCGGGCTTCGGTTTTGGTTTAGGTTAAGGTTATAAGTATAGGTTTAGGTTATAGGTTAAGGTTTAGGTTTAGGTTACAAGTATAGCTTTTGAGATTTGAGAATAGGTTTCGGTGAAGGTTATAAGTTTAGGTTAAGGTTATAAGTATAGGTTTAGGTTATAGGTTAAGGTTTAGGTTTATGTTATAAGTATAGCTTTTGGGATTTGAGAATAGGTTTAGGTTATAAGTTTAGGTTTAGGTTATAGGTTATAAGTTTAGGTAATTGAGAATAGGTTTAGGTTATAGGTTTAGGGTGTGGTTTAGGTTTAGGTTAAGGTTATGTTCCCTGCAAATACAGATGTAAACACGGCCTGTCCAAATGGTCAGGCCCTTCCAATGTTGTCCATAGGAAATGGACAGCTTCATCATGATCATAACAGCAATTCCCACCTTCCAAGGACCCCCGCTCATCTGGATAGCTCCGACGCACATCCGGGTCTGCTCCATTAATTTTGAGCAAATACATAAACACAACCTGTCCAAATGGCCAGGCCCCTCCAATGTTGTCCATAGGAAATGGACAGCTTCATCATGATCATACAAGTGGTTCCCACCTTCCAGGGACCCCCACTCATCCAGATAGCTCCGACGCACATCCGGGTCTGCTCCATCAATTTTGAGCTAATACATTTAAAAACAACATAAATATATCTAAAAGCATCTGGATACCTGGGGAAGGCCTCCCATATTCGTATTGTTGGTTACTCATCCCTTTGTCTACAAGCCACAGTTGACCAACACTTTCTATTACTACCTGTACTCTGAAACCAACACAAATATAACTAGGAAACAATATAAGAAATAAGAAAAAAAATGAATTTACCTGTACACATCATTAAATGTTTCTCTATAAGGAGGTGATATTATATCTTTGATAACCACATTAACTTATAGTTTTCATGAACAAGGATGGGCAAGTAAAAATCTGCGTCTGTAGACACCTCTCATAGCCACGCACAGCACGCATGCGAAACATCATTTTCAAACCAAACTACACTCGCTATTTTCAAATCTCACGCGGCGACTTCATTCCCTCACTCTCTCCCTCGATTTCCCCACTCTCACCTCTCCGTCTCTCTCTCTTGAAACAAAAAAGAAGAAAAAAAATCTCTTTTATGTTGTTTCAATTCATCTTCCATTTTCTTCTTAACAAGAAAATTCATATTTACTAATATTCTTATTTTTCTATTTTTCAAAAGAATGAGTTCGGACTCCGAAAGCGTCGGCTCCAGCACTCGTACTTTCAGCCCAAACCCTAACCAAGGACTCCAAAATTACCAAGTACTCATAAACATTCATTGTAAGCATTTTCTGTCTATGTACATGACGACCATACTGTTAAGATCAATCATCTTATTTTCATTTACAAAAACTAGTGGATGACAAATTATGTGTAACATACAGAGATGGTTCAGCCACTTGTGCAATTAGGGATTCTTCCATAGCTTATATATATATATATATATATATATATATATATATATATATATATATATATATATGTGTAAACAGGATTGTGAGGATATACTAATGTTTCTAATTCGTCCAACGGGTTTCAAAAGTGTAGTAAGTGTTTGATTCAAGCTTATTCGAATCAGGTAAGCTCTCTTCCTTTATAATTTCTGATTTCATAATGATCATCTGTCACTTTGTGCCGTGGTTTTTTCCGTAAAGAGTTTTTTCCACGTTAAATTGTTCTGTTCTCTCTAAGCTTGTGTGGTGCAATTGGATTGCTTCTTTAAATTCATCTATGTGTGCTTCCGCAGTCCCCCAACATGGATTAAGGAAATCTTACAACTATCCTTATCTTCAGCACAACCAAAAATTCCAGTTGTCCAAGGTTCATCTGCAAGGGGTGCATAACTTTTAGTAAGTGGCTGTCCACATTCATTACATCTACGGCCAGCCAATTGCCCAATAACACAAATTCAATAATTAATTACTAATGGTATCTCCATCCATAACAGATATCAATGGGAAATAATTGCATGTTATAGGATGTGTTCTTCACATTTCCTTGAGAATCTACCACTATGAAGCTATATTACAAAACAATTTCCCCACAATTGCCTTTCTATAAACACAAACAGCAAAAACATGTCAACACAAACTTTTTCCAGAGAAATAATGAAACAACTAAATTATTTGTCTTATTTTACTAGAAATTCTAACACTTTTTAGTAAGACACGAGGGCCTCTTTAGTCTTGCCGAAAAATAAAAATAAAAATTGCAAGTAGGCACATGCATACACCACTTAGAATGAAAAGTCAGGGATGATTAATCTAAGATTATGTGTGCTGGCCTGTTATCACTACATTATCATTTGGGTTGGATTTGCACATAGGAACCTTTAACACATTCCATTATTTACATTTTAAGGGATTTGCTAAGGTTTAAAGTGTCCTCTAAAACTGATATGCATTGACCGATATGTACTAGTATCACCCATGAATTGTAAAGATGTATCGTACCAAAATAAGGGCAATATGGAGCCATACGGGGCTGTTTTGGTGATGAAAGATACAATACCAATACACCGATTTAAAGCCTTATATCGGCCAAATGTCTCAACCTTCAAGAAAAGAAAAAGAAAAAAAAGAACATAGCCTCATTGTATTTGATTCTCATGGTGGGTATAGTACTACAACCAAATTAGAAACTAAGTTTGTTTCCTAAAATAAAAACATAAGAGTCATCAACACCTAAATCCAAGAAACCTGCAAACAAGGACTTTCCATAACTTCTGAAATGAAAATCATCCAGCTAGCCGAAACAAAAGAAAAGCAATCTGATCACAGGAATCAAAAGGAATCTCCAATTCCAACATTCTACTTTCTGATAATAACCTTCTTCACATTAACATAGGAATCAATCATCTCAAACACCAAGCACTGCTTTTTACCATTTTTAGCTCCAAAACCTGATCCAACACTAAGCATCCCAAATCAAACAAACACACGCTCAATTCAATTCAAGAAATCCTCAAAAAAAAAATGCCAAGCGTTTCTTGACAAGATATTGTATTAAGAGTCATACTGTTAGATATCATATTAATTTATCTACATACTAATAAATAGTTTTAGGTGTAAATTGTTTACATGCTATGGTAGTTTTAAATAGAAAAGTATTTATAGATAATTAATTTAGAGGCTTCAAGTTCAACCAGTTGGTGGACCACAAGTATGATCCAACCCAGCAGATTACACCTAACATATTAACTGAATGCAACATCCAACCATTTCAATAGGTTGGACCACCATGAGGATCGGTTAATATAAAACTCAGCCACATCTACTCATCAAGAGGGTTAAATCTGATAGCTAGAAAAGAATGTCTAGCAATTGATAAATAGCATAACGCAATGTAGTTCAGTTCAAGAGTGGATGTGACTGAGTTTTGCATATAGCAATTCCTATGTTATGCCCGACATATTGGATGGATTGGATGTCGTGTGCACATGACAGTTTGGGAGTTATCAGCTGTTTATGTGTTAGGCTAACTTCTAAAATGTCTATAATGTATAAAATAGGCATTCACAGCACATGTAGCATTTGGTGATAACTTCATGAGAATCTTAAAAAAATAAAGGTTTAAATTTTTAAGGCCCTAAGAGAGCATGAAGGGATACACATCCTTGATAGATGGATTGGATGTCTAGAACCCATCATAGTAGGTCCCACAAGTTTTTTAATAGTGGGCATCTCATCCCAAATGTTCCCTGTCATGTCGTGGGCCGATGATCAATCAAATGTTTTTTTAGGCAGTTGGAGAGCACTAAGGGACACTGTATGAATTGGATGTACTATTCACATCATGGTGAGCCCCACACAATATCCCTCTATATAAACCATCATGCCCTACCATGCATAATATCTTTTTAGGGTTAAACACTCTACAGCAAGAGATGTTACTGTCATCCAAACTACCCTTTAATGATCTAGGCCATGCTACAATGATCCCTCCAGTGGGGTGGGCCATGCATCTTGTGTAGGCCACTTTGAAAAATGGATGGTTGGAGAAAAGAGACCCAATGGTCTATACTCAGCACATACATTAGGATATTCAAGGATGGCACATGTGAGTTCTGGGCCACTCATGTAGATCACCATATAATGTCTATCGTACCCCAAAATCAATCTGATATATTCATCAGGTGGGCCACACATTCACGCTGAATATGGAACATCCATCATCTTTTCTCTAACCATCTAGAAACCACTGCCAGCATTCAGTTAGTGAAAATTCTCCAACACTCAGTAATTGTAAACAGTAACAATAACATGCAAAGCAAGCCCAAATGTAACAATAAATACACAAAAAACGCTAATGTATATAAATAATCTAAACAAATTCATAAAATACCCCCACAAATTTTAAAATCTGGTAAATAAAATACATCAGATGCAAATAATGCATGTTGAAATGAAATAGAAATAATCCAAGCCAATAGATTCAATGAATCTAGATTTTGACAATATAAAAAAAAACAATAAATATAAAAAAGAAAACGAAAAGGATAAAGAAAAAAAGGGGTTTGGAAAAAAAAAAAAAAAACTTGTGTTGAATCTCACCGGAGATAGGGAGAGGAATCTGAAATTATTATTATTATTCGTAATTAAAAATTTAAATAAAAAAAGTACCTTTAATGGAGAGCATCAAGAAGATTTAAAAATAATAACAAAATAAAATAAAATAAAAATCCAAAAAGGCCTGAGAAGGAGATTACTCTACATTTGGGAGTAAGGGTCCATTTGGGAGATGCCTAAAAATGACTTCATCTGATTTTAGTTAATGAAAATCTGGATTTAACCAAAGGAGAAGCTTACCCTAATGCGGCAATAAAAATTGGATAATTGAAGCACCAGTGAGAGGGAGAGGGAGAGGCAGAGAGAAAGAGCGAACAATGAAGACCGGAGAGCGAGCGGAGAGGGAGATCGAGAGAGCAAGCAGAGAGGGTTGAAGAGTGAGTGGTGAGGGAGATCGAGAGAGCAAGCAGAGAGGGCTGAAGAGCGAGCGGAGAGGGAGATCAGGAGAGCGAGTGGAGAGGGAGAGAGCGGGAGAGGACCCGCTTGATGAAAATGGGAAAAGAGCAAACGGCGGTCAGTTCTTCTAAATCAGATAAACATTTCAAATCCGAACAATGTGCATTTACCATTGTTTAGAACAAAAACGGTAAACATAACTTTGGAAAGCGGAGGACTCTATGGGCCCCAGCATGATGGATATGTTTCATCCACGCCGTCCATCCATTTCTAAACGTCATTTTGGGATTGATTCTTAAAAATGAGCCCTAATTAAGTCTCGAGTGGACCACAAAATGAGAAAATTCTGGATAGTTGGACCATAATTTTTTATAAACATCATTTTCACAATTTTCACAATTTTTTCTAAATATCATTTTTCACCATTTTCATTTTCACAATTTCACAATTTTTTATAAACATCATTTTCACAATTTTCACAATTTTCACAATTTCACAATTTTTTATAAGCATCATTTTCGCAATTTTCACATTTTTTTATAAACATCATTTCATATACAAAAATGGGTTGGACGGTTGGATTCATTTTTAAACATCATTTTCACAAAATTTTAAGCTTAGTTTTTAAGTCTTGTGGAGCCCACAGTGATATATGTTATTTATCCACTCTGTCCATTCATTTTAATGGGTTATTTTAACAGTTGATCCAAAAAAGGAGTCAGATCAAAGCTGTAAGCAGACTACATGACATATTAACGATAGAAATTTATTTTTTATTCTTTCTTCTGGCGTGGTCCACTTAGACCTTTGATCTACATAATTTTTTGGCTCATCCACTGAAATTATATATCAGAATTGATGGGCGGTTTAGATCAAACTAATATTCCAATGGGTCCCATGGAGCCCCTCAAGGTGGGCCATACCATCTAAAATCATGTGAAGAAATGCCTAAAACATATAAAATTACTTAATAGGGCCCACCTGAAATTTTGATGCATATGAAACTTGGTCTGACTCCTCATCCAAGTGAGACACACATAATGGATGGGCTAGATTTGTCAACCACATAAAAATCCTCCTAAGACCCATTGTATTGTTTATTTGACATCCAAATGTTGATTAGGTCATACAAGGCCAGATGAGGGGGAAAAACAAAAATTAGTTTGATCCAAAACTTTTATGTCCTCAAAATGTTTTAATGGTTGACGCTCATTCAACGCTGTTTCCTGGAATGTGGTCCACTTAAGATTTGGATATATCTCATTTTTGGTCTCATATTGTAAGATATCTTTAAAAATAGATAGACTACATATGGATTAAACATATACATCTTGGTAGGGGTCACAAAAGTTTTGGATCAAGCTGATATATATTTTTTCACTTCATCCAATTTTTTACACCTAATATATCAATAGGTTAGATGTCAAATAACCATTACATTGGGCCCTAGGAGATTTTTAATAGTGGACATTCAAAAAAAATAAAATTTCATGGTGTGGTCCACCTGAGATTTAGATCTATCTCATTTTCGGGATTAAGTCATAAAATTATCTTCTAAAATGGATGGATGGCGTGAATAAAACACATACATCATGGTGGGGTCCACATTGCATCGACTACTAGCAACCTGGCTAGTGGCAGCGTAACTAGCTAAACCATGTACGCTTCTGGATGGAAGCGGATTGCGTATAGAGTAACTCGGTACCCTAAGCGTACTGAGTAAATCCTGTGGGTCCCACCATGATTTATTCATTTATTCACTATCCCACTCTTTTCTATGGTGGGTCCACTTGAACTTTGGATCTGCCCCGTCAGTTAGATGCACCATTCCATGGTGGGTCACGAGCTTAAAAATAAAGTCAATCCATGACTTGGGTGGGCCACACCACATACTATAGTTAAGAGGGTTACCCTCCCATTAAAAGATTCATAATCATTTCTTGGGCCCACCTAGGTGTGGTTCTTAGATCCAGCCCATTCATTATGTGTGTCCCACTAGGATGAGGAGTCAGACCAAGTTTCATACACATCCAAAACTCATGTGGGCCCCATAGAGTTTACTCGCATGCTGAGTTACAAAGTATGCAATCCACCTTCTCCACCAGAGACATTTCATCAAACACATGTTGTGCACACCTTAAACATTCATAACAAATGATGAATGGCGAGACTATTCTATGTCTGCATCCATTGTATACATGGTGTACATCTATAGCAACCTAGGCCATCTAGATCATTGGTCCCATTGTTTACCAGACATGGCCTTATAGTACCATGGGAAGTTCTCATGAGGTGACCTTATAGTACCATTTCACTATTTAGGTAACTCCTTTATGGGTGTTACTCTAACCGTGTAGGGCCCACCTTGATATCTTTTATGTATATCGACACTATCCATATATTTTTCCATCATATTTTAGGATGTGATTTCAAATCATAAGAACTCAATAATCTCAAGTGGGTCATACCAATCAAAACAATAATAACTATTAAAAACCTTTGGAAGGCCACAAAAGTTTTGGATCAATTTGATCTTTGTAGTTTACCTTCATCTTCTTTTTTTTTTTTTCTTTTTTTAAACCCCAAATAACAACAACACTCTTTTTTTGTAACTATTTAAGTTATTTTCGTGACCTTAAGAAATTTGGGGTTGCCAGCCAGTACCAGGGAGACCAAAGAACACCATCTGCTCTTGCAACTCCAACTAAAGACAGTTACAGATATCCAAAAAAACAAACCAAACAAAGAAGGCAAGCGAGGCCCCTTTTACACAATTTTCAACAGATGAATTGGCAACCAGCACATTGCGGGGCAAACAGGATCAAGTCATGAAAGGCTAGGGTAAAGCAGTAAGCAGTCTCGGTCAGTTGTAAACCATGTACATGGGAGTTGCACTAAATTTCTGATATCCTTTGATGACCTTGTTGACTACATCCAAGAAATCTTTCTCTGTCATTGTCTTTCTCCGCACTCGAATTGCATACATGTCTGCCTTAGTGCATACACTCCTGATATCCTCCCCAGTAGAGTTAGGGCAGAGGCGAGCAAGAAGCTCAAACCAGATATCCCTCTCACAATTCATTGTCCGCGTGTGGATCTTAAATATCTGTGTCCTGCTCTCCAGATCAGGCAGACCAAACTCAACCTTACGGTCTAGCTGTCCAGGACGTAACAATGCTGGATCTAGTGTGTTGGGCCTGTTTGTTACCATTAAAACTTTGATGTTTCCTCAAGCATCAAAGCCATCAAGTTGATTCACAATTTCGAGCATTGTACGCTGATTGCATTCACCTCATCAAAGAAGATGATGCAAGCCTTTTTTTGATCGTGCCATCTGGAAAAGCTCGCGAACCATCCGAGCCCCCTCTCCAACATATTTTTGAACAAGCTCACTTCCAATAACACGAATAAAGCAGGCATCAACTCTGTTGGCTACACCTCTAGCTAGTAAAGTTTTGCATGTTCCTGGAGGACCGTAGCAGAGCACCCCCTTCGGAGGATCAATGCCAAGTGTCACAAATTTCTCTGGATGGAGCATGGGGAGTTCCACAATTTCTCGTATCTTTTCAATATGCTCCTTACACCCACCAACATCATTGTATGTGACATCTGATTTTTCTTCTACTGTCATCCTGGTAACGCTCGGATTGATCTTCGGAGTCAAGAGAATTGGAATTTGGTATTTATTTCGATCAACACCAACATGCATCCCTTCTTCTACATTTGTTGGTGAAACTTTATCGCCCAAGCCAACGACAAACTTGGCAATTTATTTAACATTTATCACTTACTTTACGTCCTCGGAGTTCTGGTTTATTATTTTTGTGCATCTTAAACCTGAAGAGGCTGCTCCTCCTGCATCATTTGTTTATCAGAAACAAGATCCCATTGGCTGGATGCAGCTAACCCAATGTCTGACTCTTTTATTCCACACAAGTCATTAACCTTCGTAGTTATTTCCCTGATTTCCTTCTCCACCCTCTTTATGCTAGAAGAGTAAGGTCCCAAACCATAGGTTTTGAGAAGTGCTATGTTGTCTTCATCCAAAGGAGGAGAGTTTTTCTCATTGTTAATATCTACATCTTCTGGTTTGGGCACCATCGTATCTATCTCTCTTCCGATCCTTTTTTTTTGTTCGCTCGCCCTGCTCTGCTCTACTCTCCTCTTCTGTCTTTTCTCTTCCTTTTGTAATTTACCTTCATCTAGATCTTCTTTACATTATCAACAAGTTGGATTGCAAATAAACAATACTAAAGCCTTATGATGGGCTCTTTATAACTTTTAATGGCGAGGTACTATATTATCATTCTTACCAGTGGTGTGGTCCACTTAAGACTTAAATCTACACAATTTTTTATACCTGGCCCAAAAATGGGTTGGAGAAACATAGGGGCGACAAGCGATATACAACACATTATCAAAATCTCACTTTTGTTATCTAACTTTTCAATTTTTTTTGTCAAAATACAAAATCTCTACTTTTCTTTTTCAAAAAATATATTTTTTTACAATTCGTCAATTTTTTCACAATTTTGTTTAATTTCTTAATTTTCTTTTTCAAAATATCATTTTTTTAATCTCACTTTTGTTATATAACTTTTCAATTTTTGTTGTCAAAATACAAAATCTAGTTTTCTTTTTCAAAAAATATTTTTTTTTTACAATTTGTCAATTTTTTCTCAATTTTATTTAATTTTTAAATTTTCTTTTTCAAAATATCATTTTCTTATCGAAATCTTGTTATATAACTTTTTAATTTTTCTTGTTAAAATAACAAATCTATTTTTTAAATATATATATATATATATATATATTTACAATTTGCCAATTTTTTCACATTTTTGTTTAATTGTTTATATTTTCTTTTTCAAAATATTATTTTTTTTATCGAAATCTTTTTTTTCCAAAATTATTAACATTATTCAAAGTTCTTAATTTTTTTTTTCAAAATCTAGATTATTATAAAATCATAGTTTTTTTTTTTTTCAAAATCTAAAATTTTTTTAAACGTTGTTAATTGTTTTTCTAAGCTTCTCAATTAATTTTTTTTTCGAAATTCATAATTTTTTTTCTTAAGTGTTGACCATTAGAGATGGTTTAGGACCATGTCTAATGCAGACGGTATTCGCCAGTGGCTATAAGACGGCCAAAGACCGTCTCTAATTAAGACGGTATTTGACAGTCTCAAATTAAGACGGCCAATGACCGTCTCTAATTGAGACGGTCCTTGACACTCAAATTACCAGTAAAAGATGGCTAATGACCATCTCTAATTGAGACGATCCTTGACAGTCTCAAATTAACAATAAGAGATGGCTAATGACGGTCTCTAATATGGATGGTCTTTGACCATCTCAAATGGCCGCATATAAGAAGGTCAGAAACTCTCTTTTCCAGACGGTCAATGGCCATCTTTTTTCTATAGTTAACAACAATTTTTGACCGTCTTAAATGATTTGTGGACATTCAAATTTTTAAGACAAAATTAAGGACAGTCAAGAGCCATCTAAAAGTTTAGAGACGATTTATAGACGTCTCTGAAGCGTCTTTAAACCAAGTAATTTTAGAGATGGTTCAGAACAGTCTCTAAATCCGTCATTTTTTTTTTCCATTTTTGACATAGTGTAGGAACCATGTGTGAACAAATAACTGCTATGATGCACATGACATCAAGTAAGAACATTCCTTGAACCTAACTTCTAAGGAACATCTTTAGCAATATAGGATTAAATTATTTTTCTTTCTTTTTCCTTTGTTCGAAATAACATTGTCACAACACCTAACACGTAAAACAGGCTTAGGCATTGTAGGAAACTCCCTACCTACCATATTATGCATTAGACCAAATTTAAACACTTCCTAACCTTAAGAATCGTACTAGGGACTATAATTTAATTTCTCTAATACATCCTTCCAGACAAAGACAAGGTTTCTTATAAATTTTAGCACTTAAACTAACTAGAGGTAAAGTTATAAAATATTAGGTAAGTCTTCAACCTTAGGCCAAGTATATTGGGACTGGATTCGAGAATCTTGGAAAAATATAACGATATTATTTGTTGTCACTTAAAGAAATGGTGATACTGGAAAATACTGTAAGAAATTATAAGGTTGTTGGACATTGAAATATATCCCTAATTTTAGTAAATAGTAAAAAGAATCTCAATCTTTAATGAAACCATATATGATAATTGATTGGTTGGACTAGAGACTTAAGGGCTATAGTAAATTTAGATATAACATGTATAGAAGGCAGTTTGGGACTTCACATTTAGTTAGATGAAGAATAGAATGTACCGGTAGGGTGGTTTAAAAAAAACGTAATGTCATTATTAAACGTCACCTAAACGAACTTGTAATCCTAATAAATATCATTGGAAATTGAGATGGTGATGAGCGTTCAAACAAATCTCTATTTTTGAGTAGTACCGTGCATGTTTCTAACCTTTAGCGAGATCCATATACATTAGTTAATCTTTTAAATAAAGACTCAAGAATTGTGAAGAAAAAGAAAAGGGATGTAAATTCTTAAGAATTTAAGTCGTGATTCCACATATGAAGTGATCTGAGATGAGATGCTCCATAGGATAATTTTACTACTTCTAATGGTGTTACATGTCGTGTACACTATTAAATCTCGAGAACGAGATATTCTTTAAGGGTAGATTGTAACACCCTGTACTTCTCAGTACTCGGGTATTACCTGATAACTTAAATTATGGAACCGCTTATCTTCATTCTAGCTTAAATTGGATTGTTAGAATTAGTCTTCACCCATAGATCAAGTCATCCACCCATTAACGCTCCAAATAGACCATCACATTGTTAGATAATCTAATTAGGATTTCAGCTTCTTTGATTGATAAATCTAACCTTCCATTATTAACATTAAAGCATGAACCATTAAATTCACAGCTCATCAGGCCCACAACCCTCAACATAACTGTTAAGGGTCGAATATTGCATATCAGACCCCAGTTATCACATGATTTTACCTATATGATAATGCTTAATGGAGTATTTTAATTGTATTTTTGTTGCAGGATGAAATCAGGAGCATTGATTGGAAAAAAAAAGGATATTAAAAGCGTGGACTTGACGCTCTGAAGTAACCAAAGTAAAGGACAGACCCCAGAGGACCAATATTGAAGAATTTACATGCCAGCGACCCGAGGAAATCAAGTCGTTCACATTTAAAAAGGCCCTAAAATGGTTTAGAATATAAGATCACATGGTTCCCACCATCCGATTGACTCGAAACTTCATACATGTGATGGGGGCCGTAAATTAATTGTACATATTAAATTTCAGCCATTGAAGATCTCTGGAGGTGGGCCAACGGACAGATCAGCCCCTTAATTCACTAAGTGTGGTCCACCTGATCTCTGTATACGCTTCAATTTTGGGCTCGATGCCTTAGACCAGGTCACAAAACAGATGGACAGCGCGAATTTCTCATAAACATCACGAGTGGACCCCACTAGTAATGCCAGTGCACAAAGCATAGGTGCACTGCACGTGCACCGTATCCCATGAAATCAGTCAGCGTGCACTGACCGATCCAAAGTTAGAAACTCTATTTTCGCAACAGAGCCCTTCATTCGTCCATCCGATTTTGGGTTGTGGGACCCATCCAGGGTTCAAAAAAAAGATCTAGACCGTCCATTAGATTTCCACAGCCCATATTACTAAGACCTAGGTGACTAAATTTGAAGAAATAAAAAGGATGAGATCCCAGCCACTCAAACGGAAGATGGATGGTGGTTCTATAGATTCCGTGGGCCGCATCAAAGGATGGCCAAAAATACTCTTTCCCAACCAAAATTTCGATTATAATTCAGTGAACGGCGTGGATTTATCAACACGACATCGAAAAGGGCCCCACCGTCTGTCTGTGCAAGCGTCACAGCGGACGGTTGCACAGACTCTGTTGCGCACTGCGAGAGCCGATCGTTATAGGTCCATTCTACAGTCGAGAAGACGGTCGGTCCGTCCATCTGGACCATCCAAACTAGTCTCAAGGAGTGACCGACCAGGCTTAAGAAGACTGAATGGCTCAGATCTGCCGTTCAGGTTCTTCCACGGCGCCAAAATGCAGATTGAGTAGGGCGCAAGTTGTTGGCTGCGAAAGGAGTACAGCTAGCTATCTTTTGACGGATGCCAGCACACCTCTCCACCGCCTGAATTACCTATAAGAAAGAGAGAATGTAATAGAGGAAGAGAGGCTCGACGTGGAGCAGAGGCTTAGGCTAGACGTGGAGCAGAGGCTTGGGTTGGACATGGACAGAAGCAGAGAGAGAGTAGAGTAATTTCTATTTTTTTGTTTTATTATTGTCTCTCCTTAGTATTTCTGTTGAGATGATTAACTCCATTATGGTCGGCTAAATCCTCTTAGCTAGGGCTAAGAGGTGAAGCCTGTAGCGTAATGGGAGATTCTTTGCTTGTGTTTTTTTAGACTGAATGGATGTTGATTTTAGTTAATTAAGGGGATGTTTTTTATTTTTTAATGGTCTATTGTGACTAAAATTACAATGGGTCTGTGATAGCTTTGAGCATGTTCCTTTCCTCTTATGTTTATGACGTCAGGAAGCCCTATTGTTCACCATTGTCTCTTGGGCATGGTTGGATGTCGGTACCCTTCCTAACCTTCATACACTGTTGATTGGTTGGTAATTAGTTTAATTCTGTTGTTTGCTTTATCTCCTGGGCATGGTCTGGTGATGGAATCCATTCTAATTCATATACCTTTCATCTCTTGAAAACTATATCAATGGCAGTTCAGTAAATTTCCATAATTCGTGATACTGGCATAAGATCTCCCTGATCTCTACAAGTGGATCCTCTGAATCCCTAATTTCCCTTCTCTGAATTCTTTTAAGTTTAGATTAATATTTCACCATTATTTCTCAAATCACAATTGGTTTAGATTTCATCTTAGCCTAGTTCTAGTTCTATTTAGTTTCAGTCCCTGTGAATTCGACCTCGGTCTCACCGAGTTTATTACTACATCACAACCCTATACTTGGGGAGTGAACAATAACAATTCCTTAACTTGATCCCCACCATTAGGTCATGTGACCCCTAAATTTACTATGGACTTCCACACAAAAATAGATCCGTCAATAGACTAGGACTTTCCATCACCTGATTAGGCATCTAATCAGTCATTAGACTCATCTAAATATGTTAAAGGACGTATATTTAGTTAGAGATCTATTCTGAAACAACTCAACCATTTGATTTAAGATCAGTCAATCAATTGAGATATAGGGTCGTCTAATTATAGAAATAACGGCGAATTTTCCCTAAATTTGATTACAAACCTCATATCTGGTGATCAATACATTGGGCCATTAATCGACAATTCAAAACACTTCAGCCATTACACGTTAAAATTGTCCATTAAATCTTAAGAACGTTTGTTAATGTAGATTATGAGCCATCTATACGCGAGATTAGCCATCAATCGTAAAAAATGTGCCATGCAGCGTCTTGACCATTGGGACAACTCCATGAGACTTTTTGACCATTGATGTTCAAGTTCAAGAGGACCTGACCATTGGATCGGTGGAGATCCATAACTGGATGATTCGATCAATATGTATGGCCCACCTAAACTCTAGATATGTTTGGTTCTTAGTCAAAGGCCCTTCTTCGGACCTCTAAGGAGATAAGATGGAGTGGATTTCACCGTACATCTCAAGTGGGCCCATGAAAGTGTTATGGGTGTAGAAAATTTACATGCACCGCGATGTACAGGACCGCCAAATGGGGTCAATAGGTGCTAACCCATGTTTTTTAAATTAAGAGAGAGATTCTCTCTTCTGGCGCCTACACGGATGAACAACATTTGTCTGTGGATTCTGTGGCCCACCATCATTGACTATTACAACAATCCAAACCGTCCATCAGATGCGGGACTGAGTCCCGACCATAATCATGTTAGACCCACGCTCTGAAGCACACATTCTTACACACCACAACAAACGCAAAATGCACTCGAATAGTTTCTAGAAGTGGAAACCGAATTCATGCCAATGAGCTGGCAAACCGCACACGATCTTACCTTTAAATCCTCACCCTCTCTCTCCTTAAATCTCGACCCTCCATTCATATTCCATGAACTAGGGCTTCCTACTCAAAGAGAGGCGCCGCTTGGAACCTTTAGTTCAGTTTGCTGGTGTAATCTCGATTGTTCTTTTGCATCTATGACCTCCTGTAGAACATCTCAGACATTCATTTTAGGGCATTCAAAACCCCCTTACTGTTGGTTTGGAGATCTCGCACAAAATCTCACAAGTCTGAGAAATACTAACTGTAAGTGAAAACATCGTGACCCACATGAAGATGGTGACTATCCATCTAGAATATGGGTCCTGCAATGATCAATGGACTCATCTGGACCATCCAGGAACTTTGGATTAACAAAAGAGGCCCTGGGTTAGAAATCACCACTAACGACCTCATCATCTTCTCCATTAATCCGAAAAACCCATCGTCCTTAAGTGGACCCCAACTTTTGATCTGAGTCATCCATCTGGTGGCTTATAGCGTCAGATGATCATCCGGATAGCTGGATTACAACCATACTATTAGATTATAGCCTGATTATATCAAACCTTGTTAAATGACACGACTAAACCAGTAACTAATCATCCAATTAGTTGGGATAAAAGTAGTTAGTAATAGGTTTATAGAGCCCTATATAGACCTTCTTTAGGGCAATCTCTTTCGAGAAATAGAAAGGGAGAAAGAAAAAGAGAGCGTTGTCTACCCATTGTCGCATTGAGTGGAGCTAGCTCGGTCTGAGTCCAGATCTTCTCTAGTGGAGTGGCGAATAAGAGGGAGAGACAGAGAGAGAGAGAGAGAGAGAGAGGGAGTAAAAGAAGAGAATAAAAAGAAGGAAGGAAGAAAGGAGTTGAGCAATCGCTGTCGAGTCAGGCCAACTCACCCGCTCAACTCAGGGCCGATTTAGGACCTGACCTATACGGACCTTACTGGATGAGTTATTGCATGTTATCCAGCAGAGGAGAAAGAAAAGGAAAGAGAAGAAATAGAGAGAAGAAGGGAGAGGGAGGAATGAAAGAAAAGAAAGGGAGAAAGAAAGAAAAATCAGGAATAAAAGAGAGGAGAAGGAGCAGGGCTATCTGGCCCAAACCGAGTCGACCCAACCGCGTCAGGTGGTCCCTGGTCAGTCCTCTTGCTGAAAGTTTTCTAGCAGAAAGAGAGGAAGAAAGAAAATAGAAGGAAAGGATGAGAAGAAAGAGGAGAAGGAGAGCGAGTAGGGAGTTGAGTTGTTGAGTCGACTTAATCCAAGACCGAACCAGATCGCTAGAGTTAATCAATAGGTGTGGCTGATTGAGAGAAGAAAGGGAAGAAAGAAAATGAAGAAATGAGGAGTAAGGAAGGAAATGAGAGGAAGAAGAAAGAAAAGAAAAGAAAAGAAGAGGATCAAGGAGAAGAAGTATTGTCTCGAGTTGACTTGGGTAAAACTCGCTGAGTCGAGTTGCACGAGTCGGGTCTGGTTTTGTTGCGTCCAGCAAAGCTTGCTGGACATTACATGTTGAAAAAGAAAAAGGAAAGAATGGAAGAAGAAATGAGAGTCAAGAGTTGGAGTGAAAATCACATCACTCACTAGAGTCGATTCATCGAGTCACCAAACAATTTTGGTGAGTTCTAATCTCATGATTTTGAATTGAGAAAGTTGACCTAGATGTTTATTTGAAATATAACAAATTTTGACTCCCAAACGCCTCCTTTGATCGTGAAATAGGTACCGAGTTGAGCTGGGAACTAACTCATGTGAATCACCATGTTTAGGATGTAATATAAGTAAATAAACCCGACTTGAAAGGTGAGGATCACCCTTCAAGCTTTTCTACATCTTGATAATTAGCTTGCTCATTCACCTTTGTTTATTTATTTTGTTAATTACTAATGTGGTTCATTGCTTCTATTGATTTTGCTTACTTATGATGATAGATAAATTAAATTTAAATTCAATATTTGAATATCTCATAAGATCTAAATACCTCGAATTTGATTTGAAATGAATGCTCTAGATATGCATGTGATATATCAATATTATACATTATTTAATTTGTTATTCATGATCACTTGATGGAATGGTTGGAAGTCCTTGAATTAGTGGCCTTTCTGCCAAATAGATTAAATGTAATTTCCTTGTCGTGGACTTACCATCTTATCGAACATTTATGCCTTTGTGGGTTTGATTGGTCATTTGCCCTTTACGGCTTTGATAGGCAAATTGCCCATTGTGGCTCTGATCGGTTATTTGCCTTATGCGGCTTCAGTGAATTATTATTTAATAACCCTTTGATGGTAAGTTCCACTCGTCGAATAGTGATTGGCCACTAGTTAATGGAGTTACCTTTATACATCATGTTATTAGTCTGATGAGCCAGGGGTGGTGGAATGAGACACTATGCCTGAGTTGTCGGCCTATGCTGGGTGACAAACCCCCCATAGTGACCTTTTAGCTTCATTAAAATGATGTCTTGAAATTGGAATAAGAATGGTTTGGTAATCATGCATTTTCATGGCATATATTATGGTCTTTTTTGGGTGGTTAGTTCTCCTTGGGCGTGCCTTTGTGTACTTTTCCGGGTGACTAATTCTTCTTGGGCGATTTATATTATATGGTTTTTTTTAGGTAACTAGTTCTCCTTGGGCGTACCTTGAGTACTTTTCTAGGTGACTATATCTCCTTGGGCAATTTACATATTATTATGGTCTTTTCCGAGTAACTAGTTCTCCTTGGGCGTACCTTGAGTACTTTTTCGGGTGACTAGATCTCCTTTAGCGATCTATATATCATAGTCTTTTTCAGGTGACTAGTTCTCTTTTGGAGACTTTTTACCTGCTGTATGTGCATCCCCAGGTTTGTGAGCATGTGTATGCATCCATGCATTTAAACAAGATTATCTTGTGTGATGTATTTAATGAATGCGTATCTGATGAATCTTATCTAATTTTCATGGTAATCTTCGTGCAATGTTTGTTATACACTGTCTTTGTTAACTATGCTTAATTATCTTGGTGATACGATAAATCTTGAGGGGTACCTCACTGCGATAGGAATTGATGCTATCGAACAGTACTCAGTGTGCAGGAGACATAGATGATGCGTATGCTGGTGTTCATGTAAAATGGGAGGAGGCAGATGATCTTGTGACTCTCCATTCCTGATTTTATTTGTATTTAATTTATACTGTTATGTTTGCAAAGGTTAAGACATTGGTTTGTATAAGTTTTTGGGTAACCACTTGAAAACCTTGATTATGTATAATTGGACTCCCTCTTATACTCAGATTATTTATATTCCGCTAGTTTATTAACTCTAACTAAAAAAATGTACGTAAAATTTGGGATATTTTAAAGGTTAACACTTGGGTTTTTGGAAAACGAGTGGTGCACTCGGGTTCCGGGAACCAAGGTGTTACAGATAGTATCAGAGAGAGTCTAGACAAACCTTGCCTTTGGAAAACAAACTTATACAAACTTTAGTTGTCTTAAGTTAAAGTGTTAGAAATTAGAGACTTGAACTTAGGTGAATCTTACGTAGATTGGAGAGATTTTGAAAACATAGAGACCTAAACTTGGTCCTATCTAAAATTAAGTGACCATTGAATGTATTTTGAATTCCCTCTAGACATAAAGAAAGGTTGAGAACATAGAAACCTAAACTTAAGTTCCGTTTGAAATTGTTATGATGGTCCTTCAAGCTTATGTGGAACCCCTTATGAGTAAGGAAGTTAAGAACATAGAACTTTAAAACTTTAGACCCCTTTAAAATTTCTAGATTTAGTTATTTGAATCTTAGAAACTAAACTTAGGAACCATGTGTGAACAAATAACTGCTATGATGCACGTGACATGAAGTAAGAACATTCCTTAAACCTAACTTCTAAGGAACATCTTTAGCAATATAGGATTAAATTATTTTTCTTTCTTTTTCCTTTGTTGGAAATAACATTGTCACAACACCTAACAAGTAAAACGGGCTTAGGCATTGTAGGAAACTCCCTACCTACCATATTATGCATTAGACCAAATTTAAACACTTCCCAACCTTAAGAATCGTACTAGGGACTACAATTTGATTTCTCTAATACATCCTTCTAGACAAAGACAAGGTTTCTTAAAAATTTTAGCACTTAAACTAACTAGAGGTAAAGTTATAAAATATTAGGTAAGTTTTAACTTAGGCCAGGTATATTGGGACTGGATTCGAGAATCTTGGAAAAATATAACGATATTATTTGTTGTCACTTAAAGAAATGGTGATACTAGAAAATACTATAAGAAATTATTAGGTCGTTGGACATTGAAATATATCCCTAATTTTAGTAAATAGTAAAAGGAATCTCAATCTTTAATGAAACCATATATGATAATTGATTGGTTGGACTAGAGACTTAAGGGCTATAGTAAATTTAGATTTAACATGTATAGAAGGAAGTTTAGGACTTCACATTTAGTTAGATAAAAAAAAATAGAATGTACCGGTAGGGTGGTTAAAAAAATTGTAATGTCATTATTAAACGTCACCTAAACGAACTTGTAATCCTAATAAATATCATTGGAAATTGAGATGGTGATGAGCGTTGAAACAAATCTCTATTTTTGAGTAATACCCTACATGTTTCTAACCTTTAGCGAGATCTATATACATTAGTTAATATTTTAGACTAAAGACTCAAGAATTGTGAAGAAAAAAAAAAGGGATGTAAATTTTAGGAATTTAAGTCGTGATTGCACATACGAAGTGATCCGAGATGAGATGCACCATAGGATAATTTTACTACTTCTAATGGTGTTAAATACCGTGTACACTATTAAATCTCGAGAACGAGATATTCTTTAAGGGGGGTAGATTGTAACACCCTGTACTTCTTAGTACTCGGGTATTACCTGATAACTTAAATTATGGAACCACTTATCTTCATTCCAGCTTAAATCGGGTTGTTAGAATTAGTCTTCACCCATAGATCAAGTCATCCACCCGTTAACGCTCCAGATAAACCATCACATTGCTAGATAATCTAATTAGGATTTCAGCTTCTTTGAATGATAAATCTGACCTTTCATTATTAACATTGAAGCATGAATCATCATATTCACCGCTCATCAGGCCCACAACCCTCAACATAACAATTCTTAAACTTGATCCCCACCATTGGGTCACGTGGCCCCTAAACTTACTACGGACTTCCACACAAAAACAGATTCGTCAATAGACTAGGACTTTACATCACCTGATTAGGCATCTAATCAGTCATTAGACTCATTGTAAGTGTTATGGACTCGTACTCCTTTGATTGTCAAATTTTGATGTGTCAAAACATCTATCTGTGTCCTGTGCTTGTATGATGATTTATATATTCAAGACACTGCATAAATACTTCAAGAAGCTACAAGTTGAACTTTTCAAGAAGCTACATATTGAAGTTCAAGAAGCTACATGTTGAAGTCTCAAGAAGCTACAATGTTGATGTTCAAGTCTTAAGAAACAACTCATGACTTCAAGACTAATAAGCAATGCATGAAGTAGTTGTTATGCTGATGAAGGTCTCAAGTTTGAAGCTACAACAAGTTCAAGATCTCAAGCCTGATATGGTTCAAACAATCTACATTCGTTGAATAGTTGAAGTTCAATGTCCATACGACATGATTCAGGTTTGAATGACCTTAGGTTGACCCTTTAAGTAGGTCACTTTGGATACATAAATCAAATATTTATTTTACATAAGTTTGGTCTATTCTACGACCAGTCCTAGCTCTTGTTCGACCAGTCCTGGCATTGGTTCGACTAGTTCAAGAAATTCCATGACCAGTCCTAAGTAGTTGAAGATTTTTCAAAATTTTTGGTACGCCCACGACCAGTCCTGGAGGTCCTTCGACCGGTCGTAGGTGTGGCTTCGACTCGTCCACGACCAGTCGTGGAGCTACGACTCAAAGTCCAGCAACGAAATCTATGGTCGTACGACCAGTCGTAAGGATCTACGACCAGTCGTAGGTGACCCACGACCAGTCATAGGTGACCCACGACCAGTCGTAGGCTACTTACGACTAGTCGTGGAACGACTTTCAAAGATCGCGCTTAATTTTTCAAAAATCTGTTAGAGCTACGACCAATCGAAGGTTTCTAAGACCAGTAGTAGGAACGATTTTTGCTTCTATAAATTGAACACGAAATTCAGAGTTTTCACACTTCAACTCTATTCAATTCAAGAATTTTTAAGTGATCACTCTGAGATAAGTCTGTGTTTATTTTAAGCTACATTGTGCTTATTT
The DNA here is from genome assembly GCA_030180095.1 of Magnolia changhungtana. Taxonomy (NCBI): domain Eukaryota; kingdom Viridiplantae; phylum Streptophyta; class Magnoliopsida; order Magnoliales; family Magnoliaceae; genus Magnolia; species Magnolia changhungtana. Next base: position 6,384,508 of record JASAUF010000502.1, on the reverse strand, counting down.
AATATTCCTTTTTACTAGCTTATTTAATTTGATTTTGTTTCTATATTCCAATCTTATTTGAAAAGAGGAATTATCTTATTCCTTTTTCTTGGAATCAAAATCAAATATAGCTACGCCCAACGAGTTAAATCTAAAATCTATTAGAATTTAAAACCTTATGCATGCGAGTATTAGAAATTGAACTTTGACATTCAATCATCTACTCCGATTGGTTCTACCGGGCTGCTAAGAAAAGGAGAAATCCAGGTATTTTACAATTCTGTAAAATTTATTTACTTTTGGTTTTGTTTGAGGTTAAGCCAGAAAAATCTCATTGTACTGGTTTTATTTGAGGTTGAACCAGAAAAATCTCATTGTATTGGTTGTCTGAGGAAAACCAAAAAACTCAGAAAAGAGGGGTTTTTGAATTGTGTAAGCCCAAGTGAAAAAGACACAATTGTAATGGTTTTTGGTGAACCTGTGAAAACCTATTTGATAGTGAACGCTAATATCTCCTGTGTGAGGATATTAGGAGTGGAGTAGCTTTCTGTGTGGCTGTTGAAAGACAGTTGGTGTACACACAGGCGAACCACTATAACTCTTTGTCTTGTGGATTGAATGCTTGCTTAATTTTCATATCTTTATCATTCGATTGTGTGGAATGTACAAGTGGATGTGAATATTGTAACTATTTACATTTCAAGCAAGTGTGGGGATTGTTGTAATAATTTAGATCTATACTTCTGCATTTAATTTCAATTCCTAGCTATTTCATTTACTTATATTAAAATTGAGTCCTTGATCCAAAAGATGTTCTAGAAATAAGGTTGTCCTACCATAAGCCCTTGTTTATTATGGTGTAAGGTTGTCCTTGGAACTAAATTTGTATCAATCTCTCAATACTTATTTATCAAGGTGATTTAAAATTTAGCATTGTGAATTGATTCATATTGTAAGGATATTGGTTTACTTTATTTCCGCTGATTTTATTTTAAATTTGGCATAGTCCTATTCACCCCCCCCCCCCCCCCTCTAGGACATATAGCTTGGCCTTTTTCAAATGGTATGAAAGCCTAATAGCTCATTTTTGTTGCTTTTTTATTTGGCTTTATTTCCTAAGCTAACGATCTAAGCTATATAAAAAGATGTCAAATTTTGATAGCCTTTCAGTTACTAGGCCTCCACCTTTTGATGGCTCCAACTATACCTATTGGAAAGCCAGAATGAGGATCTTCCTCAAATCAATGGATGAAAGTGTGTGGCAAGCCACAATGACTGAATGGAAACCTCCTATCATGAAAGTAACTGGTGTTAATGGTTCAAAATCTATGAAAATTACACCGTATTTCCAATGGACCACACTTCAGAAAAATGAGAGTAGTGCTAATGCTAAAGCACTAAATGCAATCACTTGCGCACTATCACCGGATGAGTTCAAAAGAATCATATCCTGTGATACTGCAAAGCAAGCCTGGGATATTTTAGAAATGACACACGAAGGTACATCAATTGTCAAGAAATCTAAAGTTGTAACGACCCGAAAATTTCCGTACATTGGGTCGAGTACCACCTCGACCAGAAATCACGTAGGGTTAAATTCTTTAAAAATTTAATAAAGTTAACTAAGTACTAAACTCGATTAACCATGAAATCCATTAGGATCGCTTTAAATACGATCTGCAAGACCCAAAAGTTGCAAAATCATTGACGCTAGGTTACCCTAAAGTTTAGAACCAAACTCATTTCCCGTCTGCTCTCGGGAATGAAACGAAACTTCGTATTAGGTCTAGATCGCACATCAGGAGTCCGATTAACCCGAAGCTAAGGAACTAGGACCGCCCCACTGGGCTTAACAATCATCTCAAAAAATCAGCTCCATCCGATGTTCCACGGCCATTCGTTTCGATTCGGAGCGAGGGAGTGTGAAAAACACTATTCCCATGCCAAAATAAATATCTGGAATAGTGATCTAGCATCATTCGTTGACGCATCAGTATTAAGCACCTAACCGTCAAAATCAGACCAAATTACACCCTCGGATTAAGAAAAATTTCAGGAACATTTACATGTACTTAGAATTTCTGATCGTGGCCCACTGACCGTCGAACTGAAAGTGGTCCGCCACGTGCGATCTGGGAATCCGATCGAGTCAAAAACGTAATCCCATGTAGATCCATAGATGGTGAGCTTAAGTCTGACGTTTGGTTCAAGGAGGGCCACCAGAACCTCCCTTTTGAGCTAGAAAAGTGGCAAAATGCCTATATAAGCAGTACCCCTTGAACCTGAGTCTAATTTCAGAATATTTTTTGCTATAAAAGGGGCTTAGAACAGCCCCTCTCACAGCCATACGAATTTTGGAGAAAAACCCTAGAGGGAGAGAGAGAAAAGAGAGAGAAGAGCTTGGGTTTTGTTGCCGATCTTCCTCCTACTGTGTTGGATTGTTACACGGCCTACACCGCCCTGTTCTAGGCGCTTTCCCGGCGGTATCCATCCCATTTGAAGGTAAGAAACTCTAACCCTAGGCCTGATTTAAGGTGGAATCGATGTGGGATGTGTAACAACTAACCGATTCCGCTCTTTAGGCTAGAAATCTCCCGTATACGGAAGTTCTACTACCCTTACTGATTCGTTGAGTTTCAAAAGGCAAAGGTGAGGACTTTAAGCGTATAAGTTACGGTTTTCAATGCTTTCAATGTCAGATAATGGTAGATTCATGATCTGCTTGCAATTGCACATGTACAAAGTGCTTTCCGTTTCCTGTTTCGATTAACGTTGTGAAATATGGAATTTCACATATTCTAGGTATACGTAGAAATACCGTATATGTATTTTTTTTTGGATAAATGTTTGACATGTTTATTTAATGTATGATTATATAATATATGAATAAAATACTAGTTTGGCGAAAGGAATCGCCAAAATACATGTTCACTTGTAAATGCGACGTATGTTGAAATTGTGTACTTTAGAAATACCGTATACGTAATTCTTTTGGAATAATGTTTGACATAGTTATTTAATATATAATTATACAATATATGAATAAAATACTAGTTTGGCGAAAGGAATCGCCGAGATCTATGTTCGCTTGAAAACACTAGGTATGTTGAAATTGCGTATTCTAGAAATACCGCTTATGTACAAATTTTGGAAATATAATTGTCATGATTATTTGTCATATGAATATGACATGCGCAGATAAAATAACCGCTTGGCGAAATAATCGCCCTAATATGCATTTGCTAACATACGTCGTGTATGTTGGAATAGTGTATTCTAAGTGTTTGCGTACATGCTTTGTGTGTGTAAATGTTTGATTGTTAGTGCCTTAGAGAGGTGCTGACATGGGATTCCCGACTCCCTTAGAGACATGTAGGACCCCCCTCCACGCGGTGGTTCGCTATGACCACTCACTTGTGATGTGTACGTAATCGTATTCCTATGTGTATAGTGCTTTATAACATGCTTTACAACATACTTTACTTCATGCTTTACTTCATGCTTTAAAACATGCCTGCTAATATGCTGTATTGCTTGTTTATCATGCTTTACTCCACATGCTATTGATGAGAATTGTTTGAGTTTGGGACTATGCCTATAGTCCAAACATTCTACATTCAGATTTGTTGCGGTTGTGGCTGAGATTCATATCGCCACAACGGACGTGTCTGGCGAACCCGAGTCGTACTTCGGTTGGCGATAGTGGTTAGCCACACGGAGTGCTTTTGCGCTCCATATCGCTCAACTTGTGGTGCGCTCGATCTAGTCAGGCTCGTCAAGTAAACCGGAGTGTATATGTATGTTCACCATGTTTGGTCGCTACTGCTTGAACCTAGGGTACCAAACTTACCAGTGGCGATCCCGTTAACCATGGTACCTCGATCCGCTAAGACGCATGAGCCGGGCATGGTGGTATGGGACACTGTGGTCAAGCTGTCGGCCTACGCTGGGGTCATGTGCCTCCCCGTAGTGACCATTGCGTAACTAAACTCGTGAGCTGATTATGGTGGTATGGGACACTATATTCGAGCTGTCGATACATACGGCGAGAGCCGAGTACGGTGAGACCTGTGCTCGTGCTGACGGGCGACGAGTCCTACGTAGTATCTTCGAGTATACTCTAAGTGTCTGTGATTGGCGACGAGTCTTTCACAGTAACTAGAGTATGAGTTGAGCCGAGTACGGTGAGACCTGTACTCGAGCTGACGGCTAGTGATTGAGCCAAGTACGGTGAGATATGTACTTGAGCTGACAGCTAGCAACTGAGCCGCATACGGTGAGATCTGTATCCGCGCTGACGGGTGACGAGCCCTTTGCGATGCCTTCACTACGCTTCTCAAACCATAATATCGTATGAGATTAGCTAGGATTGACAACCCTAGAATGGATCATGTTTGGGAATGATACAAGGGAGGTACCTTAGTTTCCCAATACTGCTGGTTGAAATGGATTAATAAAAACTTGGTAATCATGAGCATCATCGCACTGCATGTGCTTTGTAGATGTGGCGCACTGAGGGAGTAAGCATTCGCGAACGTAAGATGATGTCGCTTGAGGGTGGTTTGGCAAGGGCATACAACATCATGTCATATCATTTTTGCATTTAACAAGAGTAGTTAGAAATGTTTGAATTGTACTTGTTTATCATTCTTTGCTTGATTGATTTGATAACATGTTAACCTATGCTTTATTGTTCCACCGAGTTAGCTACTCACCCCACATTACTGGACGGTGTTTGCAACACCCACCGGACTACTGTCAGCAGTGTAGATGGCGCCTGTTCAGAGCCGAGCTCGACTTCGAGGAGGATCGGGAGGAATTCTCCTTTATGCAAGATACTCGACGGTGCTTAGGCCGACTGCATCGCGGGATTCCAGGGCTTATTTACAGAGTTGTCTTTTGATTTTTGACTTAGAAACGATACATGTATATTGGTACTCAGTTAGTACTCATACTCTGAAGTTCACAAAATTTTGATACTCTACATATTTTAAATATAAAATTTCAGTCTTCCGCTTGCCTTTATACAATTGAACTGGAGTATGAATTACTGTTTTGGTATAATCTCATTCATGTTTATTGCGCTAACTCAGACAACATTTAACCATCATTGTGTATGTTGCATAAGTGATGCGTTGGAACTCGGGAGTTGAGTTCATACTCGACCCCCGAATTTCAGGGCGTTACAAAAGTCCAACTCCTCACAACTAAATTTGAAGAAATTCATATGGAGGAAAATGAAATGTTTATGGACTTTTATACTAGATTGAATGACATTGTAAACTCAATGTGGGGTCTTGGCGATAAGATCCCAGAAAGTAAAGTGTGTGCAAAAATACTACGCTCTCTTCCTGAACGGTTCAATTCTAAGGTAATCGCAATCCAGGAACTTCGTGATACGGATAATATGAAGGTAGAAGAATTAGTTGGTTCTTTACAAACCTATGAATTAAGTTTTAAAGCTCCTAAAGGTGAATCTATTACTTTGAAGTCATCTAAAAGTATTACTCAAGAAAATTCAGATTCAGAAAAGTCTGAAGATGATATGGCCCTTTTGGCGAAAAAGTTTTATAAGATTTTCAAAAGTAAGAAAAGAGTCGACTTTCAAAAGGCAAATGAAAAGAAACGTTCTAAACCTAAGTCCAAAACTTGGAAGTAATTGAAAGATAGTCAATGTTACAACTGTCAAGAATATGGGCATTTAGCAAACAAATGTCCTAAAAAGGACAGATCCAAAAGGAAGGGATGTTGGCTACTTGGGATGAATCGTCTGATTCTGAAGCCTCTTCTGAATCAGAAAATTCAGAAACCGAGCTCGGGCAAGATGAACTTAAGGCCCTTATGACTCTAGCCAAGTTTACTTTTTCAGATCATGATGATTCAACAAGTGAAGAAAATTTGGATAATGATCATGAAAATGATGAAGATCTTCAAGATGCTTACAATGCCTTATATAAGGAAAGTTGTAAAATTGCTGTCAAACTTAAACTTCAAAAAGAAAAGTTTTTTAAACTTAAAGAATGTTTTGAAACCCTTGTTTTAGAAAAATCTCAAATTTTAGATTGTTTTGAAAAATCAAAGTGTGATCTAGAATTCAAAACCTCCCTAATTGAAAATTTGAAATCTGAAAATGAGAAACTTAAAAATGAAGTATCTTCTCTTCTGAGTTTGAAGGACATATGGAGATATGCCAAAGGTGATCCAAAATTAGAAAAATTATTATTCGGATCAAGGAAATGTGGCGATCGATCCGGGTTGGGCTATGATAAAAACACATCTCCTAAACAGAAGAATACTCGTTCCAATTTTGTGAAAGGAGAGACTTCTAACTCAAAAGGAAAAGGTACTAGTCAAGTTTTTTCTAAAAATACAAAAACTTTTCAAAACCACAAAAGCAACCATATAAATTTCAAAAATCAGATTCGAAACCCACTAGCTGAAATAATTGTTGATTTACTTAAGGAGCTATTAAAATCTAACTCAGTAGGTCACTCTTACAACTATAAACAGAAGAAGACCAATTATTCTCCTAAACCCAAAACAGTACTGAAATGGGTTTCTAAGGTTACTTGTTTGGTTGCTCACACTGCTTTCAAAGCTACAAGTCATTCGAAATGGTACCTAGATAGTGGATGCTCCAGACATATGACAGGCGACAAAGCACTATTCACCGATCTTAAAGATATGACTGATGGGTCAGTCACATTTGGTGATGGTAGCAACTGCAAGATAATTGGCAAAGGTACGGTCCAACTCTATAACCTTCCCTTATTTAAAAATGTTTTATATGTTGAGGGTTTAAAACACAACCTGTTGAGCATATCTCAAATATGCGATAACAACCATAATGTTAAATTTTCTAATCAAGGTTGTGAAATTATAAATGAAAAGGGTTCTGTAATATTAACTGGTCGTAGAACTTCTGAAAACTGCTATATAGTAAGCAATGGTAGCTCATCTAAACAAACGTGCTACATGGTTCATACCGATGAGACAGAATTATGGCATAAACGCCTTCGACATGTACACTACCGAAATTTATACAGATTGAGTAAAAGTGAACTAATTAGAGGACTACCTAAGATGCAAAAAGTAGACAAGATTTGTGGTGAATGCCAGTATGGTAAACAAACTAGGAGCTCTCACAAAAAGGTGAACTCCAATATCACCACAAGACCACTCGAGCTACTCCACATGGATCTTATAGGACCAACAAGAACGGAAAGTCGAGGTGGCAAAAAGTACATCTTAGTTATTGTAGATGATTACACAAGATATACTTGAGTTTCATTCTTGAGAGATAAATCAGAAACCCTTGATGAAGTGAAAAAGATTATAAAACGGATTCAAACTGAAAAATGTTCTCAAGTCAGTAAGATCCGTAGTGATCATGGATCCGAATTCGAAAACAGCGGTTTTGAGAAATTTTGTAGCGATCGGGAATATCGCATGAATTCTCTCACACCTAAAACTCCTCAACAAAATGGAATTGTCAAGAGGAAGAATATAGTGCTTCAAGAAATGGGAAATGTTATGTTAAATAGCATGAAGCTCCCTAGAATCTCTCAAATTTGAAGCAATGAATACAAACTACATTATTAACCGTGTTTATATTTGTAAATCTAATAATAAAACGGCTTATGAAATGTGGTTTGAGAAAAAGCCTTCATCAAATACTTTCGAGTTTTTGGCAAAGAAGTGCTATATTTTGCGTGACCGTGAAAATTTGGAAAGTTCGACACTAAAAGTGATGAAGGGATCTTTTAGGATATTCTTTAAATAGTCGTGCATATCGTGTTCTGAACAACAGGACCGGTGTGATTCAAGAGTCAATAAATGTTGTGATTGACGATCTTTTAAATACACCTGTCCCTAGTTCAGATAATGATGAAGTTCTTATACTTGAAAATAAGAAATTTCATCAAGTGAAACTAATCCAATTAAGGACCAAGTTAAAGATCATCCAACTTCTCAAATACTTGGAAACCCTCTCACCGGTGTGTGCACTCGTAGACAATTAGAGGACATATATAACTACGTATGCTTTACATCCCAGATTGAACCTAAGTAACGTAAAAGAAGCACTTTCGGATGAAAATCGGATTCTTGCGATGCAAGAAGAACTTAATCGCTTGTCGAAATGATGTCCGCACCTTGTTCCTAGACCTAAAGATAAACATATTATTGGAACAAAATGGATTTTTAAAAATAAATCTGATGAACTTGGAAATATTATTCAAATAAAAGCAAGACTAGTTGTATAGGGGTATACACAAATCAAGGTATTGACTATAATGAAACATTTGCTCCTATAGCTCGTCTTGAATCAATCAGACTTTTTATCTCCATTGCATGTTTTAGGAAGATTAAAATTTACCAAATGGATGTAAAGAGTGCCTTTCTAAATGGTGTTTTACATGAAGAGGTATATGTTGAACAACCTACAGGGTTTGAAGATCCTAAATTTACTGATCATGTGTATCGTCTTAAGAAGGCTCTCTATGGTCTGAAACAAGCTCCCAGAGCATGGTACGAAAAACTGACTAAGTTTTTACTGAGTCATAATTTTCAGATGGGGTGTGTTGATAAGACGCTCTTTGTTAAGAAACATAACGATGATATTCTAATGGTTCAAATATATGTTGACGATATTATTTATGGATCAACCTGTACTAACATGACTATTGAGTTTGCAGATTTGATGAAGTCTAAATTCGAAATGAGCATGGTTAGAGAATTAAACTATTTTCTAGGGTTGCAAGTAAAACAACAACCTGATGGAATTTTTATCTCTCAAACCAAATATGCTCAGAGTTTAATTAAGAAATTTGGATTTGAGAAAGGTAAAAATTTTGATACTCCTATGAGTACAACTTTGAGACTCTCAAAAGACTCTACAGGTAATGATGTGAATCCTAAATTGTATCGTAGTTTGATTGGTAGTTTGCTTTATCTGACTGCTAGTAGACCAGATATTGCTTTGAGTGTTGGTATTTGTGCTCGTTATCAATCAAATCCTAAAGAATCTCACTTAACTGCTGTTAAACGGATTATGCGATATGTCGCAAGTTCTACTAAACTGGGTCTCTGGTATCCACATGAGACTAATGTTCAATTAGCCGGGTACGCAGATGCTGACTGGGCTGGAAACATTGATGATAGGAAATCAACCAGTGGTGGTTGTTTCTACATTGGAAATTGTCTTGTTTCTTGGTTTAGCAAGAAGCAAAGTTCTATATCGCTATCAACAGCTGAGGCTGAATACATTGCTGCTGGAAATGCATATACTTAACTTGTTTGGATGAAACGAATGTTAAGCGATTATGGAATCACTCAGGATTCTATGATTTTATTTTGTGATAATTCCAGTGCAATAAATATCTCTAAAAATCCAGTTCAGCATTCACGTACTAAGCATATTGACATTAGATTTCATTACATTCATGAATTAGTGGAAGAAAAATTAATATATTTGGATTACATTCCAACCGAGACTCAACTTGCGGACATTTTCACTAAACCGCTCGACAAAAGCAGGTTTAATAAATTAAAATTTGATCTCGGTATGTGCAATTTAAATTGAATTTACATGATTTGGTGTATCATAATGTACATAACTATGATGTTTTATTTTCTTGAATTTGAAAATTATTTAAAAATTTTACAAATTTTGAGTCGTACTTCGACCGGGTCATTGTGAGTGTACACGACCTAAGTCAGGTTACTTCTGACGGTCGAACACTTACACGACCGGTCATGAAACTCGGGATTTCACTTTAATTTGGGGATTTTGACTCTTCTTCTTCATTTCTTTTTACTCGCCAACGGTTCTAGCTACGACCGATCGAACCCACCTTCATAGTACTTCTAGGTTAGTGGTTCTTTTGCATTTTTTTTTTGTAGATTCTTGCTATTAGTGTTTCAAATCTCATTCTTGTAGAATCTATTTGGTCGTTCATTGCAAGTTTGGAGTTTTATCTTGAAAAATCTGTTTTATTTAAACCCTATTTCTTCCAACTTGTTGTTTTCTTGAAATCCTTCTGTGAAAATGGATGCTAGAGGTAAAAAGAAAATTACTCAAGGTCCATCTTCTTCTAGATCAGCTTCTATTGTATAACGTCATCTTCGCTCTCCTGAAAATGATCCTTCTAATGCTCAGGATTTGCGTATGCGCAATGTTATTGTTGAGCATCCTGCTAATATTAATCACATTGTTTCATTTGGTATCCCTCCTCTGTTGGAATCTGTGGGATGGGATAACATCTTACATTGGGGTGGAGCTGCATATCAGTCCATTGCCCAATCCATGTTTGCATGTATCTGTGATTTTTCTCTTGAGGATTTAACTTTTAAAGTTGATACTCAAGAAGGATTGTTTTTAGTAGATCGACATTTGATTGCTGACATTATGGAAATACACACAATGATGAGAGCATTCCAATTCATATTTTACATGATAGTCTCTCAGAATCTGAACGAAAAATGCTTACTAGAGATTTATGTAATTTGGATGTTCATTGGACTCATAGAGGTCATGTACTTCCCTCAAGGTATTTGTTACCCGCATTACGAGTACTTCATAGGATATTCATCTCAAATCTTTATCCACGTTCTGGTAATAAAATCGAACTCACTGCTTTCATGGTTCGTGTTTTGCATTCTGTAGTCTCTGGTGCAAAAATATATCTACCTTCTTTAATTTGTCATTCCATTATTTTGTCTCGTCACCATCTTGGACATAGTGATATACCCTTTGGTTATTTATTGACTATGCTGGCAAATCATTTGCTCGTAGCTATGCCTACTAGAGAAAAACCCATCCATCATCTCCCTTTTAATAATTCCAATATTAACAAGATGAATTTAGAATTGGCTGATGGCCAAGTGGATGCTGGTAGCAGTGGTGCTGAAGCAGGAAATGCTCAAGCTAGTGATCTTCCTGAAGACGTGAATATGGATGATTTATTTGAAGAACTTGAATCAGACTCGGCTGATGATCCTGATTTTCAGCCTTCTGATTTTGATGAGAGATTGAATTCCCTTCAAGAGCAGGTGGCTCAAATTCGTGTTACCCAAGACACGCAATTTTCATATTTACGCAAATATATGAGGCGGATTGCTAAGGGTTTACATAAAATTGATCCATCTAATCCTGCACCCTCTTCTGGTTCTGACTAAATTTTTGATGGGTCTGTAATATTTTGTTTACTGAGCTTTTCGTGCTTACTGACTTTTTGATTTATGCTCTTTGCTCTCTTGAATCAACTCCTATTTTCTTTATTATTGATGCTCTTCTTCCTTTGTCATTTTGTGTCAAAAAGGGGGAGAAGTTTTAGAGGCTTTTGATTTATTTGAATTTAATTTTTATGGTGTGCTCCTATTACTCAGGCTATTACTCAAGGGGAGTTAAGCTTCTCAGGGGTAGTTATGGGAGAATGATGCTAGTTATTACTTATCATATCTATATAACTGTGCATGCTTCTCTATTGTGAACCTGTTGTGTTTGTACTTCTCATATGTCTATTGGAAGTATTATTACTTGGGTGTTTTGTCACAAATTTGACAAAGGGGGAGATTGTAAGTGTTATGGTCTCATACTCCTTTGATTGTCAAATTTTGATGTGTCAAAACATCTATCTGTGTCCTGTGCTTATATGATGATTTATATATTCAAGACACTGCATAAATACTTCAAGAAGCTACAAGTTGAACTTTTCAAGAAGCTACATATTGAAGTTCAAGAAGCTACATGTTGAAGTCTCAAGAAGCTACAATGTTGATGTTCAAGTCTTAAGAAACAACTCATGACTTCAAGACTAATAAGCAATGCATGAAGTAGTTGTTATGCTGATGAAGATCTCAAGTTTGAAGCTACAACAAGTTCAAGATCTCAAGCCTGATATGGTTCAAACAATCTACATTCGTTGAATGGTTGAAGTTCAATGTCCATACGACATGATTCAGGTTTGAATGACCTTAGGTTGACCTTTTAACTAGGTCACTTTGAATACATAAATCAAATATTTATTTTACATAAGTTTGGTCTATTCTACGACCAGTCCTAGCTCTGTTCGACCAGTGCCCTGGCATTGGTTCGACTAGTCCAAGAAATTCCACGACCGAGTCCTAAGTAGTTGAAGATTTTTCGAATTTTTGGTACGCCCACGACCAATCCTGGAGGTCCTTCGACCGGTCGTAGGTGTGGCTTCGACTCGTCCACGACCAGTCGTGGAGCTACGACTCAAAGTCCAGCAATGTAATCTATGATCCTACGACCAGTCGTAGGTGACCCACGACCAGTCGTAGGCTACTCACGACCAGTCGTGGAACGACTTTCAAAGATCGCGCTTAATTTTTCAAAAATCTGTTAGAGCTACGACCAGTCGAAGGTTTCTAAGACCAGTCGTAGGAACGATTTTTGCTTCTATAAATTGAACACAAAATTCAGAGTTTTCACACTTCAACTCTATTCAATTCAAGAATTTTCAAGTGATCACTCTGAGATAAGTCTGTGTTTATTTTAAGCTACATTGTGCTTATTTAATATTCCTTTTTGCTAGCTTATTTAATTTGATTTTGTTTCTATATTCCAATCTTATTTGAAAAGAGGAATTATCTTATTCCTTCTTCTTGGAATCAAAATCAAATATAGCTACGCCCAACGATTTAAATCTAAAATCTATTAGAATTTAGAACCTTATGAATGTGAGTATTAGAAATTGAACTTTAACATTCAATCATCTACTCCGATTGGTTCTACCGGGCTGCTAAGAAAAGGAGAAATCCAGGTATTTTACAATTCTCGTAAAATTTATTTACTTTTGGTTTTGTTTGAGGTTAAGCCGAAAAATCTCATTGTCTTGGTTTTGTTTGAGGTTGAACCAGAAAAATCTCATTGTATTGGTTGTCGAGGAAAACCAGAAACTTCGAAAAGAGGGGTTTTTGAATTGTGTAAGCCCAAGTGAAAAAGACACAATTGTAAAGGTTTTTGTTGAACCTGTGAAAACCTATTTGATAGTGAACGCTAATATCCCCTGTGTGAGGATATTAGGAGTAGAGTAGCTTTCTGTGTGGCTGTTGAAAGACAGTTGGTGTACACACAGGCGAACTACTATAACTCTTTGTCTTGTGGATTGAATGCTTGCTTAATTTTCATATCTTTATCATTCGATTGTGTGGAATGTACAAGTGGATGTGAATGTTGTAACTATTTACATTTCAAGCAAGTGTGGGGATTGTTGTAATAATTTAGATCTATACTTCTGCATTTAATTTCAATTCCTAGCTATTTCATTTACTTATATTAAAATTGAGTCCTTGATCCAAAAGATGTTCTAGAAATAAGGTTGTCCTACCATAAGCCCTTGTTTATTATGGTGTAAGGTTGTCCTTAGAACTGAATTTGTATCAATCTCTCAATACTTATTTATCAAGGTGATTTAAAATTTAGCATTGTGAATTGATTCATATTGTAAGGATATTGGTTTACTTTATTTCCGCTGATTTTATTTTAAATTTGGCATAGTCCTATTCACCCCCCCCCTCTAGGACATATAGCTTGGCCTTTTTCACTCATCTAAATACGTTAAAGGACGTATATTTAGTTAGAGATCTATTCTGAAACAACTCAACCATTCGATTCAAGATCAGTCAGTCACTTGAGATATAGGGTCGTCTAATTATAAAAATACGACGAATTTTCCTTGAATTTGATTACAAACCTCATATCTGGTGATCAATACGAATGGGCCATTAGTCGACAATTTAAAACACTTCAGCCATTACACGTTAAATTTGTCCATTAAATCTTAAGAACATTTGTTAATGTAGATTATGAGCCATATATACGCGAGATTAGCCATCAATCGTCAAATATGCCCCATGTAGCATCTTGACCATTAGGACAACTCCATGAGACTTTTTGACTATTGACGTTCAAGTTCAGGAGGACCTGGCCATCGAATCGATGAAGATTCATAACTGGATGATTCGATCAATATGTATGGCCCACCTAAACTCTAGATTTGCTTGGTTCTTGGTCAAAGGCCCTTCTTCGGACCTCTAAGGAGATTAGATGGAGTGGATTTCACCGTACGTCTCAAGTAGACCCATGAAAGTGTTGTGGGTGTAGAAATTTTACATGCACCGTGGTGTATAGGACTGCCAAACGGGGTCAATAGGCGCTGAACTGTGTTTTTCAAATTAGGAGCGAGATTCTCTCTTTTGGCGCCTGGACGGACGGACAACATCCGTCTCTAGATTCTGTGGCCCACCATCATTGACCGTTACAACGATCCAAACCATCCATTAGATGCAGGACTGAGTCCCGACAAAAATCATGTTAGACCCACGCTCTGAAGCACACATTCTTACACACCACAAAAAATGCAAAATGCACTTGCATAATTTTTAGAAGTGGAAACCGAATTCATGCCAATGAGCTGGCAAACCGCACATGATCTTACTTTTTAATCCTCACCCTCTGTCTCCTTAGATCTCGACCCTCCATTCATATTCCATGAACTAAGGCTTCCTACTCAAAGAGAGGCGCCGCTTGGAATCTTTTGTTTGGATTGCTGGTGCAATCTTGATCGTTCTTTTGCATCTATGACCTCCTGTAGAACATCCCAGACATTCATTTTAGGGCATTCAAAACCCCCTTAGTGTTGGTTTGAAGATCTCGTACAAAATCTCTCAAGTCTGAGAAATACCAACTGTAAGTGAAAATATCGTGACCCACATAAAGATGGTGACTATCCGTCTAGAATATGGGTCCCACAATGATCAATGGACTCATCTGGACCATCCAAGAACTTTGGATTAACAAAAGAGGCCCTAGGTTAGAAATCAGCACTAACGACCTCATCATCTTCTCCATTAATCCGAAAAACCCATCTTCTTTAAGTGGACCCCGACTTTTGATCCGAGTCATCCATCTGGTGGCTTATAGCCTCAGATGATCATCCGAATAGCTGGATTACAACCATACTATTAGATTACAGCCTGATTATATCAAACCTTGTTAAATGACACGACTAAACCAGTAACTAATCAACCGATTAGTTGGGATAAAAGCATTTAGTAATAGGTTTATAGAGCCCTATTTAAGACCTTCTTTAGGGCAATCTCTTGCGAGAAATACGAAGGGAGAGAGGAAAAGAGAGCGTCGTCTACCCATTGCCGCATTGAGTGGAGCTAGCTCGGTCCGAGTCCAGATCTTCTCTAGTCGAGTGGCGAATGAGAGAGAGAGAGAGGGAGCAAAAGAAGAGGATAGAAAGAAGGAAGGAAGAAAGAAGGAGTTGAGCAATCGCTGTCAGGTTAGACCAACTCACCCGCTCAACTCAAGGCCGATTTAGGACCTGGCCTGTACAGGCCTTACTGGATGAGTTGTTGCATGTTATCCAACAGAGGAGAAAGAAAAGGAAAGAGAAGAAACAGAGAGAAGAAGAGAGAGGGAGGAATGGAAGAAAAGAAAGGGAAAATGAAAGAAAAATCAGGAATAAAAGAGAGGAGTAGGGTTGTCTAGCCCAAACTGAGTTGACCCAACCGAGTCAGGTGGTCCCTGGTCGGTCCTCTTGCTGAAAGTTTTCCAGCAGAAAGAGAGAAAGAAAGAAAATAGAAGGAAAGGACGATAAGAAAGAAGAGAAGGAGAGAGAGTAGGGTGTTGAGTTGTTGAGTCGACTCAGTCCAAGATCGAGTCAGATCGCTGCAGTTAATCCCTATGTGTGGCTGCTTGAGAGAATAAAGGGAAGAAAGCAAATGAAAGAATGAAGAGCAAGGAAGGAAAAGAAAGAAAGAAGAAAGAAAGAAAGAAAAGAAGAGGATCAGGGAGAAGAAGTATTGTCTCGAGTTGACTTAGCTAAAACTCACTGAGTCGAGTTGCACAAGTCGGGTCTGGTCTTATTGGGTCTAGCAAAGCTTGCTGGACATTACATGTTGAAAAAGAAAAATGAAAGAATGGAAGAAGAAATGAGAGTCAACACTCGGAGTGAAAATCACATGACTCACTAGAGTCGATTCACCGAGCCACCAAACAATTTTAGTGAGTTCTAATCTCATGATTTTGAATTGAGAAGGTTGACTTAGATGTTTATTTGAAATATAACAAATTTTGACTCTCAAACGCCTCCTTTGATCGTGAAATAGGTACCCAGTTGAGCTGGGAGCTAACTCATGTGAATCGCCATGTTTAGGATGCAATATAAGTAAATAAACCCAACTTGAAAGGTGAGGATCACCCTTCAAGCTTTTCTACATCTTGATAATTAGCTTGCTCATTCACCTTTGTTTATTTATTTTGTTAATTACTAATGTGGTTCATTGATTCTATTGATTTTGCTTACTTATGATGATAGATAAATTAAATTTACATTCAATATTAGAATATGCGATAAGATCTAAATACCTCGAATTTTATTTTAAATGAATGCTATGGATATGCATGTGATATATCGATATTATACATGATTTAATTTTTCATTCATGATCACTTGATGGAATGCTTGGAAGTCCTTGAATTAGTGGCCTTTCTGCCAAATAGATTAAATGGAATTTTCTTGTCGTGGACTTACCATCTTGTGGAACATTTGTGCCTTTGTAGCTTTGATTGGTCATTTGCCCTTTGGGCTTTGAAAAGTTAATTGCCCATTGTGGCTCTGATCGACTATTTGCCATAAATGAATTATTACTTAATAACCGTTTAATGGTAAGTTCCACTCGTTGAATAGTGATTGGCCACTAGTTAATGGAGTTACCTTTATACATTATGTTTGTTAGTCTCATGAACCAGGGATGGTGGAATGAGACACTATGCTTGAGCTGTTAGCCTATGCTAGGTGACAAACCCCCCATAGTGACCTTTGAGCTTCCTTAAAATAATGGTTTGAAATTGGAATAATAATGGTTGGGCTAATCATGCATTTTCATGGCATATATTATGGTCTTTTCCGAATGGTTAGTTCTCCTTGGTCGTACCTTTGTGTACTTTTCCGGGTGACTAATTCTCATTGGGCGATCTATATTATTTGGTCTTTTCTGGGTGGTTAGTTCTCCTTGGGTATGCCTTTATGTACTTTTCCGGGTGACTAATTCTCCTTGGGCTATCTATATTACATGATCTTTTACGGGTTAGTAGTTCTCTTTGGGCATACCTTGAGTACTTTTCCGGGTGGCTATATCTCCTTAGGCGATTTACATATTATTATGGACTTTTTCGGGTAACTAGTTCTCCTTGGGCATACCTTGAGTACTTTTCTGGGTGACTAGATCTCCTTGGGTGATCTATATATTATACTCTTTTCAGGGTGACTAGTTCTCCTTGGGCGACTTTTTACCAGCTGTATGTGCATCCTTGGGTTTGTGTGCATGTGCATGCATCCATGCATTTAAACAAGATTATCTTGTGTGATTTATTTAATGAATCTTTTCTAATTTCCATGGTAATATTCATGCAATATTTGTTATACACTACCTTTGTTAACTATGCTTAATTATCATGGTGATACGATAAATCTTAAGGGGTACTTACCTCACTGCGATAGCCATTGACGCTATCAATCCGTACTCAGTATCCAGGAGATGTAGATGACGCGTATGCTAGTTTTCATGTGGAATGGGAGGAGCTATATGATCTTACGAATCTCTATTCCTGATTTTATTTATATATAATTTATACTATTATATTCGTAAATGTTAAGACATTGGTTTATATAAGTTTTTGGGTAACCACTTGAAAACCTTGAATATGTATAATTGGACTCCCTCTTATATTCAGATCGTTTATATTAAGCTAGTTTATTAAATCTGATTTTTTTTAAAAAACATTGTACATGAAATTTGAGATATTTTAAAGGTTAACACTCGGGTTTTTTTAAAACTAGTAGTGTACTCGGGTTTCGGGAACCAAGGTGTTACACTCCTACTACGGCGAAGCTGCAATTGTGTCCTGACGTCACCTGCACACATCAATCGTGCATAATCTTATAGAAAGCTTAGATGGTAGTGTAAGTGTGTGTGTAATGTGAACATGCTCAGAATGCAATGTTAGAGTAATGTGAAATCATATTGATGGATATATGAATGCAATTAGTCGTAGCAAGGCTATGCGGTGTAAGATATGAATGCTATCGGCCATATCAAGACCATGCGATGCGAGATGCAACTCAAGCATACCAATACTCATCTAAATTCACATATCAATGCAGCTCATCACTAGAGCATCAAATATCAGTACAGTTCTCATTTTGGATAATCACCGGGGTTTATTACACTTCAAATGGCACTGTCCCTTTCCCAGGCACGTAGTCCAAGTGAGCGTAAGAAACCTCACTATCCGCCTGGTCAATAGTCTGCCAATACCTATACAGCACGTCGATAGCGGACCCATTCATGAGCTGGTCAAACTTAGTCTAGCAGTGCGCTCTATGCTCGGGTGGGTAAGGCCACACCCCTTTCCAACCGACCATGACACAGCAGGAGATGCGACCTCCTGGTATTCAGCCCTCGTGCCCTCATATTTCCACTCGGTCTCGACGTTGGAGTCATCCTTTGGTACCATCAAGTTTAGAGATTTTCACCCAGGGACATCTATCACGCCCCGATGCTAGAAACAGTATTTTCGGTATCAAATTTGGCCACCCACAATGTGTCTATGCAGGCCACAGCCCTGATGTCACTAGGGCATATAGTAATCACAATGCAAGGTGCATGAGTCACACAGTCCAATCATGCATCAATCCTGCATATACCATACGCTCATGTGGGATAACTCCGCCTTTCAGGAAGTCCCATAAACCACCTGCACTATGGCATATGCAATGGCCAATCACATCTCATAACAAACATACAGATGATGCATATAGGCATGTATAATGATGCTATCTTGACACAACTCATAATTGGTAACGGTAGCCGGTATTCGCAATCGGTATCGATAGTCAACCTCGATGCAAGGCGGGGTCCATAGATGGACGGCCGATGATGGACTAATTAAAATCAATAAGGCCCAAGCGTTTGGGTTAACCCATAAGAGAATGATGAGGAAGGGCCAAACAAGGCCTAAGGGAAGGTCACAATGTAGACGTTCAATCATAATTGCCCATCAATGTGGACCTTTAACCGAAATTGCTCCCAAGGAATGGCGCTCATAGGGATATTCGTGTAATGGGTCCACGGTCTCATACAAGAGTCTAATACACATCATCATGGGCCTCGCTTATGGGGCATATATGCATTACATTGGGCCTCACTCATGGGCTAATATATATATAACATCGGGCTGTATCAAATGGGTGAATCAAATAGGTCGAATCAAATGGGCCAAATCAATGGGCCAAATCAAATAGGCCGATTCAAATGGGCCGAATCAAATGGGCCGATTCAAATTAACCAAATCAAATGGCCCAAATTAGTTGGGCCAAATCAGATAGGCTGAATCAAATGGGCTGATTCAAATGGGCCGAATCGAATGGGCCAAGTCGAATGGGCCGAGTTGAATAGGCCGATTCCAATACATCATTCATCCATTGTTAGAGATCATTATAAGGCATATATAAACAAAATGAATCATATCCAAAGGATCATCTGGACCATATCACAAATGGCAGTGGCGATAATGATTCACACTGTTAAAAGTTTTGGACGGCCCACCATAGCATTTATTTCTCATCCAAACTTTACATAAGGTCACAAAGACTTGAATAGTGAGGGAAAACAGATATCATATTGGTTCAAAACTTCTGTAACCCCAAAGGGGTTTCAATGGTGGATGTTCAATCCACTATTTTCTGTAGTGTGGTCCACGTGATACTAGATTGTCTTATTTTCAGTCTCAAGCCTTAAGACAAGCTCGCCAGATGAATGGACGGTTTGGATGTAACACATACCTTAATGGTGGGCTCCATGTCCCTGGGCAGTGGACGGTGTAGACATAACACATATGGGGTGGGTCCCACCTGTCCAGAATTTTGGATGGTGAGGATAAGCACCATACATCACGTGTGGCCCATCCAGCACCGTCCAGAAGTGGACGATGCGAATACAACACAAATGTCAGCGGTGGGTCCAACTTAGATGGGCCACCATGATTTGAATCAAGATGATATTCGTGTTTTCCCTCCGTCCAGACCTAGTGTCTGGACGGTCTAGATGACATAAACATCATGTAGGCCCCTCATTTCCTTCACGCTGATATTTGAGTTTGCTCATCAACTGGGCCTATCTAGATCCACCGTCCAGATCCATCTGGACAGTGCCGATCACATGGGTCCTACATGGGAATGGCATGTTATAATGTATTAGCAAATATATTATATTATATAATATTGTATATTATATACATAATATAATATATTATATTATAACAATCAAGCACCCAGCGTCTAAAGAGTCTAGAAACGCTGGATAGGAGTATGGTTTCCTGCACCGATGTGGGCCCATCTCCACACATGTAACACATGTGGAGTGGTCCCCAGTACTCACTGCAGTTGTATAATAGAGACGTACATCATGGTGGGGTCCACATGTGTGGCCCACATCAGATCCAGATCAAACGGATACTTATGTTTTCTTTCATTTAGGCCTATCCAAACGGACTGCCATGTGGGCCACTTGGTAGACGGCATAGATAAAATGCATACTTCATGGTGGGCCACACACACAAACATCATCATCCATAAGAGAGAGAGAGATAGAGAGAAATGGGAAGGAGAGGGACCCCACCACTACTGGACCCTCCCTTAAACAATGTATACATCATGAGGGTCCCACGTCAAGTAAGCCCTAAGATTTAAAATCAACGGTGGATCACCCACCTATATCACTCCTTCTTTAGCTCCTTGGACTCTTATGCTCCTTGCCTTCTATTTTAATGGAGGTTGATGAAGAATGAGTGGTTGAGATGGGAGATGAGAGGGTGGGCCACACTTAGTTTTTTTTGGGAGAGAGAGCTTGGACGTTGAAAGCTCTCATGGGAGTTTGGGAGATTGTTTAGAGAATGAGAGAGAAAGAGAGGTGATGGATTAATATGGGATGGGTGGAATGGGTATTGTAAGGATGGAGAGGTATGGATTTGTTTGAAATTTTGGTAAAAGAGGGATGGGTAGGGAGAGAGAGAGTTAACTTGTGGAAAAGATGGAGAGGGTGTTTATACTTGGGATAGGGTGAGGTGGCATGGGGTATGGGTGGTGTACTTGACTTGATTTGATGTGACATGTTGTAAAGATTCTCTCAGAATTCGTGACACGCGGCGTTTCTTCGGAATGAACACGGGCCCACATCTCCTAGTCCGGGATCGGATCGGTGCACGAGTCATGACATTAGAACCGCGGTGACGGCGCAATCACTAGGGTACATGTTTCAGGTCGAGCCAACTTCAGTATGCAGGACTCAGCTTAGGATCGCATGCAAACATTGGATAGAAGTCGATGATTGCTAGAATTCGACCGGGAGGACCGCGGAAGCCTACGGAATGGTACGGTCTAGGATTCAGGTCCAAAAGCTCTACCCTCCAAATAAAAATTTCATCCTCAAAATTTACATTATCATCGCAAGTAAACATAACTCATAATAGAAGAGGAAATAAAGCATCATTTATAAAATCGGAGACAACATACAAGATAGAACATATAATCAATCATCAAAGAGATGAGGATAATTCAAGAAATGCTCTTGAATCTTGGCCTCGCGCTCCCAAGATGCCTCATTAATAAAATGGTGACCCCACTAAACTTTCACCAAGGGAATCACCTTAGTCCGAACCTACTCCTTCCGATCAAGGATACGGACTAGCTGCTCAATATAAGAAGCATCCTCACGAACCTCCAGTGGGTTCCAATCAATAATTGAAACGATGTCTGACCTACACTTCCTCAGCATAGAGACATTGAAAACGTTGTGGACTCTAGATAATTGAGATGGCAAGGTAAGCTAATAGGCCATGGCGCCAATGTGCCCAGTGATCTCGAAAGGTCCTATGAATCTTGGGGCAAGCTTGCCCTTCGCTCCAAATCGAACTACGCCCCTCATGGGCAAGACCTTGAGATACACTATCCCCAACAGCGAACTCCAAAGGATGATGCCGGGGATCAGCAAAACTCTTCTGTCGGCTCTGAGCTGTGCGCATCCTCTGCCTAATGATATCGATAGCCTCTGACGTCTGTTGCACAAGCTCGGGACCTAGGAGATCTTCACGGTTTGCCATATAATACCTCAAAAGGAGTCATGCCAATGGTTGCCTGATAGTTGTTGTTGTATGCGAACTCAGCCAATCGCAGATACTCATCCCAACTACTCGAGAAGTCGATCACGCAAGCTCTGAGCATATCCTTAAGGATTTGGTTAACCCTTTCAGTCTACCCATTGATTTGAGGATGATACGCGGTGCTTAGCTGCAAATCAGTGCCCATTGCTCTCTGAAAGCTCCCTTAAAACTGAGATGTGAACTTCGGGTCTTAATCTAAAATGATCGAGACAGGAACACCGTGCGGTCTTACGATCTCATCAACAAACAGCTTAGTCCGAATGCAAAGTCTCACGAATCGCAAGAAAATGTGCCAACTTCGCAGATGATCCACGATAACCCAAATGGCATCATGACCGCGCTAAGTCCTCGGTAAATCCATGATAAAATCAGTAGATACATGCTCCCACTTCCACATCGGGATACTCAATGGCTACGATGGACCACAGGGTCTCTAATGATCGACCTTGACACGCTGGCATGTGTTAGACTCGGCCACAAAACTGGCGATCTGGTGCTTCATACCATCCCAAAAATACTATCTCCTCATATCACGATGCATCTTCGTCGAGCTAAGGTGGATAGAAAACTGCGATCGATGTGCCTCGCTCATAAGATCTCTGCATAACTCGGGAATATTCGAGACACACAATCGGCCTCTGAAACGAAGTCCACCATCATAACCAATCTGCCAATCTGTCTGACTCTCAACTGCTGCCTCTGCTCGATAATCCTATAATAACTTGTCTGTCTGTTGAGCCTCGATCACCCTTGCGACAAGAGAGGGTTGAATCGACAGGCACAATAGCTGAACGATAGAAGACTGCAGACCAAACTCAAAGTCATACTCCGCTCTATCCTCGAGCATCCTCTACTCCTGAATCATAATGTGTGCCACTAGGCCTCATGGCTAATGACTGAGGGCATCCGCCACCACATTCGCCTTGCTTGGGTGGTACTGGAGATCGAAATCATAGTCCTTCAGGAGCTACATCCAGCGTCTCTGCCTCATGTTCAGCTCAGACTAAGAGAATGTGTATTTCAAGCTCTTGTGGTCGGAGAAGAGTTCGAACTTAACCCTATAAAGATAGTATCTCCACACCTTTAGTGCGAAGACGACTGCTGCCAACACCAAATCGTGCGTGGGGTAGTTCAGCTCATGGACCTTGAACCGACGAGACGTGAAAGTTACAAGCTTATCATGCTGCATCAGGATAACACCTAAACCAATATGTGAGGCATCACTAAATATAACAAATCCATCGCTCCCAGAGGGAAGAGTGAGGACAGGAGCGGACGTGAGGCGATCCTTCAACTCCATAATGCTCACCCACAAGCGTCAGTCCAAACAAAATTTGCGCCCTTTCGAGTCAACCTAGTCAACAAGGCTACAATATGGGAGAAGCCCTCAATAAAATGCTGGTAGTATCCCACTAAACTAAGGAAACTATGGATCTCGAATGCAGTCATGGGCTGGCCCACTGACGCACTGCCTCAACTTTCGAGGGGTCCACTGTGACACCCTCCCTCGTCACCACGTAACTGAGGAACCTCACCTCCTCCTACCAGAACTCGCACTTCTCTAGCTTCGCATACAGCTGATGGGCATAGAGGGTCTGCAATGCGATCTCCAAATGCTGCATACAGTCCTCGCGAGTCCTTAAATATATCAGAATGTCATCGATGAAGATCACAATAAACTGATTAAAATATGGACGAAAGACCTCATTCATCAATTGCATGAAGACCACAAGTGCATTGGTCAGTCCGGAGGACATGACTTGAAACTCAAAATGACCATAATGCATCCTGAAAGTCGTCTTCAGGATATCCTCCTCTCGGACTCAAATCTGATGATAACCGGAATGCAGGTCAATCTTCGAAAAGAACTATGCACCCTGCAGCTGATTAAACAAATCATCTATCCTCAAGAGTGGATACTTATTCTTGATCATGACCCGGTTGAGCTCACGATAATCTACGCAGAGCCTCAACAAGCCATCCTTCTTCCTGACGAAGAGTACTGGCACTTCCCAAGGTGAACTGCTCAGACGAATAAATCCTAACTCATGCAACTCATCCAATTGTCATTGTAGCTCCCTCAACTCCATCTGTGTCATATGATAAGGGGCCTTCAAGATAGGCGCGGTACCAGGCATAAGATTGATCTGGAACTCAATATGACGGCGTGATGGCAATCCTGAAATCTCTTGGAACACATCAAGGAAATCGTAAACAACTAGCAACTGGTCGATACATAAGGCAACGGGCTCCTCAACGGTGCAAGACATCAAACAAGACGACTCTCTTCTGGGCTCGACAACGAATTGAAACTGTGGCAAGCCTGGTATGAAGAACGTGACCATCCTCACGGAATAGTCTAAGATGCCGTAGTATTTGGCAAGCCAATCTATGCACAAAATAATGTCAAAATCTAACAATGGCAGCACGTACAAGTCGGCGGGCAAGAAAATCTCTAAATTAACATGGGGCAAGACAAACAGAAGCGGTATAATACTATAGTCTTCCCCAAGGGCATCGATACGATGAACCCCTCTCGAGTAGACTCTGTAGACAATCTAGTTGAATGGCAGAACCCATCAGACATAAATGAGTGCGAAGCACCATAATCAAATAAAACTCGTGCGATACATGCAGAGACTAGAAGTATACCCTCAACGACTCCTCCTGAGGACTGCGGGTCCTGTTGAGCTACGTAGAACCTAGCCTCAGCTGACTGGGGAGGTCCCTGTCCCCTCTGAGGTCCCTGGTGCTGGTGCTGCCTCTGTGGCTACCTATACTACTGTATCTACTACTACTGGGGCCTCGGCGTCCAAGGTGGTTGCGGTCGCTACTGCTGGGGTCGCTGCTGCGCTGAAGGTTGCTGCTGTAGTCGTTGCTTCTCTGGAGGCTATTGTGGCCCTCTCGGCTGTTGCAGATGAGGGCGGGGGCACTCATACATGCGGTGCCCTGTCCCACCACATCCATAACAAGTCCATGTAAACGGCTGCTGGGGTAACGCTGGAGGTGTAGCTGGTGCTGCTAGTGCTCTGGCAGATGGGGGGATCCTGTGCCTCTATAGTAGTCGATGTTGTTAAGAGCTACTGGAGGGGGCTGCCTCTTCTAACCTTTCCTCTGATCTCGATCGCTCTATGTGCCGACCCACTCAGTCTTGTAAATCTGGGCACTCCGTACTACCACCTGGAAAGTCGAGATCTTATGCCTAATAACACAGCCTCGAAGACCATAACGCAAGTCGTTCCTCAAACGGCGAGCCTGCTGGCCCTCGTCATCAATCAAATACGGCATAAACCTTGATAGTGCCACAAAACAGGCCCCATACTGTGCCATGAACATGTCCCCCAGCACCAGAGTCTCGAACTCTAATGGTCTTTGATGACCAATATGGTCGGAGAACTACTGTTGCTCGAATCGATCAATAAAATCCTCCCATGTCCAAACAAAATCAGGCCCTGCAACATGGGTAATGGAGGTCCACCAGTGCTCGGCCTCACCGTGGAGAAGAAATACTGTCAACCGGACTCGCTACTGGGTCGTACATGTCATAGTATCAAAAATCTTTTCCACATCAGAGCGTCATTTCTTGGTTGCAGTCAGATCTAGATCGCCCTAGAAACGCGGAGGATCAAGCTGTTTGAACTCTCAAAGAAGTGCGCTCGTGCATTTCTGCTCTCCTTGGGTTGGCAAAATATAGGATGTCTGCCCTGTCCCTGAAGCGCAGCTGTCACAGCTTGTAACATCTACTGTAACTGGGAGGCACTCATAAGTACGGTCGGATCCTCACCGGTCTCAGGTGGAGGAACGACATCCTCAGGATGAGAAGCAGGGATCTCTAAGGTGGAGCGGGAGTCATAGGTGGTAAAACAGGAGCCTTAAGTGATGGAGCAGGAGTCACTCGGGTCGCGCTCCTAGGCGGCATGTCCTATATATGAAAGAACAAGGATGTCAATCAGCCTTGAGAATCTCCCGAAGGCATGCATGTTGGGGAACTAAATCAGAATGTTACGCACTTAGAACCTAATCATCCTAAACTTATAACAAACATGTGATGTTGTTCTCGGTTCTTCCCAAATTATGATCTAATACCAACTTCTGTCACGCCTCAAACTCAGAAACCGGGCTCACAAAATTTTCGATCGCTGAATCCGTTGCTGAAAGCCTCCATAGTACCCCATTCTCGGCTCTCTGCACCCATACACCAGGTTCTAATCCTGCGATCCTACAAGGAGGATTTCAAACATGATTTTGATTCAGTATAAGCATAACCATAAGCATAACCCATGAACGTAACTACAAGAACACCATCACATAATCCACTATGATAAAAAACTTTACAGTATAATGTATACAAAGGAAAATACAAGATAATAATAACGAAAACTCCTGAAGCTCGACTACATGCTCCTACTGCTGCGAAGCTATGGCTGCATCCTGACGTCACCTGCACGCATCAATTGTGCATAAGCTTATAGAAAGCTTAGAGGGTGGTGTAAGTGTGTGCGTAATGTGAACGTGCTCAGAATGCAATGTCAAAGTAATGCGAAATCATGCCGATGGATATATGAATGCAATCAGCCGTACTAAGGCTATGCGGTGCAAGGTATGAATGCTATCGGCCATATCAAGACCATGCGATACGAGATGCAACTCAAGCATGCGAATCCTCATATAAATCGATAACTTAATGCAGCTCATCATTAGAGCATCAAATATTAGTACAGTTCTCATTTTGGATAATCACCGGGGTTTAGTACACTACAAATGGCACTGCCCTTTTTCCAGTCACGTAGTCCAAGTGAGCATAAGAAACCTCACTATCCGCCTAGCCAATAGTCTACCAATACCTATCTAGCATGTCGATAGCGGACCCATTCACGAGCTAGTCAAACTCAACCTAACAATGCCCCTTACGCTCAGGTGGGTAAGGCCACACCCATTTCCAACCGACCACGATATAGTGGGAGATGCGGCCTCCTGGTATTCGGCCCTGATGCGCTCACATATCCAATTAGTCTCGATGTTAGAGTCATCTTTTGGTACCATTGGCTTTAGGAATTTTCACCCAGGGACATCTATGGTACCCTGATGCTAGAAACATTACTTCTGGTATCCAATCTAGCCACCCATGATATGACTATGGACGCCACAGCCCTTATGTCGCTAGCACATATAGTAATCACAATGCAAGGTGCATGAGTCACACAGTCCAATCATGCATCAATCCAACATATACCATACACTCATGTGGGATAACTCTGCCTATCAGGAAGTTCCATAAACCACCTTCACTCTGGCATATGCAATGGCCAATCACATCTCATAACAAACATATAGATAATGCGTATGGGCATGTATCATAATGTTATGCTGTTACAACTCATAATCGGTAACGGTAGCCGGTATTGGCAATCGGCATCGATAATCAACCTTAACGCAAGGCGAGGTCCATAGATGAATGGTCGATGATGGACCAATTAAAATTATGGGGCCCAAGCGTTTGGATTAACCCATGAGAGAATGATGAGGAAGGGCCTAACAAGGCCAAAGGGAAGGTCACAATGTGGATGTCCAACCATTATTGCCCATCAAAGTGGACCTTTAACTGACATTGCTTCCAAGGATTGGCGCTCATAGGGTCATTCGTATAATGGGTCCACGGTCTCATACAAGGGTCTAATACACATCAACATGGGCCTCGCTTATGGGGCATATACGCATCACATTGGGCCTCACTCATGGGCCAATATATATATATATATAACATCAGGATGTATTAATGGGTCAAATCAAATGGGCCGAATCAATGGGCCAAATCAAATGGGCCGATTCAAATAGGCCGAATCAAATGGGCTGATTCAAATTGGCCGATTCAAATAAGCCGAATCAAATGGGCCAATTCAAATGAGTCGAATCAATGGGTCAAATTGAATGGGCCAAGTTGAATGAGCCGAGTCGAATGGGCCAAGTTGAATGGGCAGATTCCAATACACCATTCATCCATTGTTAGAGATCATTATAGGGCATATATAAACAAAATTAATCATATCTAAAGGATCATCTGGACCATACCACAAATGGTAGTGGTGATAATGATTCACATTGTTAAAAATTTTAGAGGGCCCACTATAGCATTTATTTCCCATCCATACTTTTCATAAGGTCACCAAGACCTGAACAGTGAGGGAAAACAAATATCATATTGGTTCAAAACTTCGGTAACCCCAAAGGGGTTTCAATGGTGGGTGTTCAATCCATAATTTTCTGTAGTGTGGTCCACGTGATACTAGATCTGTCTTATTTTCAGTCTCAAGCCTTGAGACAAGCTCGCCAGATGAATGGATGGTTTGGATGTAACACATACCTTAATGGTGAGGTCCATGTCCCTGGGTAGTGGAAAGTGTAGACATAACACATATAAGGTGGGTCCCACCTGTCCAGAATTTTGGACGGTGAGGATAAGCACCATACATCATGTGTGGCCCATCCAGCACCGTCCAAAAGTGGACAGTGCAGATATAACACAAACGTCAATGGTGGGTCCCACTTAGATGGGCCACCCTGACTACCCTCTCTCTTTATATAAATTATATTATATTATATATTTATATACATATTTTATATGTTTTTTTTTATACGCCAGTTATACAGCGTCCTGGACGGACGGCTGGATGCAAGACCAAAGCATCAGGTGCCCACCGTCCTTAACTCATGGATGGTGAGGGTAAATCACATGCATCATGGTGGTGCCACGTGGGTGGGCCACCATGATTGGAATCAAGATGATATTCGTGTTTTCCCTCCATCCAGACCTAGTGTCTGGATGGTCTGGATGACGTAAACATCACGTGAGCCCCACATTTCCTTCAAGCTCATATTTGAGTTTGTTCATCAACTGGGCCCGTCCAGATCCACTGTCCAGATCCATTTGGACAGTGCCGATCACATGGGTCCTACATAGGAATGGCCCGCCATAATGTATTAGCTAATATATTATATTATATAATATTGTATATTATATACCTAATATAATATATTATATTATATAATATTATATTATAACAATCAAGCACCTAGCGTCCAGAGAGTCTAGAAACGCTGGATGGGAGTATGGTTTCCTGCACCGATGTTGGCCCATCTCCACACGTGCAGCACTTGTGGAGTGGTCCCCACTCCCTGCAGTCATATGATAGAGACGTACATCATGGTGGGGTCCACACGTGTGGCCCACATCAGATCTAGATCAAACTGATACTTGTGTTTTCTTTCATTTAGGCCCATCCAGAAGGACTGCCATGTGGGCCACTTAGTGGATGGCATAGATAAAATACATACTTCATTGTGGGCCACACACACACACATCATTATCCATAAGAGAGAGAGAGAAAAAAAAAACAGGAAGGAGAGGGACCCCGCCACTATTGGGCCCTCCCTTAAACAATCTATACATCATGTGGGTCCCACATTAAGTAGGCCCTAAGATTTAAAATCAACAGTGGATCACCCACCTATATCACTCCTTCTTTAGCTCCTTGGATTCCTATGCTCCTTGCCTTCTAGTTTAATGGAGGTTGATGGAGAATGAGTGGTTGAGATGGAAGATGAGAGGGTGGGCCACACTTAGGTTTTTTTGGGAGAGAGAGCTTGGACGTTGGAAGCTCTCATGGGAGTTTAGGAGATTGCTTAAAGAATGAAGAGAAAGAGAGGTGATGGATTGATATGGGATGGGTGGGATGTGTGTTCTAAGGAAGGGGATGGAGAGGTATGGGTTTGTTTGAAATTTTGGTAAAAGAGGGATGGGTAGGGAGAGAGAGAGTTGACTTGTCGAAAAGAGGGAGTGTGTGTTTGTAGTTGAGATAGGGTGAGGTGGCATGGGGTATGGGTGGTGTACTTGACTTGATTTGATGTGACATGTTTGGAGCGTAATAGAAGTTGATATTAAAGCAAAACTTGAGAATATCTGAGGATAACATCATATATTTGCTGATAGTTACCATGCACTTTATGATTGTTGAGAACTTAGAATAGCTAAATCCCCAAGTTTGAATAACTTAGAGATTTTCTAATATAGCCCCCCTACCATTGAGATTATGAGGCTGTATAGTATTCTAGTTTCGATCATCTTTGATCCAGGATCCGAAGATTTGTAGGGTCACCATAGTGTTGATGATGCATCTTGGGAGGGCGAGGTTGAGGTTAGAGAGCGCTATCTTCATCCTTTGGTAGATTGATTGTGCATTGACTTATATATTAGATGATGTTTCCTCTTCCCTTGTCTATTTTGTAAATTTCAAGGATGAAATTTTTATTAGGAGGGGAGAGCTATGAGACCTGTATCCTAGCTCGTACAGTTTCATATGCTTCCGCTGTCCTCCCGGTCGAATTCCGATGACCCGTGATCTAATATCGATGTTTACGCGCGATCCTGAGTGGTGTCCCATATATCTGAGTCAGCTCGACCGGAGAGATGTATCCTTGCGACCGTGTCGTCACCATACTACGTCTCTAGCGCTGAGGCAATACCCGGGTCAGGAGATGTGGGACCGCATTTAGTTCGAGAAAAATGTCGTGCATTGCAAAACCTAAGAGAATGTCCCATCAATCACATCAATCAATCAAGTACCATATCACATCATATCAAGTACCAACACCCATCCCTCTTTCACCTAAAGTCAACTCTCTCTTACAACCAAGTACACATCCATCACCCATCACTCATCTCTCACCCATCACACCCCATCACTCACCCATCCCTCTCTCTCTCTATTACAACCTCTCTCTCTCTCATTCTCCCAAGCACCCAACGTCCAAGCAAGAGAGCTCCATGAGAGGAGCTTTAGTGTGGTCCACTTCCTACCCTCTCATCTCTCATCTCAACCCTCCATTTTTAATCATCTTCCATCAAGATTGAAGCCAAGGAGTTCGATGTTCCATGGGACCAAGAAGGAGGCTAATAGGTGGGTGATCCACCGTTGATTTTTCTATTAGAAGGCCCACTTGTGATGGGACCCATTTTTTATGCATGCATTGTAATCATGGAGGGCCCATAGTAGCGGGGTCCTTCCATCACCATCCGATCTTCCTCTCTCTCTCTCTCTCTTTTCCTTGTGTAATGGCGCACCTAATGAGTGTGTTGCATCCACACCGTCCAAACAGTTTGATAGTGTTGGACACACCTTTCTAGAGGAGTACCATATGCACCGTCGAGACAGTTTGACGGTGCTAGACATGGTTGAACGGTGCTGATTTACATGGCTAATGTTTGAGTGGTGTCGGACATGGGACGTGGCACCACCCCATGATGTATGGTTTATATTCACACTGTCCATATTATGGTGGACCTCACCATGAAGTACGTGTGGATCCTCACCGTCCATTGCTTGGACGGTGGGCCACACCAATATATGTATTTTATCCAGCGGTCCATCTATCTGGACACTGGTTGATTTTCAAAATAATAATAATAATAAATAATGAAATATAATATAATGTATTATATTATATTATATATGCATATATACATATATGTAGGTGGTGGGCCACATGTGGGACCCACCTGCTGAGGCTAAATGGAGTAGATTCGACTATTTCATGGGCCACGTACGTGGACCCCACCCTGATGATTCGTGTTTTGGATCCACACCGCCCAGAGGTGGTGTCCACCGTGATGTATGTCTTGTCTACGCTGCCAGCAGCTGTGGACCCCATGTGTATATGTGTTGCACTCACGCTGCCAGCAGCTGTGGGGCATACCTGATGTATATGTTCTATCTCATCGTCCATTCACATGGACGGTGAGATCCACCTTGTTGTATGTGCCTTATCTGCACCATCCAATTTTTGGACGGTGCTGATTTGTTGGACCATCTTTAGGTGGCGCTGTGGACCACACCATGTGGTATTTATTTCATCCACACCATCCACAATGCTTGGACGGTGCTGTATAGTGTTTGGGCGGTACTCTAGACCCACCTTGATTGGATGTATTTTAATTGACACCGCCCATTTGGACGATGTGCTGTGTGGTGTGCACCATGATGTATGTATATCCACATCGTCCATTGCTGGATGTGGGCCCCACTATGTGTATTTGGGTTATCCAAACCATCCAGATCATGGAGCCTACCTTGATGGATGTGTTTCATTCCATGTCGTCCATCCTCGGGGCATGTGACCCACCTGACGTATGCATTCTATTTCCACGTTATCCATTATTATTGTACTTAGCCTTGTGATGAGGCCCATTAATACGGCTCGTGGATGCAGTCCACTTGATGCATATGACGCCAAATGGTGCGGCCCAGTGATGCGGCCCACTCTTGTATATGAGGCCCATTAGTGTGGCCCATTGTTGCAGCCCAATCATTGTATATGAGGCCCATATTTGTGGCCCAATGTGATATATATATGGCCCATGTTCGAGGCCCAATATGATGTATCTCAGCCCATATGATGGGGCCCACCTGCTTGAATTTGAGGCCCATCAAGGCCCATTGTGGTGTTTCCAAGGCCTATGGGCAAGGCCCATTGTGATTTATTCAAGGCCTATGGTCAAGGCTAATTGTGATGTATTCGAGGCCTATGGGCAAGGTCCATTGTGATGTATTCGTGGCCTATGGGTAAGGCCCATCGTGATATGTATTATGCCCGTTGGCGTGGCCCATTTGATGCATATGAGACCTATGCGTAGGGACTACATATTATGTATTTGAGGCCCATGTGCAGGGCCCACCTGTTGTTTCTATGAGTCCCATTAATGCGGTCTACTTGATCTGTATGAGGCTCATGTGCAGGGCCCACCTATGATATATATTAGACCCATGTGTAGGACCCACCCATTGTGTATTAAGGCCCATGGGTTATGGCCCATTGTGATGTATTTTCGGCCTAGATGGGAAGGCCCAATGTTATGTAAGAGAGGCTCATTATAAGGCCCATTGTGATGTAATTTCGGCTCATTTGGTAGGGCCCATTGTGATCTATTTTCGGCCCATATGTGCAGCCCATTAAGTTGTATATGTGGTTCAGGAGTGAGGCCCAGATGGTGAGGCTCGATGTGATGTGTAAGAGGCCCACGCAATGTGGCCCACTTGATGTGTATATGACTCTTATGTGAGCCATGAGCCCATTATATGTTTAGCCCTATGTGGGCTACTCCTTGGGAGTAATGTTGGTTAAATGTCCACATTGATGGGCAATGATGGTTGGATGTCTACATTGTGACCTTCCCTTAGGCCTTGTTAGGCCCATTCTCACCAAATCTGATTGTTGAGGCCAATTCTGATTTCGATTGTCGGGGCCGATTCCAATTATCGAGGCTGATTCTGATTGTCGATACCGATTTTGATTATCGAGGTCGATTCGGATTGTCGATGCATATTTTAATTATCGAGGCCAATTCCGATTGTCAAGGCCAATTATTGAGGTCGATTTCGATTCTG